>JBBAXF010000045.1:0-600000 GCA_037837765.1 Delichon dasypus
TTAGAAGCTGTGAAGTCGAACAAGCTCTGCTGTGCGAGAACAGTGCCCACAGCTCTCACTGTGTATGCTTCTGTTCATCCGTTTGCACTGTGCACAGCCCAAGTAAGGTTTTCATTTGTCCTAGCAAGAAAACAGGCTCCCGCAGCATTTCTCTGCTTCTCGCACTGATTTCTGTGATTCTGATGATGGGGTGTCTGTTTTCCACGTTTGCAGCAAGCAGAGCATGTTGGTTAATCTCTGCTTGCTCTGTTTCCATGTTAGAAGCTGCCAAGTCGAACAACCTCTGCTCTGCGAGAACAGTGCCCACAGCTCTCACTGTGTATGCTTCTGTTCATCTGTTTGCATAGTGCACAGCCCAAGTGAGTTTTTCATATATCCTTGCAAGCAAATATGCTCCTGCAGCATTTCTCTGCTTCTCTCAGGGATTTCTGAGATTCTGATGCTGGGGAGTCTGTTTTCCATGTTTGCGGTAAGCAGACCATGTGGGTTGCTGTCTGCTTGTTCTCTTTCCATGTTAGAAGCTGTCAAGTTGAACAACCTCTGCTTTGCGAGAACAGTGCACACCGCTCTCACTGTGTATGCTTCTGTGTCGCAGTGTCCGAATCGCGTGTTAATCACGCTGCAATAGCTAGCTCTGTCCACTAGATGTCACTGCAGCAGCATGTTCGGGCAAAGTGGCTAGCTAAGAAAGCCTCCTTCTGCCCTGCGATGAGCACGGAGATGAAGCAATGGCGACCTCAGCAGTCAGAAGAAAGCCGGACTCTTGCAGGCAGGATTTAAATGAGGTTTACTGGAGGGGAGAGAGCCGGGAGCTCTGCCCCTGTGACCTGCTGCCCAGAGGCAGCAGGACCCCCAGGGGGCACGAGCTTTTTAAAGTGGGGTGGAAACAGGGGTGGCTGACAACCGGTTCAGCCAGTCACGAAAATGGGGGGTGTAACTGGGGGTGTAAAGTTTACAACAGGGGGCCAACCACACAAGATGGGAGGGAATTCCATGCGCCCCAGCGTATCACTCGACCCCCTCCCTGGAGTTTTCCAGAAGCCAGGGAAGGTGTCCAAAGTGACAGACAGGTCGACCACGAGGAGTGGGGGAAGGGAGTGACAAAGACAGGTGCAGGGGAGGATTGATTGACAGAAAAAGCCTGTTTAAACCACCTAATTCATAAGGGGAAAAACCAGTACAGAACACAGGGGTATACAGTGAACTAAATCATTACAAAAGTAACTCAAAAATCTTACAAAAATAACTTAATAACTTAGTAAAACAATTCTCACACCACTACACTTCTGTACATCTGTTTGCACTGTGCACGGGCCATTTGAGTTTTTAATTTGTTCTAGCAAGCAAACACTCTCCTGCAGTATTGCTCTGCTTCTCTCAGTGATTTCTGAGATTCTGATACTAGGGTGTCTGTTTTCCTTCTTTGCAACAAGCAGAGAATGTGGGCTGAGGTCTGCTTGCAGTGTTTCCATCATAGAAGCTGTAAAGTTGAACTAGCTCTACTCCTCGAGAACAGTGCACACAGCTCTCACTGTGTATGCTTCTGTACATCCGTTTGCACTGTGCACAGCCCAAGTAAGGTTTTCATCGGTCCTAGCAAGAAAACATGCTCCTGCAGCATTTCTCTGCTTCTCTCAGTGATTTCTGAGATTATGACCCTGGGGCGTCTGTTTTCCATGTTTGCAACAAGCAGAGAATGTGGGCTGCTGTCTGCTTGCTCTCTTTCCATGTTAGAAGCTGTCAAGTCGAACAAGCTCTGCTTTGCGAGAACAGTGCACACTGCTCTCGCTGTGTATGCTTCTGTTCATCAGTTGCACTGTGCACAATCCAAGTGAGTTTTTCACTTTTTCAAGCAAGCAAACGTGCTCCTGCAGCATTTCTCTGCTTCTCTCAGTGATTTCTGAGATTATGATGCTGGGGTGTCTGTTTTCCATGTTTGCAACAAGCAGAGAATGTGGGCTGCTATATGCTTGCTCTGTTTCCTTGTTAGAAGCTGCCAAGTTGAACAAGCTCTGCTTTGCGAGAACAGTGCACACTGCTCTCGCTGTGTATGCTTCTGTTCATCGGTTCGAGCTGTGCCCAGCACAAGTGAGTTTTTCAATTTTTCAAGCAAGTAAACATGCTCCTGCAGCATTTCTCTGCTTCTCTCAGTGATTTCTGAGGTTCTGATGCTAGGGTGTCTGTTTTCCTTCTGTGCAACAAGCAGAGCATGTGGGCTGCTGTCTGCTTGCTCTGTTTCCATGTTAGAAGCTGTCAAGTTGAGCAAGCTCTGCTTTACGAGGACAGGGCACACAGCTCTCACTGTGTATCTTTCTGTTCATCTGTATGCAGTGTGCACAGCCCATTTGTGTTTTTCATTGGTCCTAGCAAGAAAACATGCTCCTGCAGAATTTCTCTGCTTCTCTCAGTGATTTCTGAGATTCTCATGCTAGGGTGTCTGTTTTCCATGTTTATAACAAGCAGAGCATGTGGGCTGCTGTCTGCTTGCTCTCTGTGTCTGGTTCCGTCCCGCACCGGGCGGGAGATGACCTCGGGCTAGCTCGGGTCAGCCCAGGCACAGAATGGTCCCAGTTCGTTTCGGTTTTTTGGCTCGGCAGCCTAACCCCCAAAAGTGTGACAGCAAAGCAGCAGAAGAGATAAGGCTGGCTCTCAGCTTAGCAGATTAAAAGATGTTTATTAGCTCCAGAGTTGAGGAGCAGAGAGGTTGAGAGCGAGGTGCTGAGAGATGTTGCTGAGAGGCTGAGAGAGCTCTGAGAGAGAGTTTTTTCCTCCCTCCTGCCCCCTATAAGCGGGGGAGGGGTTTCAGGGAGGATACTACAAAACCACGAATCAGGGGTTTCAGGGGGTAACAAGGTGTGCCCACCCCCAAGCCTCGGACCACTAAAATCCAAAGCTAAAGGAATTCCCCTCGGGGGGCCTATCACCTGAAGCCTTCTCCCTGAGATTTCGCAATCTTGGGAGGGCTCCTGGAGAAACAGGCTGCCCCAGAGCAAGGGGGGTGGGAGGACACAAATCACCTTATTATACAGACAACACAAAAGGGATACAGAATTGGGGATACAGTGAAATGAACCATAACATAAACTTCTTATAAAGACCTAATAAAACAGTTCTGCACCACTACAGCTCTCTTTCCATTTTAGAAGCTGTCAAGTTGAACAAGCTCTGCTTTGCGAGAACAGTGCACACTGCTCTCGCTGTCTATGCTTCTTTTCATCCGTTTGCACTGTGCATGGCCCATGTGAGTTTTCCATTTGTCCTAGGAAGCAAATATGCTCCTGCAGCATTTCTCTGCTTCTCTCAGTGATTTCTGAGATTCTGATGCTAGGGGATCTGTTTCCCATGTTTGCAACAAGCAGAGAATGTGGGCTGCTATATGCTTGCTCTGTTTCCATGTTAGAAGCTGTCAATTTGAACAAGGTCTTCCGTGCGAGAACCATGCACACAGCTCTCGCAGTGTATGCTGCTGTTCATCCGTTTGCACAGTGCACAGCCCAAGTGAGTTTTTCAATTTTTCAAGCAAGCAAATATGCTCCTGCAGCATATCTCTGCTTCTCTCAGTGATTTCTGAGATTATGATCCTGGGGCGTCTGTTTTCCCATGTTTGCAACAAGCAGAGAATGTGGGCTGCTGTCTGCTTGCTGTGTTTCCGTGTTAGAAGCTGTCAAGTTGAACAAGCTCTGCTTTGCGAAGACAGTGCCCACTGCCCTCGCTGTGTATGCTTCTTTTCATCCGTTTGCACTGTGCACAATCCAAGTGAGTTTTTCACTTTTTCAAGCAAGCAAACATGGTCCTGCAGAATTTCTCTGCTTCTCTCAGTGATTTCTGAGATTCTGATACTGGAGTGTCTGATTTCCATGTTTGCAACAAGCAGACCATGTGGGCTGCTCTCCGCTTGCTGTGTTTCCCTGCTAGAAGCTGTCAAGTTGAACAAGCTCTGATTTGCCAGAACAGTGCACGCCACTCTCGCTATGTATGCTTCTGTTCATCCGTTTGCACTGTACACGGCCCATGTGTGTTTTTCATTTGTCCTAGCATGCAAACATGCTCCTGCAGCATTGCTCTGCTTCTCTCAGTGATTTCTGAGATTCTGATACTAGGGCGTCTGTTTTCCTTCTTTGCAACAAGCAGAGAATGCGGGCTGAGGTCTGCTTGCTCTGTTTCCATCATAGAAGCTGTAAAGTTGAACAAGCTCTGCCCTGCGAGAACAGTGCACACAGCTCTCACTGTGTATGCGTCTGTTCATCCGATTCCACTGTGCACAGCCCAAGTAAGTTTTCCATTTGTCCTAGCAAGAAAACATGCTCCTGCAGAATTTCTCTGCTTCTCTCAGTGATTTCTGAGATTCTGATGCTAGGGTGTCTGTTTTCCATGTTTATAACAAGCAGAGCATGTGGGCTGCTGTCTGCTTGCTCTCTTTCGATGTTAGAAACTGTCAAGTTGAACAAGCTCTGCTTTGGGAGAACAGTGCACACTGCTCTCGCTGTGTATGCTTCTGTTCATCGGATTGCACTGTGCACAGCCCAAGTGAGTTTTTCACTTTTTCAAGCAAGCAAAAATGCTCCTGCATCATTTCTCTACTTCTCTCAGTGATTTCTGGGATTCTGATGCTAGGGTGTCTGTTTTCCACATTTGCAGCAAGCAGAGCATGTGGATTGCTGTCTGCTTGCTCTGTTTCCATGTTAGAAGCTGTCAAGTCGAACAAGCTCTGCTGTGCGAGAACAGTGCCCACAGCTCTCACTGTGTATGCTTCTGTTCATCCGTTTGCACTGTGCACAGCCCAAGTAAGGTTTTCATTTGTCCTAGCAAGAAAACAGGCTCCCGCAGCATTTCTCTGCTTCTCGCACTGATTTCTGTGATTCTGATGATGGGGTGTCTGTTTTCCACGTTTGCAGCAAGCAGAGCATGTTGGTTAATCTCTGCTTGCTCTGTTTCCATGTTAGAAGCTGCCAAGTCGAACAACCTCTGCTCTGCGAGAACAGTGCCCACAGCTCTCACTGTGTATGCTTCTGTTCATCTGTTTGCATAGTGCACAGCCCAAGTGAGTTTTTCATATATCCTTGCAAGCAAACATGCTCCTGCAGCATTGCTCTACTTCTCTCAGGGATTTCTGAGATTCTGATGCTGGGGAGGCTGTTTTCCATGTTTGCGGTAAGCAGACCATGTGGGTTGCTGTCTGCTTGTTCTCTTTCCATGTTAGAAGCTGTCAAGTTGAACAACCTCTGCTTTGCGAGAACAGTGCACACAGCTCTCACTGTGTATGCTTCTGTGTCGCAGTGTCCGAATCGCGTGTTAATCACGCTGCAATAGCTAGCTCTGTCCACTAGATGTCACTGCAGCAGCATGTTCGGGCAAAGTGGCTAGCTAAGAAAGCCTCCTTCTGCCCTGCGATGAGCACGGAGATGAAGCAATGGCGACCTCAGCAGTCAGAAGAAAGCCGGACTCTTGCAGGCAGGATTTAAATGAGGTTTACTGGAGGGGAGAGAGCCAGGATCTCTGCCCCTGTGACCTGCTGCCCAGAGGAGACCCCGGGCCAGGGGTGCACGAGCTTTTTAAAGTGGGGTGGAAACAGGGGTGGCTGACAACCGGTTCAGCCAGTCACGAAAATGGGGGGTGTAACTGGGGGTGTAAAGTTTACAACAGGGGGCCAACCACACAAGATGGGAGGGAATTCCAAGCGCCCCAGCGTATCACTCGACCCCCTCCCTGGAGTTTTCCAGAAGCCAGGGAAGGTGTCCAAAGTGACAGACAGGTCGACCACGAGGAGTGGGGGAAGGGAGTGACAAAGACAGGTGCAGGGGAGGATTGATTGACAGAAAAAGCCTGTTTAAACCACCTAATTCATAAGGGGAAAAACCAGTACAGAACACAGGGGTATACAGTGAACTAAATCATTACAAAAGTAACTCAAAAATCTTACAAAAATAACTTAATAACTTAGTAAAACAATTCTCACACCACTACACTTCTGTACATCTGTTTGCACTGTGCACGGGCCATTTGAGTTTTTAATTTGTTCTAGCAAGCAAACACTCTCCTGCAGTATTGCTCTGCTTCTCTCAGTGATTTCTGAGATTCTGATACTAGGGTGTCTGTTTTCCTTCTTTGCAACAAGCAGAGAATGTGGGCTGAGGTCTGCTTGCAGTGTTTCCATCATAGAAGCTGTAAAGTTGAACTAGCTCTACTCCTCGAGAACAGTGCACACAGCTCTCACTGTGTATGCTTCTGTACATCCGTTTGCACTGTGCACAGCCCAAGTAAGGTTTTCATCGGTCCTAGCAAGAAAACATGCTCCTGCAGCATTTCTCTGCTTCTCTCAGTGATTTCTGAGATTATGATGCTGGGGCGTCTGTTTTCCATGTTTGCAACAAGCAGAGAATGTGGGCTGCTGTCTGCTTGCTCTCTTTCCATGTTAGAAGCTGTCAAGTCGAACAAGCTCTGCTTTGCGAGAACAGTGCACACTGCTCTCGCTGTGTATGCTTCTGTTCATCAGTTGCACTGTGCACAATCCAAGTGAGTTTTTCACTTTTTCAAGCAAGCAAACGTGCTCCTGCAGCATTTATCTGCTTCTCTCAGTGATTTCTGAGATTATGATGCTGGGGTGTCTGTTTTCCATGTTTGCAACAAGCAGAGAATGTGGGCTGCTATATGCTTGCTCTGTTTCCTTGTTAGAAGCTGCCAAGTTGAACAAGCTCTGCTTTGCGAGAACAGTGCACACTGCTCTCGCTGTGTATGCTTCTGTTCATCGGTTCGAGCTGTGCCCAGCACAAGTGAGTTTTTCAATTTTTCAAGCAAGTAAACATGCTCCTGCAGCATTTCTCTGCTTCTCTCAGTGATTTCTGAGGTTCTGATGCTAGGGTGTCTGTTTTCCTTCTGTGCAACAAGCAGAGCATGTGGGCTGCTGTCTGCTTGCTCTGTTTCCATGTTAGAAGCTGTCAAGTTGAACAAGCTCTGCTTTACGAGGACAGGGCACACAGCTCTCACTGTGTATCTTTCTGTTCATCTGTATGCAGTGTGCACAGCCCATTTGTGTTTTTCATTGGTCCTAGCAAGAAAACATGCTCCTGCAGAATTTCTCTGCTTCTCTCAGTGATTTCTGAGATTCTCATGCTAGGGTGTCTGTTTTCCATGTTTATAACAAGCAGAGCATGTGGGCTGCTGTCTGCTTGCTCTCTGTGTCTGGTTCCGTCCCGCACCGGGCGGGAGATGACCTCGGGCTAGCTCGGGTCAGCCCAGGCAGAGAATGGTCCCAGTTCGTTTCGGTTTTTTGGCTCGGCAGCCTAACCCCCAAAAGTGTGACAGCAAAGCAGCAGAAGAGATAAGGCTGGCTCTCAGCTTAGCAGATTAAAAGATGTTTATTAGCTCCAGAGTTGAGGAGCAGAGAGGTTGAGAGCGAGGTGCTGAGAGATGTTGCTGAGAGGCTGAGAGAGCTCTGAGAGTTTTTTCCTCCCTCCTGCCCCCTATAAGCGGGGGAGGGGTTTCAGGGAGGATACTACAAAACCACGAATCAGGGGTTTCAGGGGGTAACAAGGTGTGCCCACCCCCAAGCCTCGGACCACTAAAATCCAAAGCTAAAGGAATTCCCCTCGGGGGGCCTATCACCTGAAGCCTTCTCCCTGAGATTTCGCAATCTTGGGAGGGCTCCTGGAGAAACAGGCTGCCCCAGAGCAAGGGGGGTGGGAGGACACAAATCACCTTATTATACAGACAACACAAAAGGGATACAGAATTGGGGATACAGTGAAATGAACCATAACATAAACTTCTTATAAAGACCTAATAAAACAGTTCTGCACCACTACAGCTCTCTTTCCATTTTAGAAGCTGTCAAGTTGAACAAGCTCTGCTTTGCGAGAACAGTGCACACTGCTCTCGCTGTGTATGCTTCTGTTCATCAGTTGCACTGTGCATGGCCCATGTGAGTTTTCCATTTGTCCTAGGAAGCAAATATACTCCTGCAGCATTTCTCTGCTTCTCTCAGTGATTTCTGAGATTCTGATGCTAGGGCATCTGTTTCCCATGTTTGCAACAAGCAGAGAATGTGGGCTGCTATATGCTTGCTCTGTTTCCATGTTAGAAGCTGTCAATTTGAACAAGGTCTTCCGTGCGAGAACCATGCACACAGCTCTCGCAGTGTATGCTGCTGTTCATCCGTTTGCACAGTGCACAGCCCAAGTGAGTTTTTCAATTTTTCAAGCAAGCAAATATGCTCCTGCAGCATATCTCTGCTTCTCTCAGTGATTTCTGAGATTATGATCCTGGGGCGTCTGTTTTCCCATGTTTGCAACAAGCAGAGAATGTGGGCTGCTGTCTGCTTGCTGTGTTTCCATGTGAGAAGCTGACAAGTTGAACAAGCTCTGCTTTGCGAGAACAGTGCACACTGCTCACGCTGTGTATGCTTCTGTTCATCCGTTTGCACTGTGCACAACCCAAGTGAGTTTTTCAGTTTTTCAAGCGAGCAAACGTGCTCCTGCAGCATTTCTCTGCTTCTCTCAGTGATTTCTGAGATTATGCTGCTGGGGTGTCTGTTTTCCATGTTTGCAACAAGCAGAGAATGTGGGCTACTGTCTGCTTGCTGTGTTTCCGTGTTAGAAGCTGTCAAGTTGAACAAGCTCTGCTTTGCGAAGACAGTGCCCACTGCCCTCGCTGTGTATGCTTCTTTTCATCCGTTTGCACTGTGCATGGCCTATGTGAGTTTTTCATTTGTCCTAGGAAGCAAACATGCTCCTGCAGCATTTCGCTGCTTCTCTCATTGATTTCTGAGTTTCAGATGCTAGGGCATCTGTTTCCCATGTTTGCAACAAGCAGAGAATGTGGGCTGCTATATGCTTGCTCTGTTTCCTTGTTAGAAGCTGCCAAGTTGAACAAGCTCTGCTTTGCGAGAACAGTGCACACTGCTCTCGCTGTGTATGCTTCTCTTCATTGGTTTGCACTGTGCACAATCCAAGTGAGTTTTTCACTTTTTCAAGCAAGCAAACATGGTCCTGCAGAATTTCTCTGCTTCTCTCAGTGATTTCTGAGATTCTGATACTGGAGTGTCTGTTTTCCATGTTTGCAACAAGCAGACCATGTGGGCTGCTCTCGGCTTGCTGTGTTTCCCTGCTAGAAGCTGTCAAGTTGAACAAGCTCTGATTTGCCAGAACAGTGCACGCCACTCTCGCTATGTATGCTTCTGTTCATCCGTTTGCACTGTACACGGCCCATGTGTGTTTTTCATTTGTCCTAGCATGCAAACATGCTCCTGCAGCATTGCTCTGCTTCTCTCAGTGATTTCTGAGATTCTGATACTAGGGCGTCTGTTTTCCTTCTTTGCAACAAGCAGAGAATGCGGGCTGAGGTCTGCTTGCTCTGTTTCCATCATAGAAGCTGTCAAGTTGAACAAGCTCTGATTTGCCAGAACAGTGCACGCCACTCTCGCTATGTATGCTTCTGTTCATCCGTTTGCACTGTACACGGCCCATGTGTGTTTTTCATTTGTCCTAGCATGCAAACATGCTCCTGCAGCATTGCTCTGCTTCTCTCAGTGATTTCTGAGATTCTGATACTAGGGCGTCTGTTTTCCTTCTTTGCAACAAGCAGAGAATGCGGGCTGAGGTCTGCTTGCTCTGTTTCCATCATAGAAGCTGTAAAGTTGAACAAGCTCTGCCCTGCGAGAACAGTGCACACAGCTCTCACTGTGTATGCGTCTGTTCATCCGATTCCACTGTGCACAGCCCAAGTAAGTTTTCCATTTGTCCTAGCAAGAAAACATGCTCCTGCAGAATTTCTCTGCTTCTCTCAGTGATTTCTGAGATTCTGATGCTAGGGTGTCTGTTTTCCATGTTTATAACAAGCAGAGCATGTGGGCTGCTGTCTGCTTGCTCTCTTTCGATGTTAGAAACTGTCAAGTTGAACAAGCTCTGCTTTGGGAGAACAGTGCACACTGCTCTCGCTGTGTATGCTTCTGTTCATCGGATTGCACTGTGCACAGCCCAAGTGAGTTTTTCACTTTTTCAAGCAAGCAAAAATGCTCCTGCATCATTTCTCTACTTCTCTCAGTGATTTCTGGGATTCTGATGCTAGGGTGTCTGTTTTCCACATTTGCAGCAAGCAGAGCATGTGGATTGCTGTCTGCTTGCTCTGTTTCCATGTTAGAAGCTGTCAAGTCGAACAAGCTCTGCTGTGCGAGAACAGTGCCCACAGCTCTCACTGTGTATGCTTCTGTTCATCCGTTTGCACTGTGCACAGCCCAAGTAAGGTTTTCATTTGTCCTAGCAAGAAAACAGGCTCCTGCAGAATTTCTCTGCTTCTCGCACTGATTTCTGTGATTCTGATGATGGGGTGTCTGTTTTCCACGTTTGCAGCAAGCAGAGCATGTTGGTTAATCTCTGCTTGCTCTGTTTCCATGTTAGAAGCTGCCAAGTCGAACAACCTCTGCTCTGCGAGAACAGTGCCCACAGCTCTCACTGTGTATGCTTCTGTTCATCTGTTTGCATAGTGCACAGCCCAAGTGAGTTTTTCATATATCCTTGCAAGCAAACATGCTCCTGCAGCATTGCTCTACTTCTCTCAGGGATTTCTGAGATTCTGATGCTGGGGAGGCTGTTTTCCATGTTTGCGGTAAGCAGACCATGTGGGTTGCTGTCTGCTTGTTCTCTTTCCATGTTAGAAGCTGTCAAGTTGAACAACCTCTGCTTTGCGAGAACAGTGCACACAGCTCTCACTGTGTATGCTTCTGTGTCGCAGTGTCCGAATCGCGTGTTAATCACGCTGCAATAGCTAGCTCTGTCCACTAGATGTCACTGCAGCAGCATGTTCGGGCAAAGTGGCTAGCTAAGAAAGCCTCCTTCTGCCCTGCGATGAGCACGGAGATGAAGCAATGGCGACCTCAGCAGTCAGAAGAAAGCCGGACTCTTGCAGGCAGGATTTAAATGAGGTTTACTGGAGGGGAGAGAGCCAGGATCTCTGCCCCTGTGACCTGCTGCCCAGAGGAGACCCCGGGCCAGGGGTGCACGAGCTTTTTAAAGTGGGGTGGAAACAGGGGTGGCTGACAACCGGTTCAGCCAGTCACGAAAATGGGGGGTGTAACTGGGGGTGTAAAGTTTACAACAGGGGGCCAACCACACAAGATGGGAGGGAATTCCAAGCGCCCCAGCGTATCACTCGACCCCCTCCCTGGAGTTTTCCAGAAGCCAGGGAAGGTGTCCAAAGTGACAGACAGGTCGACCACGAGGAGTGGGGGAAGGGAGTGACAAAGACAGGTGCAGGGGAGGATTGATTGACAGAAAAAGCCTGTTTAAACCACCTAATTCATAAGGGGAAAAACCAGTACAGAACACAGGGGTATACAGTGAACTAAATCATTACAAAAGTAACTCAAAAATCTTACAAAAATAACTTAATAACTTAGTAAAACAATTCTCACACCACTACACTTCTGTACATCTGTTTGCACTGTGCACGGGCCATTTGAGTTTTTCATTTGTTCTAGCAAGCAAACACTCTCCTGCAGTATTGCTCTGCTTCTCTCAGTGATTTCTGAGATTCTGATACTAGGGTGTCTGTTTTCCTTCTTTGCAACAAGCAGAGAATGTGGGCTGAGGTCTGCTTGCAGTGTTTCCATCATAGAAGCTGTAAAGTTGAACTAGCTCTACTCCTCGAGAACAGTGCACACAGCTCTCACTGTGTATGCTTCTGTACATCCGTTTGCACTGTGCACAGCCCAAGTAAGGTTTTCATCGGTCCTAGCAAGAAAACATGCTCCTGCAGCATTTCTCTGCTTCTCTCAGTGATTTCTGAGATTATGATGCTGGGGTGTCTGTTTTCCATGTTTGCAACAAGCAGAGCATGTGGGCAGCAGTCTGTTTCCTCTCTTTCCATGTCAGAAGCTGTCAAGTTGAACAAGCTCTGATTTGCGAGAACAGTGCACACCACTCTCGCTATGTATGCTTCTGTTCATCCGTTTGCACTGTACATGGCCCATGTGTGTTTTTCATTTGTCCTAGCATGTAAACATGCTCCTGCAGCATTGCTCTGCTTCTCTCAGTGATTTCTGAGATTCTGATACTAGGGCGTCTGTTTTCCTTCTTTGCAACAAGCAGAGAATGTGGGCTGAGGTCTGCTTGCTGTATTTCCATCATAGAAGCTGTAAAGTTGAACAAGCTCTGCCCTGCGAGAACAGTGCACACAGCTCTCACTGTGTATGCTTCTGTTCATCCGATTCCACTGTGCACAGCCCAAGTAAGTTTTCCATTTGTCCTAGCAAGAAAACATGCTCCTGCAGAATTTCTCTGCTTCTCTCTGTGATTTCTCAGATTCTGTTGCTAGGGTGTCTGTTTTCCATGTTTATAACAAGCAGAGCATGTGGGCTGCTGTCTGCTTGCTCTCTGTGTCTGGTTCCGTCCCGCACCGGGCGGGAGATGACCTCGGGCTAGCTCGGGTCAGCCCAGGCACAGAATGGTCCCAGTTCGTTTCGGTTTTTCGGCTCGGCAGCCTAACCCCCAAAAGTGTGACAGCAAAGCAGCAGAAGAGATAAGGCTGGCTCTCAGCTTAGCAGATTAAAAGATGTTTATTAGCTCCAGAGTTGAGGAGCAGAGAGGTTGAGAGCGAGGTGCTGAGAGATGTTGCTGAGAGGCTGAGAGAGCTCTGAGAGAGAGTTTTTTCCTCCCTCCTGCCCCCTATAAGCGGGGGAGGGGTTTCAGGGAGGATACTACAAAACCACGAATCAGGGGTTTCAGGGGGTAACAAGGTGTGCCCACCCCCAAGCCTCGGACCACTAAAATCCAAAGCTAAAGGAATTCCCCTCGGGGGGCCTATCACCTGAAGCCTTCTCCCTGAGATTTCGCAATCTTGGGAGGGCTCCTGGAGAAACAGGCTGCCCCAGAGCAAGGGGGGTGGGAGGACACAAATCACCTTATTATACAGACAACACAAAAGGGATACAGAATTGGGGATACAGTGAAATGAACCATAACATAAACTTCTTATAAAGACCTAATAAAACAGTTCTGCACCACTACAGCTCTCTTTCCATGTTAGAAGCTGTCAAGTTGAACAAGCTCTGCTTTGCGAGAACAGTGCACACTGCTCTCGCTGTGTATGCTTCTTTTCATCCGTTTGCACTGTGCATAGCCCATGTGAGTTTTCCATTTGTGCTAGGAAGCAAATATGCTACTGCAGCATTTCTCTGCTTCTCTCAGTGATTTCTGAGATTCTGATGCTAGGGCGTCTGTTTCCCATGTTTGCAACAAGCAGAGAATGTGGGCTGCTATATGCTTGCTCTGTTTCCATGTTAGAAGCTGTCAATTTGAACAAGGTCTTCTGTGCGAGAACCATGCACACAGCTCTCGCAGTGTATGCTGCTGTTCATCGGTTTGCACAGTGCACAGCCCAAGTGAGTTTTTCACTTTTTCAAGCAAGCAAATATGCTCCTGCAGCATTTCTCTGCTTCTCTCAGTGATTTCTGAGATTATGATCCTGGGGCGTCTGTTTTCCATGTTTGCAACAAGCAGAGAATGTGGGCTGCTGTCTGCTTGCTGTGTTTCCATGTGAGAAGCTGTCAAGTTGAACAAGCTCTGCTTTGCGAGAACAGTGCACACTGCTCACGCTGTGTATGCTTCTGTTCATCCGTTTGCACTGTGCACAACCCAAGTGAGTTTTTCGATTTTTCAAGCAAGCAAACGTGCTCCTGCAGCATTTCTCTGCTTCTCTCAGTGATTTCTGAGATTATGCTGCTGGGGTGTCTGTTTTCCATGTTTGCAACAAGCAGAGAATGTGGGCTACTGTCTTCTTGCTGTGTTTCCGTGTTAGAAGCTGTCAAGTTGAACAAGCTCTGCTTTGCGAAGACAGTGCCCACTGCCCTCGCTGTGTATGCTTCTTTTCATCCGTTTGCACTGTGCATGGCCTATGTGAGTTTTTCATTTGTCCTAGGAAGCAAACATGCTCCTGCAGCATTTCGCTGCTTCTCTCAGTGATTTCTGAGTTTCAGATGCTAGGGCATCTGTTTTCCATGTTTGCAACAAGCCGAGCATCTGGGCTGCTGTCTGCTTGCTCTCTTTCCATGTCAGAAGCTGTCAAGTCGAACAAGCTCTGCTCTGCGAGAACAGTGCACACAGCTCTCACTGTGTGTGCTTCTGTTCATCGGTTTGCACTGTGCACAATCCAAGTGAGTTTTTCACTTTTTCGAGGAAGCAAACATGGTCCTGCAGAATTTCTCTGCTTCTCTCAGTGATTTCTCCGATTCTGATGCTAGGGTGTCTGTTTTCCATGTTTGCAACAAGCAGAGAATGTGGGCTGCTGTCTGCTTGCTCTCTTTCCATGTTAGAAGCTGTCAAGTCGAACAAGCTCTGCTTTGCGAGAACAGTGCACACTGCTCTCGCTGTGTATGCTTCTGTTCATCAGTTGCACTGTGCACAATCCAAGTGAGTTTTTCACTTTTTCAAGCAAGCAAACGTGCTCCTGCAGCATTTCTCTGCTTCTCTCAGTGATTTCTGAGATTATGATGCTGGGGTGTCTGTTTTCCATGTTTGCAACAAGCAGAGAATGTGGGCTGCTATATGCTTGCTCTGTTTCCTTGTTAGAAGCTGCCAAGTTGAACAAGCTCTGCTTTGCGAGAACAGTGCACACTGCTCTCGCTGTGTATGCTTCTGTTCATCGGTTTGAGCTGTGCCCAGCACAAGTGAGTTTTTCAATTTTTCAAGCAAGTAAACATGCTCCTGCAGCATTTCTCTGCTTCTCTCAGTGATTTCTGAGGTTCTGATGCTAGGGTGTCTGTTTTCCTTCTGTGCAACAAGCAGAGCATGTGGGCTGCTGTCTGCTTGCTCTGTTTCCATGTTAGAAGCTGTCAAGTTGAACAAGCTCTGCTTTACGAGGACAGGGCACACAGCTCTCACTGTGTATCTTTCTGTTCATCTGTATGCAGTGTGCACAGCCCATTTGTGTTTTTCATTGGTCCTAGCAAGAAAACATGCTCCTGCAGAATTTCTCTGCTTCTCTCAGTGATTTCTGAGATTCTCATGCTAGGGTGTCTGTTTTCCATGTTTATAACAAGCAGAGCATGTGGGCTGCTGTCTGCTTGCTCTCTGTGTCTGGTTCCGTCCCGCACCGGGCGGGAGATGACCTAGGGCTAGCTCGGGTCAGCCCAGGCAGAGAATGGTCCCAGTTCGTTTCGGTTTTTCGGCTCGGCAGCCTAACCCCCAAAAGTGTGACAGCAAAGCAGCAGAAGAGATAAGGCTGGCTCTCAGCTTAGCAGATTAAAAGATGTTTATTAGCTCCAGAGTTGAGGAGCAGAGAGGTTGAGAGCGAGGTGCTGAGAGATGTTGCTGAGAGGCTGAGAGAGCTCTGAGAGAGAGTTTTTTCCTCCCTCCTGCCCCCTATAAGCGGGGGAGGGGTTTCAGGGAGGATACTACAAAACCACGAATCAGGGGTTTCAGGGGGTAACAAGGTGTGCCCACCCCCAAGCCTCGGACCACTAAAATCCAAAGCTAAAGGAATTCCCCTCGGGGGGGCTATCACCTGAAGCCTTCTCCCTGAGATTTCGCAATCTTGGGAGGGCTCCTGGAGAAACAGGCTGCCCCAGAGCAAGGGGGGTGGGAGGACACAAATCACCTTATTATACAGACAACACAAAAGGGATACAGAATTGGGGATACAGTGAAATGAACCATAACATAAACTTCTTATAAAGACCTAATAAAACAGTTCTGCACCACTACAGCTCTCTTTCCATTTTAGAAGCTGTCAAGTTGAACAAGCTCTGCTTTGCGAGAACAGTGCACACTGCTGTCGCTGTCTATGCTTCTTTTCATCCGTTTGCACTGTGCATGGCCCATGTGAGTTTTCCATTTGTCCTAGGAAGCAAATATGCTCCTGCAGCATTTCTCTGCTTCTCTCAGTGATTTCTGAGATTCTGATGCTAGGGCATCTGTTTCCCATGTTTGCAACAAGCAGAGAATGTGGGCTGCTATATGCTTGCTCTGTTTCCATGTTAGAAGCTGTCAAGTTGAACAAGCTCTGCTTTGCGAGAACAGTGCACACTGCTCTCGCTGTCTATGCTTCTTTTCATCCGTTTGCACTGTGCATGGCCCATGTGAGTTTTCCATTTGTCCTAGGAAGCAAATATGCTCCTGCAGCATTTCTCTGCTTCTCTCAGTGATTTCTGAGATTCTGATGCTAGGGCACCTGTTTCCCAAGTTTGCAACAAGCAGAGAATGTGGGCTGCTATATGCTTGCTCTGTTTCCATGTTAGAAGCTGTCAATTTGAACAAGGTCTTCCGTGCGAGAACCATGCACACAGCTCTCGCAGTGTATGCTGCTGTTCATCGGTTTGCACAGTGCACAGCCCATTTGAGTTTTTCATTTGTCCCAGCAAGCAAACATGGTCCTGCAGCATTTCTCTGCTTCTCTCAGTGATTTCTGAGATTATGATACTGGGTCGTCTGTTTTCCATGTTTATAACAAGCAGAGAATGTGGTCTGCTGTCTGCTTGCTCTCTTTCCATGTTAGAAGCTGTCAAGTTGAACAAGCTCTGCTTTGCGAGAACAGTGCACACTGCTCTCGCTGTGTATGCTTCTGTTCATCCGTTTGCACTGTGCACAACCCAAGTGAGTTTTTCACTTTTTCAAGCAAGCAAACATGCTCCTGCAGCATTTCTCTGCTTCTCTCAGTGATTTCTGAGATTATGACCCTGGGGCGTCTGTTTTCCATGTTTGCAACAAGCAGAGAATGTGGGCTGCTGTCTGCTTGCTCTCTTTCCATGTTAGAAGCTGTCAAGTCGAACAAGCTCTGCTTTGCGAGAACAGTGCACACTGCTCTCGCTGTGTATGCTTCTGTTCATCAGTTGCACTGTGCACAATCCAAGTGAGTTTTTCACTTTTTCAAGCAAGCAAACGTGCTCCTGCAGCATTTCTCTGCTTCTCTCAGTGATTTCTGAGATTATGATGCTGGGGTGTCTGTTTTCCATGTTTGCAACAAGCAGAGAATGTGGGCTGCTATATGCTTGCTCTGTTTCCTTGTTAGAAGCTGCCAAGTTGAACAAGCTCTGCTTTGCGAGAACAGTGCACACTGCTCTCGCTGTGTATGCTTCTGTTCATCGGTTTGAGCTGTGCCCAGCACAAGTGAGTTTTTCAATTTTTCAAGCAAGTAAACATGCTCCTGCAGCATTTCTCTGCTTCTCTCAGTGATTTCTGAGGTTCTGATGCTAGGGTGTCTGTTTTCCTTCTGTGCAACAAGCAGAGCATGTGGGCTGCTGTCTGCTTGCTCTGTTTCCATGTTAGAAGCTGTCAAGTTGAACAAGCTCTGCTTTACGAGGACAGGGCACACAGCTCTCACTGTGTATCTTTCTGTTCATCTGTATGCAGTGTGCACAGCCCATTTGTGTTTTTCATTGGTCCTAGCAAGAAAACATGCTCCTGCAGAATTTCTCTGCTTCTCTCAGTGATTTCTGAGATTCTCATGCTAGGGTGTCTGTTTTCCATGTTTATAACAAGCAGAGCATGTGGGCTGCTGTCTGCTTGCTCTCTGTGTCTGGTTCCGTCCCGCACCGGGCGGGAGATGACCTAGGGCTAGCTCGGGTCAGCCCAGGCAGAGAATGGTCCCAGTTCGTTTCGGTTTTTCGGCTCGGCAGCCTAACCCCCAAAAGTGTGACAGCAAAGCAGCAGAAGAGATAAGGCTGGCTCTCAGCTTAGCAGATTAAAAGATGTTTATTAGCTCCAGAGTTGAGGAGCAGAGAGGTTGAGAGCGAGGTGCTGAGAGATGTTGCTGAGAGGCTGAGAGAGCTCTGAGAGAGAGTTTTTTCCTCCCTCCTGCCCCCTATAAGCGGGGGAGGGGTTTCAGGGAGGATACTACAAAACCACGAATCAGGGGTTTCAGGGGGTAACAAGGTGTGCCCACCCCCAAGCCTCGGACCACTAAAATCCAAAGCTAAAGGAATTCCCCTCGGGGGGGCTATCACCTGAAGCCTTCTCCCTGAGATTTCGCAATCTTGGGAGGGCTCCTGGAGAAACAGGCTGCCCCAGAGCAAGGGGGGTGGGAGGACACAAATCACCTTATTATACAGACAACACAAAAGGGATACAGAATTGGGGATACAGTGAAATGAACCATAACATAAACTTCTTATAAAGACCTAATAAAACAGTTCTGCACCACTACAGCTCTCTTTCCATTTTAGAAGCTGTCAAGTTGAACAAGCTCTGCTTTGCGAGAACAGTGCACACTGCTGTCGCTGTCTATGCTTCTTTTCATCCGTTTGCACTGTGCATGGCCCATGTGAGTTTTCCATTTGTCCTAGGAAGCAAATATGCTCCTGCAGCATTTCTCTGCTTCTCTCAGTGATTTCTGAGATTCTGATGCTAGGGCATCTGTTTCCCATGTTTGCAACAAGCAGAGAATGTGAGCTGCTATATGCTTGCTCTGTTTCCATGTTAGAAGCTGTCAATTTGAACAAGGTCTTCCGTGCGAGAACCATGCACACAGCTCTCGCAGTGTATGCTGCTGTTCATCCGTTTGCACAGTGCACAGCCCAAGTGAGTTTTTCAATTTTTCAAGCAAGCAAATATGCTCCTGCAGCATATCTCTGCTTCTCTCAGTGATTTCTGAGATTATGATCCTGGGGCGTCTGTTTTCCATGTTTGCAACAAGCAGAGAATGTGGGCTGCTGTCTGCTTGCTGTGTTTCCATGTGAGAAGCTGACAAGTTGAACAAGCTCTGCTTTGCGAGAACAGTGCACACTGCTCACGCTGTGTATGCTTCTGTTCATCCGTTTGCACTGTGCACAACCCAAGTGAGTTTTTCAGTTTTTCAAGCGAGCAAACGTGCTCCTGCAGCATTTCTCTGCTTCTCTCAGTGATTTCTGAGATCATGCTGCTGGGGTGTCTGTTTTCCATGTTTGCAACAAGCAGAGAATGTGGGCTACTCTCTGCTTGCTGTGTTTCCATGTTAGAAGCTGTCAAGTTGAACAAGCTCTGCTTTGCGAAGACAGTGCCCACTGCCCTCGCTGTGTATGCTTCTTTTCATCCGTTTGCACTGTGCATGGCCTATGTGAGTTTTTCATTTGTCCTAGGAAGCAAACATGCTCCTGCAGCATTTCGCTGCTTCTCTCAGTGATTTCTGAGTTTCAGATGCTAGGGCATCTGTTTCCCATGTTTGCAACAAGCAGAGAATGTGGGCTGCTATATGCTTGCTCTGTTTCCTTGTTAGAAGCTGCCAAGTTGAACAAGCTCTGCTTTGCGAGAACAGTGCACACTGCTCTCGCTGTGTATGCTTCTCTTCATTGGTTTGCACTGTGCACAATCCAAGTGAGTTTTTCACTTTTTCAAGCAAGCAAACATGGTCCTGCAGAATTTCTCTGCTTCTCTCAGTGATTTCTCAGATTCTGATACTGGAGTGTCTGTTTTCCATGTTTGCAACAAGCAGACCATGTGGGCTGCTCTCCGCTTGCTGTGTTTCCCTGCTAGAAGCTGTCAAGTTGAACAAGCTCTGATTTGCCAGAACAGTGCACGCCACTCTCGCTATGTATGTTTCTGTTCATCCGTTTGCACTGTACACGGCCCATGTGTGTTTTTCATTTGTCCTAGCATGCAAACATGCTCCTGCAGCATTGCTCTGCTTCTCTCAGTGATTTCTGAGATTCTGATACTAGGGCGTCTGTTTTCCTTCTTTGCAACAAGCAGAGAATGCGGGCTGAGGTCTGCTTGCTCTGTTTCCATCATAGAAGCTGTAAAGTTGAACAAGCTCTGCCCTGCGAGAACAGTGCACACAGCTCTCACTGTGTATGCGTCTGTTCATCCGATTCCACTGTGCACAGCCCAAGTAAGTTTTCCATTTGTCCTAGCAAGAAAACATGCTCCTGCAGAATTTCTCTGCTTCTCTCAGTGATTTCTGAGATTCTGATGCTAGGGTGTCTGTTTTCCATGTTTATAACAAGCAGAGCATGTGGGCTGCTGTCTGCTTGCTCTCTTTCGATGTTAGAAACTGTCAAGTTGAACAAGCTCTGCTTTGGGAGAACAGTGCACACTGCTCTCGCTGTGTATGCTTCTGTTCATCGGATTGCACTGTGCACAGCCCAAGTGAGTTTTTCACTTTTTCAAGCAAGCAAAAATGCTCCTGCATCATTTCTCTACTTCTCTCAGTGATTTCTGGGATTCTGATGCTAGGGTGTCTGTTTTCCACATTTGCAGCAAGCAGAGCATGTGGATTGCTGTCTGCTTGCTCTGTTTCCATGTTAGAAGCTGTCAAGTCGAACAAGCTCTGCTGTGCGAGAACAGTGCCCACAGCTCTCACTGTGTATGCTTCTGTTCATCCGTTTGCACTGTGCACAGCCCAAGTAAGGTTTTCATTTGTCCTAGCAAGAAAACAGGCTCCCGCAGCATTTCTCTGCTTCTCGCACTGATTTCTGTGATTCTGATGATGGGGTGTCTGTTTTCCACGTTTGCAGCAAGCAGAGCATGTTGGTTAATCTCTGCTTGCTCTGTTTCCATGTTAGAAGCTGCCAAGTCGAACAACCTCTGCTCTGCGAGAACAGTGCCCACAGCTCTCACTGTGTATGCTTCTGTTCATCTGTTTGCATAGTGCACAGCCCAAGTGAGTTTTTCATATATCCTTGCAAGCAAACATGCTCCTGCAGCATTGCTCTACTTCTCTCAGGGATTTCTGAGATTCTGATGCTGGGGAGGCTGTTTTCCATGTTTGCGGTAAGCAGAGAATGTGGGCTGCTGTCCGCTTGCTCTCTTTCCATGTTAGAAGCTGTCAAGTTGAACAACCTCTGCTTTGCGAGAACAGTGCACACAGCTCTCACTGTGTATGCTTCTGTGTCGCAGTGTCCGAATCGCGTGTTAATCACGCTGCAATAGCTAGCTCTGTCCACTAGATGTCACTGCAGCAGCGTGTTCGGGCAAAGTGGCTAGCTAAGAAAGCCTCCTTCTGCCCTGCGATGAGCACGGAGATGAAGCAATGGCGACCTCAGCAGTCAGAAGAAAGCCGGACTCTTGCAGGCAGGATTTAAATGAGGTTTACTGGAGGGGAGAGAGCCAGGATCTCTGCCCCTGTGACCTGCTGCCCAGAGGAGACCCCGGGCCAGGGGTGCACGAGCTTTTTAAAGTGGGGTGGAAACAGGGGTGGCTGACAACCGGTTCAGCCAGTCACGAAAATGGGGGGTGTAACTGGGGGTGTAAAGTTTACAACAGGGGGCCAACCACACAAGATGGGAGGGAATTCCAAGCGCCCCAGCGTATCACTCGACCCCCTCCCTGGAGTTTTCCAGAAGCCAGGGAAGGTGTCCAAAGTGACAGACAGGTCGACCACGAGGAGTGGGGGAAGGGAGTGACAAAGACAGGTGCAGGGGAGGATTGATTGACAGAAAAAGCCTGTTTAAACCACCTAATTCATAAGGGGAAAAACCAGTACAGAACACAGGGGTATACAGTGAACTAAATCATTACAAAAGTAACTCAAAAATCTTACAAAAATAACTTAATAACTTAGTAAAACAATTCTCACACCACTACACTTCTGTACATCTGTTTGCACTGTGCACGGGCCATTTGAGTTTTTCATTTGTTCTAGCAAGCAAACACTCTCCTGCAGTATTGCTCTGCTTCTCTCAGTGATTTCTGAGATTCTGATACTAGGGTGTCTGTTTTCCTTCTTTGCAACAAGCAGAGAATGTGGGCTGAGGTCTGCTTGCAGTGTTTCCATCATAGAAGCTGTAAAGTTGAACTAGCTCTACTCCTCGAGAACAGTGCACACAGCTCTCACTGTGTATGCTTCTGTACATCCGTTTGCACTGTGCACAGCCCAAGTAAGGTTTTCATCGGTCCTAGCAAGAAAACATGCTCCTGCAGCATTTCTCTGCTTCTCTCAGTGATTTCTGAGATTATGATGCTGGGGTGTCTGTTTTCCATGTTTGCAACAAGCAGAGCATGTGGGCAGCAGTCTGTTTCCTCTCTTTCCATGTCAGAAGCTGTCAAGTTGAACAAGCTCTGATTTGCGAGAACAGTGCACACCACTCTCGCTATGTATGCTTCTGTTCATCCGTTTGCACTGTACATGGCCCATGCGTGTTTTTCATTTGTCCTAGCATGCAAACATGCTCCTGCAGCATTGCTCTGCTTCTCTCAGTGATTTCAGAGATTCTGATACTAGGGCGTCTGTTTTCCTTCTTTGCAACAAGCAGAGAATGTGGGCTGAGGTCTGCTTGCTGTATTTCCATCATAGAAGCTGTAAAGTTGAACAAGCTCTGCCCTGCGAGAACAGTGCACACAGCTCTCACTGTGTATGCTTCTGTTCATCCGATTCCACTGTGCACAGCCCAAGTAAGTTTTCCATTTGTCCTAGCAAGAAAACATGCTCCTGCAGAATTTCTCTGCTTCTCTCTGTGATTTCTCAGATTCTGTTGCTAGGGTGTCTGTTTTCCATGTTTATAACAAGCAGAGCATGTGGGCTGCTGTCTGCTTGCTCTCTGTGTCTGGTTCCGTCCCGCACCGGGCGGGAGATGACCTCTGGCTAGCTCGGGTCAGCCCAGGCACAGAATGGTCCCAGTTCGTTTCGGCTTTTCGGCTCGGCAGCTGAACCCCCAAAAGTGTGACAGCAAAGCAGCAGAAGAGATAAGGCTGGCTCTCAGCTTAGCAGATTAAAAGATGTTTATTAGCTCCAGAGTTGAGGAGCAGAGAGGTTGAGAGCGAGGTGCTGAGAGATGTTGCTGAGAGTCTGAGAGAGCTCTGAGAGAGAGTTTTTTCCTCCCTCCTGCCCCCTATAAGCGGGGGAGGGGTTTCAGGGAGGATACTACAAAACCACGAATCAGGGGTTTCAGGGGGTAACAAGGTGTGCCCACCCCCAAGCCTCGGACCACTAAAATCCAAAGCTAAAGGAATTCCCCTCGGGGGGCCTATCACCTGAAGCCTTCTCCCTGAGATTTCGCAATCTTGGGAGGGCTCCTGGAGAAACAGGCTGCCCCAGAGCAAGGGGGGTGGGAGGACACAAATCACCTTATTATACAGACAACACAAAAGGGATACAGAATTGGGGATACAGTGAAATGAACCATAACATAAACTTCTTATAAAGACCTAATAAAACAGTTCTGCACCACTACAGCTCTCTTTCCATGTTAGAAGCTGTCAAGTTGAACAAGCTCTGCTTTGCGAGAACAGTGCACACTGCTCTCGCTGTGTATGCTTCTTTTCATCCGTTTGCACTGTGCATAGCCCATGTGAGTTTTCCATTTGTCCTAGGAAGCAAATATGCTACTGCAGCATTTCTCTGCTTCTCTCAGTGATTTCTGAGATTCTGATGCTAGGGCGTCTGTTTCCCATGTTTGCAACAAGCAGAGAATGTGGGCTGCTATATGGTTGCTCTGTTTCCTTGTTAGAAGCTGCCAAGTTGAACAAGCTCTGCTTTGCGAGAACAGTGCACACTGCTCTCGCTGTGTATGCTTCTGTTCATCGGTTTGAGCTGTGCCCAGCACAAGTGAGTTTTTCAATTTTTCAAGCAAGTAAACATGCTCCTGCAGCATTTCTCGGCTTCTCTCAGTGATTTCTGAGGTTCTGATGCTAGGGTGTCTGTTTTCCTTCTGTGCAACAAGCAGAGCATGTGGGCTGCTGTCTGCTTGCTCTGTTTCCATGTTAGAAGCTGTCAAGTTGAACAAGCTCTGCTTTACGAGGACAGGGCACACAGCTCTCACTGTGTATCTTTCTGTTCATCTGTATGCAGTGTGCACAGCCCATTTGTGTTTTTCATTGGTCCTAGCAAGAAAACATGCTCCTGCAGCATTTCTCTGCTTCTCTCAGTGATTTCTGAGATTCTGATGCTAGGGCATCTGTTTCCCATGTTTGCAACAAGCAGAGAATGTGGGCTGCTATATGCTTGCTCTGTTTCCATGTTAGAAGCTGTCAATTTGAACAAGGTCTTCCGTGCGAGAACCATGCACACAGCTCTCGCAGTGTATGCTGCTGTTCATCCGTTTGCACAGTGCACAGCCCAAGTGAGTTTTTCAATTTTTCAAGCAAGCAAATATGCTCCTGCAGCATATCTCTGCTTCTCTCAGTGATTTCTGAGATTATGATCCTGGGGCGTCTGTTTTCCATGTTTGCAACAAGCAGAGAATGTGGGCTGCTGTCTGCTTGCTGTGTTTCCATGTGAGAAGTTGACAAGTTGAACAAGCTCTGCTTTGCGAGAACAGTGCACACTGCTCACGCTGTGTATGCTTCTGTTCATCCGTTTGCACTGTGCACAACCCAAGTGAGTTTTTCAGTTTTTCAAGCGAGCAAACGTGCTCCTGCAGCATTTCTCTGCTTCTCTCAGTGATTTCTGAGATTATGCTGCTGGGGTGTCTGTTTTCCATGTTTGGAACAAGCAGAGAATGTGGGCTACTGTCTGCTTGCTGTGTTTCCATGTTAGAAGCTGTCAAGTTGAACAAGCTCTTCTTTGCGAAGACAGTGCCCACTGCCCACGCTGTGTATGCTTCTTTTCATCCGTTTGCACTGTGCATGGCCTATGTGAGTTTTTCATTTGTCCTAGGAAGCAAACATGCTCCTGCAGCATTTCGCTGCTTCTCTCAGTGATTTCTGAGTTTCAGATGCTAGGGCATCTGTTTCCCATGTTTGCAACAAGCAGAGAATGTGGGCTGCTATATGCTTGCTCTGTTTCCTTGTTAGAAGCTGCCAAGTTGAACAAGCTCTGCTTTGCGAGAACAGTGCACACTGCTCTCGCTGTGTATGCTTCTCTTCATTGGTTTGCACTGTGCACAATCCAAGTGAGTTTTTCACTTTTTCAAGCAAGCAAACATGGTCCTGCAGAATTTCTCTGCTTCTCTCAGTGATTTCTGAGATTCTGATACTGGAGTGTCTGTTTTCCATGTTTGCAACAAGCAGACCATGTGGGCTGCTCTCCGCTTGCTGTGTTTCCCTGCTAGAAGCTGTCAAGTTGAACAAGCTCTGATTTGCCAGAACAGTGCACGCCACTCTCGCTATGTATGCTTCTGTTCATCCGTTTGCACTGTACACGGCCCATGTGTGTTTTTCATTTGTCCTAGCATGCAAACATGCTCCTGCAGCATTGCTCTGCTTCTCTCAGTGATTTCTGAGATTCTGATACTAGGGCGTCTGTTTTCCTTCTTTGCAACAAGCAGAGAATGCGGGCTGAGGTCTGCTTGCTCTGTTTCCATCATAGAAGCTGTAAAGTTGAACAAGCTCTGCCCTGCGAGAACAGTGCACACAGCTCTCACTGTGTATGCGTCTGTTCATCCGATTCCACTGTGCACAGCCCAAGTAAGTTTTCCATTTGTCCTAGCAAGAAAACATGCTCCTGCAGAATTTCTCTGCTTCTCTCAGTGATTTCTGAGATTCTGATGCTAGGGTGTCTGTTTTCCATGTTTATAACAAGCAGAGCATGTGGGATGCTGTCTGCTTGCTCTCTTTCGATGTTAGAAACTGTCAAGTTGAACAAGCTCTGCTTTGGGAGAACAGTGCACACTGCTCTCGCTGTGTATGCTTCTGTTCATCGGATTGCACTGTGCACAGCCCAAGTGAGTTTTTCACTTTTTCAAGCAAGCAAAAATGCTCCTGCATCATTTCTCTACTTCTCTCAGTGATTTCTGGGATTCTGATGCTAGGGTGTCTGTTTTCCACATTTGCAGCAAGCAGAGCATGTGGATTGCTGTCTGCTTGCTCTGTTTCCATGTTAGAAGCTGTCAAGTCGAACAAGCTCTGCTGTGCGAGAACAGTGCCCACAGCTCTCACTGTGTATGCTTCTGTTCATCCGTTTGCACTGTGCACAGCCCAAGTAAGGTTTTCATTTGTCCTAGCAAGAAAACAGGCTCCCGCAGCATTTCTCTGCTTCTCGCACTGATTTCTGTGATTCTGATGATGGGGTGTCTGTTTTCCACGTTTGCAGCAAGCAGAGCATGTTGGTTAATCTCTGCTTGCTCTGTTTCCATGTTAGAAGCTGCCAAGTCGAACAACCTCTGCTCTGCGAGAACAGTGCCCACAGCTCTCACTGTGTATGCTTCTGTTCATCTGTTTGCATAGTGCACAGCCCAAGTGAGTTTTTCATATATCCTTGCAAGCAAACATGCTCCTGCAGCATTGCTCTACTTCTCTCAGGGATTTCTGAGATTCTGATGCTGGGGAGGCTGTTTTCCATGTTTGCGGTAAGCAGACCATGTGGGGTGCTGTCTGCTTGCTCTCTTTCCATGTTAGAAGCTGTCAAGTTGAACAACCTCTGCTTTGCGAGAACAGTGCACACAGCTCTCACTGTGTATGCTTCTGTGTCGCAGTGTCCGAATCGCGTGTTAATCACGCTGCAATAGCTAGCTCTGTCCACTAGATGTCACTGCAGCAGCGTGTTCGGGCAAAGTGGCTAGCTAAGAAAGCCTCCTTCTGCCCTGCGATGAGCACGGAGATGAAGCAATGGCGACCTCAGCAGTCAGAAGAAAGCCGGACTCTTGCAGGCAGGATTTAAATGAGGTTTACTGGAGGGGAGAGAGCCAGGATCTCTGCCCCTGTGACCTGCTGCCCAGAGGAGACCCCGGGCCAGGGGTGCACGAGCTTTTTAAAGTGGGGTGGAAACAGGGGTGGCTGACAACCGGTTCAGCCAGTCACGAAAATGGGGGGTGTAACTGGGGGTGTAAAGTTTACAACAGGGGGCCAACCACACAAGATGGGAGGGAATTCCAAGCGCCCCAGCGTATCACTCGACCCCCTCCCTGGAGTTTTCCAGAAGCCAGGGAAGGTGTCCAAAGTGACAGACAGGTCGACCACGAGGAGTGGGGGAAGGGAGTGACAAAGACAGGTGCAGGGGAGGATTGATTGACAGAAAAAGCCTGTTTAAACCACCTAATTCATAAGGGGAAAAACCAGTACAGAACACAGGGGTATACAGTGAACTAAATCATTACAAAAGTAACTCAAAAATCTTACAAAAATAACTTAATAACTTAGTAAAACAATTCTCACACCACTACACTTCTGTACATCTGTTTGCACTGTGCACGGGCCATTTGAGTTTTTCATTTGTTCTAGCAAGCAAACACTCTCCTGCAGTATTGCTCTGCTTCTCTCAGTGATTTCTGAGATTCTGATACTAGGGTGTCTGTTTTCCTTCTTTGCAACAAGCAGAGAATGTGGGCTGAGGTCTGCTTGCAGTGTTTCCATCATAGAAGCTGTAAAGTTGAACTAGCTCTACTCCTCGAGAACAGTGCACACAGCTCTCACTGTGTATGCTTCTGTACATCCGTTTGCACTGTGCACAGCCCAAGTAAGGTTTTCATCGGTCCTAGCAAGAAAACATGCTCCTGCAGCATTTCTCTGCTTCTCTCAGTGATTTCTGAGATTATGATGCTGGGGTGTCTGTTTTCCATGTTTGCAACAAGCAGAGCATGTGGGCAGCAGTCTGTTTCCTCTCTTTCCATGTCAGAAGCTGTCAAGTTGAACAAGCTCTGATTTGCGAGAACAGTGCACACCACTCTCGCTATGTATGCTTCTGTTCATCCGTTTGCACTGTACATGGCCCATGTGTGTTTTTCATTTGTCCTAGCATGCAAACATGCTCCTGCAGCATTGCTCTGCTTCTCTCAGTGATTTCAGAGATTCTGATACTAGGGCGTCTGTTTTCCTTCTTTGCAACAAGCAGAGAATGTGGGCTGAGGTCTGCTTGCTGTATTTCCATCATAGAAGCTGTAAAGTTGAACAAGCTCTGCCCTGCGAGAACAGTGCACACAGCTCTCACTGTGTATGCTTCTGTTCATCCGATTCCACTGTGCACAGCCCAAGTAAGTTTTCCATTTGTCCTAGCAAGAAAACATGCTCCTGCAGAATTTCTCTGCTTCTCTCAGTGATTTCTGAGATTATGATGCTAGGGTGTCTGTTTTCCATGTTTATAACAAGCAGAGCATGTGGGCTGCTGTCTGCTTGCTCTCTGTGTCTGGTTCCGTCCCGCACCGGGCGGGAGATGACCTCTGGCTAGCTCGGGTCAGCCCAGGCACAGAATGGTCCCAGTTCGTTTCGGCTTTTCGGCTCGGCAGCTGAACCCCCAAAAGTGTGACAGCAAAGCAGCAGAAGAGATAAGGCTGGCTCTCAGCTTAGCAGATTAATAGATGTTTATTAGCTCCAGAGTTGAGGAGCAGAGAGGTTGAGAGCGAGGTGCTGAGAGATGTTGCTGAGAGGCTGAGAGAGCTCTGAGAGAGAGTTTTTTCCTCCCTCCTGCCCCCTATAAGCGGGGGAGGGGTTTCAGGGAGGATACTACAAAACCACGAATCAGGGGTTTCAGGGGGTAACAAGGTGTGCCCACCCCCAAGCCTCGGACCACTAAAATCCAAAGCTAAAGGAATTCCCCCCGGGGGGCCTATCACCTGAAGCCTTCTCCCTGAGATTTCGCAATCTTGAGAGGGCTCCTGGAGAAACAGGCTGCCCCAGAGCAAGGGGGGTGGGAGGACACAAATCACCTTATTATACAGACAACACAAAAGGGATACAGATTTGGGGATACAGTGAAATGAACCATAACATAAACTTCTTATAAAGACCTAATAAAACAGTTCTGCACCACTACAGCTCTCTTTCCATTTTAGAAGCTGTCAAGTTGAACAAGCTCTGCTTTGCGAGAACAGTGCACACTGCTCACGCTGTGTATGCTTCTGTTCATCCGTTTGCACTGTGCACAACCCAAGTGAGTTTTTCGATTTTTCAAGCAAGCAAACGTGCTCCTGCAGCATTTCTCTGCTTCTCTCAGTGATTTCTGAGATTATGCTGCTGGGGTGTCTGTTTTCCATGTTTGCAACAAGCAGAGAATGTGGGCTACTGTCTTCTTGCTGTGTTTCCGTGTTAGAAGCTGTCAAGCTGAACAAGCTCTGCTTTG
Organism: Delichon dasypus; assembly: GCA_037837765.1. Taxonomy (NCBI): domain Eukaryota; kingdom Metazoa; phylum Chordata; class Aves; order Passeriformes; family Hirundinidae; genus Delichon; species Delichon dasypus. Next base: position 28,828 of record JBBAXF010000045.1, read on the forward strand.
CGAAGACAGTGCCCACTGCCCTCGCTGTGTATGCTTCTTTTCATCCGTTTGCACTGTGCATGGCCTATGTGAGTTTTTCATTTGTCCTAGGAAGCAAACATGCTCCTGCAGCATTTCGCTGCTTCTCTCAGTGATTTCTGAGTTTCAGATGCTAGGGCATCTGTTTTCCATGTTTGCAACAAGCCGAGCATCTGGGCTGCTGTCTGCTTGCTCTCTTTCCATGTCAGAAGCTGTCAAGTCGAACAAGCTCTGCTCTGCGAGAACAGTGCACACAGCTCTCACTGTGTATGCTTCTGTTCATCGGTTTGCACTGTGCACAATCCAAGTGAGTTTTTCACTTTTTCGAGGAAGCAAACATGGTCCTGCAGAATTTCTCTGCTTCTCTCAGTGATTTCTCAGATTCTGATGCTGGAGTGTCTGTTTTCCATGTTTGCAACAAGCAGACCATGTGGGCTGCTGTCCGCTTGCTGTGTTTCCCTGCTAGAAGCTGTCAAGATGAACAAGCTATGATTTGCGAGAACAGTGCACACCACTCTCGCTATGTATGCTTCTGTTCATCCGTTTGCACTGTACACGGCCCATGTGTGTTTTTCATTTGTCCAAGCATGCAAACATGCTCCTGCAGCATTGCTCTGCTTCTCTCAGTGATTTCTGAGATTCTGATCCTAGGGCGTCTGTTTTCCTTCTTTGCAACAAGCAGAGAATGTGGGCTGAGGTCTGCTTGCTGTGTTTCCATCATAGAAGCTGTAAAGTTGAACAAGCTCTGCCCTGCGAGAACAGTGCACACAGCTCTCACTGTGTATGCTTCTGTTCATCCGATTCCACTGTGCACAGCCCAAGTGAATTTTCCATTTGTCCTAGCAAGAAAACATGCTCCTGCAGAATTTCTCTGCTTCTCTCAGTGGTTTCTCAGATTCTGTTGCTAGGGTGTCTGTTTTCCATGTTTATAACAAGCAGAGCATGTGGGCTGCTGTCTGCTTGCTCTCTGTGTCTGGTTCCGTCCCGCACCCGGCGGGAGATGACCTCGGGCTAGCTCGGGTCAGCCCAGGCACAGAATGGTCCCAGTTCGTTTCGGCTTTTCGGCTCAGCAGCTGAACCCCCAAAAGTGTGACAGCATAGCAGCAGAAGAGATAAGGCTGGCTCTCAGCTTAGCAGATTAAAAGATGTTTATTAGCTCCAGAGTTGAGGAGCAGAGAGGTTGAGAGCGAGGTGCTGAGAGATGTTGCTGAGAGGCTGAGAGAGCTCTGAGAGAGAGTTTTTTCCTCCCTCCTGCCCCCTATAAGCGGGGGAGGGGTTTCAGGGAGGATACTACAAAACCACGAATCAGGGGTTTCAGGGGGTAACAAGGTGTGCCCACCCCCAAGCCTCGGACCACTAAAATCCAAAGCTAAAGGAATTCCCCTCGGGGGGCCTATCACCTGAAGCCTTCTCCCTGAGATTTCGCAATCTTGGGAGGGCTCCTGGAGAAACAGGCTGCCCCAGAGCAAGGGGGGTGGGAGGACACAAATCACCTTATTATACAGACAACACAAAAGGGATACAGATTTGGGGATACAGTGAAATGAACCATAACATAAACTTCTTATAAAGACCTAATAAAACAGTTCTGCACCACTACAGCTCTCTTTCCATTTTAGAAGCTGTCAAGTTGAACAAGCTCTGCTTTGCGAGAACAGTGCACACTGCTCTCGCTGTGTATGCTTCTTTTCATCCGTTTGCACTGTGCATGGCCCATGTGAGTTTTCCATTTGTCCTAGGAAGCAAATATGCTCCTGCAGCATTTCTCTGCTTCTCTCAGTGATTTCTGAGATTCTGATGCTAGGGCATCTGTTTCGCATGTTTGCAACAAGCAGAGAATGTGGGCTGCTATATGCTTGCTCTGTTTCCATGTTAGAAGCTGTCAATTTGAACAAGGTCTTCTGTGCGAGAACCATGCACACAGCTCTCACTGTGTATGCTTCTGTTCATCCGTTTGCACTGTGCACAGCCCAAGTGAGTTTTTCACTTTTTCAAGCAAGCAAACATGCTCCTGCAGCATTTCTCTGCTTCTCTCAGTGATTTCTGAGATTATGATCCTGGGGCGTCAGTTTTCCATGTTTGCAACAAGCAGAGAATGTGGGCTGCTCTCTGCTTGCTGTGTTTCCATGTGAGAAGCTGTCAAGTTGAACAAGCTCTGCTTTGCGAGAACAGTGCACACTGCTCTCGCTGTGTATGCTTCTGTTCATCCGTTGCACTGTGCACAATCCAAGTGAGTTTTTCACTTTTTCAAGCAAGCAAACGTGCTCCTGCAGCATTTCTCTGCTTCTCTCAGTGATTTCTGAGATTATGATGCTGGGGTGTCTGTTTTCCATGTTTGCAACAAGCAGAGCATGTGGGCTGCTGTCTGCTTGCTCTCTTTCCATGTTAGAAGCTGTCAAGTTGAACAAGCTCTGCTCTGCGAAGACAGTGCACACTGCCCTCGCTGTGTATGCTTCTTTTCATCCGTTTGCACTGTGCATGGGCCATGTGAGTTTTTCATTTGTCCTAGGAAGCAAACATGCTCCTGCAGCATTTCGCTGCTTCTCTCAGTGATTTCTGAGTTTCTGATGCTAGGGCATCTCTTTTCCAAGTTTGCAACAAGCAGAGCATCTGGGCTGCTGTCTGCTTGCGCTCTTTCCATGTTAGAAGCTGTCAAGTCGAACAAGCTCTGCTCTGCGAGAACAGTGCACACCGCTCTCACTGTGTATGCTTCTGTTCATCGGTTTGAGCTGTGCCCAGCACAAGTGAGTTTTTCAATTTTTCAAGCAAGTAAACATGCTCCTGCAGCATTTCTCTGCTTCTCTCAGTGATTTCTGAGGTTCTGATGCTAGGGTGTCTGTTTTCCTTCTGTGCAACAAGCAGAGCATGTGGGCTGCTGTCTGCTTGCTCTGTTTCCATGTTACAAGCTGTCAAGTTGAACAAGCTCTGCTTTACGAGGACAGGGCACACAGCTCTCACTGTGTATCTTTCTGTTCATCTGTATGCAGTGTGCACAGCCCATTTGTGTTTTTCATTGGTCCTAGCAAGAAAACATGCTCCTGCAGAATTTCTCTGCTTCTCTCAGTGATTTCTGACATTCTCATGCTAGGGTGTCTGTTTTCCATGTTTATAACAAGCAGAGCATGTGGGCTGCTGTCTGCTTGCTCTCTGTGTCTGGTTCCGTCCCGCACCGGCCGGGAGATGACCTCGGGCTAGCTCGGGTCAGCCCAGGCACAGAATGGTCCCAGTTCGTTTCGGTTTTTCGGCTCGGCAGCCTAACCCCCAAAAGTGTGACAGCAAAGCAGCAGAAGAGATAAGGCTGGCTCTCAGCTTAGCAGATTAAAAGATGTTTATTAACTCCAGAGTTGAGGAGCAGAGAGGTTGAGAGCGAGGTGCTGAGAGATGTTGCTGAGAGGCTGAGAGAGCTCTGAGAGAGAGTTTTTTCCTCCCTCCTGCCCCCTATAAGCGGGGGAGGGGTTTCAGGGAGGATACTACAAAACCACGAATCAGGGGTTTCAGGGGGTAACAAGGTGTGCCCACCCCCAAGCCTCGGACCACTAAAATCCAAAGCTAAAGGAATTCCCCCCGGGGGGCCTATCACCTGAAGCCTTCTCCCTGAGATTTCGCAATCTTGGGAGGGCTCCTGGAGAAACAGGCTGCCCCAGAGCAAGGGGGGTGGGAGGACACAAATCACCTTATTATACAGACAACACAAAAGGGATACAGAATTGGGGATACAGTGAAATGAACCATAACATAAACTTCTTATAAAGACCTAATAAAACAGTTCTGCACCACTACAGCTCTCTTTCCATTTTAGAAGCTGTCAAGTTGAACAAGCTCTGCTTTGCGAGAACAGTGCACACTGCTCTCGCTGTCTATGCTTCTTTTCATCCGTTTGCACTGTGCATGGCCCATGTGAGTTTTCCATTTGTCCTAGGAAGCAAATATGCTCCTGCAGCATTTCTCTGCTTCTCTCAGTGATTCCTGAGATTCTGATGCTAGGGCATCTGTTTCCCATGTTTGCAACAAGCAGAGAATGTGGGCTGCTATATGCTTGCTCTGTTTCCATGTTAGAAGCTGTCAATTTGAACAAGGTCTTCCGTGCGAGAACCATGCACACAGCTCTCGCAGTGTATGCTGCTGTTCATCGGTTTGCACAGTGCACAGCCCAAGTGAGTTTTTCAATTTTTCAAGCAAGCAAATATGCTCCTGCAGCATTTCTCTGCTTCTCTCAGTGATTTCTGAGATAATGATCCTGGGGCGTCTGTTTTCCATGTTTGCAACAAGCAGAGAATGTGGGCTGCTGTCTGCTTGCTGTGTTTCCATGAGAGAAGCTGTCAAGTTGAACAAGCTCTGCTTTGCGAGAACAGTGCCCACTGCTCTCGCTGTGTATGCTTCTGTTCATCCGTTTGCACTGTGCACAACCCAAGTGAGTTTTTCACTTTTTCAAGCAAGCAAACGTGCTCCTGCAGCATTTCTCTGCTTCTCTCAGTGATTTCTGAGGTTATGCTGCTGGGGTGTCTGTTTTCCATGTTTGCAACAAGCAGAGAATGCGGGCTGAGGTCTGCTTGCTGTGTTTCCATCATAGAAGCTGTAAAGTTGAACAAGCTCTGCCCTGCGAGAACAGTGCACACAGCTCTCACTGTGTATGCGTCTGTTCATCCGATTCCACTGTGCACAGCCCAAGTAAGTTTTCCATTTGTCCTAGCAAGAAAACATGCTCCTGCAGAATTTCTCTGGTTCTCTCAGTGATTTCTGAGATTCTGATGCCAGGGTGTCTGTTTTCCATGTTTATAACAAGCAGAGCATGTGGGCTGCTGTCTGCTTGCTCTCTTTCGATGTTAGAAACTGTCAAGTTGAACAAGCTCTGCTTTGGGAGAACAGTGCACACTGCTCTCGCTGTGTATGCTTCTGTTCATCGGATTGCACTGTGCACAGCCCAAGTGAGTTTTTCACTTTTTCAAGCAAGCAAAAATGCTCCTGCATCATTTCCCTACTTCTCTCAGTGATTTATGGGATTATGATGCTAGGGTGTCTGTTTTCCACATTTGCAGCAAGCAGAGCATGTGGATTGCTGTCTGCTTGCTCTGTTTCCATGTTAGAAGCTGTCAAGTCGAACAAGCTCTGCTGTGCGAGAACAGTGCCCACAGCTCTCACTGTGTATGCTTCTGTTCATCCGTTTGCACTGTGCACAGCCCAAGTAAGGTTTTCATTTGTCCTAGCAAGAAAACAGGCTCCCGCAGCATTTCTCTGCTTCTCGCACTGATTTCTGTGATTCTGATGATGGGGTGTCTGTTTTCCACGTTTGCAGCAAGCAGAGCATGTTGGTTAATCTCTGCTTGCTCTGTTTCCATGTTAGAAGCTGCCAAGTCGAACAACCTCTGCTCTGCGAGAACAGTGCCCACAGCTCTCACTGTGTATGCTTCTGTTCATCTGTTTGCATAGTGCACAGCCCAAGTGAGTTTTTCATATATCCTTGCAAGCAAATATGCTCCTGCAGCATTTCTCTGCTTCTCTCAGGGATTTCTGAGATTCTGATGCTGGGGAGTCTGTTTTCCATGTTTGCGGTAAGCAGACCATGTGGGTTGCTGTCTGCTTGTTCTCTTTCCATGTTAGAAGCTGTCAAGTTGAACAACCTCTGCTTTGCGAGAACAGTGCACACTGCTCTCACTGTGTATGCTTCTGTGTCGCAGTGTCCGAATCGCGTGTTAATCACGCTGCAATAGCTAGCTCTGTCCACTAGATGTCACTGCAGCAGCATGTTCGGGCAAAGTGGCTAGCTAAGAAAGCCTCCTTCTGCCCTGCGATGAGCACGGAGATGAAGCAATGGCGACCTCAGCAGTCAGAAGAAAGCCGGACTCTTGCAGGCAGGATTTAAATGAGGTTTACTGGAGGGGAGAGAGCCGGGAGCTCTGCCCCTGTGACCTGCTGCCCAGAGGAGACCCCGGGCCAGGGGTGCACGAGCTTTTTAAAGTGGGGTGGAAACAGGGGTGGCTGACAACCGGTTCAGCCAGTCACGAAAATGGGGGGTGTAACTGGGGGTGTAAAGTTTACAACAGGGGGCCAACCACACAAGATGGGAGGGAATTCCATGCGCCCCAGCGTATCACTCGACCCCCTCCCTGGAGTTTTCCAGAAGCCAGGGAAGGTGTCCAAAGTGACAGACAGGTCGACCACGAGGAGTGGGGGAAGGGAGTGACAAAGACAGGTGCAGGGGAGGATTGATTGACAGAAAAAGCCTGTTTAAACCACCTAATTCATAAGGGGAAAAACCAGTACAGAACACAGGGGTATACAGTGAACTAAATCATTACAAAAGTAACTCAAAAATCTTACAAAAATAACTTAATAACTTAGTAAAACAATTCTCACACCACTACACTTCTGTACATCTGTTTGCACTGTGCACGGGCCATTTGAGTTTTTCATTTGTTCTAGCAAGCAAACACTCTCCTGCAGTATTGCTCTGCTTCTCTCAGTGATTTCTGAGATTCTGATACTAGGGTGTCTGTTTTCCTTCTTTGCAACAAGCAGAGAATGTGGGCTGAGGTCTGCTTGCAGTGTTTCCATCATAGAAGCTGTAAAGTTGAACTAGCTCTACTCCTCGAGAACAGTGCACACAGCTCTCACTGTGTATGCTTCTGTACATCCGTTTGCACTGTGCACAGCCCAAGTAAGGTTTTCATCGGTCCTAGCAAGAAAACATGCTCCTGCAGCATTTCTCTGCTTCTCTCAGTGATTTCTCAGATTCTGTTGCTAGGGTGTCTGTTTTCCATGTTTATAACAAGCAGAGCATGTGGGCTGCTGTCTGCTTGCTCTCTGTGTCTGGTTCCGTCCCGCACCGGCCGGGAGATGACCTCTGGCTAGCTCGGGTCAGCCCAGGCACAGAATGGTCCCAGTTCGTTTCGGCTTTTCGGCTCGGCAGCTGAACCCCCAAAAGTGTGACAGCAAAGCAGCAGAAGAGATAAGGCTGGCTCTCAGCTTAGCAGATTAAAAGATGTTTATTAGCTCCAGAGTTGAGGAGCAGAGAGGTTGAGAGCGAGGTGCTGAGAGATGTTGCTGAGAGGCTGAGAGAGCTCTGAGAGAGAGTTTTTTCCTCCCTCCTGCCCCCTATAAGCGGGGGAGGGGTTTCAGGGAGGATACTACAAAACCACGAATCAGGGGTTTCAGGGGGTAACAAGGTGTGCCCACCCCCAAGCCTCGGACCACTAAAATCCAAAGCTAAAGGAATTCCCCCCGGGGGGCCTATCACCTGAAGCCTTCTCCCTGAGATTTCGCAATCTTGGGAGGGCTCCTGGAGAAACAGGCTGCCCCAGAGCAAGGGGGGTGGGAGGACACAAATCACCTTATTATACAGACAACACAAAAGGGATACAGAATTGGGGATACAGTGAAATGAACCATAACATAAACTTCTTATAAAGACCTAATAAAACAGTTCTGCACCACTACAGCTCTCTTTCCATTTTAGAAGCTGTCAAGTTGAACAAGCTCTGCTTTGCGAGAACAGTGCACACTGCTCTCGCTGTGTATGCTTCTGTTCATCCGTTGCACTGTGCACAATCCAAGTGAGTTTTTCACTTTTTCAAGCAAGCAAACGTGCTCCTGCAGCATTTCTCTGCTTCTCTCAGTGATTTCTGAGATTATGATGCTGGGGTGTCTGTTTTCCATGTTTGCAACAAGCAGAGCATGTGGGCTGCTGTCTGCTTGCTCTCTTTCCATGTTAGAAGCTGTCAAGTTGAACAAGCTCTGCTCTGCGAAGACAGTGCACACTGCCCTCGCTGTGTATGCTTCTTTTCATCCGTTTGCACTGTGCATGGGCCATGTGAGTTTTTCATTTGTCCTAGGAAGCAAACATGCTCCTGCAGCATTTCGCTGCTTCTCTCAGTGATTTCTGAGTTTCTGATTCTAGGGCATCTCTTTTCCAAGTTTGCAACAAGCAGAGCATCTGGGCTGCTGTCTGCTTGCGCTCTTTCCATGTTAGAAGCTGTCAAGTCGAACAAGCTCTGCTCTGCGAGAACAGTGCACACCGCTCTCACTGTGTATGCTTCTGTTCATCGGTTTGAGCTGTGCCCAGCACAAGTGAGTTTTTCAATTTTTCAAGCAAGTAAACATGCTCCTGCAGCATTTCTCTGCTTCTCTCAGTGATTTCTGAGGTTCTGATGCTAGGGTGTCTGTTTTCCTTCTGTGCAACAAGCAGAGCATGTGGGCTGCTGTCTGCTTGCTCTGTTTCCATGTTAGAAGCTGTCAAGTTGAACAAGCTCTGCTTTACGAGGACAGGGCACACAGCTCTCACTGTGTATCTTTCTGTTCATCTGTATGCAGTGTGCACAGCCCATTTGTGTTTTTCATTGGTCCTAGCAAGAAAACATGCTCCTGCAGAATTTCTCTGCTTCTCTCAGTGATTTCTGAGATTCTCATGCTAGGGTGTCTGTTTTCCATGTTTATAACAAGCAGAGCATGTGGGCTGCTGTCTGCTAGCTCTCTGTGTCTGGTTCCGTCCCGCACCGGGCGGGAGATGACCTCGGGCTAGCTCGGGTCAGCCCAGGCACAGAATGGTCCCAGTTCGTTTCGGTTTTTCGGCTCGGCAGCCTAACCCCCAAAAGTGTGACAGCAAAGCAGCAGAAGAGATAAGGCTGGCTCTCAGCTTAGCAGATTAAAAGATGTTTATTAGCTCCAGAGTTGAGGAGCAGAGAGGTTGAGAGCGAGGTGCTGAGAGATGTTGCTGAGAGGCTGAGAGAGCTCTGAGAGAGAGTTTTTTCCTCCCTCCTGCCCCCTATAAGCGGGGGAGGGGTTTCAGGGAGGATACTACAAAACCACGAATCAGGGGTTTCAGGGGGTAACAAGGTGTGCCCACCCCCAAGCCTCGGACCACTAAAATCCAAAGCTAAAGGAATTCCCCTCGGGGGGCCTATCACCTGAAGCCTTCTCCCTGAGATTTCGCAATCTTGGGAGGGCTCCTGGAGAAACAGGCTGCCCCAGAGCAAGGGGGGTGGGAGGACACAAATCACCTTATTATACAGACAACACAAAAGGGATACAGAATTGGGGATACAGTGAAATGAACCATAACATAAACTTCTTATAAAGACCTAATAAAACAGTTCTGCACCACTACAGCTCTCTTTCCATTTTAGAAGCTGTCAAGTTGAACAAGCTCTGCTTTGCGAGAACAGTGCACACTGCTCTCGCTGTCTATGCTTCTTTTCATCCGTTTGCACTGTGCATGGCCCATGTGAGTTTTCCATTTGTCCTAGGAAGCAAATATGCTCCTGCAGCATTTCTCTGCTTCTCTCAGTCATTTCTGAGATTCTGATGCTAGGGCATCAGTTTCCCATGTTTGCAACAAGCAGAGAATGTGGGCTGCTATATGCTTGCTCTGTTTCCATGTTAGAAGCTGTCAATTTGAACAAGGTCTTCCGTGCGAGAACCATGCACACAGCTCTCGCAGTGTATGCTGCTGTTCATCGGTTTGCACAGTGCACAGCCCAAGTGAGTTTTTCAATTTTTCAAGCAAGCAAATATGCTCCTGCAGCATTTCTCTGCTTCTCTCAGTGATTTCTGAGATAATGATCCTGGGGCGTCTGTTTTCCATGTTTGCAACAAGCAGAGAATGTGGGCTGCTGTCTGCTTGCTGTGTTTCCATGTGAGAAGCTGTCAAGTTGAACAAGCTCTGCTTTGCGAGAACAGTGCACACTGCTCTCGCTGTGTATGCTTCTGTTCATCCGTTTGCACTGTGCACAACCCAAGTGAGTTTTTCACTTTTTCAAGCAAGCAAACGTGCTCCTGCAGCATTTCTCTGCTTCTCTCAGTGATTTCTGAGGTTATGCTGCTGGGGTGTCTGTTTTCCATGTTTGCAACAAGCAGAGAATGCGGGCTGAGGTCTGCTTGCTGTGTTTCCATCATAGAAGCTGTAAAGTTGAACAAGCTCTGCCCTGCGAGAACAGTGCACACAGCTCTCACTGTGTATGCGTCTGTTCATCCGATTCCACTGTGCACAGCCCAAGTAAGTTTTCCATTTGTCCTAGCAAGAAAACATGCTCCTGCAGAATTTCTCTGGTTCTCTCAGTGATTTCTGAGATTCTGATGCTAGGGTGTCTGTTTTCCATGTTTATAACAAGCAGAGCATGTGGGCTGCTGTCTGCTTGCTCTCTTTCGATGTTAGAAACTGTCAAGTTGAACAAGCTCTGCTTTGAGAGAACAGTGCACACTGCTCTCGCTGTGTATGCTTCTGTTCATCGGATTGCACTGTGCACAGCCCAAGTGAGTTTTTCACTTTTTCAAGCAAGCAAAAATGCTCCTGCATCATTTCCCTACTTCTCTCAGTGATTTATGGGATTATGATGCTAGGGTGTCTGTTTTCCACATTTGCAGCAAGCAGAGCATGTGGATTGCTGTCTGCTTGCTCTGTTTCCATGTTAGAAGCTGTCAAGTCAAACAAGCTCTGCTGTGCGAGAACAGTGCCCACAGCTCTCACTGTGTATGCTTCTGTTCATCCGTTTGCACTGTGCACAGCCCAAGTAAGGTTTTCATTTGTCCTAGCAAGAAAACAGGCTCCCGCAGCATTTCTCTGCTTCTCGCACTGATTTCTGTGATTCTGATGATGGGGTGTCTGTTTTCCACGTTTGCAGCAAGCAGAGCATGTTGGTTAATCTCTGCTTGCTCTGTTTCCATGTTAGAAGCTGCCAAGTCGAACAACCTCTGCTCTGCGAGAACAGTGCCCACAGCTCTCACTGTGTATGCTTCTGTTCATCTGTTTGCATAGTGCACAGCCCAAGTGAGTTTTTCATATATCCTTGCAAGCAAATATGCTCCTGCAGCATTTCTCTGCTTCTCTCAGGGATTTCTGAGATTCTGATGCTGGGGAGTCTGTTTTCCATGTTTGCGGTAAGCAGACCATGTGGGTTGCTGTCTGCTTGTTCTCTTTCCATGTTAGAAGCTGTCAAGTTGAACAACCTCTGCTTTGCGAGAACAGTGCACACCGCTCTCACTATGTATGCTTCTGTGTCGCAGTGTCCGAATCGCGTGTTAATCACGCTGCAATAGCTAGCTCTGTCCACTAGATGTCACTGCAGCAGCATGTTCGGGCAAAGTGGCTAGCTAAGAAAGCCTCCTTCTGCCCTGCGATGAGCACGGAGATGAAGCAATGGCGACCTCAGCAGTCAGAAGAAAGCCGGACTCTTGCAGGCAGGATTTAAATGAGGTTTACTGGAGGGGAGAGAGCCGGGAGCTCTGCCCCTGTGACCTGCTGCCCAGAGGAGACCCCGGGCCAGGGGTGCACGAGCTTTTTAAAGTGGGGTGGAAACAGGGGTGGCTGACAACCGGTTCAGCCAGTCACGAAAATGGGGGGTGTAACTGGGGGTGTAAAGTTTACAACAGGGGGCCAACCACACAAGATGGGAGGGAATTCCATGCGCCCCAGCGTATCACTCGACCTCCTCCCTGGAGTTTTCCAGAAGCCAGGGAAGGTGTCCAAAGTGACAGACAGGTCGACCACGAGGAGTGGGGGAAGGGAGTGACAAAGACAGGTGCAGGGGAGGATTGATTGACAGAAAAAGCCTGTTTAAACCACCTAATTCATAAGGGGAAAAACCAGTACAGAACACAGGGGTATACAGTGAACTAAATCATTACAAAAGTAACTCAAAAATCTTACAAAAATAACTTAATAACTTAGTAAAACAATTCTCACACCACTACACTTCTGTACATCTGTTTGCACTGTGCACGGGCCATTTGAGTTTTTCATTTGTTCTAGCAAGCAAACACTCTCCTGCAGTATTGCTCTGCTTCTCTCAGTGATTTCTGAGATTCTGATACTAGGGTGTCTGTTTTCCTTCTTTGCAACAAGCAGAGAATGTGGGCTGAGGTCTGCTTGCAGTGTTTCCATCATAGAAGCTGTAAAGTTGAACTAGCTCTACTCCTCGAGAACAGTGCACACAGCTCTCACTGTGTATGCTTCTGTACATCCGTTTGCACTGTGCACAGCCCAAGTAAGGTTTTCATCGGTCCTAGCAAGAAAACATGCTCCTGCAGCATTTCTCTGCTTCTCTCAGTGATTTCTCAGATTCTGTTGCTAGGGTGTCTGTTTTCCATGTTTATAACAAGCAGAGCATGTGGGCTGCTGTCTGCTTGCTCTCTGTGTCTGGTTCCGTCCCGCACCGGCCGGGAGATGACCTCTGGCTAGCTCGGGTCAGCCCAGGCACAGAATGGTCCCAGTTCGTTTCGGCTTTTCGGCTCGGCAGCTGAACCCCCAAAAGTGTGACAGCAAAGCAGCAGAAGAGATAAGGCTGGCTCTCAGCTTAGCAGATTAAAAGATGTTTATTAGCTCCAGAGTTGAGGAGCAGAGAGGTTGAGAGCGAGGTGCTGAGAGATGTTGCTGAGAGGCTGAGAGAGCTCTGAGAGAGAGTTTTTTTCCTCCCTCCTGCCCCCTATAAGCGGGGGAGGGGTTTCAGGGAGGATACTACAAAACCACGAATCAGGGGTTTCAGGGGGTAACAAGGTGTGCCCACCCCCAAGCCTCGGACCACTAAAATCCAAAGCTAAAGGAATTCCCCCCGGGGGGCCTATCACCTGAAGCCTTCTCCCTGAGATTTCGCAATCTTGGGAGGGCTCCTGGAGAAACAGGCTGCCCCAGAGCAAGGGGGGTGGGAGGACACAAATCACCTTATTATACAGACAACACAAAAGGGATACAGAATTGGGGATACAGTGAAATGAACCATAACATAAACTTCTTATAAAGACCTAATAAAACAGTTCTGCACCACTACAGCTCTCTTTCCATTTTAGAAGCTGTCAAGTTGAACAAGCTCTGCTTTGCGAGAACAGTGCACACTGCTCTCGCTGTGTATGCTTCTGTTCATCCGTTGCACTGTGCACAATCCAAGTGAGTTTTTCACTTTTTCAAGCAAGCAAACGTGCTCCTGCAGCATTTCTCTGCTTCTCTCAGTGATTTCTGAGATTATGATGCTGGGGTGTCTGTTTTCCATGTTTGCAACAAGCAGAGCATGTGGGCTGCTGTCTGCTTGCTCTCTTTCCATGTTAGAAGCTGTCAAGTTGAACAAGCTCTGCTCTGCGAAGACAGTGCACACTGCCCTCGCTGTGTATGCTTCTTTTCATCCGTTTGCACTGTGCATGGGCCATGTGAGTTTTTCATTTGTCCTAGGAAGCAAACATGCTCCTGCAGCATTTCGCTGCTTCTCTCAGTGATTTCTGAGTTTCTGATTCTAGGGCATCTCTTTTCCAAGTTTGCAACAAGCAGAGCATCTGGGCTGCTGTCTGCTTGCGCTCTTTCCATGTTAGAAGCTGTCAAGTCGAACAAGCTCTGCTCTGCGAGAACAGTGCACACCGCTCTCACTGTGTATGCTTCTGTTCATCGGTTTGAGCTGTGCCCAGCACAAGTGAGTTTTTCAATTTTTCAAGCAAGTAAACATGCTCCTGCAGCATTTCTCTGCTTCTCTCAGTGATTTCTGAGGTTCTGATGCTAGGGTGTCTGTTTTCCTTCTGTGCAACAAGCAGAGCATGTGGGCTGCTGTCTGCTTGCTCTGTTTCCATGTTAGAAGCTGTCAAGTTGAACAAGCTCTGCTTTACGAGGACAGGGCACACAGCTCTCACTGTGTATCTTTCTGTTCATCTGTATGCAGTGTGCACAGCCCATTTGTGTTTTTCATTGGTCCTAGCAAGAAAACATGCTCCTGCAGAATTTCTCTGCTTCTCTCAGTGATTTCTGAGATTCTCATGCTAGGGTGTCTGTTTTCCATGTTTATAACAAGCAGAGCATGTGGGCTGCTGTCTGCTTGCTCTCTGTGTCTGGTTCCGTCCCGCACCGGGCGGGAGATGACCTCGGGCTAGCTCGGGTCAGCCCAGGCACAGAATGGTCCCAGTTCGTTTCGGTTTTTCGGCTCGGCAGCCTAACCCCCAAAAGTGTGACAGCAAAGCAGCAGAAGAGATAAGGCTGGCTCTCAGCTTAGCAGATTAAAAGATGTTTATTAGCTCCAGAGTTGAGGAGCAGAGAGGTTGAGAGCGAGGTGCTGAGAGATGTTGCTGAGAGGCTGAGAGAGCTCTGAGAGAGAGTTTTTTCCTCCCTCCTGCCCCCTATAAGCGGGGGAGGGCTTTCAGGGAGGATACTACAAAACCACGAATCAGGGGTTTCAGGGGGTAACAAGGTGTGCCCACCCCCAAGCCTCGGACCACTAAAATCCAAAGCTAAAGGAATTCCCCTCGGGGGGCCTATCACCTGAAGCCTTCTCCCTGAGATTTCGCAATCTTGGGAGGGCTCCTGGAGAAACAGGCTGCCCCAGAGCAAGGGGGGTGGGAGGACACAAATCACCTTATTATACAGACAACACAAAAGGGATACAGAATTGGGGATACAGTGAAATGAACCATAACATAAACTTCTTATAAAGACCTAATAAAACAGTTCTGCACCACTACAGCTCTCTTTCCATTTTAGAAGCTGTCAAGTTGAACAAGCTCTGCTTTGCGAGAACAGTGCACACTGCTCTCGCTGTCTATGCTTCTTTTCATCCGTTTGCACTGTGCATGGCCCATGTGAGTTTTCCATTTGTCCTAGGAAGCAAATATGCTCCTGCAGCATTTCTCTGCTTCTCTCAGTCATTTCTGAGATTCTGATGCTAGGGCATCAGTTTCCCATGTTTGCAACAAGCAGAGAATGTGGGCTGCTATATGCTTGCTCTGTTTCCATGTTAGAAGCTGTCAATTTGAACAAGGTCTTCCGTGCGAGAACCATGCACACAGCTCTCGCAGTGTATGCTGCTGTTCATCGGTTTGCACAGTGCACAGCCCAAGTGAGTTTTTCAATTTTTCAAGCAAGCAAATATGCTCCTGCAGCATTTCTCTGCTTCTCTCAGTGATTTCTGAGATTATGATCCTGGGGCGTCTGTTTTCCATGTTTGCAACAAGCAGAGAATGTGGGCTGCTGTCTGCTTGCTGTGTTTCCATGTGAGAAGCTGTCAAGTTGAACAAGCTCTGCTTTGCGAGAACAGTGCACACTGCTCTCGCTGTGTATGCTTCTGTTCATCCGTTTGCACTGTGCACAACCCAAGTGAGTTTTTCACTTTTTCAAGCAAGCAAACGTGCTCCTGCAGCATTTCTCTGCTTCTCTCAGTGATTTCTGAGGTTATGCTGCTGGGGTGTCTGTTTTCCATGTTTGCAACAAGCAGAGAATGCGGGCTGAGGTCTGCTTGCTGTGTTTCCATCATAGAAGCTGTAAAGTTGAACAAGCTCTGCCCTGCGAGAACAGTGCACACAGCTCTCACTGTGTATGCGTCTGTTCATCCGATTCCACTGTGCACAGCCCAAGTAAGTTTTCCATTTGTCCTAGCAAGAAAACATGCTCCTGCAGAATTTCTCTGGTTCTCTCAGTGATTTCTGAGATTCTGATGCTAGGGTGTCTGTTTTCCATGTTTGCAGCAAGCAGAGCATGTGGGCTGCTGTCTGCTTGCTCTCTTTCGATGTTAGAAACTGTCAAGTTGAACAAGCTCTGCTTTGAGAGAACAGTGCACACTGCTCTCGCTGTGTATGCTTCTGTTCATCGGATTGCACTGTGCACAGCCCAAGTGAGTTTTTCACTTTTTCAAGCAAGCAAAAATGCTCCTGCATCATTTCCCTACTTCTCTCAGTGATTTATGGGATTATGATGCTAGGGTGTCTGTTTTCCACATTTGCAGCAAGCAGAGCATGTGGATTGCTGTCTGCTTGCTCTGTTTCCATGTTAGAAGCTGTCAAGTCGAACAAGCTCTGCTGTGCGAGAACAGTGCCCACAGCTCTCACTGTGTATGCTTCTGTTCATCCGTTTGCACTGTGCACAGCCCAAGTAAGGTTTTCATTTGTCCTAGCAAGAAAACAGGCTCCCGCAGCATTTCTCTGCTTCTCGCACTGATTTCTGTGATTCTGATGATGGGGTGTCTGTTTTCCACGTTTGCAGCAAGCAGAGCATGTTGGTTAATCTCTGCTTGCTCTGTTTCCATGTTAGAAGCTGCCAAGTCGAACAACCTCTGCTCTGCGAGAACAGTGCCCACAGCTCTCACTGTGTATGCTTCTGTTCATCTGTTTGCATAGTGCACAGCCCAAGTGAGTTTTTCATATATCCTTGCAAGCAAATATGCTCCTGCAGCATTTCTCTGCTTCTCTCAGGGATTTCTGAGATTCTGATGCTGGGGAGTCTGTTTTCCATGTTTGCGGTAAGCAGACCATGTGGGTTGCTGTCTGCTTGTTCTCTTTCCATGTTAGAAGCTGTCAAGTTGAACAACCTCTGCTTTGCGAGAACAGTGCACACCGCTCTCACTATGTATGCTTCTGTGTCGCAGTGTCCGAATCGCGTGTTAATCACGCTGCAATAGCTAGCTCTGTCCACTAGATGTCACTGCAGCAGCATGTTCGGGCAAAGTGGCTAGCTAAGAAAGCCTCCTTCTGCCCTGCGATGAGCACGGAGATGAAGCAATGGCGACCTCAGCAGTCAGAAGAAAGCCGGACTCTTGCAGGCAGGATTTAAATGAGGTTTACTGGAGGGGAGAGAGCCGGGAGCTCTGCCCCTGTGACCTGCTGCCCAGAGGAGACCCCGGGCCAGGGGTGCACGAGCTTTTTAAAGTGGGGTGGAAACAGGGGTGGCTGACAACCGGTTCAGCCAGTCACGAAAATGGGGGGTGTAACTGGGGGTGTAAAGTTTACAACAGGGGGCCAACCACACAAGATGGGAGGGAATTCCATGTGCCCCAGCCTATCACTCGACCCCCTCCCTGGAGTTTTCCAGAAGCCAGGGAAGGTGTCCAAAGTGACAGACAGGTCGACCACGAGGAGTGGGGGAAGGGAGTGACAAAGACAGGTGCAGGGGAGGATTGATTGACAGAAAAAGCCTGTTTAAACCACCTAATTCATAAGGGGAAAAACCAGTACAGAACACAGGGGTATACAGTGAACTAAATCATTACAAAAGTAACTCAAAAATCTTACAAAAATAACTTAATAACTTAGTAAAACAATTCTCACACCACTACACTTCTGTACATCTGTTTGCACTGTGCACGGGCCATTTGAGTTTTTCATTTGTTCTAGCAAGCAAACACTCTCCTGCAGTATTGCTCTGCTTCTCTCAGTGATTTCTGAGATTCTGATACTAGGGTGTCTGTTTTCCTTCTTTGCAACAAGCAGAGAATGTGGGCTGAGGTCTGCTTGCAGTGTTTCCATCATAGAAGCTGTAAAGTTGAACTAGCTCTACTCCTCGAGAACAGTGCACACAGCTCTCACTGTGTATGCTTCTGTACATCCGTTTGCACTGTGCACAGCCCAAGTAAGGTTTTCATCGGTCCTAGCAAGAAAACATGCTCCTGCAGCATTTCTCTGCTTCTCTCAGTGATTTCTCAGATTCTGTTGCTAGGGTGTCTGTTTTCCATGTTTATAACAAGCAGAGCATGTGGGCTGCTGTCTGCTTGCTCTCTGTGTCTGGTTCCGTCCCGCACCGGCCGGGAGATGACCTCTGGCTAGCTCGGGTCAGCCCAGGCACAGAATGGTCCCAGTTCGTTTCGGCTTTTCGGCTCGGCAGCTGAACCCCCAAAAGTGTGACAGCAAAGCAGCAGAAGAGATAAGGCTGGCTCTCAGCTTAGCAGATTAATAGATGTTTATTAGCTCCAGAGTTGAGGAGCAGAGAGGTTGAGAGCGAGGTGCTGAGAGATGTTGCTGAGAGGCTGAGAGAGCTCTGAGA
Organism: Delichon dasypus; assembly: GCA_037837765.1. Classification (NCBI taxonomy): domain Eukaryota; kingdom Metazoa; phylum Chordata; class Aves; order Passeriformes; family Hirundinidae; genus Delichon; species Delichon dasypus. The sequence goes on from JBBAXF010000045.1 coordinate 46,553, forward strand.
GAGAGTTTTTTCCTCCCTCCTGCCCCCTATAAGCGGGGGAGGGCTTTCAGGGAGGATACTACAAAACCACGAATCAGGGGTTTCAGGGGGTAACAAGGTGTGCCCACCCCCAAGCCTCGGACCACTAAAATCCAAAGCTAAAGGAATTCCCCCCGGGGGGCCTATCACCTGAAGCCTTCTCCCTGAGATTTCGCAATCTTGGGAGGGCTCCTGGAGAAACAGGCTGCCCCAGAGCAAGGGGGGTGGGAGGACACAAATCACCTTATTATACAGACAACACAAAAGGGATACAGAATTGGGGATACAGTGAAATGAACCATAACATAAACTTCTTATAAAGACCTAATAAAACAGTTCTGCACCACTACAGCTCTCTTTCCATTTTAGAAGCTGTCAAGTTGAACAAGCTCTGCTTTGCGAGAACAGTGCACACTGCTCTCGCTGTGTATGCTTCTTTTCATCCGTTTGCACTGTGCATGGCACATGTGAGTTTTCCATTTCTCCTAGGAAGCAAATATGCTCCTGCAGCATTTCTCTGCTTCTCTCAGTGATTTCTGAGATTCTGATGCTAGGGCATCTGTTTCCCATGTTTGCAACAAGCAGAGAATGTGGGCTGCTATATGCTTGCTCTGTTTCCATGTTAGAAGCTGTCAATTTGAACAAGGTCTTCCGTGCGAGAACCATGCACACAGCTCTCGCAGTGTATGCTGCTGTTCATCGGTTTGCACAGTGCACAGCCCATTTGAGTTTTTCATTTGTCCCAGCAAGCAAACATGGTCCTGCAGCATTTCTCTGCTTCTCTCAGTGATTTCTGAGATTATGATACTGGGGCGTCTGTTTTCCATGTTTATAACAAGCTGAGAATGTGGTCTGCTGTCTGCTTGCTCTCTTTCCATGTTAGAAGCTGTCAAGTTGAACAAGCTCTGCTTAGCGAGAACAGTGCACACTGCTCTCGCTGTGTATGCTTCTGTTCATCCGTTTGCACTGTGCACAACCCAAGTGAGTTTGTCACTTTTTCAAGCAAGCAAACATGCTCCTGCAGCATTTCTCTGCTTCTCTCAGTGATTTCTGAGATTATGATCCTGGGGCGTCAGTTTTCCATGTTTGCAACAAGCAGAGAATGTGGGCTGCTGTCTGCTTGCTGTGTTTCCATGTGAGAAGCTGTCAAGTTGAACATGCTCTGCTTTGCGAGAACAGTGCACACAGCTCTCACTGTGTATGCTTCTGTTCATCCGATTCCACTGTGCACAGCCCAAGTGAGTTTTCCATTTGTCCTAGCAAGAAAACATGCTCCTGAAGCATTTCTCTGCTTCTCTCAGTGATTTCTGAGATTATGATGCTGGGGTGTCTGTTTTCCATGTTTGCAACAAGCAGAGCATGTGGGCTGCTGTCTGCTTGCTCTCTTTCCATGTTAGAAGCTGTCAAGTCGAACAAGCTCTGCTCTGCGAGAACAGTGCACACCGCTCTCACTGTGTATGCTTCTGTTCATCGGTTTGAGCTGTGCCCAGCACAAGTGAGTTTTTCAATTTTTCAAGCAAGTAAACATGCTCCTGCAGCATTTCTCTGCTTCTTACAGTGATTTCTGAGGTTCTGATGCTAGGGTGTCTGTTTTCCTTCTGTGCAACAAGCAGAGCATGTGGGCTGCTGTCTGCTTGCTCTGTTTCCATGTTAGAAGCGGGCAAGTTGAACAAGCTCTGCCCTGCGAGAACAGTGCACACAGCTCTCACTGTGTATGCTTCTGTTCATCCGATTCCACTGTGCACAGCCCAAGTAAGTTTTCCATTTGTCCTAGCAAGAAAACATGCTCCTGCAGAATTTCTCTGCTTCTCTCTGTGATTTCTCAGATTCTGTTGCTAGGGTGTCTGTTTTCCATGTTTATAACAAGCAGAGCATGTGGGCTGCTGTCTGCTTGCTCTCTGTGTCTGGTTCCGTCCCGCACCGGGCGGGAGATGACCTCTGGCTAGCTCGGGTCAGCCCAGGCACAGAATGGTCCCAGTTCGTTTCGGCTTTTCGGCTCGGCAGCTGAACCCCCAAAAGTGTGACAGCAAAGCAGCAGAAGAGATAAGGCTGGCTCTCAGCTTAGCAGATTAAAAGATGTTTATTAGCTCCAGAGTTGAGGAGCAGAGAGGTTGAGAGCGAGGTGCTGAGAGATGTTGCTGAGAGGCTGAGAGAGCTCTGAGAGAGAGTTTTTTCCTCCCTCCTGCCCCCTATAAGCGGGGGAGGGGTTTCAGGGAGGATACTACAAAACCACGAATCAGGGGTTTCAGGGGGTAACAAGGTGTGCCCACCCCCAAGCCTCGGACCACTAAAATCCAAAGCTAAAGGAATTCCCCTCGGGGGGCCTATCACCTGAAGCCTTCTCCCTGAGATTTCGCAATCTTGGGAGGGCTCCTGGAGAAACAGGCTGCCCCAGAGCAAGGGGGGTGGGAGGACACAAATCACCTTATTATACAGACAACACAAAAGGGATACAGAATTGGGGATACAGTGAAATGAACCATAACATAAACTTCTTATAAAGACCTAATAAAACAGTTCTGCACCACTACAGCTCTCTTTCCATTTTAGAAGCTGTCAAGTTGAACAAGCTCTGCTTTGCGAGAACAGTGCACACTGCTCTCGCTGTGTATGCTTCTTTTCATCCGTTTGCACTGTGCATGGCACATGTGAGTTTTCCATTTCTCCTAGGAAGCAAATATGCTCCTGCAGCATTTCTCTGCTTCTCTCAGTGATTTCTGAGATTCTGATGCTAGGGCATCTGTTTCCCATGTTTGCAACAAGCAGAGAATGTGGGCTGCTATATGCTTGCTCTGTTTCCATGTTAGAAGCTGTCAATTTGAACAAGGTCTTCCGTGCGAGAACCATGCACACAGCTCTCGCAGTGTATGCTGCTGTTCATCGGTTTGCACAGTGCACAGCCCATTTGAGTTTTTCATTTGTCCCAGCAAGCAAACATGGTCCTGCAGCATTTCTCTGCTTCTCTCAGTGATTTCTGAGATTATGATACTGGGGCGTCTGTTTTCCATGTTTATAACAAGCTGAGAATGTGGTCTGCTGTCTGCTTGCTCTCTTTCCATGTTAGAAGCTGTCAAGTTGAACAAGCTCTGCTTAGCGAGAACAGTGCACACTGCTCTCGCTGTGTATGCTTCTGTTCATCCGTTTGCACTGTGCACAACCCAAGTGAGTTTGTCACTTTTTCAAGCAAGCAAACATGCTCCTGCAGCATTTCTCTGCTTCTCTCAGTGATTTCTGAGATTATGATCCTGGGGCGTCAGTTTTCCATGTTTGCAACAAGCAGAGAATGTGGGCTGCTGTCTGCTTGCTGTGTTTCCATGTGAGAAGCTGTCAAGTTGAACATGCTCTGCTTTGCGAGAACAGTGCACACAGCTCTCACTGTGTATGCTTCTGTTCATCCGATTCCACTGTGCACAGCCCAAGTGAGTTTTCCATTTGTCCTAGCAAGAAAACATGCTCCTGAAGCATTTCTCTGCTTCTCTCAGTGATTTCTGAGATTATGATGCTGGGGTGTCTGTTTTCCATGTTTGCAACAAGCAGAGCATGTGGGCTGCTGTCTGCTTGCTCTCTTTCCATGTTAGAAGCTGTCAAGTCGAACAAGCTCTGCTCTGCGAGAACAGTGCACACCGCTCTCACTGTGTATGCTTCTGTTCATCGGTTTGAGCTGTGCCCAGCACAAGTGAGTTTTTCAATTTTTCAAGCAAGTAAACATGCTCCTGCAGCATTTCTCTGCTTCTTACAGTGATTTCTGAGGTTCTGATGCTAGGGTGTCTGTTTTCCTTCTGTGCAACAAGCAGAGCATGTGGGCTGCTGTCTGCTTGCTCTGTTTCCATGTTAGAAGCGGGCAAGTTGAACAAGCTCTGCCCTGCGAGAACAGTGCACACAGCTCTCACTGTGTATGCTTCTGTTCATCCGATTCCACTGTGCACAGCCCAAGTAAGTTTTCCATTTGTCCTAGCAAGAAAACATGCTCCTGCAGAATTTCTCTGCTTCTCTCTGTGATTTCTCAGATTCTGTTGCTAGGGTGTCTGTTTTCCATGTTTATAACAAGCAGAGCATGTGGGCTGCTGTCTGCTTGCTCTCTGTGTCTGGTTCCGTCCCGCACCGGGCGGGAGATGACCTCTGGCTAGCTCGGGTCAGCCCAGGCACAGAATGGTCCCAGTTCGTTTCGGCTTTTCGGCTCGGCAGCTGAACCCCCAAAAGTGTGACAGCAAAGCAGCAGAAGAGATAAGGCTGGCTCTCAGCTTAGCAGATTAAAAGATGTTTATTAGCTCCAGAGTTGAGGAGCAGAGAGGTTGAGAGCGAGGTGCTGAGAGATGTTGCTGAGAGGCTGAGAGAGCTCTGAGAGAGAGTTTTTTCCTCCCTCCTGCCCCCTATAAGCGGGGGAGGGGTTTCAGGGAGGATACTACAAAACCACGAATCAGGGGTTTCAGGGGGTAACAAGGTGTGCCCACCCCCAAGCCTCGGACCACTAAAATCCAAAGCTAAAGGAATTCCCCTCGGGGGGCCTATCACCTGAAGCCTTCTCCCTGAGATTTCGCAATCTTGGGAGGGCTCCTGGAGAAACAGGCTGCCCCAGAGCAAGGGGGGTGGGAGGACACAAATCACCTTATTATACAGACAACACAAAAGGGATACAGAATTGGGGATACAGTGAAATGAACCATAACATAAACTTCTTATAAAGACCTAATAAAACAGTTCTGCACCACTACAGCTCTCTTTCCATGTTAGAAGCTGTCAAGTTGAACAAGCTCTGCTTTGCGAGAACAGTGCACACTGCTCTCGCTGTGTATGCTTCTTTTCATCCGTTTGCACTGTGCATAGCCCATGTGAGTTTTCCATTTGTCCTAGGAAGCAAATATGCTACTGCAGCATTTCTCTGCTTCTCTCAGTGATTTCTGAGATTCTGATGCTAGGGCGTCTGTTTCCCATGTTTGCAACAAGCAGAGAATGTGGGCTGCTATATGCTTGCTCTGTTTCCATGTTAGAAGCTGTCAATTTGAACAAGGTCTTCTGTGCGAGAACCATGCACACAGCTCTCGCAGTGTATGCTGCTGTTCATCGGTTTGCACAGTGCACAGCCCAAGTGAGTTTTTCACTTTTTCAAGCAAGCAAATATGCTCCTGCAGCATTTCTCTGCTTCTCTCAGTGATTTCTGAGATTATGATCCTGGGGCGTCAGTTTTCCATGTTTGCAACAAGCAGAGAATGTGGGCTGCTGTCTGCTTGCTGTGTTTCCATGTGAGAAGCTGTCAAGTTGAACAAGCTCTGCTTAGCGAGAACAGTGCACACTGCTCTCGCTGTGTATGCTTCTGTTCATCCGTTGCACTGTGCACAATCCAAGTGAGTTTTTCACTTTTTCAAGCAAGCAAACGTGCTCCTGCAGCATTTCTCTGCTTCTCTCAGTGATTTCTGAGATTCTCATGCTAGGGTGTCTGTTTTCCATGTTTATAACAAGCAGAGCATGTGGGCTGCTGTCTGCTTGCTCTCTGTGTCTGGTTCCGTCCCGCACCGGGCGGGAGATGACCTCGGGCTAGCTCGGGTCAGCCCAGGCACAGAATGGTCCCAGTTCGTTTCGGTTTTTCGGCTCGGCAGCCTAGCCCCCAAAAGTGTGACAGCAAAGCAGCAGAAGAGATAAGGCTGGCTCTCAGCTTAGCAGATTAAAAGATGTTTATTAGCTCCAGAGTTGAGGAGCAGAGAGGTTGAGAGCGAGGTGCTGAGAGATGTTGCTGAGAGGCTGAGAGAGCTCTGAGAGAGAGTTTTTTCCTCCCTCCTGCCCCCTATAAGCGGGGGAGGGGTTTCAGGGAGGATACTACAAAACCACGAATCAGGGGTTTCAGGGGGTAACAAGGTGTGCCCACCCCCAAGCCTCGGACCACTAAAATCCAAAGCTAAAGGAATTCCCCTCGGGGGGCCTATCACCTGAAGCCTTCTCCCTGAGATTTCGCAATCTTGGGAGGGCTCCTGGAGAAACAGGCTGCCCCAGAGCAAGGGGGGTGGGAGGACACAAATCACCTTATTATACAGACAACACAAAAGGGATACAGAATTGGGGATACAGTGAAATGAACCATAACATAAACTTCTTATAAAGACCTAATAAAACAGTTCTGCACCACTACAGCTCTCTTTCCATTTTAGAAGCTGTCAAGTTGAACAAGCTCTGCTTTGCGAGAACAGTGCACACTGTTCTCGCTGTCTATGCTTCTTTTCATCCGTTTGCACTGTGCATGGCCCATGTGAGTTTTCCATTTGTCCTAGGAAGCAAATATGCTCCTGCAGCATTTCTCTGCTTCTCTCAGTGATTTCTGAGATTATGATCCTGGGGCGTCTGTTTTCCATGTTTGCAACAAGCAGAGAATGTGGGCTGCTGTCTGCTTGCTGTGTTTCCATGTGAGAAGCTGTCAAGTTGAACAAGCTCTGCTTTGCGAGAACAGTGCACACTGCTCTCGCTGTGTATGCTTCTGTTCATCCGTTTGCACTGTGCACAACCCAAGTGAGTTTTTCACTTTTTCAAGCAAGCAAACGTGCTCCTGCAGCATTTCTCTGCTTCTCTCAGTGATTTCTGAGGTTATGCTGCTGGGGTGTCTGTTTTCCATGTTTGCAACAAGCAGAGAATGCGGGCTGAGGTCTGCTTGCTGTGTTTCCATCATAGAAGCTGTAAAGTTGAACAAGCTCTGCCCTGCGAGAACAGTGCACACAGCTCTCACTGTGTATGCGTCTGTTCATCCGATTCCACTGTGCACAGCCCAAGTAAGTTTTCCATTTGTCCTAGCAAGAAAACATGCTCCTGCAGAATTTCTCTGGTTCTCTCAGTGATTTCTGAGATTCTGATGCTAGGGTGTCTGTTTTCCATGTTTATAACAAGCAGAGCATGTGGGCTGCTGTCTGCTTGCTCTCTTTCGATGTTAGAAACTGTCAAGTTGAACAAGCTCTGCTTTGGGAGAACAGTGCACACTGCTCTCGCTGTGTATGCTTCTGTTCATCGGATTGCACTGTGCACAGCCCAAGTGAGTTTTTCACTTTTTCAAGCAAGCAAAAATGCTCCTGCATCATTTCCCTACTTCTCTCAGTGATTTATGGGATTATGATGCTAGGGTGTCTGTTTTCCACATTTGCAGCAAGCAGAGCATGTGGATTGCTGTCTGCTTGCTCTGTTTCCATGTTAGAAGCTGTCAAGTCAAACAAGCTCTGCTGTGCGAGAACAGTGCCCACAGCTCTCACTGTGTATGCTTCTGTTCATCCGTTTGCACTGTGCACAGCCCAAGTAAGGTTTTCATTTGTCCTAGCAAGAAAACAGGCTCCCGCAGCATTTCTCTGCTTCTCGCACTGATTTCTGTGATTCTGATGATGGGGTGTCTGTTTTCCACGCTTGCAGCAAGCAGAGCATGTTGGTTAATCTCTGCTTGCTCTGTTTCCATGTTAGAAGCTGCCAAGTCGAACAACCTCTGCTCTGCGAGAACAGTGCCCACAGCTCTCACTGTGTATGCTTCTGTTCATCTGTTTGCATAGTGCACAGCCCAAGTGAGTTTTTCATATATCCTTGCAAGCAAATATGCTCCTGCAGCATTTCTCTGCTTCTCTCAGGGATTTCTGAGATTCTGATGCTGGGGAGTCTGTTTTCCATGTTTGCGGTAAGCAGACCATGTGGGTTGCTGTCTGCTTGTTCTCTTTCCATGTTAGAAGCTGTCAAGTTGAACAACCTCTGCTTTGCGAGAACAGTGCACACCGCTCTCACTGTGTATGCTTCTGTGTCGCAGTGTCCGAATCGCGTGTTAATCACGCTGCAATAGCTAGCTCTGTCCACTAGATGTCACTGCAGCAGCATGTTCGGGCAAAGTGGCTAGCTAAGAAAGCCTCCTTCTGCCCTGCGATGAGCACGGAGATGAAGCAATGGCGACCTCAGCAGTCAGAAGAAAGCCGGACTCTTGCAGGCAGGATTTAAATGAGGTTTACTGGAGGGGAGAGAGCCGGGAGCTCTGCCCCTGTGACCTGCTGCCCAGAGGAGACCCCGGGCCAGGGGTGCACGAGCTTTTTAAAGTGGGGTGGAAACAGGGGTGGCTGACAACCGGTTCAGCCAGTCACGAAAATGGGGGGTGTAACTGGGGGTGTAAAGTTTACAACAGGGGGCCAACCACACAAGATGGGAGGGAATTCCAAGCGCCCCAGCGTATCACTCGACCCCCTCCCTGGAGTTTTCCAGAAGCCAGGGAAGGTGTCCAAAGTGACAGACAGGTCGACCACGAGGAGTGGGGGAAGGGAGTGACAAAGACAGGTGCAGGGGAGGATTGATTGACAGAAAAAGCCTGTTTAAACCACCTAATTCATAAGGGGAAAAACCAGTACAGAACACAGGGGTATACAGTGAACTAAATCATTACAAAAGTAACTCAAAAATCTTACAAAAATAACTTAATAACTTAGTAAAACAATTCTCACACCACTACACTTCTGTACATCTGTTTGCACTGTGCACGGGCCATTTGAGTTTTTCATTTGTTCTAGCAAGCAAACACTCTCCTGCAGTATTGCTCTGCTTCTCTCAGTGATTTCTGAGATTCTGATACTAGGGTGTCTGTTTTCCTTCTTTGCAACAAGCAGAGAATGTGGGCTGAGGTCTGCTTGCAGTGTTTCCATCATAGAAGCTGTAAAGTTGAACTAGCTCTACTCCTCGAGAACAGTGCACACAGCTCTCACTGTGTATGCTTCTGTACATCCGTTTGCACTGTGCACAGCCCAAGTAAGGTTTTCATCGGTCCTAGCAAGAAAACATGCTCCTGCAGCATTTCTCTGCTTCTCTCAGTGATTTCTCAGATTCTGTTGCTAGGGTGTCTGTTTTCCATGTTTATAACAAGCAGAGCATGTGGGCTGCTGTCTGCTTGCTCTCTGTGTCTGGTTCCGTCCCGCACCGGCCGGGAGATGACCTCTGGCTAGCTCGGGTCAGCCCAGGCACAGAATGGTCCCAGTTCGTTTCGGCTTTTCGGCTCGGCAGCTGAACCCCCAAAAGTGTGACAGCAAAGCAGCAGAAGAGATAAGGCTGGCTCTCAGCTTAGCAGATTAAAAGATGTTTATTAGCTCCAGAGTTGAGGAGCAGAGAGGTTGAGAGCGAGGTGCTGAGAGATGTTGCTGAGAGGCTGAGAGAGCTCTGAGAGAGAGTTTTTTCCTCCCTCCTGCCCCCTATAAGCGGGGGAGGGGTTTCAGGGAGGATACTACAAAACCACGAATCAGGGGTTTCAGGGGGTAACAAGGTGTGCCCACCCCCAAGCCTCGGACCACTAAAATCCAAAGCTAAAGGAATTCCCCCCGGGGGGCCTATCACCTGAAGCCTTCTCCCTGAGATTTCGCAATCTTGGGAGGGCTCCTGGAGAAACAGGCTGCCCCAGAGCAAGGGGGGTGGGAGGACACAAATCACCTTATTATACAGACAACACAAAAGGGATACAGAATTGGGGATACAGTGAAATGAACCATAACATAAACTTCTTATAAAGACCTAATAAAACAGTTCTGCACCACTACAGCTCTCTTTCCATTTTAGAAGCTGTCAAGTTGAACAAGCTCTGCTTTGCGAGAACAGTGCACACTGCTCTCGCTGTCTATGCTTCTTTTCATCCGTTTGCACTGTGCATGGCCCATGTGAGTTTTCCATTTGTCCTAGGAAGCAAATATGCTCCTGCAGCATTTCTCTGCTTCTCTCAGTGATTTCTGAGATTATGATCCTGGGGCGTCTGTTTTCCATGTTTGCAACAAGCAGAGAATGTGGGCTGCTGTCTGCTTGCTGTGTTTCCATGTGAGAAGCTGTCAAGTTGAACAAGCTCTGCTTTGCGAGAACAGTGCACACTGCTCACGCTGTGTATGCTTCTGTTCATCCGTTTGCACTGTGCACAACCCAAGTGAGTTTTTCACTTTTTCAAGCGAGCAAACGTGCTCCTGCAGCATTTCTCTGCTTCTCTCAGTGATTTCTGAGATTATGCTGCTGGGGTGTCTGTTTTCCATGTTTGCAACAAGCAGAGAATGTGGGCTACTGTCTGCTTGCTGTGTTTCCATGTTAGAAGCTGTCAAGTTGAACAAGCTCTGCTTTGCGAAGACAGTGCCCACTGCCCTCGCTGTGTATGCTTCTTTTCATCCGTTTGCACTGTGCATGGCCTATGTGAGTTTTTCATTTGTCCTAGGAAGCAAACATGCTCCTGCAGCATTTCGCTGCTTCTCTCAGTGATTTCTGAGTTTCAGATGCTAGGGCATCTGTTTCCCATGTTTGCAACAAGCAGAGAATGTGGGCTGCTATATGCTTGCTCTGTTTCCTTGTTAGAAGCTGCCAAGTTGAACAAGCTCTGCTTTGCGAGAACAGTGCACACTGCTCTCGCTGTGTATGCTTCTCTTCATTGGTTTGCACTGTGCACAATCCAAGTGAGTTTTTCACTTTTTCGAGGAAGCAAACATGGTCCTGCAGAATTTCTCTGCTTCTCTCAGTGATTTCTGAGATTCTGATACTGGAGTGTCTGTTTTCCATGTTTGCAACAAGCAGACCATGTGGGCTGCTCTCCGCTTGCTGTGTTTCCCTGCTAGAAGCTGTCAAGTTGAACAAGCTCTGATTTGCCAGAACAGTGCACGCCACTCTCGCTATGTATGCTTCTGTTCATCCGTTTGCACTGTACACGGCCCATGTGTGTTTTTCATTTGTCCTAGCATGCAAACATGCTCCTGCAGCATTGCTCTGCTTCTCTCAGTGATTTCTGAGATTCTGATACTAGGGCGTCTGTTTTCCTTCTTTGCAACAAGCAGAGAATGCGGGCTGAGGTCTGCTTGCTCTGTTTCCATCATAGAAGCTGTAAAGTTGAACAAGCTCTGCCCTGCGAGAACAGTGCACACAGCTCTCACTGTGTATGCGTCTGTTCATCCGATTCCACTGTGCACAGCCCAAGTAAGTTTTCCATTTGTCCTAGCAAGAAAACATGCTCCTGCAGAATTTCTCTGCTTCTCTCAGTGATTTCTGAGATTCTGATGCTAGGGTGTCTCTTTTCCATGTTTATAACAAGCAGAGCATGTGGGCTGCTGTCTGCTTGCTCTCTTTCGATGTTAGAAACTGTCAAGTTGAACAAGCTCTGCTTTGGGAGAACAGTGCACACTGCTCTCGCTGTGTATGCTTCTGTTCATCGGATTGCACTGTGCACAGCCCAAGTGAGTTTTTCACTTTTTCAAGCAAGCAAAAATGCTCCTGCATCATTTCTCTACTTCTCTCAGTGATTTCTGGGATTCTGATGCTAGGGTGTCTGTTTTCCACATTTGCAGCAAGCAGAGCATGTGGATTGCTGTCTGCTTGCTCTGTTTCCATGTTAGAAGCTGTCAAGTCGAACAAGCTCTGCTGTGCGAGAACAGTGCCCGCAGCTCTCACTGTGTATGCTTCTGTTCATCCGTTTGCACTGTGCACAGCCCAAGTAAGGTTTTCATTTGTCCAAGCAAGAAAACAGGCTCCCGCAGCATTTCTCTGCTTCTCGCACTGATTTCTGTGATTCTGATGATGGGGTGTCTGTTTTCCACGTTTGCAGCAAGCAGAGCATGTTGGTTAATCTCTGCTTGCTCTGTTTCCATGTTAGAAGCTGCCAAGTCGAACAACCTCTGCTCTGCGAGAACAGTGCCCACAGCTCTCACTGTGTATGCTTCTGTTCATCTGTTTGCATAGTGCACAGCCCAAGTGAGTTTTTCATATATCCTTGCAAGCAAACATGCTCCTGCAGCATTGCTCTACTTCTCTCAGGGATTTCTGAGATTCTGATGCTGGGGAGGCTGTTTTCCATGTTTGCGGTAAGCAGACCATGTGGGTTGCTGTCTGCTTGTTCTCTTTCCATGTTAGAAGCTGTCAAGTTGAACAACCTCTGCTTTGCGAGAACAGTGCACACAGCTCTCACTGTGTATGCTTCTGTGTCGCAGTGTCCGAATCGCGTGTTAATCACGCTGCAATAGCTAGCTCTGTCCACTAGATGTCACTGCAGCAGCATGTTCGGGCAAAGTGGCTAGCTAAGAAAGCCTCCTTCTGCCCTGCGATGAGCACGGAGATGAAGCAATGGCGACCTCAGCAGTCAGAAGAAAGCCGGACTCTTGCAGGCAGGATTTAAATGAGGTTTACTGGAGGGGAGAGAGCCGGGAGCTCTGCCCCTGTGACCTGCTGCCCAGAGGAGACCCCGGGCCAGGGGTGCACGAGCTTTTTAAAGTGGGGTGGAAACAGGGGTGGCTGACAACCAGTTCAGCCAGTCACGAAAATGGGGGGTGTAACTGGGGGTGTAAAGTTTACAACAGGGGGCCAACCACACAAGATGGGAGGGAATTCCAAGTGCCCCAGCGTATCACTCGACCCCCTCCCTGGAGTTTTCCAGAAGCCAGGGAAGGTGTCCAAAGTGACAGACAGGTCGACCACGAGGAGTGGGGGAAGGGAGTGACAAAGACAGGTGCAGGGGAGGATTGATTGACAGAAAAAGCCTGTTTAAACCACCTAATTCATAAGGGGAAAAACCAGTACAGAACACAGGGGTATACAGTGAACTAAATCATTACAAAAGTAACTCAAAAATCTTACAAAAATAACTTAATAACTTAGTAAAACAATTCTCACACCACTACACTTCTGTACTTCTGTTTGCACTGTGCACGGGCCATTTGAGTTTTTAATTTGTTCTAGCAAGCAAACACTCTCCTGCAGTATTGCTCTGCTTCTCTCAGTGATTTCTGAGATTCTGATACTAGGGTGTCTGTTTTCCTTCTTTGCAACAAGCAGAGAATGTGGGCTGAGGTCTGCTTGCAGTGTTTCCATCATAGAAGCTGTAAAGTTGAACTAGCTCTACTCCTCGAGAACAGTGCACACAGCTCTCACTGTGTATGCTTCTGTACATCCGTTTGCACTGTGCACAGCCCAAGTAAGGTTTTCATCGGTCCTAGCAAGAAAACATGCTCCTGCAGCATTTCTCTGCTTCTCTCAGTGATTTCTGAGATTATGATGCTGGGGTGTCTGTTTTCCATGTTTGCAACAAGCAGAGCATGTGGGCAGCAGTCTGTTTCCTCTCTTTCCATGTCAGAAGCTGTCAAGTTGAACAAGCTCTGATTTGCGAGAACAGTGCACACCACTCTCGCTATGTATGCTTCTGTTCATCCGTTTGCACTGTACATGGCCCATGTGTGTTTTTCATTTGTCCTAGCATGCAAACATGCTCCTGCAGCATTGCTCTGCTTTTCTCAGTGATTTCTGAGATTCTGATACTAGGGCGTCTGTTTTCCTTCTTTGCAACAAGCAGAGAATGTGGGCTGAGGTCTGCTTGCTGTATTTCCATCATAGAAGCTGTAAAGTTGAACAAGCTCTGCCCTGCGAGAACAGTGCACACAGCTCTCACTGTGTATGCTTCTGTTCATCCGATTCCACTGTGCACAGCCCAAGTAAGTTTTCCATTTGTCCTAGCAAGAAAACATGCTCCTGCAGAATTTCTCTGCTTCTCTCAGTGATTTCTGAGATTATGATGCTAGGGTGTCTGTTTTCCATGTTTATAACAAGCAGAGCATGTGGGCTGCTGTCTGCTTGCTCTCTGTGTCTGGTTCCGTCCCGCACCGGCCGGGAGATGACCTCTGGCTAGCTCGGGTCAGCCCAGGCACAGAATGGTCCCAGTTCGTTTCGGCTTTTCGGCTCGGCAGCTGAACCCCCAAAAGTGTGACAGCAAAGCAGCAGAAGAGATAAGGCTGGCTCTCAGCTTAGCAGATTAAAAGATGTTTATTAGCTCCAGAGTTGAGGAGCAGAGAGGTTGAGAGCGAGGTGCTGAGAGATGTTGCTGAGAGGCTGAGAGAGCTCTGAGAGAGAGTTTTTTCCTCCCTCCTGCCCCCTATAAGCGGGGGAGGGGTTTCAGGGAGGATACTACAAAACCACGAATCAGGGGTTTCAGGGGGTAACAAGGTGTGCCCACCCCCAAGCCTCGGACCACTAAAATCCAAAGCTAAAGGAATTCCCCCCGGGGGGCCTATCACCTGAAGCCTTCTCCCTGAGATTTCGCAATCTTGAGAGGGCTCCTGGAGAAACAGGCTGCCCCAGAGCAAGGGGGGTGGGAGGACACAAATCACCTTATTATACAGACAACACAAAAGGGATACAGAATTGGGGATACAGTGAAATGAACCATAACATAAACTTCTTATAAAGACCTAATAAAACAGTTCTGCACCACTACAGCTCTCTTTCAATTTTAGAAGCTGTCAAGTTGAACAAGCTCTGCTTTGCGAGAACAGTGCACACTGCTCGCGCTGTGTATGCTTCTTTTCATCCGTTTGCACTGTGCATGGCACATGTGAGTTTTCCATTTGTCCTAGGAAGCAAATATGCTCCTGCAGCATTTCTCTGCTTCTCTCAGTGATTTCTGAGATTCTGATGCTAGGGCATCTGTTTCCCATGTTTGCAACAAGCAGAGAATGTGGGCTGCTATATGCTTGCTCTGTTTCCATGTTAGAAGCTGTCAATTTGAACAAGGTCTTCCGTGCGAGAACCATGCACACAGCTCTCGCAGTGTATGCTGCTGTTCATCGGTTTGCACAGTGCACAGCCCATTTGAGTTTTTCATTTGTCCCAGCAAGCAAACATGGTCCTGCAGCATTTCTCTGCTTCTCTCAGTGATTTCTGAGATTATGATACTGGGGCGTCTGTTTTCCATGTTTATAACAAGCTGAGAATGTGGTCTGCTGTCTGCTTGCTCTCTTTCCATGTTAGAAGCTGTCAAGTTGAACAAGCTCTGCTTTGCGAGAACAGTGCACACTGCTCTCGCTGTGTATGCTTCTGTTCATCCGTTTGCACTGTGCACAACCCAAGTGAGTTTGTCACTTTTTCAAGCAAGCAAACATGCTCCTGCAGCATTTCTCTGCTTCTCTCAGTGATTTCTGAGATTATGATCCTGGGGCGTCAGTTTTCCATGTTTGCAACAAGCAGAGAATGTGGGCTGCTGTCTGCTTGCTGTGTTTCCATGTGAGAAGCTGTCAAGTTGAACATGCTCTGCTTTGCGAGAACAGTGCACACAGCTCTCACTGTGTATGCTTCTGTTCATCCGATTCCACTGTGCACAGCCCAAGTAAGTTTTCCATTTGTCCTAGCAAGAAAACATGCTCCTGAAGCATTTCTCTGCTTCTCTCAGTGATTTCTGAGATTATGATGCTGGGGTGTCTGTTTTCCATGTTTGCAACAAGCAGAGCATGTGGGCTGCTGTCTGCTTGCTCTCTTTCCATGTTAGAAGCTGTCAAGTCGAACAAGCTCTGCTCTGCGAGAACAGTGCACACAGCTCTCACTGTGTATGCTTCTGTTCATCGGTTTGAGCTGTGCCCAGCTCAAGTGAGTTTTTCAATTTTTCAAGCAAGTAAACATGCTCCTGCAGCATTTCTCTGCTTCTTACAGTGATTTCTGAGGTTCTGATGCTAGGGTGTCTGTTTTCCTTCTGTGCAACAAGCAGAGCATGTGGGCTGCTGTCTGCTTGCTCTGTTTCCATGTTAGAAGCGGGCAAGTTGAACAAGCTCTGCTCTGCGAGAACAGTGCACACAGCTCTCACTGTGTATGCTTCTGTTCATCCGATTCCACTGTGCACAGCCCAAGTAAGTTTTCCATTTGTCCTAGCAAGAAAACATGCTCCTGCAGAATTTCTCTGCTTCTCTCTGTGATTTCTCAGATTCTGTTGCTAGGGTGTCTGTTTTCCATGTTTATAACAAGCAGAGCATGTGGGCTGCTGTCTGCTTGCTCTCTGTGTCTGGTTCCGTCCCGCACCGGGCGGGAGATGACCTCTGGCTAGCTCGGGTCAGCCCAGGCACAGAATGGTCCCAGTTCGTTTCGGCTTTTCGGCTCGGCAGCTGAACCCCCAAAAGTGTGACAGCAAAGCAGCAGAAGAGATAAGGCTGGGTCTCAGCTTAGCAGATTAAAAGATGTTTATTAGCTCCAGAGTTGAGGAGCAGAGAGGTTGAGAGCGAGGTGCTGAGAGATGTTGCTGAGAGGCTGAGAGAGCTCTGAGAGAGAGTTTTTTCCTCCCTCCTGCCCCATATAAGCGGGGGAGGGGTTTCAGGGAGGATACTACAAAACCACGAATCAGGGGTTTCAGGGGGTAACAAGGTGTGCCCACCCCCAAGCCTCGGACCACTAAAATCCAAAGCTAAAGGAATTCCCCTCGGGGGGCCTATCACCTGAAGCCTTCTCCCTGAGATTTCGCAATCTTGGGAGGGCTCCTGGAGAAACAGGCTGCCCCAGAGCAAGGGGGGTGGGAGGACACAAATCACCTTATTATACAGACAACACAAAAGGGATACAGATTTGGGGATACAGTGAAATGAACCATAACATAAACTTCTTATAAAGACCTAATAAAACAGTTCTGCACCACTACAGCTCTCTTTCCATGTTAGAAGCTGTCAAGTTGAACAAGCTCTGCTTTGCGAGAACAGTGCACACTGCTCTCGCTGTGTATGCTTCTTTTCATCCGTTTGCACTGTGCATAGCCCATGTGAGTTTTCCATTTGTCCTAGGAAGCAAATATGCTACTGCAGCATTTCTCTGCTTCTCTCAGTGATTTCTGAGATTCTGATGCTAGGGCGTCTGTTTCCCATGTTTGCAACAAGCAGAGAATGTGGGCTGCTATATGCTTGCTCTGTTTCCATGTTAGAAGCTGTCAATTTGAACAAGGTCTTCTGTGCGAGAACCATGCACACAGCTCTCGCAGTGTATGCTGCTGTTCATCGGTTTGCACAGTGCACAGCCCAAGTGAGTTTTTCACTTTTTCAAGCAAGCAAATATGCTCCTGCAGCATTTCTCTGCTTCTCTCAGTGATTTCTGAGATTATGATCCTGGGGCGTCTGTTTTCCAGGTTTGCAACAAGCAGAGAATGTGGGCTGCTGTCTGCTTGCTGTGTTTCCATGTGAGAAGCTGTCAAGTTGAACAAGCTCTGCTTTGCGAGAACAGTGCACACTGCTCACGCTGTGTATGCTTCTGTTCATCCGTTTGCACTGTGCCCAACCCAAGTGAGTTTTTCGATTTTTCAAGCAAGCAAACGTGCTCCTGCAGCATTTCTCTGCTTCTCTCAGTGATTTCTGAGATTATGCTGCTGGGGTGTTGTTTTCCATGTTTGCAACAAGCAGAGAATGTGGGCTACTGTCTTCTTGCTGTGTTTCCGTGTTAGAAGCTGTCAAGTTGAACAAGCTCTGCTTTGCGAAGACAGTGCCCACTGCCCTCGCTGTGTATGCTTCTTTTCATCCGTTTGCACTGTGCATGGCCTATGTGAGTTTTTCATTTGTCCTATGAAGCAAACATGCTCCTGCAGCATTTCGCTGCTTCTCTCAGTGATTTCTGAGTTTCAGATGCTAGGGCATCTGTTTTCCATGTTTGCAACAAGCCGAGCATCTGGGCTGCTGTCTGCTTGCTCTCTTTCCATGTCAGAAGCTGTCAAGTCGAACAAGCTCTGCTCTGCGAGAACAGTGCACACAGCTCTCACTGTGTATGCTTCTGTTCATCGGTTTGCACTGTGCACAATCCAAGTGAGTTTTTCACTTTTTCAAGGAAGCAAACATGGTCCTGCAGAATTTCTCTGCTTCTCTCAGTGATTTCTCAGATTCTGATGCTGGAGTGTCTGTTTTCCATGTTTGCAACAAGCAGACCATGTGGGCTGCTGTCCGCTTGCTGTGTTTCCCTGCTAGAAGCTGTCAAGATGAACAAGCTATGATTTGCGAGAACAGTGCACACCACTCTCGCTATGTATGCTTCTGTTCATCCGTTTGCACTGTACACGGCCCATGTGTGTTTTTCATTTGTCCAAGCATGCAAACATGCTCCTGCAGCATTGCTCTGCTTCTCTCAGTGATTTCTGAGATTCTGATACTAGGGCGTCTGTTTTCCTTCTTTGCAACAAGCAGAGAATGTGGGCTGAGGTCTGCTTGCTGTGTTTCCATCATAGAAGCTGTAAAGTTGAACAAGCTCTGCCCTGCGAGAAGAGTGCACACAGCTCTCACTGTGTATGCTTCTGTTCATCCGATTCCACTGTGCACAGCCCAAGTGAATTTTCCATTTGTCCTAGCAAGAAAACATGCTCCTGCAGAATTTCTCTCCTTCTCTCAGTGGTTTCTCAGATTCTGTTGCTAGGGTGTCTGTTTTCCATGTTTATAACAAGCAGAGCATGTGGGCTGCTGTCTGCTTGCTCTCTGTGTCTGGTTCCGTCCCGCACCGGGCGGGAGATGACCTCTGGCTAGCTCGGGTCAGCCCAGGCACAGAATGGTCCCAGTTCGTTTCGGTTTTTCGGCTCGGCAGCTGATCCCCCAAAAGTGTGACAGCAAAGCAGCAGAAGAGATAAGGCTGGCTCTCAGCTTAGCAGATTAATAGATGTTTATTAGCTCCAGAGTTGAGGAGCAGAGAGGTTGAGAGCGAGGTGCTGAGAGATGTTGCTGAGAGGCTGAGAGAGTTCTGAGAGAGAGTTTTTTCCTCCCTCCTGCCCCCTATAAGCGGGGGAGGGCTTTCAGGGAGGATACTACAAAACCACGAATCAGGGGTTTCAGGGGGTAACAAGGTGTGCCCACCCCCAAGCCTCGGACCACTAAAATCCAAAGCTAAAGGAATTCCCCCCGGGGGGCCTATCACCTGAAGCCTTCTCCCTGAGATTTCGCAATCTTGGGAGGGCTCCTGGAGAAACAGGCTGCCCCAGAGCAAGGGGGGTGGGAGGACACAAATCACCTTATTATACAGACAACACAAAAGGGATACAGAATTGGGCATACAGTGAAATGAACCATAACATAAACTTCTTATAAAGACCTAATAAAACAGTTCTGCACCACTACAGCTCTCTTTCCATTTTAGAAGCTGTCAAGTTGAACATGCTCTGCTTTGCGAGAACAGTGCACACTGCTCTCGCTGTGTATGCTTCTGTTCATCAGTTGCACTGTGCACAATCCAAGTGAGTTTTTCACTTTCTCAAGCAAGCAAACGTGCTCCTGCAGCATTTCTCTGCTTCTCTCAGTGATTTCTGAGATTATGATCCTGGGGCGTCAGTTTTCCATGTTTGCAACAAGCAGAGAATGTGGGCTGCTGTCTGCTTGCTGTGTTTCCATGTGAGAAGCTGTCAAGTTGAACATGCTCTGCTTTGCGAGAACAGTGCACACTGCTCTCGCTGTGTATGCTTCTGTTCATCAGTTGCACTGTGCACAATCCAAGTGAGTTTTTCACTTTCTCAAGCAAGCAAACGTGCTCCTGCAGCATTTCTCTGCTTCTCTCAGTGATTTCTGAGATTATGATGCTGGGGTGTCTGTTTTCCATGTTTGCAACAAGCAGAGCATGTGGGCTGCTGTCTGCTTGCTCTCTTTCCATGTTAGAAGCTGTCAAGTCGAACAAGCTCTGCTCTGCGAGAACAGTGCACACTGCTCTCACTGTGTATGCTTCTGTTCATCGGTTTGAGCTGTGCCCAGCACAAGTGAGTTTTTCAATTTTTCAAGCAAGTAAACATGCTCCTGCAGCATTTCTCTGCTTCTTACAGTGATTTCTGAGGTTCTGATGCTAGGGTGTCTGTTTTCCTTCTGTGCAACAAGCAGAGCATGTGGGCTGCTGTCTGCTTGCTCTGTTTCCATGTTAGAAGCGGGCAAGTTGAACAAGCTCTGCTTTGCGAGGACAGGGAACACAGCTCTCACTGTGTATGCTTCTGTTCATCTGTATGCACTGTGCACAGCCCATTTGTGTTTTTCATTGGTCCTAGCAAGAAAACATGCTCCTGCAGAATTTCTCTGCTTCTCTCAGTGATTTCTGAGATTATGATGCTGGGGTGTCCGTTTTCCATGTTTGCAACAAGCAGAGAATGTGGGCTACTGTCTGCTTGCTGTGTTTCCATGTTAGAAGCTGTCAAGTTGAACAAGCTCTGCTTTGCGAAGACAGTGCCCACTGCCCTCGCTGTGTATGCTTCTTTTCATCTGTTTGCACTGTGCATGGCCTATGTGAGTTTTTCATTTGTCCTAGGAAGCAAACATGCTCCTGCAGCATTTCGCTGCTTCTCTCAGTGATTTCTGAGTTTCAGATGCTAGGGCATCTGTTTTCCATGTTTGCAACAAGCCGAGCATCTGGGCTGCTGTCTGCTTGCTCTCTTTCCATGTTAGAAGCTGTCAAGTCGAACAAGCTCTGCTCTGCGAGAACAGTGCACACAGCTCTCACTGTGTATGCTTCTGTTCATCGGTTTGCACTGTGCACAATCCAAGTGAGTTTTTCACTTTTTCGAGGAAGCAAACATGGTCCTGCAGAATTTCTCTGCTTCTCTCAGTGATTTCTCAGATTCTGATGCTGGAGTGTCTGTTTTCCATGTTTGCAACAAGCAGACCATGTGGGCTGCTGTCCGCTTGCTGTGTTTCCCTGCTAGAAGCTGTGAAGTTGAATAAGCTGTGATTTGCGAGAACAGTGCACACCACTCTCGCTATGTATGCTTCTGTTCATCCGTTTGCACTGTACACGGCCCATGTGTGTTTTTCATTTGACCAAGCATGCAAACATGCTCCTGCAGCATTTCGCTGCTTCTCTCAGTGATTTCTGAGATTATGATGCTGGGGTGTCCGTTTTCCATGTTTGCAACAAGCAGAGCATCTGGGCTGCTGTCTGCTTGCTCTCTTTCCATGTTAGAAGCTGTCAAGTCGAACAAGCTCTGCTCTGCGAGAACAGTGCACACTGCTCTCACTGTGTATGTTTCTGTTCATCGGTTTGAGCTGTGCCCAGCACAAGTGAGTTTTTCAATTTTTCAAGCAAGTAAACATGCTCCTGCAGCATTTCTCTGCTTCTCTCAGTGATTACTGAGGTTCTGATGCTAGGGTGTCTGTTTTCCTTCTGTGCAACAAGCAGAGCATGTGGGCTGCTGTCTGCTTGCTCTGTTTCCATGTTAGAAGCTGTCAAGTTGAACAAGCTCTGCTTTGCGAAGACAGTGCCCACTGCTCTCACTGTGTATGCTTCTGTTCATCGGTTTGAGCTGTGCCCAGCCCATTTGTGTTTTTCATTGGTCCTAGCAAGAAAACATGCTCCTGCAGAATTTCTCTGCTTCTCTCAGTGATTTCTGAGATTCTCATGCTAGGGTGTCTGTTTTCCATGTTTATAACAAGCAGAGCATGTGGGCTGCTGTCTGCTTGCTCTCTGTGTCTGGTTCCGTCCCGCACCGGGCCGGAGATGACCTCGGGCTAGCTCGGGTCAGCCCAGGCACAGAATGGTCCCAGTTCGTTTCGGTTTTTCGGCTCGGCAGCCTTACCCCCAAAAGTGTGACAGCAAAGCAGCAGAAGAGATAAGGCTGGCTCTCAGCTTAGCAGATTAAAAGATGTTTATTAGCTCCAGAGTTGAGGAGCAGAGAGGTTGAGAGCGAGGTGCTGAGAGATGTTGCTGAGAGGCTGAGAGAGCTCTGAGAGAGAGTTTTTTCCTCCCTCCTGCCCCCTATAAGCGGGGGAGGAGTTTCAGGGAGGATACTACAAAACCACGAATCAGGGGTTTCAGGGGGTAACAAGGTGTGCCCACCCCCAAGCCTCGGACCACTAAAATCCAAAGCTACAGGAATTCCCCCCGGGGGGCCTATCACCTGAAGCCTTCTCCCTGAGATTTCGCAATCTTGGGAGGGCTCCTGGAGAAACAGGCTGCCCCAGAGCAAGGGGGGTGGGAGGACACAAATCACCTTATTATACAGACAACACAAAAGGGATACAGAATTGGGGATACAGTGAAATGAACCATAACATAAACTTCTTATAAAGACCTAATAAAACAGTTCTGCACCACTACAGTTCTCTTTCCATGTTAGAGGCTGTCAAGTTGAACAAGCTCTGCTTTGCGAGAACAGTGCACACTGCTCTCGCTGTGTATGCTTCTGTTCATCCGTTGCACTGTGCACAATCCAAGTGAGTTTTTCACTTTTTCAAGCAAGCAAACGTGCTCCTGCAGCATTTCTCTGCTTCTCTCAGTGATTTCTGAGATTATGATGCTGGGGTGTCTGTTTTCCATGTTTGCAACAAGCAGAGCATGTGGGCTGCGGTCTGCTTGCTCTCTTTCCATGTTAGAAGCTGTCAAGTCGAACAAGCCCTGCTCTGCGAGAACAGTGCACACTGCTCTCACTGTGTATGCTTCTGTTCATCGGTTTGAGCTGTGCCCAGCACAAGTGAGTTTTTCAATTTTTCAAGCAAGTAAACATGCTCCTGCAGCATTTCTCTGCTTCTCTCAGTGATTTCTGAAGTTCTGATGCTAGGGGGTCTGTTTTCCTTCTGTGCAACAAGCAGAGCATGTGGGCTGCTGTCTGCTTGCTCTGTTTCCATGTTAGAAGCTGTCAATTTGAACAAGGTCTTCTGTGCGAGAACCATGAACACAGCTCTCGCAGTGTATGCTGCTGTTCATCGGTTTGCACAGTGCACAGCCCAAGTGAGTTTTTCACTTTTTCAAGCAAGCAAATATGCTCCTGCAGCATTTCTCCGCTTCTCTCAGTGATTTCTGAGATTATGATCCTGGGGCGTCTGTTTTCCAGGTTTGCAACAAGCAGTGCATGTGGGCTGCTGTCTGCTTGCTGTGTTTCCATGTGAGAAGCTGTCAAGTTGAACAAGCTCTGCTTTGCGAGAACAGTGCACACTGCTCTCACTGTGTATGCTTCTTTTCATCCGTTTGCACTGTGCATAGCCCATGTGAGTTTTCCATTTGTCCTAGGAAGCAAATATGCTCCCGCAGCATTTCTCTGCTTCTCTCAGTGATTTCTGAGATTCTGATGCTAGGGCATCTGTTTCCCATGTTTGCAACAAGCAGAGAATGTGGGCTGCTATATGCTTGCTCTGTTTCCATGTTAGAAGCTGTCAATTTGAACAAGGTCTTCTGTGCGAGAACCATGCACACAGCTCACGCAGTGTATGCTGCTGTTCATCGGTTTGCACAGTGCACAGCCCAAGTGAGTTTTTCACTTTTTCAAGCAAGCAAACATGCTCCTGCAGCATTTCTCTGCTTCTCTCAGTGATTTCTGAGATTATGATCCTGGGGCGTCTGTTTTCCAGGTTTGCAACAAGCAGAGAATGTGGGCTGCTGTCTGCTTGCTGTGTTTCCATGTGAGAAGCTGTCAAGTTGAACAAGCTCTGCTTTGCGAGAACAGTGCACACTGCTCTCGCTGTGTATGATTCTGTTCATCCGTTTGCACTGTGCACAACCCAAGTGAGTTTTTCACTTTTTCAAGCAAGCAAACGTGCTCCTGCAGCATTTCTCTGCTTCTCTCAGTGATTTCTGAGATTATGCTGCTGGGGTGTCTGTTTTCCATGTTTGCAACAAGCAGAGAATGTGGGCTGCTGTCTGCTTGCTCTCTTTCCATGTTAGAAGCTGTCAAGTTGAACAAGCTCTGCTTTGCGAAGACAGTGCCCACTGCTCTCACTGTGTATGCTTCTGTTCATCGGTTTGAGCTGTGCCCAGCACAAGTGAGTTTTTCAATTTTTCAAGCAAGTAAACATGCTCCTGCAGCATTTCTCTGCTTCTCTCAGTGATTTCTGAGATTCTCATGCTAGGGTGTCTGTTTTCCATGTTTATAACAAGCAGAGCATGTGGGCTGCTGTCTGCTTGCTCTCTGTGTCTGGTTCCGTCCCGCACCAGGTGGGAGATGACCTCTGGCTAGCTCGGGTCAGCCCAGGCACAGAATGGTCCCAGTTCGTTTCGGCTTTTCGGCTCGGCAACTGAACCCCCAAAAGTGTGACAGCAAAGCAGCAGAAGAGATAAGGCTGGCTCTCAGCTTAGCAGATTAATAGATGTTTATTCGCTCCAGAGTTGAGGAGCAGAGAGGTTGAGAGCGAGGTGCTGAGAGATGTTGCTGAGAGGCTGAGAGAGCTCTGAGAGAGAGTTTTTTCCTCCCTCCTGCCCCCTATAAGCGGGGGAGGGCTTTCAGGGAGGATACTACAAAACCACGAATCAGGGGTTTCAGGGGGTAACAAGGTGTGCCCACCCCCAAGCCTCGGACCACTAAAATCCAAAGCTAAAGGAATTCCCCCCGGGGGGCCTATCACCTGAAGCCTTCTCCCTGAGATTTCGCAATCTTGGGAGGGCTCCTGGAGAAACAGGCTGCCCCAGAGGAAGGGGGGTGGGAGGACACAAATCAACTTATTATACAGACAACACAAAAGGGATACAGAATTGGGGATACAGTGAAATGAACCATAACATAAACTTCTTATAAAGACCTAATAAAACAGTTCTGCACCACTACAGCTCTCTTTCCATGTTAGAAGCTGTCAAGTTGAACAAGCTCTGCTTTGCGAGAACAGTGCACACTGCTCTCGCTGTCTATGCTTCTTTTCATCCGTTTGCACTGTGCATGGCCCATGTGAGTTTTCCATTTGTCCTAGGAAGCAAATATGCTCCTGCAGCATTTCTCTGCTTCTCTCAGTGATTTCTGAGATTCTGATGCTAGGGCATCTGTTTCCCATGTTTGCAACAAACAGAGAATGTGGGCTGCTATATGCTTGCTCTGTTTCCATGTTAGAAGCTGTCAATTTGAACAAGGTCTTCTGTGCGAGAACCATGCACACAGCTCTCACTGTGTATGCTTCTGTTCACCCGTTTGCACTGTGCACAGCCCATTTGAGTTTTTCATTTGTCCCAGCAAGCGAACATGGTCCTGCAGCATTTCTCTGCTTCTCTCAGTGATTTCTGAGATTATGATCCTGGGGCATCTGTTTTCCATGTTTATAACAAGCAGAGAATGTGGTCTGCTGTCTGCTTGCGCTCTTTCCATGTTAGAAGCTGTCAAGTTGAACAAGCTCTGCTTTGCGAGAACAGTGCACACTGCTCTCGCTGTGTATCCTTCTGTTCATCCGTTTGCACTGTGCACAACCCAAGTGCGTTTTTCACTCTTTCAGGCAAGCAAACATGCTCCTGCAGCATTTCTCTGCTTCTCTCAGTGATTTCTGAGATTATGATCCTGGGGCGTCAGTTTTCCATGTTTGCAACAAGCAGAGAATGTGGGCTGCTGTCTGCTTGCTGTGTTTCCATGTGAGAAGCTGTCAAGTTGAACAAGCTCTGCTTAGCGAGAACAGTGCACACTGCTCTCGCTGTGTATGCTTCTGTTCATCCGTTTGCACTGTGCACAACCCAAGTGAGTTTTTCACTTTTTCAAGCAAGCAAACGTGCTCCTGCAGCATTTCTCTGCTTCTCTCAGTGATTTCTGAGATTATGCTGCTGGGGTGTCTGTTTTCCATGTTTGCAACAAGCAGAGAATGTGGGCTGCTGTCTGCTTGCTCTCTTTCCATGTTAGAAGCTGTCAAGTTGAACAAGCTCTGCTTTGCGAAGACAGTGCCCACTGCTCTCACTGTGTATGCTTCTGTTCATCGGTTTGAGCTGTGCCCAGCACAAGTGAGTTTTTCAATTTTTCAAGCAAGTAAACATGCTCCTGCAGCATTTCTCTGCTTCTCTCAGTGATTTCTGAGATTCTCATGCTAGGGTGTCTGTTTTCCATGTTTATAACAAGCAGAGCATGTGGGCTGCTGTCTGCTTGCTCTCTGTGTCTGGTTCCGTCCCGCACCAGGTGGGAGATGACCTCTGGCTAGCTCGGGTCAGCCCAGGCACAGAATGGTCCCAGTTCGTTTCGGCTTTTCGGCTCGGCAACTGAACCCCCAAAAGTGTGACAGCAAAGCAGCAGAAGAGATAAGGCTGGCTCTCAGCTTAGCAGATTAATAGATGTTTATTCGCTCCAGAGTTGAGGAGCAGAGAGGTTGAGAGCGAGGTGCTGAGAGATGTTGCTGAGAGGCTGAGAGAGCTCTGAGAGAGAGTTTTTTCCTCCCTCCTGCCCCCTATAAGCGGGGGAGGGCTTTCAGGGAGGATACTACAAAACCACGAATCAGGGGTTTCAGGGGGTAACAAGGTGTGCCCACCCCCAAGCCTCGGACCACTAAAATCCAAAGCTAAAGGAATTCCCCCCGGGGGGCCTATCACCTGAAGCCTTCTCCCTGAGATTTCGCAATCTTGGGAGGGCTCCTGGAGAAACAGGCTGCCCCAGAGGAAGGGGGGTGGGAGGACACAAATCAACTTATTATACAGACAACACAAAAGGGATACAGAATTGGGGATACAGTGAAATGAACCATAACATAAACTTCTTATAAAGACCTAATAAAACAGTTCTGCACCACTACAGCTCTCTTTCCATGTTAGAAGCTGTCAAGTTGAACAAGCTCTGCTTTGCGAGAACAGTGCACACTGCTCTCGCTGTCTATGCTTCTTTTCATCCGTTTGCACTGTGCATGGCCCATGTGAGTTTTCCATTTGTCCTAGGAAGCAAATATGCTCCTGCAGCATTTCTCTGCTTCTCTCAGTGATTTCTGAGATTCTGATGCTAGGGCAT
This sequence comes from Delichon dasypus, assembly GCA_037837765.1. Lineage (NCBI taxonomy): Eukaryota > Metazoa > Chordata > Aves > Passeriformes > Hirundinidae > Delichon > Delichon dasypus. The sequence continues at coordinate 72,909 of JBBAXF010000045.1, forward strand.
CTGTTTCCCATGTTTGCAACAAACAGAGAATGTGGGCTGCTATATGCTTGCTCTGTTTCCATGTTAGAAGCTGTCAATTTGAACAAGGTCTTCTGTGCGAGAACCATGCACACAGCTCTCACTGTGTATGCTTCTGTTCACCCGTTTGCACTGTGCACAGCCCATTTGAGTTTTTCATTTGTCCCAGCAAGCGAACATGGTCCTGCAGCATTTCTCTGCTTCTCTCAGTGATTTCTGAGATTATGATCCTGGGGCATCTGTTTTCCATGTTTATAACAAGCAGAGAATGTGGTCTGCTGTCTGCTTGCGCTCTTTCCATGTTAGAAGCTGTCAAGTTGAACAAGCTCTGCTTTGCGAGAACAGTGCACACTGCTCTCGCTGTGTATCCTTCTGTTCATCCGTTTGCACTGTGCACAACCCAAGTGCGTTTTTCACTCTTTCAGGCAAGCAAACATGCTCCTGCAGCATTTCTCTGCTTCTCTCAGTGATTTCTGAGATTATGATCCTGGGGCGTCAGTTTTCCATGTTTGCAACAAGCAGAGAATGTGGGCTGCTGTCTGCTTGCTGTGTTTCCATGTGAGAAGCTGTCAAGTTGAACAAGCTCTGCTTAGCGAGAACAGTGCACACTGCTCTCGCTGTGTATGCTTCTGTTCATCCGTTGCACTGTGCACAATCCAAGTGAGTTTTTCAATTTTTCAAGCAAGCAAACGTGCTCCTGCAGCATTTCTCTGCTTCTCTCAGTGATTTCTGAGATTCTCATGCTAGGGTGTCTGTTTTCCATGTTTATAACAAGCAGAGCATGTGGGCTGCTGTCTGCTTGCTCTCTGTGTCTGGTTCCGTCCCGCACCGGGCAGGAGATGACCTCTGGCTAGCTCGGGTCAGCCCAGGCACAGAATGGTCCCAGTTCGTTTCGGTTTTTCTGCTCGGCAGCCTAACCCCCAAAAGTGTGACAGCAAAGCAGCAGAAGATATAAGGCTGGCTCTCAGCTTAGCAGATTAAAAGATGTTTATTAGCTCCAGAGTTGAGGAGCAGAGAGGTTGAGAGCGAGGTGCTGAGAGATGTTGCTGAGAGGCTGAGAGAGCTCTGAGAGAGAGTTTTTTCCTCCCTCCTGCCCCCTATAAGCGGGGGAGGGCTTTCAGGGAGGATACTACAAAACCACGAATCAGGGGTTTCAGGGGGTAACAAGGTGTGCCCACCCCCAAGCCTCGGACCACTAAAATCCAAAGCTAAAGGAATTCCCCCCAGGGGGCCTATCACCTGAAGCCTTCTCCCTGAGATTTCGCAATCTTGGGAGGGCTCCTGGAGAAACAGGCTGCCCCAGAGCAAGGGGGGTGGGAGGACACAAATCACCTTATTATACAGACAACACAAAAGGGATACAGAATTGGGGATACAGTGAAATGAACCATAACATAAACTTCTTATAAAGACCTAATAAAACAGTTCTGCACCACTACAGCTCTCTTTCCATGTTAGAAGCTGTCATGTTGAACAAGCTCTGCTTTGCGAGAACAGTGCACACTGCTCTCGCTGTCTATGCTTCTTTTCATCCGTTTGCACTGTGCATGGCCCATGTGAGTTTTCCATTTGTCCTAGGAAGCAAATATGCTACTGCAGCATTTCTCTGCTTCTCTCAGTGATTTCTGAGATTCTGATGCTAGAGCATCTGTTTCCCATGTTTGCAACAAGCAGAGAATGTGGGCTGCTATATGCTTGCTCTGTTTCCATGTTAGAAGCTGTCAATTTGAACAAGGTCTTCTGTGCGAGAACCATGCACACAGCTCTTACTGTGTATGCTTCTGTTCATCCGTTTGCACTGTGCACAGCCCAAGTGAGTTTTTCACTTTTTCAAGCAAGCAAATATGCTCCTGCAGCATTTCTCTGCTTCTCTCAGTGATTTCTGAGATTATGATCCTGGGGCATCTGTTTTCCATGTTTGCAACAGGCAGAGAATGTGGGCTGCTGTCTGCTTGCTGTGTTTCCATGTGAGAAGCTGTCAAGTTGAACAAGCTCTGCTTTGCGAGAACAGTGCACACTGCTCTCGCTGTGTATGCTTCTGTTCATCCGTTTGCACTGAGCACAACCCAAGTGAGTTTTTCACTTTTTCAAGTAAGCAAACGTGCTCCTGCAGCATTTCTCTGCTTCTCTCAGTGATTTCTGAGATTATGCTGCTGGGGTGTCTGTTTTCCATGTTTGCAACAAGCAGAGAATGTGGGCTGCTGTCTGCTTGCTCTCTTTCCATGTTAGAAGCTGTCAAGTTGAACAAGCTCTGCTTTGCGAAGACAGTGTCCACTGCCCTCACTGTGTATGCTTCTTTTCACCCGTTTGCACTGTGCATGGCCCATGTGAGTTTTTCATTTGTCCTCGGAAGCAAACATGCTCCTGCAGCATTTCGCTGCTTCTCTCAGTGATTTCTGAGTTTCAGATGCCAGGGCATCTGTTTTCCATGTTTGCAACAAGCCGAGCTTGTGGGCTGCTATATGCTTGCGCTGTTTCCGTGTTAGAACCTGTCAATTTGAACAAGGTCTTCTGTGCGAGAACAGTGCACACTGCTCTCGCTGTGTATGCTTCTGTTCATCGGTTTGCACTGTGCACAGCCCAAGTAAGGTTTTCATCGGTCCTAGCAAGAGAACATGCTCCTGCAGCATTTCTCTGCTTCTCTCAGTGATTTCTGAGATTATGATGCTGGGGTGTCTGTTTTCTATGTTTGCAACAAGCAGAGCATGTGGGCTGCAGTCTGTTTCCTCTCTTTCCATGTCAGAAGCTGTCAAGTTGAACAAGCTCTGCTCTCCGAGAACAGTGCACAGAGCTCTCACTGTGTATGCTTCTGTTCGTCTGTTTGCACTGTGCACAGCCCATTTGTGTTTTTCATTTGTCCTAGCAAGCAAACATGCTCCTGCAGAATTTCTCTGCTTCTCTCAGTGACTTCTCTGATTCTGATGCTAGGGTGTCTGTTTTCCATGTTTGCAACTAGCAGAGCATGTGGGCTGCAGTCTGTTTCCTCTCTTTCCATGTCAGAAGCTGTCAAGTTGAACAAGCTCTACTTTGCGAGAACAGTGCACACGGCTCTCGCTGCGTATGCTTCTGTTCATCTGTTTCCGCTGTGCACAGCCCAAGTGAGTTTTTCATTTGTCCGAGCAAGCAAACATGCTCCTGCAGTGTTTTTCTGCTTCTCTCAGTGATTTCTGAGATTCTGATGCTGGGGTGTCTGTTTTCCACATTTGCAGCAAGCAGAGCGTGTGGATTGCTGTCCGCTTGCTCTGTTTCCATGTTAGAAGCTGTCAAGTCGAACAAGCTCTGCTCTGCGAGAACAGTGCACACTGCTCTCACTGTGTATGCTTCTGTTCATCCGTTTGCACTGTGCACAGCCCATTTGTGTTTTTCATTTGTCCTAGCAAGAAAACAGGCTCTCGCAGTATTTCTGTGCTTCTCGCAGTGATTTCTGTGATTCTGATGATGGGGCGTATGTTTTCCACGTTTGCAGCAAGCAGAGCATGATGGTTGCTCTCTGCTTGCTCTGTTTCCATGTTAGAAGCTGCCAAGTCGAACAAGCTCGGCTCTGCGAGAACAGTGCCCACAGCTCTCACTGTCTATGCTTCTTTTCATCTGTTTGCACAGTGCACAGCCCATTTGAGTTTTTCATATATCCTTGCAAGCAAACATGCTCCTGCAGCATTGCTCTGCTTCTCTCTGTGATTTCTGAGATTCTCATGCTAGGGTGTCTGTTTTCCATGTTTATAGCAAGCAGAGAATGTGGGCTGCTGTCCGCTTGCTCTCTTTCCATGTTAGAAACTGTCAAGTTGAACAAGCTCTGCTTTGCGAGAACAGTGCACACTGCTCTCGCTGTGTATGCTTCTCTTCATTGGTTTGCACTGTGCACAATCCAAGTGAGTTTTTCACTTTTTCAAGCAAGCAAACATGCTCCTGCAGAATTTCTCTGCTTCTCTCAGTGATTTCTCAGATTCTGATGCTGGAGTGTCTGTTTTCCATGTTTGCAACAAGCAGACCATGTGGGCTGCTGTCTGCTTGCTGTGTTTCCATGTTAGAAGCTGTCAAGGTGAACAAGCTCTGCTTTGCCAGAACCTTACACACAGCTCTCACTGTGTTTGCTTCTGTTCATTGGTTTGCGCTGTGCACGGCCCAAGTGAGTTTTTCACTTTTTCAAGCAAGAAAACATGCTCCTGCAGCATTTCTCTGCTTCTCTCAGTGATTTCTGAGATTCTGGTGCTGGGGTGTCTGTTTTCCACATTTGCAGCAAGCAGAGCATGTGGATTGCTGTCTGCTTGCTCTGTTTCCATGTTAGAAGCTGTCAAGTCGAACAAGCTCTGCTGTGCGAGAACAGTGCACACAGCTCTCACTGTGTATGCTTCTGTTCATCCGTTTGCACTGTGCACAGCCCAAGTAAGGTTTTCATTTGTCCTAGCAAGAAAACATGCCCCCGCAGCATTTCTCTGCTCCTCTCATTGATTTTTGTGATTATGATTCTGGGGCGACTGTTTTCCATGTTTGCCGCAAGCAGAGCATGTGGGCTGCTGTCTGCTTGCTGTGTTTCCATGTTAGAAGCTGTCAAGTAGAACAAGCTCTGCTCTGCGAGAACCATGCACACAGCTCTCACTGTGTATGCTTCTGTTCATCTGTTTGCACTGCGCACAGCCCATTTGTGTTTTTCGTTGGTCCTAGCAAGAAAACATGCTCCTGCAGCATTTCTCTACTTCTCTCAGTGATTTCTGAGATTCTGATGCTAGGGTGTCTGTTTTCCATGTTTATAACAAGCAGAGCATGTGGGCTGCTGTCTGCTTTCTCTCTTTCCATGTTAGAAGCTGGCAAGCTGAACAAGCTCTGCTTTGCGAGAACAGTGCACACTGCTCTCGCTGTGTATGCTTCTTTTCATCCGTTTGCACTGAGCACGGCCCATGTGAGTTTTTCATTTGTCCTAGGAAGCAAACATGCTCCTGCAGCATTTCTCTACTTCTCTCAGTGATTTCTGAGATTCTGATGCTAGGGTGTCTGTTTTTCCATGTTTGCCAGCAAGCAGAGCATGTGGGCTGCTGTCTGCTTGCTGTGTTTCCATGTTAGAAGCTGTCAAGGTGAACAAGCTCTGCTTCGCGAGAACAGTGCACACTGCTCTCGCTATGTATGCTTCTGTTCATCTGTTTGCGCTGTGCACGGCCCAAGTGAGTTTTTCACTTTTTCAAGCAAGAAAACAAGCTCCTGCAGCATTTCTCTGCTTCTCTCAGTGATTTCTGAGATTCTGATGCTGGGGCGTCTGTTTTCCACATTTGCAGCAAGCACAGCATGTGGTTTCCTGTCTGCTTGCTCTCTTTCCATGTCAGAAGCTGTCAAGTAGAACAAGCTCTGCTCTGCGAGAACCATGCACACAGCTCTCACTGTGTATGCTTCTGTTCATCTCTTTGCACTGCTCACAGCCCATTTGTGTTTTTCGTTGGTCCTAGCAAGAAAACATGCTTCTGCAGCATTTCTCTACTTCGCTTTGTGATTTCTGAGATTCTGATGCTAGGGTGTCTGTTTTCCATGTTTATAACAAGCAGAGCATGTGGGCTGCTGTCTGCTTGCTCTCTTTCCATGGTAGAAGCTGGCAAGCTGAACAAGCTCTGCTTTGCGAGAACAGTGCACACTGCTCTCGCTGTGTATGCTTCTTTTCATCCGTTTGCACTGTGCATGGCCCATGTGAGTTTTTCATTTGTCCTAGGAAGCAAACATGCTCCTGCAGCATTTCTCTACTTCTCTCAGTGATTTCTGAGATTCTGATGCTAGGATGTCTGTTTTCCATGTTTATAACAAGCAGAGCATGTGGGCTGCTGTCTGCTTGTTGTGTTTCCATGTTAGAAGTTGTCAAGGTGAACAAGCTCTGCTTCGCGAGAACAGTGCACACTGCTCTCGCTGTGTATGCTTCTGTTCATCTGTTTGCACTGTGCACAGCCCAAGTAAGTTTTTCACTTTTTCAAGCAAGCAAGCATGGTCCTGCAGCATTTCTCTGCTTGGCTCAGTGATTTCTGAGATTCTGATACTAGGGTGTCTGTTTTCCATCTTTGCAACACGCAGAGAATGTAGGCTGAGGTCTGCTTGCTGTGTTTCCATGTTCGAAGCTGTCAAGGTGAACAAGCTCTGCTTTGCGAGAACCATACACACAGCTCTCACTGTGTTTGCTTCTGTTCATTGGTTTGCGCTGTGCACGGCCCAAGTGAGTTTTTCACTTTTTCAAGCAAGAAAACATGCTCCTGCAGCATTTCTCTGCTTCTCTCAGTGATTTCTGAGTTTCTGATGCTGGGGCGTCTGTTTTCCATGTTTGCAGCAAGCACAGCATGTGGTTTCCTGTCTGCTTGCTCTCTTTCCATGTCAGAAGCTGTCAAGTAGAACAAGCTCTGCTCTGCGAGAACCATGCACACAGCTCTCACTGTGTATGCTTCTGTTGATCTGTTTGCACTGCGCACAGCCCATTTGTGTTTTTCGTTGGTCCTAGCAAGAAACATGCTCCTGCAGCATTTCTCTTTCTTCTCTCTGTGATTTCTGAGATTCTGATGCTAGGGTGTCTGTTTTCCATGTTTATAACAAGCAGAGCATGTGGGCTGCTGTCTGCTTGCTCTCCTTCCATGTTAGAAGCTGGCAAGCTGATCAAGCTCTGCATTGCGAGACAGTGCACCCTGCTCTCGCTGTGTATGCTTCTTTCCATCCGTTTGCACTGAGCACGGCCCATGTGAGTTTTTCATTTGTCCTAGGAAGCAAACATGCTCCTGCAGCATTTCTCTACTTCTCTCAGTGATTTCTGAGATTCTGATGCTAGGGTGTCTGTTTTCCATGTTTGCAGCAAGCAGAGCATGTGGGCTGCTGTCTGCTTGCTGTGTTTCCATGTTAGAAGCTGTCAAGGTGAACAAGTTCTGCTTCGCGAGAACAGTGCACACTGCTCTCACTGTGTTTGCTTCTGTTCATTCCGTTTGCACTGTGCATGGCCTATGTGGGTTTTTCATTTGTCCTAGGAAGCAAACATGCTCCTGCAGCATTTCTCTACTTCTCTCAGTGATTTCTGAGATTCTGATGCTGGGGTGTCTGTTTTCCATGTTTGCAGCAAGCAGAGCATGTGGATTGCTGTCTGCTTGCTCTGTTTCCACTGTCAAGTCGAACAAGCTCTGCTGTGCGAAAACAGTGCACACAGCTCTCACTGTGTATGCTTCTTTTCATCCGTTTGCACTGTGCATGGCCCATGTGAGTTTTTCATTTGTCCTAGGGAAACAAACATGCTCCTGCAGCATTTCTCTACTTCTCTCAGTGATTTCTGAGATTCTGATGCTAGGGTGTCCTGTTTTCCATGTTTGCAGCAAGCAGAGCATGTGGGCTGCTGTCTGCTTGCACTGTTTCATGTTAGAAGCTGTCAAGGTGAACAAGCTCTGCTTCGCGAGAACAGTGCACACTGCTCTCGCTATGTATGCTTCTGTTCATCTGTTTGCACTGTGCACAGCCCAAGTAAGGTTTTCATTTGTCCTAGCAAGAAAACATGCCCCCGCAGCATTTCTCTGCTCCTCTCATTGATTTTTGTGATTATGATTCTGGGGCGACTGTTTTCCATGTTTGCCGCAAGCAGAGCATGTGGGCTGCTGTCTGCTTGCTGTGTTTCCATGTTAGAAGCTGGCAAGCTGAACAAGCTCTGCTTTGCGAGAACAGTGCACACTGCTCTCGCTGTGTATGCTTCTGTTCATCCGTTTGCACTGTGCACAGCCCAAGTAAGGTTTTCATTTGTCCTAGCAAGAAAACATGCCCCCGCAGCATTTCTCTGCTCCTCTCATTGATTTTTGTGATTATGATGCTGGGGCGACTGTTTTCCATGTTTGCCGCAAGCAGAGCATGTGGGCTGCTGTCTGCTTGCTGTGTTTCCATGTTAGAAGCTGTCAAGTAGAACAAGCTCTGCTCTGCGAGAACCATGCACACAGCTCTCAATGTGTATGCTTCTGTTCATCTGTTTGCACTGCGCACAGCCCATTTGTGTTTTCCGTTGGTCCTAGTAAGAAAACATGCTCCTGCAGCATTTCTCTACTTCTCTCTGTGATTTCTGAGATTCTGATGCTAGTGTGTCTGTTTTCCATGTTTGCAGCAACCAGAGCATGTGGGCTGCTGTCTGCTTGCTGTGTTTCCATGTTAGAAGCTGTCAAGGTGAACAAGCTCTGCTTCGCGAGAACAGTGCACACTGCTCTCGCTGTGTATGCTTCTGTTCATCTGTTTGCACTGTGCACAGCCCAAGTAAGTTTTTCACTTTTTCAAGCAAGCAAGCATGGTCCTGCAGCATTTCTCTGCTTCGCTCAGTGATTTCTGAGATTCTGATGCTGGGGTGTCTGTTTTCCACATTTGCAGCAGGCAGAGCATGTGGATTGCTGTCTGCTTGCTCTGTTTCCATGTTAGAAGCTGTCAAGTCGAACAAGCTCTGCTGTGCGAGAACAGTGCATACAGCTCTCACTGTGTATGCTTCTGTTCATCCGTTTGCACTGTGCACAGCCCAAGTAAGGTTTTCATTTGTCCTAGCAAGAAAACATGCCCCCGCAGCATTTCTCTGCTTCTCTCAGTGATTTCTGAGTTTCTGATGCTGGGGCGTCTGTTTTCCATGTTTGCAGCAAGCACAGCATGTGGTTTCCTGTCTGCTTGCTCTCTTTCCATGTCAGAAGCTGTCAAGTAGAACAAGCTCTGCTCTGCTGAGAACCATGCACACAGCTCTCACTGTGTTATGCTTCTGTTCATCTGTTTGCACTGCGCACAGCACATTTGTGTTTTCGTTGGTCCTAGCAAGAAAACATGCTTCTGCAGCATTTCTCTACTTCTCTCTGTGATTTCTGAGATTCTGATGCTAGGGTGTCTGTTTTCCATGTTTATAACAAGCAGAGCATGTGGGCTGCTGCCGGCTTTGCTCTCTTTCCATGTTAGAAGCTGGCAAGCTGAACAAGCTCTGCTTTGCGAGAACAGTGCACACTGCTCTCGCTGTGTATGCTTCTTTTCATCCGTTTGCACTGTGCATGGCCCATGTGAGTTTTCATTTGTCCTAGGAAGCAAACATGCTCCTGCAGCATTTCTCTACTTCTCTCAGTGATTTCTGAGATTCTGATGCTAGGGTGTCTGTTTTCCATGTTTTGCAGCCAGCAGAGCGTGTGGGCTGCTGTCTGCTTGCTGTGTTTCCATGTTAGAAGCTGTCAAGGTGAACAAGCTCTGCTTCGCGAGAACAGTGCACACTGCTCTCGCTGTGTATGCTTCTGTTCATCCGTTTGCACTGTGCACAGCCCAAGTAAGGTTTTCATTTGTCCTAGCAAGAAAACATGCCCCCGCAGCATTTCTCTGCTCCTCTCATTGATTTTTGTGATTATGATGCTGGGGCGACTGGTTTTCCATGTTTGCCGCAAGCAGAGCATGTGGGCTGCTGTCTGCTTGCTGTGTTTCCATGTTAGAAGCTGTCAAGTAGAACAAGCTCTGCTCTGCGAGAACCATGCACACAGCTCTCAATGTGTATGCTTCTGTTCATCTGTTTGCACTGCGCACAGCCCATTTGTGTTTTCCGTTGGTCCTAGTAAGAAAACATGCTCCTGCAGCATTTCTCTACTTCTCTCAGGGATTTCTGAGATTCTGATGCTAGTGTGTCTGTTTTCCATGTTTGCAGAAACCAGAGCATGTGGGCTGCTGTCTGCTTGCTGTGTTTTCATGTTAGAAGCTGTCAAGGTGAACAAGCTCTGCATTCGCGAGAACAGTGCACACTGCTCTCGCTGTGTATGCTTCTGTTCATCTGTTTGCACTGTGCACAGCCCAAAGTAAGTTTTTCACTTTTTCAAGCAAGCAAGCATGGTCCTGCAGCATTTCTCTGCTTCGCTCAGTGATTTCTGAGATTCTGATGCTGGGGTGTCTGTTTTCCACATTTGCAGCAGGCAGAGCATGTGGATTGCTGTCTGCTTGCTCTGTTTCCATGTTTAGAAGCTGTCAAGTCGAACAAGCTCTGCTGTGCGAGAACAGTGCATACAGCTCTCACTGTGTATGCTTCTGTTCATCCGTTTGCACTGTGCACAGCCCAAGTAAGGTTTTCATTTGTCCCTAGCAAGAGAAACATGCCCCCGCAGCATTTCTCTGCTTCTCTCAGTGATTTCTGAGTTTCTGATGCTGGGGGCGTCTGTTTTCCATGTTTGCAGCAAGCACAGCATGTGGTTTCCTGTCTGCTTGCTCTCTTTCCATGTCAGAAGCTGTCAAGTAGAACAAGCTCTGCTCTGCGAGAACCATGCACACAAGCTCTCAACTGTGTATGCTTCTGTTCATCTGTTTGCACTGCGCACAGCCCATTTGTGTTTTTCGTTGGTCCTAGCAAGAAAACATGCTTCTGCAGCATTTCTCTACTTCTCTCTGTGATTTCTGAGATTCTGATGCTAGGGTGTCTGTTTTTCCATGTTTATAACAAGCAGAGCATGTGGGCTGCTGCCGGCTTGCTCTCTTTCCATGTTAGAAGGTGGCAAGCTGAACAAGCTCTGCTTTGCGAGAACAGTGCACACTGCTCTCGCTGTGTATGCTTCTTTTCATCCGTTTGCACTGTGCATGGCCCATGTGAGTTTTTCATTTGTCCTAGGAAGCAAACATGCTCCTGCAGCATTTCTCTACTTCTCTCAGTGATTTCTGAGATTCTGATGCTAGGGTGCCTGTTTTCCACGTTTGCAGCAATCAGAGCATGTGGATTGCTGTCTGCTTGCTCTGTTTCCATGTTAGAAGCTGTCGATTCGAACAAGCTCTGCTTTGCGAAAACAGTGCACACTGCTCTCGCTGTGTATGCTTCTGTTCATCCGTTTGCACTGTGCACAGCCCAAGTAAGGTTTTCATTTGTCCTAGCAAGAAAACATGCCCCCGCAGCATTTCTCTGCTCCTCTCATTGATTTTTGTGATTATGATGCTGGGGCGACTGTTTTCCATGTTTGCCGCAAGCAGAGCATGTGGGCTGCTGTCTGCTTGCTGTGTTTCCATGTTAGAAGCTGTCAAGTAGAACAAGCTCTGCTCTGCGAGAACCATGCACACAGCTCTCAATGTGTATGCTTCTGTTCATCTGTTTGCACTGCGCACAGCCCATTTGTGTTTTCCGTTGGTCCTAGTAAGAAAACATGCTCCTGCAGCATTTCTCTACTTCTCTCAGGGATTTCTGAGATTCTGATGCTAGGGTGTCTGTTTTCCATGTTTGCAGCAAGCAGAGCATGTGGGCTGCTGTCTGCTTGCTGTGTTTCCATGTTAGAAGCTGTCAAGGTGAACAAGCTCTGCTTCGCGAGAACAGTGCACACTGCTCTCGCTGTGTATGCTTCTGTTCATCTGTTTGCACTGTGCACAGCCCAAGTAAGTTTTTCACTTTTTCAAGCAAGCAAGCATGGTCCTGCAGCATTTCTCTGCTTCGCTCAGTGATTTCTGAGATTCTGATGCTGGGGTGTCAGTTTTCCACATTTGCAGAAAGCAGAGCATGTGGATTGCTGTCTGCTTGCTCTGTTTCCATGTTAGAAGCTGTCAAGTCGAACAAGCTCTGCTGTGCGAGAACAGTGCATACAGCTCTCACTGTGTATGCTTCTGTTCATCCGTTTGCACTGTGCACAGCCCAAGAAAGGTTTTCATTTGTCCTAGCAAGAAAACATGCCCCCGCAGCATTTCTCTGCTTCTCTCAGTGATTTCTGAGTTTCTGATGCTGGGGCGTCTGTTTTCCATGTTTGCAGCAAGCACAGCATGTGGTTTCCTGTCTGCTTGCTCTCTTTCCATGTCAGAAGCTGTCAAGTAGAACAAGCTCTGCTCTGCGAGAACCATGCACACAGCTCTCACTGTGTATGCTTCTGTTCATCTGTTTGCACTGCGCACAGCCCATTTGTGTTTTTCGTTGGTCCTAGCAAGAAAACATGCTCCTGCAGCATTTCTCTACTTCTCTCTGTGATTTCTGAGATTCTGATCCTAGGGTGTCTGTTTTCCATGTTTATAACAAGCAGAGCATGTGGGCTGCTGTCTGCTTGCTCTGTTTCCATGTTAGGAGCTGTCGATTCGAACAAGCTCTGCTTTGCGAAAACAGTGCACACTGCTCTCGCTGTGTATGCTTCTGTTCATCCGTTTGCACTGTGCACAGCCCAAGTAAGGTTTTCATTTGTCCTAGCAAGAAAACATGCCCCCGCAGCATTTCTCTGCTCCTCTCATTGATTTTTGTGATTATGATGCTGGGGCGACTGTTTTCCATGTTTGCCGCAAGCAGAGCATGTGGGCTGCTGTCTGCTTGCTGTGTTTCCATGTTAGAAGCTGTCAAGGTGAACAAGCTCTGCTTCGCGAGAACAGTGCACACTGCTCTCGCTGTGTATGCTTCTGTTCATCTGTTTGCACTGCGCACAGCCCATTTGTGTTTTCCGTTGGTCCTAGTAGGAAAACATGCTCCTGCAGCATTTCTCTACTTCTCTCAGGGATTTCTGAGATTCTGATGCTAGGGTGTCTGTTTTCCATGTTTGCAGCAAGCAGAGCATGTGGGCTGCTGTCTGCTTGCTGTGTTTCCATGTTAGAAGCTGTCAAGGTGAACAAGCTCTGCTTTGCGAGAACAGTGCACACTGCTCTCGCTGTGTATGCTTCTGTTCATCTGTTTGCACTGTGCACAGCCCAAGTAAGTTTTTCACTTTTTCAAGCAAGCAAGCATGGTCCTGCAGCATTTCTCTGCTTCGCTCAGTGATTTCTGAGATTCTGATGCTGGGGCGTCAGTTTTCCACATTTGCAGAAAGCAGAGCATGTGGATTGCTGTCTGCTTGCTCTGTTTCCATGTTAGAAGCTGTCAAGTCGAACAAGCTCTGCTGTGCGAGAACAGTGCATACAGCTCTCACTGTTATGCTTCTGTTCATCCGTTTGCACTGTGCACAGCCCAAGAAAGGTTTTCATTTGTCCTAGCAAGAAAACATGCCCCCGCAGCATTTCTCTGCTTCTCTCAGTGATTTCTGAGTTTCTGATGCTGGGGCGTCTGTTTTCCATGTTTGCAGCAAGCACAGCATGTGGTTTCCTGTCTGCTTGCTCTCTTTCCATGTCAGAAGCTGTCAAGTAGAACAAGCTCTGCTCTGCGAGAACCATGCACACAGCTCTCACTGTGTATGCTTCTGTTCATCTGTTTGCACTGCGCACAGCCCATTTGTGTTTTTCGTTGGTCCTAGCAAGAAAACATGCTCCTGCAGCATTTCTCTACTTCTCTCTGTGATTTCTGAGATTCTGATCCTAGGGTGTCTGTTTTCCATGTTTATAACAAGCAGAGCATGTGGGCTGCTGTCTGCTTGCTCTGTTTCCATGTTAGGAGCTGTCAAGTCGAACAAGCTCTGCTGTGCGAGAACAGTGCACACTGCTCTCGCTGTGTATGCTTCTGTTCATCCGTTTGCACTGTGCACAGCCCAAGTAAGGTTTTCATTTGTCCTAGCAAGAAAACATGCCCCCGCAGCATTTCTCTGCTCCTCTCATTGATTTTTGTGATTATGATGCTGGGGCGACTGTTTTCCATGTTTGCCGCAAGCAGAGCATGTGGGCTGCTGTCTGCTTGCTGTGTTTCCATGTTAGAAGCTGTCAAGTAGAACAAGCTCTGCTCTGCGAGAATAGTGCACACAGCTCTCACTGTGTATGCTTCTGTTGATCTGTTTGCACTGCGCACAGCCCATTTGTGTTTTTCGTTGGTCCTAGCAAGAAAACATGCTCCTGCAGCATTTCTCTACTTCTCTCTGTGATTTCTGAGATTCTGATACTAGGGTGTCTGTTTTCCATGTTTATAACAAGCAGAGCATGTGGGCTGCTGTCTGCTTGCTCTGTTTCCATGTTAGAAGCTGGCAAGCTGAACAAGCTCTGCTTTGCGAGAACAGTGCACACTGCTCTCGCTGTGTATGCTTCTTTTCATCCGTTTGCACTGTGCATGGCCCATGTGAGTTTTTCATTTGTCCTAGGAAGCAAACATGCTCCTGCAGCATTTCTCTACTTCTCTCAGTGATTTCTGAGATTCTGATGCTAGGGTGCCTGTTTTCCACGTTTGCAGCAATCAGAGCATGTGGATTGCTGTCTGCTTGCTCTGTTTCCATGTTAGAAGCTGTCGATTCGAACAAGCTCTGCTTTGCGAAAACAGTGCACACTGCTCTCGCTGTGTATGCTTCTGTTCATCCGTTTGCACTGTGCACAGCCCAAGTAAGGTTTTCATTTGTCCTAGCAAGAAAACATGCCCCCGCAGCATTTCTCTGCTCCTCTCATTGATTTTTGTGATTATGATGCTGGGGCGACTGTTTTCCATGTTTGCCGCAAGCAGAGCATGTGGGCTGCTGTCTGCTTGCTGTGTTTCCATGTTAGAAGCTGTCAAGTAGAACAAGCTCTGCTCTGCGAGAACCATGCACACAGCTCTCAATGTGTATGCTTCTGTTCATCTGTTTGCACTGCGCACAGCCCATTTGTGTTTTCCGTTGGTCCTAGTAAGAAAACATGCTCCTGCAGCATTTCTCTACTTCTCTCTGTGATTTCTGAGATTCTGATGCTAGGGTGTCTGTTTTCCATATTTGCAGCAAGCAGAGCATGTGGGCTGCTGTCTGCTTGCTGTGTTTCCATGTTAGAAGCTGTCAAGGTGAACAAGCTCTGCTTCACGAGAACAGTGCACACTGCTCTCGCTGTGTATGCTTCTGTTCATCTGTTTGCACTGCGCACAGCCCATTTGTGTTTTCCGTTGGTCCTAGTAAGAAAACATGCTCCTGCAGCATTTCTCTACTTCTCTCAGGGATTTCTGAGATTCTGATGCTAGTGTGTCTGTTTTCCATGTTTGCAGCAACCAGAGCATGTGGGCTGCTGTCTGCTTGCTGTGTTTCCATGTTAGAAGCTGTCAAGGTGAACAAGCTCTGCTTCGCGAGAACAGTGCACACTGCTCTCGCTGTGTATGCTTCTGTTCATCTGTTTGCACTGTGCACAGCCCAAGTAAGTTTTTCACTTTTTCAAGCAAGCAAGCATGGTCCTGCAGCATTTCTCTGCTTCGCTCAGTGATTTCTGAGATTCTGATGCTGGGGTGTCTGTTTTCCACATTTGCAGCAGGCAGAGCATGTGGATTGCTGTCTGCTTGCTCTGTTTCCATGTTAGAAGCTGTCAAGTCGAACAAGCTCTGCTGTGCGAGAACAGTGCATACAGCTCTCACTGTGTATGCTTCTGTTCATCCGTTTGCACTGTGCACAGCCCAAGAAAGGTTTTCATTTGTCCTAGCAAGAAAACATGCCCCCGCAGCATTTCTCTGCTTCTCTCAGTGATTTCTGAGTTTCTGATGCTGGGGCGTCTGTTTTCCATGTTTGCAGCAAGCACAGCATGTGGTTTCCTGTCTGCTTGCTCTCTTTCCATGTCAGAAGCTGTCAAGTAGAACAAGCTCTGCTCTGCGAGAACCATGCACACAGCTCTCACTGTGTATGCTTCTGTTCATCTGTTTGCACTGCGCACAGCCCATTTGTGTTTTTCGTTGGTCCTAGCAAGAAAACATGCTCCTGCAGCATTTCTCTACTTCTCTCTGTGATTTCTGAGATTCTGATCCTAGGGTGTCTGTTTTCCATGTTTATAACAAGCAGAGCATGTGGGCTGCTGTCTGCTTGCTCTGTTTCCATGTTAGGAGCTGTCGATTCGAACAAGCTCTGCTTTGCGAAAACAGTGCACACTGCTCTCGCTGTGTATGCTTCTGTTCATCCGTTTGCACTGTGCACAGCCCAAGTAAGGTTTTCATTTGTCCTAGCAAGAAAACATGCCCCCGCAGCATTTCTCTGCTCCTCTCATTGATTTTTGTGATTATGATGCTGGGGCGACTGTTTTCCATGTTTGCCGCAAGCAGAGCATGTGGGCTGCTGTCTGCTTGCTGTGTTTCCATGTTAGAAGCTGTCAACTAGAACAAGCTCTGCTCTGCGAGAACCATGCACACAGCTCTCAATGTGTATGCTTCTGTTCATCTGTTTGCACTGCGCACAGCCCATTTGTGTTTTCCGTTGGTCCTAGTAAGAAAACATGCTCCTGCAGCATTTCTCTACTTCTCTCTGTGATTTCTGAGATTCTGATGCTAGGGTGTCTGTTTTCCATATTTGCAGCAAGCAGAGCATGTGGGCTGCTGTCTGCTTGCTGTGTTTCCATGTTAGAAGCTGTCAAGGTGAACAAGCTCTGCTTCACGAGAACAGTGCACACTGCTCTCGCTGTGTATGCTTCTGTTCATCTGTTTGCACTGCGCACAGCCCATTTGTGTTTTCCGTTGGTCCTAGTAAGAAAACATGCTCCTGCAGCATTTGTCTACTTCTTTCAGGGATTTCTGAGATTCTGATGCTAGGGTGTCTGTTTTCCATGTTTGCAGCAAGCAGAGCATGTGGGCTGCTGTCTGCTTGCTGTGTTTCCATGTTAGAAGCTGTCAAGGTGAACAAGCTCTGCTTCGCGAGAACAGTGCACACTGCTCTCGCTGTGTATGCTTCTGTTCATCCGTTTGCACTGTGCACAGCCCAAGTAAGTTTTTCACTTTTTCAAGCAAGCAAGCATGGTCCTGCAGCATTTCTCTGCTTGGCTCAGTGATTTCTGAGATTCTGATACTAGGGTGTCTGTTTTCCATCTTTGCAACACGCAGAGAATGTAGGCTGAGGTCTGCTTGCTGTGTTTCCATGTTAGAAGCTGTCAAGGTGAACAAGCTCTGCTTTGCGAGAACCATACACACAGCTCTCACTGTGTATGCTTCTGTTCATCCGTTTGCACTGTGCACGGCCCAAGTGAGTTTTTCACTTTTTCAAGCAAGAAAACATGCTCCTGCAGCATTTCTCTGCTTCTCTCAGTGATTTCTGAGATTCTGATGCTGGGGCGTCTGTTTTCCATGTTTGCAGCAAGCACAGCATGTGGGTTCCTGTCTGCTTGCTCTCTTTCCATGTCAGAAGCTGTCAAGTAGAACAAGCTCTGCTCTGCGAGAACCATACACACAGCTCTCACTGTGTATGCTTCTGTTCATCTGTTTGCACTGCGCACAGCCCATTTGTGTTTTTCGTTGGTCCTAGCAAGAAAACATGCTCCTGCAGCATTTCTCTACTTCTCTCTGTGATTTCTGAGATTCTGATGCTAGGGTGTCTGTTTTCCATGTTTATAACAAGCAGAGCATGTGGGCTGCTGTCTGCTTGCTCTCTTTCCATGTTAGAAGCTGGCAAGCTGAACAAGCTCTGCTTTGCGAGAACAATGCACACTGCTCTCGCTGTGTATGCTTCTTTTCATCCGTTTGCACTGTGAATGGCCCATGTGAGTTTTTCATTTGTCCTAGGAAGCAAACATGCTCCTGCAGCATTTCTCTACTTCTCTCAGTGATATCTGAGATTCTGATGCTAGGGTGTCTGTTTTCCATGTTTGCAGCAAGCAGAGCATGTGGGCTGCTGTCTGCTTGCTGTGTTTCCATGTTAGAAGCTGTCAAGGTGAACAAGCTCTGCTTCGCGAGAACAGTGCACACTGCTCTCGCTGTGTATGCTTCTGTTCATCTGTTTGCACTGTGCACAGCCCAAGTAAGTTTTTCACTTTTTCAAGCAAGCAAGCATGGTCCTGCAGCATTTCTCTGCTTCGCTCAGTGATTTCTGAGATTCTGATGCTGGGGTGTCTGTTTTCCACATTTGCAGCAGGCAGAGCATGTGGATTGCTGTCTGCTTGCTCTGTTTCCATGTTAGAAGCTGTCAAGTCGAACAAGCTCTGCTGTGCGAGAACAGTGCATACAGCTCTCACTGTGTATGCTTCTGTTCATCCGTTTGCACTGTGCACAGCCCAAGTAAGGTTTTCATTTGTCCTAGCAAGAAAACATGCCCCCGCAGCATTTCTCTGCTTCTCTCAGTGATTTCTGAGTTTCTGATGCTGGGGCGTCTGTTTTCCATGTTTGCAGCAAGCACAGCATGTGGTTTCCTGTCTGCTTGCTCTCTTTCCATGTCAGAAGCTGTCAAGTAGAACAAGCTCTGCTCTGCGAGAACCATGCACACAGCTCTCACTGTGTATGCTTCTGTTCATCTGTTTGCACTGCGCACAGCACATTTGTGTTTTTCGTTGGTCCTAGCAAGAAAACATGCTTCTGCAGCATTTCTCTACTTCTCTCTGTGATTTCTGAGATTCTGATGCTAGGGTGTCTGTTTTCCATGTTTATAACAAGCAGAGCATGTGGGCTGCTGCCGGCTTGCTCTCTTTCCATGTTAGAAGCTGGCAAGCTGAACAAGCTCTGCTTTGCGAGAACAGTGCACACTGCTCTCGCTGTGTATGCTTCTTTTCATCCGTTTGCACTGTGCATGGCCCATGTGAGTTTTTCATTTGTCCTAGGAAGCAAACATGCTCCTGCAGCATTTCTCTACTTCTCTCAGTGATTTCTGAGATTCTGATGCTAGGGTGTCTGTTTTCCATGTTTGCAGCCAGCAGAGCGTGTGGGCTGCTGTCTGCTTGCTGTGTTTCCATGTTAGAAGCTGTCAAGGTGAACAAGCTCTGCTTCGCGAGAACAGTGCACACTGCTCTCGCTGTGTATGCTTCTGTTCATCCGTTTGCACTGTGCACAGCCCAAGTAAGGTTTTCATTTGTCCTAGCAAGAAAACATGCCCCCGCAGCATTTCTCTGCTCCTCTCATTGATTTTTGTGATTATGATGCTGGGGCGACTGTTTTCCATGTTTGCCGCAAGCAGAGCATGTGGGCTGCTGTCTGCTTGCTGTGTTTCCATGTTAGAAGCTGTCAAGTAGAACAAGCTCTGCTCTGCGAGAACCATGCACACAGCTCTCAATGTGTATGCTTCTGTTCATCTGTTTGCACTGCGCACAGCCCATTTGTGTTTTCCGTTGGTCCTAGTAAGAAAACATGCTCCTGCAGCATTTCTCTACTTCTCTCAGGGATTTCTGAGATTCTGATGCTAGTGTGTCTGTTTTCCATGTTTGCAGCAACCAGAGCATGTGGGCTGCTGTCTGCTTGCTGTGTTTTCATGTTAGAAGCTGTCAAGGTGAACAAGCTCTGCTTCGCGAGAACAGTGCACACTGCTCTCGCTGTGTATGCTTCTGTTCATCTGTTTGCACTGTGCACAGCCCAAGTAAGTTTTTCACTTTTTCAAGCAAGCAAGCATGGTCCTGCAGCATTTCTCTGCTTCGCTCAGTGATTTCTGAGATTCTGATGCTGGGGTGTCTGTTTTCCACATTTGCAGCAGGCAGAGCATGTGGATTGCTGTCTGCTTGCTCTGTTTCCATGTTAGAAGCTGTCAAGTCGAACAAGCTCTGCTGTGCGAGAACAGTGCATACAGCTCTCACTGTGTATGCTTCTGTTCATCCGTTTGCACTGTGCACAGCCCAAGTAAGGTTTTCATTTGTCCTAGCAAGAAAACATGCCCCCGCAGCATTTCTCTGCTTCTCTCAGTGATTTCTGAGTTTCTGATGCTGGGGCGTCTGTTTTCCATGTTTGCAGCAAGCACAGCATGTGGTTTCCTGTCTGCTTGCTCTCTTTCCATGTCAGAAGCTGTCAAGTAGAACAAGCTCTGCTCTGCGAGAACCATGCACACAGCTCTCACTGTGTATGCTTCTGTTCATCTGTTTGCACTGCGCACAGCCCATTTGTGTTTTTCGTTGGTCCTAGCAAGAAAACATGCTTCTGCAGCATTTCTCTACTTCTCTCTGTGATTTCTGAGATTCTGATGCTAGGGTGTCTGTTTTCCATGTTTATAACAAGCAGAGCATGTGGGCTGCTGCCGGCTTGCTCTCTTTCCATGTTAGAAGGTGGCAAGCTGAACAAGCTCTGCTTTGCGAGAACAGTGCACACTGCTCTCGCTGTGTATGCTTCTTTTCATCCGTTTGCACTGTGCATGGCCCATGTGAGTTTTTCATTTGTCCTAGGAAGCAAACATGCTCCTGCAGCATTTCTCTACTTCTCTCAGTGATTTCTGAGATTCTGATGCTAGGGTGCCTGTTTTCCACGTTTGCAGCAATCAGAGCATGTGGATTGCTGTCTGCTTGCTCTGTTTCCATGTTAGAAGCTGTCGATTCGAACAAGCTCTGCTTTGCGAAAACAGTGCACACTGCTCTCGCTGTGTATGCTTCTGTTCATCCGTTTGCACTGTGCACAGCCCAAGTAAGGTTTTCATTTGTCCTAGCAAGAAAACATGCCCCCGCAGCATTTCTCTGCTCCTCTCATTGATTTTTGTGATTATGATGCTGGGGCGACTGTTTTCCATGTTTGCCGCAAGCAGAGCATGTGGGCTGCTGTCTGCTTGCTGTGTTTCCATGTTAGAAGCTGTCAAGTAGAACAAGCTCTGCTCTGCGAGAACCATGCACACAGCTCTCAATGTGTATGCTTCTGTTCATCTGTTTGCACTGCGCACAGCCCATTTGTGTTTTCCGTTGGTCCTAGTAAGAAAACATGCTCCTGCAGCATTTCTCTACTTCTCTCAGGGATTTCTGAGATTCTGATGCTAGGGTGTCTGTTTTCCATGTTTGCAGCAAGCAGAGCATGTGGGCTGCTGTCTGCTTGCTGTGTTTCCATGTTAGAAGCTGTCAAGGTGAACAAGCTCTGCTTCGCGAGAACAGTGCACACTGCTCTCGCTGTGTATGCTTCTGTTCATCTGTTTGCACTGTGCACAGCCCAAGTAAGTTTTTCACTTTTTCAAGCAAGCAAGCATGGTCCTGCAGCATTTCTCTGCTTCGCTCAGTGATTTCTGAGATTCTGATGCTGGGGTGTCAGTTTTCCACATTTGCAGAAAGCAGAGCATGTGGATTGCTGTCTGCTTGCTCTGTTTCCATGTTAGAAGCTGTCAAGTCGAACAAGCTCTGCTGTGCGAGAACAGTGCATACAGCTCTCACTGTGTATGCTTCTGTTCATCCGTTTGCACTGTGCACAGCCCAAGAAAGGTTTTCATTTGTCCTAGCAAGAAAACATGCCCCCGCAGCATTTCTCTGCTTCTCTCAGTGATTTCTGAGTTTCTGATGCTGGGGCGTCTGTTTTCCATGTTTGCAGCAAGCACAGCATGTGGTTTCCTGTCTGCTTGCTCTCTTTCCATGTCAGAAGCTGTCAAGTAGAACAAGCTCTGCTCTGCGAGAACCATGCACACAGCTCTCACTGTGTATGCTTCTGTTCATCTGTTTGCACTGCGCACAGCCCATTTGTGTTTTTCGTTGGTCCTAGCAAGAAAACATGCTCCTGCAGCATTTCTCTACTTCTCTCTGTGATTTCTGAGATTCTGATCCTAGGGTGTCTGTTTTCCATGTTTATAACAAGCAGAGCATGTGGGCTGCTGTCTGCTTGCTCTGTTTCCATGTTAGGAGCTGTCGATTCGAACAAGCTCTGCTTTGCGAAAACAGTGCACACTGCTCTCGCTGTGTATGCTTCTGTTCATCCGTTTGCACTGTGCACAGCCCAAGTAAGGTTTTCATTTGTCCTAGCAAGAAAACATGCCCCCGCAGCATTTCTCTGCTCCTCTCATTGATTTTTGTGATTATGATGCTGGGGCGACTGTTTTCCATGTTTGCCGCAAGCAGAGCATGTGGGCTGCTGTCTGCTTGCTGTGTTTCCATGTTAGAAGCTGTCAAGGTGAACAAGCTCTGCTTCGCGAGAACAGTGCACACTGCTCTCGCTGTGTATGCTTCTGTTCATCTGTTTGCACTGCGCACAGCCCATTTGTGTTTTCCGTTGGTCCTAGTAGGAAAACATGCTCCTGCAGCATTTCTCTACTTCTCTCAGGGATTTCTGAGATTCTGATGCTAGGGTGTCTGTTTTCCATGTTTGCAGCAAGCAGAGCATGTGGGCTGCTGTCTGCTTGCTGTGTTTCCATGTTAGAAGCTGTCAAGGTGAACAAGCTCTGCTTTGCGAGAACAGTGCACACTGCTCTCGCTGTGTATGCTTCTGTTCATCTGTTTGCACTGTGCACAGCCCAAGTAAGTTTTTCACTTTTTCAAGCAAGCAAGCATGGTCCTGCAGCATTTCTCTGCTTCGCTCAGTGATTTCTGAGATTCTGATGCTGGGGCGTCAGTTTTCCACATTTGCAGAAAGCAGAGCATGTGGATTGCTGTCTGCTTGCTCTGTTTCCATGTTAGAAGCTGTCAAGTCGAACAAGCTCTGCTGTGCGAGAACAGTGCATACAGCTCTCACTGTTATGCTTCTGTTCATCCGTTTGCACTGTGCACAGCCCAAGAAAGGTTTTCATTTGTCCTAGCAAGAAAACATGCCCCCGCAGCATTTCTCTGCTTCTCTCAGTGATTTCTGAGTTTCTGATGCTGGGGCGTCTGTTTTCCATGTTTGCAGCAAGCACAGCATGTGGTTTCCTGTCTGCTTGCTCTCTTTCCATGTCAGAAGCTGTCAAGTAGAACAAGCTCTGCTCTGCGAGAACCATGCACACAGCTCTCACTGTGTATGCTTCTGTTCATCTGTTTGCACTGCGCACAGCCCATTTGTGTTTTTCGTTGGTCCTAGCAAGAAAACATGCTCCTGCAGCATTTCTCTACTTCTCTCTGTGATTTCTGAGATTCTGATCCTAGGGTGTCTGTTTTCCATGTTTATAACAAGCAGAGCATGTGGGCTGCTGTCTGCTTGCTCTGTTTCCATGTTAGGAGCTGTCAAGTCGAACAAGCTCTGCTGTGCGAGAACAGTGCACACTGCTCTCGCTGTGTATGCTTCTGTTCATCCGTTTGCACTGTGCACAGCCCAAGTAAGGTTTTCATTTGTCCTAGCAAGAAAACATGCCCCCGCAGCATTTCTCTGCTCCTCTCATTGATTTTTGTGATTATGATGCTGGGGCGACTGTTTTCCATGTTTGCCGCAAGCAGAGCATGTGGGCTGCTGTCTGCTTGCTGTGTTTCCATGTTAGAAGCTGTCAAGTAGAACAAGCTCTGCTCTGCGAGAATAGTGCACACAGCTCTCACTGTGTATGCTTCTGTTGATCTGTTTGCACTGCGCACAGCCCATTTGTGTTTTTCGTTGGTCCTAGCAAGAAAACATGCTCCTGCAGCATTTCTCTACTTCTCTCTGTGATTTCTGAGATTCTGATACTAGGGTGTCTGTTTTCCATGTTTATAACAAGCAGAGCATGTGGGCTGCTGTCTGCTTGCTCTGTTTCCATGTTAGAAGCTGGCAAGCTGAACAAGCTCTGCTTTGCGAGAACAGTGCACACTGCTCTCGCTGTGTATGCTTCTTTTCATCCGTTTGCACTGTGCATGGCCCATGTGAGTTTTTCATTTGTCCTAGGAAGCAAACATGCTCCTGCAGCATTTCTCTACTTCTCTCAGTGATTTCTGAGATTCTGATGCTAGGGTGCCTGTTTTCCACGTTTGCAGCAATCAGAGCATGTGGATTGCTGTCTGCTTGCTCTGTTTCCATGTTAGAAGCTGTCGATTCGAACAAGCTCTGCTTTGCGAAAACAGTGCACACTGCTCTCGCTGTGTATGCTTCTGTTCATCCGTTTGCACTGTGCACAGCCCAAGTAAGGTTTTCATTTGTCCTAGCAAGAAAACATGCCCCCGCAGCATTTCTCTGCTCCTCTCATTGATTTTTGTGATTATGATGCTGGGGCGACTGTTTTCCATGTTTGCCGCAAGCAGAGCATGTGGGCTGCTGTCTGCTTGCTGTGTTTCCATGTTAGAAGCTGTCAAGTAGAACAAGCTCTGCTCTGCGAGAACCATGCACACAGCTCTCAATGTGTATGCTTCTGTTCATCTGTTTGCACTGCGCACAGCCCATTTGTGTTTTCCGTTGGTCCTAGTAAGAAAACATGCTCCTGCAGCATTTCTCTACTTCTCTCTGTGATTTCTGAGATTCTGATGCTAGGGTGTCTGTTTTCCATATTTGCAGCAAGCAGAGCATGTGGGCTGCTGTCTGCTTGCTGTGTTTCCATGTTAGAAGCTGTCAAGGTGAACAAGCTCTGCTTCACGAGAACAGTGCACACTGCTCTCGCTGTGTATGCTTCTGTTCATCTGTTTGCACTGCGCACAGCCCATTTGTGTTTTCCGTTGGTCCTAGTAAGAAAACATGCTCCTGCAGCATTTCTCTACTTCTCTCAGGGATTTCTGAGATTCTGATGCTAGTGTGTCTGTTTTCCATGTTTGCAGCAACCAGAGCATGTGGGCTGCTGTCTGCTTGCTGTGTTTCCATGTTAGAAGCTGTCAAGGTGAACAAGCTCTGCTTCGCGAGAACAGTGCACACTGCTCTCGCTGTGTATGCTTCTGTTCATCTGTTTGCACTGTGCACAGCCCAAGTAAGTTTTTCACTTTTTCAAGCAAGCAAGCATGGTCCTGCAGCATTTCTCTGCTTCGCTCAGTGATTTCTGAGATTCTGATGCTGGGGTGTCTGTTTTCCACATTTGCAGCAGGCAGAGCATGTGGATTGCTGTCTGCTTGCTCTGTTTCCATGTTAGAAGCTGTCAAGTCGAACAAGCTCTGCTGTGCGAGAACAGTGCATACAGCTCTCACTGTGTATGCTTCTGTTCATCCGTTTGCACTGTGCACAGCCCAAGAAAGGTTTTCATTTGTCCTAGCAAGAAAACATGCCCCCGCAGCATTTCTCTGCTTCTCTCAGTGATTTCTGAGTTTCTGATGCTGGGGCGTCTGTTTTCCATGTTTGCAGCAAGCACAGCATGTGGTTTCCTGTCTGCTTGCTCTCTTTCCATGTCAGAAGCTGTCAAGTAGAACAAGCTCTGCTCTGCGAGAACCATGCACACAGCTCTCACTGTGTATGCTTCTGTTCATCTGTTTGCACTGCGCACAGCCCATTTGTGTTTTTCGTTGGTCCTAGCAAGAAAACATGCTCCTGCAGCATTTCTCTACTTCTCTCTGTGATTTCTGAGATTCTGATCCTAGGGTGTCTGTTTTCCATGTTTATAACAAGCAGAGCATGTGGGCTGCTGTCTGCTTGCTCTGTTTCCATGTTAGGAGCTGTCGATTCGAACAAGCTCTGCTTTGCGAAAACAGTGCACACTGCTCTCGCTGTGTATGCTTCTGTTCATCCGTTTGCACTGTGCACAGCCCAAGTAAGGTTTTCATTTGTCCTAGCAAGAAAACATGCCCCCGCAGCATTTCTCTGCTCCTCTCATTGATTTTTGTGATTATGATGCTGGGGCGACTGTTTTCCATGTTTGCCGCAAGCAGAGCATGTGGGCTGCTGTCTGCTTGCTGTGTTTCCATGTTAGAAGCTGTCAACTAGAACAAGCTCTGCTCTGCGAGAACCATGCACACAGCTCTCAATGTGTATGCTTCTGTTCATCTGTTTGCACTGCGCACAGCCCATTTGTGTTTTCCGTTGGTCCTAGTAAGAAAACATGCTCCTGCAGCATTTCTCTACTTCTCTCTGTGATTTCTGAGATTCTGATGCTAGGGTGTCTGTTTTCCATATTTGCAGCAAGCAGAGCATGTGGGCTGCTGTCTGCTTGCTGTGTTTCCATGTTAGAAGCTGTCAAGGTGAACAAGCTCTGCTTCACGAGAACAGTGCACACTGCTCTCGCTGTGTATGCTTCTGTTCATCTGTTTGCACTGCGCACAGCCCATTTGTGTTTTCCGTTGGTCCTAGTAAGAAAACATGCTCCTGCAGCATTTGTCTACTTCTTTCAGGGATTTCTGAGATTCTGATGCTAGGGTGTCTGTTTTCCATGTTTGCAGCAAGCAGAGCATGTGGGCTGCTGTCTGCTTGCTGTGTTTCCATGTTAGAAGCTGTCAAGGTGAACAAGCTCTGCTTCGCGAGAACAGTGCACACTGCTCTCGCTGTGTATGCTTCTGTTCATCCGTTTGCACTGTGCACAGCCCAAGTAAGTTTTTCACTTTTTCAAGCAAGCAAGCATGGTCCTGCAGCATTTCTCTGCTTGGCTCAGTGATTTCTGAGATTCTGATACTAGGGTGTCTGTTTTCCATCTTTGCAACACGCAGAGAATGTAGGCTGAGGTCTGCTTGCTGTGTTTCCATGTTAGAAGCTGTCAAGGTGAACAAGCTCTGCTTTGCGAGAACCATACACACAGCTCTCACTGTGTATGCTTCTGTTCATCCGTTTGCACTGTGCACGGCCCAAGTGAGTTTTTCACTTTTTCAAGCAAGAAAACATGCTCCTGCAGCATTTCTCTGCTTCTCTCAGTGATTTCTGAGATTCTGATGCTGGGGCGTCTGTTTTCCATGTTTGCAGCAAGCACAGCATGTGGGTTCCTGTCTGCTTGCTCTCTTTCCATGTCAGAAGCTGTCAAGTAGAACAAGCTCTGCTCTGCGAGAACCATACACACAGCTCTCACTGTGTATGCTTCTGTTCATCTGTTTGCACTGCGCACAGCCCATTTGTGTTTTTCGTTGGTCCTAGCAAGAAAACATGCTCCTGCAGCATTTCTCTACTTCTCTCTGTGATTTCTGAGATTCTGATGCTAGGGTGTCTGTTTTCCATGTTTATAACAAGCAGAGCATGTGGGCTGCTGTCTGCTTGCTCTCTTTCCATGTTAGAAGCTGGCAAGCTGAACAAGCTCTGCTTTGCGAGAACAATGCACACTGCTCTCGCTGTGTATGCTTCTTTTCATCCGTTTGCACTGTGAATGGCCCATGTGAGTTTTTCATTTGTCCTAGGAAGCAAACATGCTCCTGCAGCATTTCTCTACTTCTCTCAGTGATATCTGAGATTCTGATGCTAGGGTGTCTGTTTTCCATGTTTGCAGCAAGCAGAGCATGTGGGCTGCTGTCTGCTTGCTGTGTTTCCATGTTAGAAGCTGTCAAGGTGAACAAGTTCTGCTTCGCGAGAACAGTGCAAACTGCTCTCACTGTGTTTGCTTCTGTTCATCTGTTTGCACTGTGCACAGCCCAAGTAAGTTTTTCACTTTTTCAAGCAAGCAAGCATGGTCCTGCAGCATTTCTCTGCTTCGCTCAGTGATTTCTGAGATTCTGATGCTGGGGCGTCTGTTTTCCATGTTTGCAGCAAGCACAGCATGTGGGTTCCTTTCTGCTTGCTCTCTTTCCATGTTAGAAGCTGTCAAGTTGAACAAGCTCTGCTATGCGAGAACCATGCACACTGCTCTCACTGTGTTTGCTTCCTTTCATCCGTTTGCACTGTCCATGGCCCATGTGAGTTTTTCATTTGTCCTAGGAAGAAAACATGCTCCTGCAGCATTTCTCTACTTCTCTCAGTGATTTCTGAGATTCTGATGATGAGGTTTCTCTTTTCCATGTTTACAGCAAGCAGAGCATGTGGGTTGCTTGTGGAGAGCCTCTGCGAGCAGTGGCTCGCTGAGAAAGGACCTGATGATGTGCAGCTTGTGGAACGTGTAGGGCTGCGAGGTCAAATTAACCTTGAGTGCGAACTTACGCAGTAGATGGAGTGTAGGCAGGATAAGAAACTCGCAAGAATGTACGCAGATGCTGAGCAAGTAATTAACCGCAAAGTACAAAGTGAGCTAAGATGAACTAACCAATTAGGAGCTTGGCTTTTGCAATATGTAGGAACTGATTATTAAGGGTATAAAAATCTAACGCAACTCTCAAAAAACGAGATCTGCTGACCATGATAGCATGAGGCTCATCTCCCGCGGCTCCGGTAACCCAACAGTTGCTGTCTGCTTGCTCTGTTTCCATGTTAGAAGTTGTCAAGTCGAACAAGCTCTGCTCTGCGAGAACAGTGCACACAGCTCTCATTGTGTATGCTTCTGTTCATCTGTTTGCACAGTGCACAGCCCATTTGAGCTTTTCATATGTCCTAGCAAGCAAACATGCTCCTGCAGCATTTCTCTGCTTCTCTCAGTGATTTCTGAGATTCTCATGCTAGGGTGTCTGTTTTCCATGTTTGCAACAAGCAGAGCATGTGGGCTGCTGTCTGCTTGCTCTCTTTCCATGTTAGAAGCTGTCAAGTTGAACAAGCTCTGCTTTGCGAGAACAGTGCACACTACTCTCACTGTGTATGCTTCTGTTCATCGGTTTGCATTGTTCACAGCCCAAGTGAGTTTTTCACTTTTTCAAGCAAGAAAACACGCTCCTCCTGAATTTCTCTGCTTCTCTCAGGGATTTCTGAGATTCTGATGCTGGGGTGTCTGTTTTCCATGTTTGCAGCAAGCACAGCATGTGGGTTCCTGTCTGCTTGCTCTCTTTCCATGTTAGAAGCTGTCAAGTTGAACAACCTCTGCTTTGCGAGAACAGAGCACACAGCTCTCACTGTGTATGCTTCTGTGTCGCAGTGTCCGAATCGCGTGTTAATCACGCTGCAATAGCTAGCTTAGTCCACTAGATGTCACTGCAGCAGCGTGTTAGGGCAAAGTGGCTAGCTAAGAAATCCTCCTTCTGCCCTGCGATGAGCGCGGAGATGAAGCAATGGCGACCTCAGCAGTCAGAAGAAAGCCGGACTCTTGCAGGCAGGATTTAAATGAGGTTTACTGGAGGGGAAAGAGCCGGGAGCTCTGCCCCTGTGACCTGCTGCCCAGAAGAGACCCCGGGCCAGGGGTGCACGAGCTATTTAATGTGGGGTGGAAACAGGGGTGGCTGACAACCGGTTCAGCCAGTCACGACAACGGGGGGTGTAACTGGCGGTGTAAACTTTACAGCAGGGGGCCAACCACACAAGATGGGGGGGAATTCCAAGCGCCCCAGCCTATCACTCGACCCCCTCCCTGGAGTTTTCCAGAAGCCAGGGAAGGTGTCCAAAGTGACAGACAGTTCGACCACGAGGAGTGGGGGAAGGGAGTGACAAAACAGGAGCAAGGGAGGATGGATTGACAGCAAACGTCTGTTTAAGCAAACTAACTCATAAGGGGAAAACCAGTACAGAACACAGGGGTATACAGTGAACTAAATCATTACAAAAGTAACTCAAAAATTTTACAAAAACAACTTAATAACTTAATAAAACAATTCTCACACCACTACACTTCTCTTCATCTGTTTGCACTGTGCACAGCCCATTTGAGTTTTTCACTTTTTCAAGCAAGCAAACATGGTCCTGCAGAATTTCTCTGCTTCTCTCAGTGATTTCTCAGATTCTGATGCTGGAGTGTCTGTTTTCCATGTTTGCAACAAGCAGACCATGTGGGCTGCTGTCTGCTTTCTGTGTTTCCCTGCTAGATGCTGTCAAGTTGAACAAGCTCTGATTTGCGAGAACAGTGCACACCACTCTCGCTATGTATGCTTCTGTTCATCCGTTTGCACTGTACACGGCCCATGTGTGTTTTTCATTTGTCCTAGCATGCAAACATGCTCCTGCAGCATTGCTCTGCTTCTCTCAGTTATTTCTGAGATTCTGATACTAGGACGTCTCTTTTCCTTCTTTGCAACAAGCAGAGAATGTGGGCTGAGGTCTGCTTGCTGTGTTTCCATCATAGAAGCTGTAAAGTTGAACAAGCTCTGCCCTTCGAGAACAGTGCACACAGCTCTCACTGTGTATGCTTCTGTTCATCCGATTCCACTGTGCACAGCTGTCTTAGTTTGGGGCAAATTTGGGAGAAAACTTCTGTATAGGATCCCTCTAAGGAAGCAAACTTAGGTGGCTCCTCCCTCTAACTAGTCTGGTAAAAAAAAAAACTTCTTTGGAGAAAAGTGGAAAAAACTATTTTACTAAACAAATGTGCATACAAGTATAAAGAATGAATAATAAGAAACAATAAAACTTCTCCTTTTGAAGTGAGATGGCAAATTGAGAAAGTCTTTGCCGTAGGTGGAGCTCGGCTCTCTCTCTTTCTTTCAGTCTCTCAGTCTTTTCTTAGTCTCAGTCTTTCCGGCGCTGCTGGAAAATGCCGAGGTCCAGGCCCCGCTGGGCCGCAGGTGCAGCCCCCAGTGCTCCCTTGGGTTTTCAGTCCAGAGCAGGTTTAAACAGTTCTAAGAAAAAGGAAAAAAAAAAACAGTCCAGGGAACTTCTCTGCCCTAGCTAGCTGAAACTAACTAAAAGCAAAAAAAATCTCTGTCCTGCAGTCTCCAAGCCTCCGCCGAACACACCGTCCGGAGAAGAATGTGGAGGAGTCAGGCAGTTTTCTCAAAACAAACTCCGCGCTTCTCCTTGCTCTTAGAACCAATCTTAAAGGCACAGGACTCAATATACAGCACAAACAGAACAGACGATTGGGGATACAAGCATCATAAAGTTACCCTAGGACATTCCACCCCTTATCCCCATATCGTCAGTTTACTAAAACTAATATATACTCTAGCTCTAAACACACATATACATCTATATAAAAACAATATGCAATATACAGTTATATACTATTCAGCACACAACGATAATCACACACGGTTCTCACCCAACAATCAAATCTCTCTGGGGTACACATCGTGTGGTTCCATCTTTCTGCATTACCTACTATGTGCAGCTTGGTCCCTGAGCAAAGACAATCCCACGGATGGGATCTTCTGTACTTGAAGCAGAATTGATCTAAACTGTCTTCCTTAACAAACTTTTTACATGTACTACTGGGACTTTCTTTTTATTTACTGT
Organism: Delichon dasypus; assembly: GCA_037837765.1. Classification (NCBI taxonomy): domain Eukaryota; kingdom Metazoa; phylum Chordata; class Aves; order Passeriformes; family Hirundinidae; genus Delichon; species Delichon dasypus. Next base: position 103,279 of record JBBAXF010000045.1, read on the forward strand.
ATGTAGGGGCTCAGATTGGGCAGGGCCTGCTCTGTTGGTGGAACTTCGGGTGTTAACTAACCAGGTGGCTTTTGCTAGATGCTGCTCCCAGTTTTTGAATGATCCCCCACCCAGTGCTTTCAGGGTGGTTTTTAGCAGTCTATTGTATTTTTCTACTTTCCCTGAAGCTGGTGCATGATAGGGGATGTGGTACACTCACTCAATGCTATGTTCTTTAGCTCAGTTGTTGATGAGGCTGTTCTTGGAATGAGTTCTATTGTCTGACTCAATCTTCTCAGGGGTACTATGCTTCTAAAGAACTTGTTTTTTAAGGCTTAGAATGGTGTTACGGGCAGTAGCATGAGGCACAGGGTAGGTCTCCAACCATCCCGTGGTGGCCTCTACTATTGTGAGCACATAGCGCTTGCTTTGGCGGGTTTGGGGAAGGGTGATGTAATTAATCTGCTAGGCTTCCCCATACTTATACTTGGACTATCGCCTGCTATACTATAGGGGCTTCACCCGCTTGGCCTGCTTGATGGCAGCACACGTCTCACAGTTATGGATAACTTGAGAAATACTGTTCATGGTTGGATTTACTCCTCGGTCTCGTGCCCACTTATAGGTGGCATCTCTACCCTGATGGCCTGAGGCATCATGGGCCTATTGAGCTAGAAACAACTTTCCTTTGTGTTGCCAATCTAAGTCTATCTTTGACACTTCTATTTTTGCAGCTTGATCTACCTGCTCGTTGTTCTGGTGCTCCTCATTAGCCCGACTCTTGGGGACATGGGCATTTACATGACGGACTTTGACAGGTAGCTTCTCTACCCGAGTGGCAATGTCCTTCCACTCATCTGCAGCTTAGATTGGCTTTCTCCTACGCTGCTAGTTGGCTTTTTTCCACTTCTCTAGCTATCCTCACAGAGCATTGGCTACTATTCACGAATCAGTGTAGAGGTAGAGCTTTGGCCACTTCTCTCTTTCAGCAATGTCTAGGGCCAGTTGAACAGCTTTGAGCTCAGCGAGTTGGCTTGACTCACTTTCTCTTTTAGTGGCTTGTGCAACTTGTCTTGTGGGGCTCTATACAGCTGCTTTCTACTTTCGTTTCATCCCAATGATGCGGCAGGAACTGTCAGTGAAAAGAGCATAGCGTGTTTCTTCTGCTGGCAGTTGGTTGTATGGTGGAGCTTCTTTAGCACGTGTTACTTGTTCCTGCTCCTCTTCATCTGTGAGATCAAAGTTTTCACTTTCTGGCTAGTTTGTAATTATTTCTAAAATCCCAGGGCGATTTGGGTTTCTAATGCGGGCGCGCTGAGTGATGAGGGCAATCTATTTGCTCCATGTGGCATTGGTGGCATGGTGAGTAGAGGGAACTTCTGCTTTGAACATCTGTCTCAGCACTGGTAGTCGAGGTGCTAGCAGGAGCTGTGTTTCGGTGCCTACTACTTCTGAGGCGGCTTGAACTCTTTCATAGGCGGCCAAGATTTCTTTCTCTGTTGGAGTATAGTTGGCTTCAGACTTTCTGTAGCTTCGACTCTAGAATCCTAGTGCTCGGCCCCGAGTCTCCCCAGGCACCTTTTGCCAAAGGCTCCAGGACAGACTATGGCTTCTGGCTGCTGAGTAGAGCACGTTCTTCACATCTGGTCCTGTCCTGACTGGGCTAAGGGCTACTGCATGAGCGATCTCCTGCTTGATCTGGGCAAAGGCTTGTTGCTGTTCAGGGCCCCAGTGGAAATGGTTCTTCTTGCAGGTGACTAGGTAGAGAGGGCTCACAATCTGGCTGTACTCAGGAATGTGCATCTTCTAGAAACCTATGGCGCCTAGGAAAGCTTGTGTTTCTTTTTTGTTGGTTGGTGGACACATTGCTGTGATCTTGTTGATGACTTCAGTGGGAATTTGACGCCTTCTATCGTGCTACTTTACTCTCAGGAACTGGATCTTACGAGCTGGCCCTTTAACTTTGCTCTTCTTGATAGCGAAACCAGCCTCCAGGAGGATCTGGATGATCTTCTCTCTTTTCTCAAACACTTCTATTGCTGTGTTTCCCCACACAATGATGTCATCAATGTACTGTAGATGTTCCGGAGCCTCACCCTTTTCCAGTGCAGCCTGGATCAGTCCATGGCAGATGGTGGGGCTGTGTTTCCACCCTTGGGGCAGTCGATTTTAGGTGTACTGCACTCCTCTCCATGTGAAGGCAAACTGAGGCCTGCAATCTGCAGCTAGAGGAATGGAGAAAAATGCATTAGCAATGTCAATTGTGGCGTACCATTTTGCTGCCTTGGACTCCAGCTCGTACTGGAGTTCCAGCATGTCCGGCACAGCAGCGCTCAATGGTGGAGTTACTTCATTCAAGGCACGATAGTTCACAGTCAATCTCTATTCTCTATCAGACTTGCGCACAGGCTAGATGGGGCTGTTGAAGGGTGAGTGGGTTTTGCTGACCACTCCTTGGCTCTCTAGCTCACGGATCATCTTGTGGATGGGGATCACAGCATCTCGAGTTGTTCTGTACTGTCGGCGATGCACTATTGAAGTGGCAATTGGCACTTGTTGCTCTTCCACCTTCAGAAGACCTACAGCAGATGGGTTCTCTGATAGTCCAGGCAAGGTATTCAACTGCTTAACATCCCCTGTCTCTACAGCTGCTATCCCGAATGCCCACCTAAATCCCTTTGGGTCTTTGAAATATCCATTTCGGAGGAAGTCTATGCCCAAAATGCATGGGGCTTCTGGGCCAGTCACAATAGGGTGTCTCTTCCACTCATTTCCAGTCAGGCTCACATCAGCCACCACCAAAGTAAAATCTTGTGAACCCCCTGTCACCCCAGCAATGGAAACAGATTCTTCCCCCACATGTCTTGATGGGAGTATTGTGCACTGTGCTCCAGTGTCAACTAAGGCCTCATATTTTTGTGGTTCTGATGTGCCAGGCCAACGAATCCACACAGTCCAAAAAACACGGTTTTCCCTAGCCTCTACCTGGCTAGAGGCAGGGCCCCTCTAAGCCTGATTATCCTTTTTTCCCTGGGTAACCGGAGCTGCTTCCTTCTTGCTGGAACTTCCTCTCACAATCTTGCCATCCAACAATTCATGCAGCCGTTGTGTCATAGCATCAGTAGATTCTCCATCCCATCTTTTCATGTTTTCTCCACAATCACGCAGGAAGGACCACAGCTTAGCCCGTGGGATGCCTTTTCCCTCTCTATCTAGGAAACGTTTGCGTGTGGTGCCAGAGCCTCTAACCTGTACTGCAGAGATCTGGAGAATGTTCTCCTTGAGTTCTTTGTGATTCTCCTCTATCTTGTCTTCTAATTTCGTCATACGCGTTTCCAGAGCTGCAATTCTTGCATGTGTTGGACCACGCACGGCATCTGCATATGTTCAGAGCTTCTTCGCCATATCAAGCACAGTCTCCTCTGTCTCATCCCACTTCATTATTGCTAAAGCAGAGGAGTATTCTTGTGGCCCAAGTCGTACAAGTTTTCGCCACATCACAGGTGTACATGGTACCAAGTCGGGGTTCCTAGTGTTTATGTCATCTGAGAAGACAATCTCCGCCACTGCCATTTCCCTCAAGCGCTGGATCCCTTGTTCAATGGTTTTCCACTGGGTTTGCTGCATATAGAGATCGTCAGCACACAGATATCTTTGTGCCACACTACTCAGGACCCGTTCCCAGAGACTGCAAGGACTAGCCTCCCTCATCATTTCTTGGTCAATAACTGGATCATGTGACAGGGATCCCAGATGTCTTGCTTCAGTGCCATCCAGTATTGTAGCCTCGCCTGCAGCATCCCAAAGACGGACTAACCAACTAATTATAGATTCATCAGATCGTCGAGTATAATCCTTTCTTAGGCCACGAAGGTCCTTCAGGGAAAAGGACTCAATAGTATCTCCTGCTCTTGCAGCAGTTGGTCGGGCTCCTGATCTTGTAGCAGTTGGTCGGGCTCCTGATGTTGTAGCAGCTGGTTGGGCTCCTGATGTTGTAGCAGCTGGTTGGACTCCCGATCTTGTGCCAGTTGGTTGGGTTTCCAATTTTGTATCAGTTGGTTCAACTTCTGACTGTGTATCATCAGTTGCTTCAGTTTCTGATTGTGTGTCAGGTGGTTTGACTCCTGACTGGGTGTCAGGAGGCACTGAGGATCCTTCACCTGAATCATCGTCTACTGGTCGATCGGTTTTGTCCGTGTGCTTCTTTCCCTTCTTTACTGCAGCAACTGCCGGTGTCTTAGCCTCACTGTCTGGTTTAGCTGCAGCCTGAATAGCTGTGGGATTGGCTGCAGCCTGAGTGACTGATTTATCTCCCTGCTCCCCTGCCTCTATCTGCTGCCCTACAGTGTTTAGCGGTGTGTGACTCATTCTAGAAAAGCTATAAACCATATAGAGGAAGTTTACCATCTGAAATACCAGGAAGGTGGCGTCTTTAACATTCAGGAGACCCTGAACACTCTCCAAAAGCGATGTAACTGACTCAAAAGAGAAGAAGGAAAGAAGAGGCTGAAGAGCCTCATCCCCTACTCCTCCTCTAACAAACTGGGTGCAATTGTTGATAAATCCCCAAAACATGCTGCTGGAACTAGGACGCAGGGCAGGACGAAAAAACCATAAACCGAACATACCCAGAACAAACTCCAGTATCTTTATAAGCTTCTTGTAAGCCATAATCACCGAACCCAGCAAAATAAGTATTCTAATTTGTGCATCCCTAGTGTAAAAGCTGTATGTTAGGGACAATATAGGAGCTATTTCTGGGTAAGAAAAACCTAGGGACCAGAAAGGTATTAAGATCTCAAAAAAGCCTAGGGAACAGAAATGCAGAAAAGACTCCATTCTAAGAGACATTAGAAATTCAAGAAGCAACATGGCCACTGTTTAATCCCCACCCAAGGGACAGACAGACAAACAAAAAAAAGCAGTTAATAATAATCAATACAAGTTTTTTCCACTCTCTCGTGCCTCGCAGTGGGCACCAATTCGAAGTATGTCCTGGTTTGGGGCAAATTTGGGAGAAAACCCCTGTATAGGATCCCTCCAAGGAAGCAAACCCAGGTGGCCCCTCCCTCCAACCAGTCCGGAAAAAAAAAAAACTCTTTGGAGAAAAGTGGAAAAAACAATTTTACTAAACAAATGTGCATACAAGTATAAAGAATGAATAATATGAAACAATAAAACCTCTCCTTCTGAAGTGAGATGGCAAATTGAGAAAGTCCTTGCCGTGGGTGGAGCTCGGCTCTCTCTCTCTCTCAGTCTCTCAGTCTCTCCTCAGTCCCAGTCCCTCCGGCGCTGCTGGAAAATGCCGAGGTCCAGGCCCCGGTGGGCCGCAGGTGCAGCCCCCAGTGCTCCCCTGGGTTTCCAGTCCAGAGCAGGTTTAAACAGTTCCAAGAAAAAGGAAAAAAAAACAGTCCAGGGATCTTCTCTGCCCTAGCTAGCTGACACTAACTAAAAGCAAAAAAAATCTCTGTCCTGCAGTCTCTCCAAGACTCCGCCGAACACCACGTCCGCCGAAGAATGTGGAGGAGTCAGGCAGTTCTCTCAAAACAAACTCCGCGCTTCTCCTTGCTCTTAGAACCAGTCTTAAAGGCACAGGACTCAATATACAGCACAAACTGAACAGACGATTTGGGATACAGGCATCATAAAGTTACCCTAGGACATCCTGCAGCATTTCTCTACTTCTCTCACTGATTATTGAATTTCTGATGCTGGGGTGTCTGTTTTCCATGATTGCAACAAGCAGAGCATGAGGGCTGCTGTCTGTTTGCTCTCTTTCCATGTTAGAAACTGTCAAGTCGAACAGGCTCTGCTTTGCGAGAACAGTGCACACTGCTCTCGCTGTGTATGCTTCTGTTCATCGGTTTGCGCTGTGCAGAGCCCAAGTGAGTTTTTCACTTTTTCAAGCAAGCAAACATTCTTATGCAGCATTTCTCTTCTTCTCACAGTGATTTCTGAGATTCTGATACTAGGGTGCCTGTTTTCCTTTTTTGCAACAGGCAGAGAATGTGTGCTGCTCCCTCCTTGCTGTGTTTCCATGTTGGAAGCTGTCAAGTTGAACAACCTCTGCTTTGCGAGAACAGTGCACACAGCTCTCACTGTGTATGCTTCTGTGTCGCAGTGTCCGAATCGCGTGTTAATCACGCTGCAATAGCTAGCTCAGTCCACTAGATGTCACTGCGGCAGCATGTTAGGGCAAAGTGGCTATCTGAGAAATCCTCCTTCTGCCCCGCGATGAGCACGGACATGAAGCAATGGCGACCTCAGCAGTCAGAAGAAAGCCGGACTCTTGCAGGCAGGATTTAAATGAGGTTTACTGGAGGGGAGAGAGCCGGGAGCTTTGCCCCTGTGACCTGCTGCCCAGAAGAGACCCCGGGCCAGGGGTGCACGAGCTTTTTAAAGTGGGGTGGAAACAGGGGTGGCTGACAACCGGTTCAGCCAGTCACAACAACGGGGGGTGTAACTGGCGGTGTAAAGTTTACAACAGGGGGCCAACCACACAAGATGGGAGGGAATTCCAAGGGCTCCAGCGTATCACTCGACCCCCTCCCTGGAGTTTTCCAGAAGCCAGGGAAGGTGTCCAAAGTGACAGACAGTTCGACCACGAGGAGTGGGGGAAGGGAGTGACGAAGACAGGAGCAAGGGATGATTGATTGACAGAAAACGTCTGTATAAGCAACCTAACTCATAAGGGGAAAACCAGTACAGAACACAGGGGTATACAGTGAACTAAATCATTACAAAATTAACTCAAAAATCTTACAAAAATAACTTAATAACTTAATAAAACAATTCTCACACCACTACACTTCTGTTCATCTGTTTGGACTGTGCACAGCCCATTTGAGTTTTTCACTTTTTCAAGCAAGCAAACAAGCTCCTGCAGCATTGCTCTGCTTCTCTCAGTGATTTCTGAGATTATGATGATGGGGTGTCTGTTTTCCATGTTTGCAGCAAGTGAAGCATGTGGGCTGCTGTCTGCTTGCTCTCTTTCCATGTTAGAAGCTGTCAAGTTGAACAAGCTCTGCTCTGCGAGAACAGCGCACACTGCTCTCGCTATGCATGCTTCTGTTCATCCGTTTGCACTGTACACGTCCCATGTGTGTTTTTCATTTCTCCTAGCAAGCAAACATGCTCCTGCAGAATTTCTCTGCTTCTCTCAGTGATTTCTGAGATTCTGATGCTAGGGTGTCCGCTTTCCGTGTTTGCAACAAGCAGAGCATGTGGGCTGCCGTCTGCTTGCTCTCTTTCCATGTTAGAAGCTGTCAAGTCGAACAAGCTCTGCTGTGCGAGAACATTGCACACAGCTCTCACTGTGTATGCTTCTGTTCATCTGTTTGCACTGTGCACAGCCCATTTGAGTTTTTCATTTGTCCTAGCAAGTAAACATGGTCCTGCAGCATTTCTCTGCTTCTCTCAGTGATTTCTGAGATTCTGATGCTAGGGTGTCTTCCTTCCATGTTTGCAACTGGCAGAGCATGTGGGCTGCTGTCTGCTTGCTCTCTTTCCATGTTAGAAACTGTCAAGTTGAACAAGCTCTGCTTTGCGAGAACAGTGCACACAGCTCTCGCTGTGTATGCTTCTGTTCATCGGTTTGCACTGTGCACAGCCCAAGTGAGTTTTTCGCTTTTTCAAGCGAGCAAACATGCTCCTGCAGCATTTCTCTGCTTCTCTCAGTGATTTCTGAGATTATGATGCTGGGGTGTCCATTTTCCATGCTTGCAGCAAGCAGAGCATGTGGGTTCATGTCTGCTTGTTCTGTTTCCATGTTAGAAGCTGTCAAGTTGAACAAGCTCTGCTCTGCGAGAACCATGCACACAGCTCTCCCTGTGTATGCTTCCGTTCATCTGTTTGCTCTGTGCACAGGCCATTTGTGTTTTTCATTTGTCCTAGCAAGCAAACATGCTCCTTCAGAATTTCTCTGCTTCTCTCTGTGATTTCTGAGATTCTGATACTAGGGTGTCTGTTTTCCTTCTTTCCAACAAGCAGAGAATTGAAAATATTACTTCCCTCTAGCCACCCCCCGGCTCCCGCTAGCTCAGTTATTCAAGGGTTTTAGGGAAATATATTTCAGAGAGACAGAATAGAGATTTCAAAAGAGTGGCTCTCACCCCCAGCTTCCGTCCAAGCTTTATTCTCGATGTGATGTTCCAGGAGGCCAAGGAGAGAGAGAGAGAACCAGGAAGAAACAGGGGTATATCTAGTTTTGGGCCAAGGAAAGATATTGGCCTTGAGCCAATAGGGTCAGGAGTAGGTATGATAGGGAAAAAGGGTTGAACTACATAGCACAGGTTTCAGGGGGACTCTGAGGGGAAAAACCATTCCTCAGAGGAACACAACATCTCCCCCTTTTTTGTTTAAGACATTAGAAGAAGAACATTAGGTTACACAGAATGTGGGTTTTCCCACCAATTACAATTGGTGGGGGAGTCAACCTGCTTTAGGTTTGCCAACTCTATGTGGTTGACTTCTGAGGTAGAAGGTACGAGACTATTGAAAGCCTTGAAAATCAAACAGCGTAGGATCCCGAACGCTATTGTTACAAGGAAAAGAATAACAAGATATAACAAAATTTTTTTAACTATAGAAGTCCACCACCCTGTAAGTCCCCAGCCTTTGAACAGTTCTTTGATCCAGTCCTCAGATTCTTGCTTCACTTGTCCGATCAAGCTGTTCATGCTTCGAAGGGCAGCATGGATGTTTGGAGCCTTCGAGGTCAGGTTTAGGCAACACAGTCCTTCAAATTCCTGGCATTCATGTCCATGAAGTAACAAGAGATAATCTATAGCAGCACGGTTCTGGAGAGTGGCCTGTCTGGTAATTTCCTCATCTTCTAGGAGAGAGCTGATGGCGGTGGACGTTAAATTTGCCTGTTTGACTACCCAGCACTCTAGATGGCCCAATTCACCTAGAGCTTTGGCTGCTGCGACCCACGGAAGGAACAGGGACACAGCGACTCTTTTTGACTTGGCCCAATGAAAAATTTCTGAATTACACTTTGGATCCAATTGGTTCACTAATTAAAGTTTGGTTGGGTGTCAATACGGACAACCGCCCTATGGGACATGGCCCTCCTAAAAGCCGAGACAGAATTCCTGCCCATAATGGAATTCCTACCAGACAGGTGGACATAGGATTCTCTGTTGATGCAGTGGACAAACATATGTTTTCCTGCAGAAGTGTCTGTGCCAGGGTCACCCAGACATTTTGACGCAGCTGAGGGATGATCTATGCAGCTGCCAGACTGTTCAGCAACAACTTGTATGGGGTTCATCACAGGGTTGAGTGTGAGGTAGGCTTTCTCTAAAAGGAAAAAACAAACATTTTTAAAACATGTTAAAAGTTTCTGTTTCTGCCGGAAGGAGTCCACATCTAGGAAGATTCTTTTTCTTCCATCCGGCGGCGTCTTCTTTTGGATGCAACGGCTACTTGCCTCTTATCCCCTTCTGCTGGAGCTGGATTTTTAGGGACAAAAGGTTTCACCCACTTCTGGGGAATCCACCGAGGGCCTGAGGGAGTGGCCACACATGCATAGCCACGACCCCAGGTCATGAGCTCATAGGGACCTTTGGTTTCCCAAGTTTCTGGATCCCTAATCATGAGCGGTGGACGCTCAGACAATTTGAACTGATTGCCACTGTTAAAATGGCGTACCACTGGTGGACTCATGTTTTCAAATGAAGAGTTCAGAAAATTGATAGTAAACATGGCTTTGCAGAGTTTCTCATGTGGAGACATCCACACAGTCGTACTACTCTGTCTAGCCAGGACCTGTTTGAGCGTCTGATGTGCTCGCTCAACCACAGCTTGACCTGTGGGGGAGTGAGGGATGCCAGTTTTATGTTCCACTCCCCACTGCTGGACAAACTCCAGGAACCCCTTGGACATGTACGCTGGGCCGTTATCAGTTTTGATTTCTTTTGGAATCCCCAACACTGAAAAAGCTTGCACTAGGTGTTTCTTGGCATGTTCAGTCTTTTCCCCTGCATGGGCAGAGGCATACACTGCACCTGAATGTGTGTCAATGCTTACATGAACATATTTGAGGCGTCCAAAACTAGGAATGTGCGTGATGTCTGTCTGCCATACCTCACAACTGCCAAGGCCCCGGGGATTAACTCCCATACCCATCGATGGCATCGCTTGGACCTGGCAGTTGGGACAGGTGGCCACAATGGCTCGAGCCTGGCTCCGTGTTAGCTGGAACTGACGGATCAGGCCTGGTACATTCTGATGGCCTTGGGTCTTTGGTGAGAGAGGCAGACCCACTCTATGATCAAGAGTGAATCTCTCTGCCCTTCGATCCATTGAAAAATCAAACCATGCAAATGTGGCAGTTTTCCTAGAACAATGAATTGGAAAGGTATGTTTGGCTCACATCGATGAGCCTGCCTCTCTGACAAGGCCTTCTGTATCTTTTTGATTGCAGTCTTTGCTTCTGGGGTCAGTTCCCTGGGAGAAACCAGCTCCCTCTCCCCCTTCAATAAATTGAAGAGAGGGTCTAAATCTTCATTTGTGAGGCCTAGCCAAGGTCTTACCCAATTCAAAGACCCACACAAAGAATGGAGATCTGCTAGGGTTTTGGGATTACACTCAATTTCCAATTTCTGCGGAACAATGGTCCTTGCAGCTATTTGTAGACCCAGGTACTTCCAAGGTGGCATCCTTTGAACTTTATCTTCCTGCAATTGAAATCCAGCAGAGGTTAAAACCTTAACCACTAGGTCAAGCGTGTGTTGGAGTATAGAGTCATTGGGGGCACACACGAGTAGATCATCCATGTAGTGAAGGATGATGGCATCCTTTCTCTTGGCACGTACTGGTGACAGTAGTGAGGCTACGTACTGTTGGCATATGAAAGGACTAGATTTCAGACCTTGGGGGAGTACTTTCCAGTGATATCTCTTCATTGGGGCTTCTCGATTAATGGTAGGAACTGAGAATGCAAACCGTGGGGCATCTTCTGGGTGTAGAGGAATTTGGAAGAAACAATCTTTGATATCTAAAACAGCCAATTGCCAATCTCGAGGGAGCATTGTTGGAGAAGGCATCCCTGGTTGGAGTGGTCCCATGTCCTCTATAATTTTGTTTATTTCTCGGAGGTCATGAAGCAACCTCCACTTGTCCTTTCCCGGTTTCTTTATTACAAAGACTGGGAAATTCCAGGGGCTTGTTGTCTCTTCTAGGTGACCTTGGGCCACCTGCTCCTCAACAAGCTCCTCAAGCGCCTTGAGCTTCTCTTTACTCAATGGCCACTGTGCTACCCATCTTGCGTTATTGTCCAACCACTTTAGTTTGTGGGTAGGGCGCTCCACAGTGGCTATTTTCAAAAATCCTGGGGTGTCTTAGGAATGACCAATTGGACTCCCCACTGTGACATGGTGTCTCTCCCCCATAAGGGAGCCTTATAATCAGCAATGAATGGATGGACATTTGCCAATTTCCCGTCAGGTCCCTCAATTTGCACTACGTTTTTTGAGATTTTTGCCATTGTGATTCCTCCTATGCCCTGAAGTTTGCCTGCCACAGGTTGCAACTCCCAATGTGATGGCCACATGCTCTCAGGTATAATGGTAATGTCCGCGCCGGAGTCGAGCACCCCCTCCACATGGAGGCGGTCTGACCCATGGGCTAAGTTACATGCCAGAGAAGGTTTGTTCTCCCCCACCACCTCTGCCCAGTAGACTTCCGGTGATTTTCCATCCGCTAGGACCTCAGCCGGAACAGGAATGGCCTGGGCAAGGACTTGCCCCTCTGTCAGGTAGAATGGTGGGTGCATGCAGCGTGCCAACAGCGTGAGGCCTGTTATCTTTCCCTTAATGGTCATGGGAGCAACCTCAACCTCCAAAGGTGTGTGTGCTGTGTCCCCAATAACAAAATACTCACTGTTCGGTTCCATGTGGTTAACCTTCATGTCCTGTGAAATGTTTTGCAGGTCCACTGTAATTACTGTCCAATCAGTAGATCTGAAATGAAAACCTTTGGTAGTCACGAGCCTATATCGGCCTCGCGGCTGCCATACACTGTTAGTTGAACATTTGACATTTTTATTTTTCTGTACCCCCACACCCTGCGACCTGCCCTCCCCCTTTTTTGTTAAGAGAGAGACATTTGTCACAGTATGGCCTTGTAAATTTCTGTCTTGGCGCGTCAAGGAGATAAAATCTGGGCCGCACTGTGAATTCAGTTTTTTTGATTTTTTGACTTGCGTTTCTGGTTTTCTGGGCAGGCCTTGGCGAAGTGTCCTGGCCTTTTGCAGCGGTGGCAGATAATGTGCTGTAGCTGGTCTGATGACATCGGTTGCTTCCTTGCTCCTGGTGCTGCAGCTGCCACAGGCTTTGGGTGTGTCAGTCCTGGATTCCTTTCAGGTGCACTGAAAAGTTCTGCTCTCCTGGTACAGGCTTCTATCATCTGTGCGAGACTAGGTGATGGGTCAAGGGGAAGGCTAAGAATGATTCTACGACAGGTCTCATTAGCATTCCTCTGAGCCATCTCCTTAATAAGTTCTGCCTGTACCATTGGGTCTTGCACTTGTCTTTCCACGTGACTTCTCAGACGGTCCACAAACTGCAAGAAATTCTCTGAAGGAAACTGTTTAATGTTAACATAACTGGTCTTTATCTCAGGTGATGGAATCTGATAAAAAGTCTTTTCTGCAGCATTACAGATCTTATCTAAAACTGACTTGGATAACAACCGAGTTTGCTCATTCGCACTAGATAAATCACCTTCACCGCACAAATGATCAAGTGTCATGTCATTATAATTACTGTCTATCGCATCAGGTGTTTGCTGAATTTCCTGCAATACTGTTTTCAAAGCTTTTTTCCATAATCCTTCCCATAGGTCATACTCTGAGGGAGTTAATAGGCATCTGAATAAATCTTTAATGTCACTGGGTACCATCTCATTTGAATTGAAGGTAGCTTTCATCATGCCCTTAAATATTTCACTAGATCTCCCAAATTGTTTCTGCATTTTACACAGCTCTTTTTTATCTTGGTATGAAAAAGGCAGATACTCTCTACGCACGTGTCTTTTACCTACATGTACTACAGGAGCCACAGATGGTATGCTTTCTTGATCAATATTCTGAGTTGCTAAAAATCCTATTGCTTCTCTATTACCCAGGCAGCTCGAGGGTGTTGTCCCACCCCCTCCCTGGGGTCCAGCAACAGGATACCCCCTCCCCTGGGGCCCCAGGCTAGGCTGCCCCTTAGCCCTTGCAGCAGGGGGGCCGCTCCCCCCGACTCCGCTGCTGTGGGCTGCATTATCTATCTCCCCATCCGCGCTGGGAGTAGTGGTTGTAAGGCACCCTCCCCCCTCCCCCTTCGCGCCACCGCTGAGAGGGAGGGGGAGGCACTGGGGAGAAGGGTGGGGTGGGGGATTGGGTGAGAGATATGGGGTCGGGGCGGGAAGTGGGGGGAAGAAGGGATAGTGGGAAGGAGGAATGCAATGCTGTCCGCCATCAGGGCTGACCGCATGGTGCGAGCCCCCCAGGGTCTCATTCACGTGGCCAGAGCTCTGAGAGGAAAAAAGTGCATCTTGCTGAGGGAAAACAGGTGTGAGAGGAGGGTATAAGGACGATGGGTGGGTTTGAGGAGTAGACTCCAGTATGGAATCAGGGAATCCCTGCTTCTCGGGAACAGGGTATTGCTGAGAGGTTTTGCATAGCTGGCTGCTGTTTTCTGCTTCTAACAGCTTCTTGCGTACTTGTAAGAATATTGGAATAAATGAAGAAATTTTGTTTTCCCCATTTTCAACTTTTAAAGTTATTAATTTTCCCACATCATCCCAAAATGAAACAGAATTTATATCTTGTAGACTACTGTCTGGAATCTCAGCTGACAGCCAGGAAATAAATTTGATTAAGAGCTTATTAGGAAATTTTAGATCTTTTGAAATATTTTTAAGTTGTTTAAAAGCACCCTTTTGATTTCTCGATAAACATATGCCCATGTTTTTGATGTTTTAAAAGGCAAAGTGTTTGAAAAATCTTCTCCCCTGACGTGAAAAACTAAAAGACGCCGCGTCCCGCTCGCTCCCGAGATAAGAGGCAAGGCGGGCTGCCCGCGGCTCGGGGCGGCCGTCTCTGGCCGCTTTTCCCGACTGCGGGGACACGGGCAGGGGGGTGTCCCGGTGCCGGCTTCTGTCCCGGGACCCTCCCGTAGCTAGCCCACTCCAAAAACGTGCGGTTTTCCCCAGTACACCGAATTCAGCCGTTCCGCAGAGAAAAAAATCTCAAACCGCGTTACGCAACACACTCCGGTGCAGGGTCCTAAAGCCCTCTCACTATTGAACTATAGGGATCTTCTAGCGGACCCCGCAGCACGTGTTGCAACGTCAGGGTTTTCTGTCCAAGGTCGATTCACTTTTGTAGTAAAAGCGAACTCCCGACCTTGTCCTGCCACCCCGAGCTGCTCCAAAACAGCCGATAGTGGCCAGGTAGTTGTGCCTCCCAAAGAGATTATTAACCCCTTAAATAGGGAGTCCCTCTTTATGCGTGGGCTTATTAATATTTCATAACAAACCGACGTTGGGGGCCAACTGAAAATATTACTTCCCTCTAGCCACCCCCCGGCTCCCGCTAGCTCAGTTATTCAGGGGTTTTAGGGAAATATATTTCAGAGAGACAGAATAGAGATTTCAAAAGAGTGGCTCTCACCCCCAGCTTCCGTCCAAGCTTTATTCTCGATGTGATGTTCCAGGAGGCCGAGGAGAGAGAGAGAGAACCAGGAAGAAACAGGGGTATATCTAGTTTTGGGCCAAGGAAAGATATTGGCCCTGAGCCAATAGGGTCAGGAGTAGGTACGATAGGGAAAAAGGGTTGAACTACATAGCACAGGTTTCAGGGGGACTCTGAGGGGAAAAACCATTCCTCAGCGGAACACAACATCGAATGTGGGCTGAGGTCTGCTTGCTGTGTTTCCATGTTAGAAGCTGTCACGTTGAACAAGCTCTGCTGTGCGAGAACAGTGCACACTGCTCTCGCTCTGTATGCTTCTGTTCATCTGCTTGCACTGTGCACAGCCCAAGTGAGTTTTTCAATTATTCAAGCAAGCAAACATGCTCCTGCAGCATTTCTCTGCTTCTCTCAGTGATTTCTGAGATTCTGATACTAGGGTGTCTCTATTCATTCTTTGCAACAAGCAGAGAATGTGAGCTGAGGTCTGCTTGCTCTGTTTCCATGTTAGAAGCTGTCAAGTCGAACAAGCTCGGCTCTGCGAGAACAGTGCACACAGCTCTCACTGTGTATGCTTCTGTTCATCTGTTTGCACTGTGCACAGCCTATTTGAGTTTTTCATTTGTCCTAGCAAGCAAACATGCTCCTGCAGAATTTCTCTGCTTCTCTCAGTGATTTCTGAGATTCTCATGCTAGGGTGTCTGTTTTCCATCTTTGCAGCAAACAGAGCATGTGGGTTGCTGTCTGCTTGCTCTCTTTCCATGTTAGAAGCTGTCAAGTTGAACAAGCTCTGCTTTGCGAGAACAGTGCACACAGCTCTCACTGTGTATGCTTCTGTGTCGCAGTGTCCGAATCGCGTGTTAATCACGCTGCAATAGCTAGCTCAGTCCACTAGATGTCACTGCGGCAGCGTGTTAGGGCAATGTGGCTAGCTAAGAAATCCTCCTTCTGCCCTGCGATGAGCACAGAGATGAAGCAATGGCGACCTCAGCAGTCAGAAGAAAGCCGGACTCTTTCAGGCAGGATTTAAATGAGGTTTACTGGAGGGGAGAGAGCCGGGAGCTCTGCCCCTGTGACCTGCTACCCAGAAGAGACCCCGGGCCAGGGGTGCACGAGCTTTTTAAAGTGGGGTAGAAACAGGGGTGGCCGACAACCGGTTCAGCCAGTCACGACAACGGGGGGTGTAACTGGGGGTGTAAACTTTACGACGGGGGCCAACCACACAAGATGGGAGGGAATTCCAAGGGCCCCAGCCTATCACTCGACCCCCTCCCTGGAGTTTTCCTGAAGCCAGGGAAGGTGTCCAAAGTGACAGACAGGTTGACCACGAGGAGTGGGGGAAGGGAGTGACAAAGACAGGTGCAGGGGAGGACTGATTGACAGAAAACGTCTGTTTAAGCAACCTAACTCATAAGGGGAAAACCAGTACAGAACACAGGGGTATACAGTGAACTAAATCATTACAAAAGTAACTCAAAAATCTTACAAAGTAACTTAATAACTTAATAAAACAATTCTCACACCACTGCATCTCCCCCTTTTTTGTTTTTTTCAAGAGGAGTGGGACTGGATCGGAGAAGGGTGGTATTGCTGATGCAGCGTCGGGTACCGCAGTCCATGTTCTTCTTCATCTGAATTTTGTCCTTCATCTTCTGGGGTCCCCTCCCGCACCTCTTCCAACTCCAGTCCTTCCTCCTCATGGTCCTCTTCTGATATGGTGACATGGTTAACTGTGGGGGAGTGTGAGGTGGCAGAAACCAAATTATATAACATCTTTTTTAGTAAACCGAACGCAAGTATAATTAATAACAAAACAAACAAAGAAAGCAACACAGTCTTTATGATGGAGGAAACCCAGCCAGAGATTCCCCAGTTGGTAAAGAGTCCGCTCAGCCAGTCGTCTGTTTCTCTTTTTATGTTGTTCACCATCTCCCGCATCTGTCGGATGGCAGTGTGGACGTCCTCGGCTTTTGATGACAAATTGAAGCAACACAACCCCTCAAACTCCTCACACTGGTGTCCATGGAGGAGGAGGAGGTAGTCGATAGCTGCCCTGTTTTGTAGCGTTGCCTGCCTTGTTACTTCCTCATCTGATAGGAGGCCGGCCAGCGCGTTGGAAGTTCAATTTGCTTGTTTCGCCACCCAACACTCTAGGTGAGCCAGCTCACCTAGAGCTTTCGCAGTCGAAACCCAAGGTAGAAAAACTGTGACTGCCACTCCCTTTACTTTTGACCAATGAATAATTTCGGAGTCACAGTTGGCATCGAGCGAAGCCAAATCTCTTTTTTGGACTTTTTTGCTGGTGGAATTTTTTCTCTGCCAATTCATGAGAGTGGTCTTGTTGGGGGAAAACAAGCCCAACCGGCCAAAAGTGCATGGTCCTCGTACAAGGTAAGGGGGGATGCCTGCCCATGCTCTATCCCCACAAATTAAAAACGCACCTTTGGGAAGGGCCAGGGGTTTCCTATCAGTTGTTGAGGCCATCTCTACATGGGCGATCCGGCCGCACCATATCTTGGCAGTGTAAACATTCTTGGTTTGGTAAACAAACTGATAGGATCTCTCCTGACCCTGAGGGGGGGTAAACATAAAATGAACACAAAAAGATGCATTTGACGAACCTAAAATTTCTAATTCATTGAGGGGAAAACTTAAGCTGGAAAGGGTGGATATATATTTTTTCCACAACAAAAACGGATTTCTAATCGGGAACGTAATTTCAACGTCTAAAAAGGAATCAGGTGGGGATAGCTGGGAGATGGATTGACCCTTAGAAGCACCCTCTCTATTGGTCTGCTCCGTGATCTCTAAGAGCTTGGCGGGTAACTCCTTGGGCCCACTTGGGTTCCCCACAAGACAGGTCAACAAGGGGCTGTCTGCCGAGGTGGCTGACAAGCAAATGTGGTCCTGCCCCTTTGCCCGCGCCAGGGTCGCCCACACATTTGCTTTCGGTTGCGGGACCAGCCATCCGACGACTGGGAGACACAGGCTGAGCGTTATCAGGGCTCCGAGGGTTAGATGGAACTTCCTCAGAGCGGGGAATCCGGCTCGGGTTGCCGCCATGTGGAAAACTGGAAGACACTAAACACAAAGTTACACAAGTGGGGAACAGTCAGGGAAGGGTAACTCCGCCCAGTGTTGTAGTTGGGGTTTTCTCTTCCGCCTCCACGCTGCTTCTGCTACCTGCGGGCTGATTACTTTCTTGGATCCTGAGCCCTTAGGGACGTAGGGCTTCACCCACTTGGATGGAATCCACCTTGGTCCCGCGGGGGTGGACACGCAAGCGTATCCACGTCCCCACGTGACCAGGTCATGTGGCCCTTCCGTCCTTCCAGACTCAGGATCTCTGACCATGACCGGAGGCCTTTCTCGGATGGAAAACAGGGAGCTCGCCCCGAAGTGCCTTATGATTGGTGGATTGAGACCTTCAAAGGAACAATTTAAAAAGTTGATGGTAAAAAGTGCCCTGGCCAGTCTGACTGCTGGTGTTTCTGCTTTGAGGACCCGCTGCTGTTGATGTAGAACTCTCTTGATGGTACCATGGGTCCTCTCGACCATGGCTTGACCCGTGGGGGAGTGGGGGATGCCGGTCTTGTGCTCCACCCCCCATTGCTGCAGGAAGCTGCAGAGCTCCCTGGACTTGTACCCTGGGCCGTTGTCGATCTTGAGTTCCTTCGGGATGCCCAGGAAGGAGAAAGCATGGATAAGGTGTTTAATGACATCCCCCGCTTTCTCCCCTGTGTGGGCAGAAGCGAACACAGCTCCGGAGAATGTGTCGATAGACACATGTATGTACTTTTGGCGGCCAAATTCTGGGAAATGTGTGACATCTGTCTGCCACACCTCACAGCTCCTCAGCCCCCGAGGGTTGACCCCCGCATGCAAGGTTGGGACTGCATTTCGGGAGCAGGATGGGCATGCGGCCACAATCGCTTTGGCCTGCTCCCGCGTTAGATGGAAGCGGCGAACAAGGCCAGGCGCGTTTTGGTGGAAAAGCTGGTGGCTGAGTTTCGCCTGCTCAAAGATGTTAGGCAGGGGGGCCATCTCGGCAGGGGCAGCAAGGGCATCTGCCTTCCTGTTCCCCTCCGCGACAAACCCCGGCAGATCTGTGTGTGACCTCGTGTGCATCACATAGAATGGCTGCTCTCGGTGGGAGACCAGTTTAACTAATTTCGAGAGCAACTCATATAAAGCAATGTTGGACACCTCCTGCAGGATGGCCTGTTCCGCTCTGGACACCACCCCCGCTACATACGCGGAGTCTGTCACTAAATTGAAAGGTTCGGGAAACCTCTCAAATGCCCTGACGACAGCGGCCAACTCAGCAACCTGAGGTGATCCTTCCACCTCAGTGACATCAGCCTCCCACTGCTGAGTTTGAGGGTCCTTCCAAGTCAATACTGACTTGTGAGACCTTCCAGACGCGTCAGTAAAAACTGTCAAGGCTTTGAGTGGATTCCTGCTTCGAACCTCCTTTAAGGATAATGTGAATTTAACATCCTGATTAAAAATTTTGTGGGCTGGCCGATGAATTGAAATTTGCCCAGTAAAGGAGTCCAGTGCGAACTGCAGTGCTTCGTTTTCCTGCAGTAGGTGTTCCATCATTGACTTCGAAATTTGGCCCGATCTCAACCCAATTGGAATGTGAATACACACAAAGTCACAACCGGCTAATTCTCTGATCCGGAACCTTGCCTTCCGGATCAGCTCAGCTACCAACTCCTGTGGCCGAGTCATCCTTTTGGACCTCTGATGGCTCAGGAAGACCCACTTTATGATAGAGAGTGGATCTTTCCCTTCTCGGTCCTTTTTCGGGATGTCCTTCCACTGAAAGATCATCCCGTGGAGGTGCGGCAACTTTCCCAGGATAATAAATTTGAAAGCCAGCTCGGGGTCAAATCTGTGAGCTTGCCTTGAGGACATAGCATCCTGAATCCTCTCCAGAGCCTTTTCCTCTTCTGGGGTAAGCGCCCTAGGAGAACTGAGCTCCTCTCCCCCTTTCAATAAATTGAAAAGGGGGGCGAGGTCCTCGGTGGTCAAGCCTAGCCAAGGCCTTACCCAATTCAAAGCCCCACACAGCTGGTGTACATCCGCGAGGGAACTTACCTTCGTTTTGATGGACAATTTTTGCAGTACAATGGACCGCTTTCCGATCTCCAGCCCGAGGTACTTCCAGGGTGGCATCCTCTGAACCTTCTCTTCTTGCAGCTCGAAACCTGCAGCAATCAATGCATCGATTGTCAGGTCAAGCGCATGTGTCAGCTCATCGTCAGTCGGGGCACACACCAGGACATCATCCATGTAGTGATGGATGATGGCCTGTCCCGCGGCTGCGCGGACAGGGGACAGCAAGGACGCAACATACCACTGGCATATAACCGGGCTGTTCTTCATCCCCTGAGGGAGTACCCGCCAGTGATAGCGCTTCCTTGGGGCTTCTCGGTTGATGGTGGGTACCGAGAATGCAAAACGTGGGGCATCATCCGGGTGAAGAGGAATTTGAAAAAAGCAGCCTTTGATGTCTATAATTGCCAATTTCCAATTTTGGGGGAGCATAGTGGGGGAAGGCATTCCCGGTTGGAGAGATCCCATGTCTTCAATAACATTGTTAATTTGTCGGAGGTCCTGGAGGAGGCGCCACTTGTCTTTCCCCGGCTTTTGGATCACAAAAACCGGAGAATTCCAAGGGCTGTCAGTTTCCACTATGTGTCCCTTTCGTAATTGCTCCTCCACGAGCTCCTCGAGCGCTTTTAATTTCTGTTTAGAGAGCGGCCATTGCTCCACCCAAACTGGATTCTCAGTGAGCCAATTAAGTTTTTTGGTGGGACGCTCTTCAATGGTCGCCGTGGAAATGTCCACTGAGGGGTCGGGTATGTCAATCTTGACCCCCCATTGAGCCATGAGATCCCTTCCAAGCAAGGGCTCCTTGTAATTTAAAACAAAAGGGCGGATATTTGCCAATTGCCCTTTTGGCCCCTTAATTTGTACTATGCTCCTTGACTGTCTTGCCAATTGAAGCCCTCCAACACGCTGGACGTGTCCAGCCACGTCCTGCAAAGCCCAATGTGACGGCCAATCCCGGGCTGGCACAACAGTCACATCTGCCCCAGTGTCTAAAAGAGCAGTGATGTTAATTGTTTCCCCGCCCACCGTAAATTTGCATGCTACCCGGGGCCTTTCCTCAGTGATGGCTTGCACAGGGCAAGCCACCGGGACCTTAGATGTATCATTTGGCCCCCGGGTAGGGATGATCTGTGCAATGATCTGACCTTTCGGGAGAAAGGTCGGTGGATGGGTGCATCGCAGCCAGAGAACGAGGTTCCCAGGGTTGTTGACTGAAATCCCTGGGAGGATCTCGATCTCTTGCGGGGTGTACTTACAATCCCCGATGACGACAAGTTCCTTCCCTTGGACTGGCCAGGCACCTTGTTCCTTAATATTTACAGAAAGGAAGGTCCAATCCGTGGTGGTCAGGTGGACAGCTTCGGTGAGCTCCAACCTATAAGGTTTTTCCTTAGAAGATGGTATTACAATAGGTTTGGACAGGTCATGGTCAGTTTTGAAAGTCACGTCAGGTGTGTCACGTCCGGTTAGAATGTCCTTTTCGGTTTTGGGCAGCATATCATCAGCGCTCTTCCTTTCCTTCCTCCCTCCCACTGCCTGGTCCGCCCTATTTGTGTCATTGCGCCGGGCGGACCTGTGCTCCTCCCTTAGTTTAACTGGTGGGAGTTCTCGCCCGCTACTCCTGTTCTCCCACCTCCCCCACCTCCCCCCTTTTTCTTTTTTAACAACTCAATGTCGTCCCTCAGTGGGCAATTGTTGGCCCAGTGTCCCGGCTCCCGACAGATGATACACTTGTTTCTTTGGGGAGCATGCGGCCTGCGAATGTGTTCTTGCTGGGTGCCAGACGTTGCAGCTATCCTTGGTGTTTTTTGTTTCCAGTCCTGATCATTCCCTTGCATGAAGGGGACCTTTAATTGGCACACCCGGAGCATGTCCTGGATGGTCGGAGGAGGGTCCAAAGGGAGACTAAGAATTGCAGTCCTACATAAATTGTTCGCATTTGCGAACACCATTTCCCGAAGGATTCCCTCTCTCACAGCCACTTCCGATACCTGGACTTCAATTGCCCGGGTGAGCCTTTCCACAAACTTGGTAAATGCTTCTTTGGTCCCCTGTATGATTTTATAATAAGGAATGACAGGACCATCTGGCACCATATTAAAGAATGCAGTCACTGCACGCTCCCTTATTACCATGAGGGCTTTGACTGGGATGCCCGACGCCTGGTCTGTTGGATCCGTCCACCTTCCCTCACCCATGAGATGTTCCAGGGTGAGGGCATTCCCATTTTCATCGATCGCCGTCTCGGGATCGACCAGGAGACTCGGCAAGGCCTCCCTGAGCAGCTGCTTCCATGCTGCCTCCCACAACTTGAACTCCATGGAGTCCATGAGGCAGGAGAACAGCTGACTGAGATCTGCTGGAATGACAACAGCAGCTTCGAGATCAGAGCGGAGCAGGCCCCTAAAATAGGGACTGTCCCGCCCATAATCCCGATGAGCGTTGCATATATCCCTGATGGTGGCCTGTGAAAATGGGTGGTGGATTGCTCGGACATTGTGTCCTCCTCGGGAGCCCTTGTAGGTGACTGGGGCTAATGAGGGAATAGAGGGAGGCAGCTGGGCCTCAGTAGACACAGGCTCCGGCCCCACCCCCCCCGGCTCCAGACCGTGGGAACCGGGCGGGGGAGCGTGGGAACCAGAAGCCCAGGAGGCGTGTCTTTCGGTGGGGTGTGTGGTCTGGGAACCCACTGATGTCATGTGGGCGTTCCCGTGGGAGGAGTAGCTGGGAGGAGCTGTGGGAGTGGTCTTGGGAGAGGGAGGAAGCATGGGTGGAGTCTTTTGGGGGATAGGAGGGGCTGAGGAGAGGAAGGGGTTGGTCTGATCAAGGGTGGGAAGAAAGGGATTGAAGGAAGGAGGATAGGGGGATGGGGAGCACTGTGCCATGCGGTCTCCTCCATCTTGGGGATAAGGGGTAGGGGAGCCATTTTGTGGTTGGGGAGTCTCAGCTAGACTAAATCTAACACGAGGTTTATTAACTGGGGAAGATGAGGAAGGGTGGAATTCTTGAGCAGCCTGGCCAGGCCTGCCCAAGAAGCCCCGAGCAGTCTGGCTAGGACTGCCCGGGCGGAGGAGTCGAGAATTCCTGGGAGAGCCTGAGCCAGCAGGCTGGGGTCCTGCTGCTCCCTTCAGAATTCCCTTCTGGGGACGAGGAGAAGGGACAGAGGGACAGGGAGAACAAAGGGCAGGTTGGCTTGGACCTGGCTGTTTCTGCACTTTCCTATTCATTTTTGTAACAGCAGCTGAAAGCTGCAAAGCCAAATTGAGGAATTTGGAGGCTTGTTTGTCCCCTGAGAGTGCCAAATTATTAATTTTATCAATCACAGCTTGCCAAAATTTGGGGCTGTGTATTTGCTCCGGAGACGCCTGTGGGAAGTATAGGAACAGCCATCTGACAAACTTTTTGATCTCGCCCTTTGAAACTTTTAACTGGGCTATCTGAACAATAGAATTACAACTATAATACAAAGCCTTCTGAGCGACCGAGAGATTAACACCCATATCTCTAACAATTTCTTTCTGTCGGTCCCCACTAACACTCAGGCAAAATCAAAATTTAACAAAAGAAAAAAGCGGAATAAATCTCCTAAAACCGGGTAATTAGTTCCCAAAACCAGACCCGGGGAGCCGCAGTGAAATTAGAATGCAGTGTCCTATAATTCTCAGGCTCCCTGCCCAATCCGACCACTGCCCTTAACTTAAAGTTTAAAAAAAACGAAAACGAAAGTAAAAAGTTCCGAGGATAGTTCCTGTGGGGGAATGGAGCAAACTGCCACCCCCCCGAGCTGCGCAGCTTGGGATCCCCCCCACTCCTGGGGAATCCCTTCCCAAAGCTAGGGTCTCCAAACCCCGGAGCACCATCCAAAAAGTAAGTCCCCTCACGAAGGGTAACTTACCCCCTCCTGGAACGAGACAAAACCTGAGGTTGTGGGTCCAACTTCCTGAGGAGGATTCGATGGGTGTCCGGGTTCCTCTCCTCTCCCCCGGGAGCGGGCTCTCCAAGCGCGGCTGCCACCAGGGGTAGCGGGACGTCCAGGGATAGCTTCAGCTGTCCGAGAGAGCTTAAAATCCGTGCCGCAGGGTCCGCCTCGTGACCGGGGGAGACCCCACGTTGGACATCAGACCGCCATCGCAGTGTCCGAATTGCGTGTTAATCACGCTGCAATAGCTAGCTCAGTCCACTAGATGTCACTGCAGCAGCGTGTTAGGTAAAAGTAGCTAGCTAAGAAAGCCTCCTTCGGCCCTGCGATGGGCACGGAGATGAAGCAATGGCGATCTCAGCAGTCAGAAGAAAGCCGGACTCTTGAGGCAGGATTTAAATGAGGTTTATTGGAGAGGAGAGAGCCGGGAGCTCTGCCCCTGTGACCTGCTGCCCAGAAGAGACCCCGGGCCAGGGGTGCACGAGCTTTTTAAAGTGGGGTGGAAACAGGGGTGGCTGACAACCGGTTCAGCCAGTCACGACAATGGGGGGTGTAACTGGGGGTGTAAACTTTACAACAGGGGGCCAACCACACAAGATGGGAGGGAATTCCAAGGGCCCCAGCCTATCACTCGACCCCCTACCTGGAATTTTCCAAAAGCCAGGGAAGGTGTCCAAAGTGACAGACAGGTCGACCACGAGGAGTGGGGGAAGGGATTGACAAAGACAGGTGCAGGGGCGGATTGATTGACAGAAAACGTCTGTTTAAGCAACTCAACTCATAAGGGGAAAAACCAATACAGAACACAGGGGTATTCAGTGAACTAAATCATTACAAAAATAACTCAAAATATTTACAAAAATAACTTAATAACTTAATAAAACAATTCTCACACCACTACACTTCTGTTCATCTGTTTGCACTGTGCACAGCCCATTTGAGTTTTTCATTTGTTCTAGCAAGCAAACACTCTCCTGCAGCATCGCTCTGCTTCCCTCAGTGATTTCTGAGATTCTGATACTAGGGTGTCTGTTTTCCTTCTTTGCAACAAGCAGAGAATGTGGGATGAGGTCTCCTTGCTGTGTTTCCATCTTAGAAGCTGTCAAGTTGAACAAGCTCTGCTCTGTGAGAACAGTGCACACAGCTCTCACTGTGTATGCTTCTGTTCATCGGTTTGCACTGTGCACAGCCCAAGCAAGTTTTCCACTTTTTCAAGCAAGCAAACATGGTCCTGCAGCATTTCTCTGCTTCTCTCAGTGATTTCTGAGATTCTGATGCTGGGGTGTCTGTTCGCCACATTTGCAGCAAGCAGAGCATGTGGGTTCCTGACTGCTTGCTGTCTTTCCATGTGTCCTAGGGTAACTTTATGATGCTTGTATCCCCAATCGTCTGTTCTGTTTGTGCTGTATATTGAGTCCTGTGCCTTTAAGACTGGTTCTAAGAGCAAGGAGAAGCGCGGAGTTTGTTTTGAGAAAACTGCCTGACTCCTCCACATTCTTCTCCGGACGGTGTGTTCCGCGGAGGCTTGGAGAGACTGCAGGACAGAGAATTTTTTTTTGCTTTTAGTTAGTTTCAGCTAGCTAGGGCAGAGAAGTTCCGTGGACTGTTTTTTTTCTTTTTTTTTGGAACTGTTTAAACCTGCTCTGGACTGAAAACCCAGGGGAGCACTGGGGGCTGCACCTGCGGCCCACCGGGGCCTGGACCTCGGCATTTTTCCAGCAGCGCCGGAGGGACTGGGACTAGTGAGAGAGAGAGAGCCGAGCTCCACCCACGGCAAGGACTTTCTCAATTTGCCATCTCACTTCAGAAGGAGAGGTTTTATTGTTTCATATTATTCATTCTTTATACTTGTATGCACATTCGTTTAGTAAAATAGTTTTTTCCACATTTCTCCAAAGAGTTTTTTTTGGGTTTTTTTATCGGACTGGTTGGAGGGAGGGGCCACCTGGGTTTCCTTCCTTGGAGGGATCCTATACAGGGGTTTTCTCCCAAATTTGCCCCAAACCAAGACATACTTCAAATTGGCGCCTACTGCGGGGCACGAGAGAGTGGAAAAAACTTGTATTGATTATTATTAACTGCTTTTTTTGTTTGTTTGTTTGTTTGTCCCTTGCGTGGGGATTAAACAGTGGCCATGTTGCTTCTTGAATTCCTAATGTCTCTTAGAATGGAGTCTTTTCTGCATTTCTGTTCCCTAGGCTTTTTTGAGATCTTAATACCTTTCTGGTCCCTAGGTTTGTTTTCTGTCCTGGTTTGGGGCAAATTTGGGAGAAAACCCCTGTATAGGATCCCTCCAAGGAAGCAAACCCAGGTGGCCCCTCCCTCCAACCAGTCTGGTAAAAAAAAAAAAACCAAACCTCTTTGGAGAAAAGTGGAAAAAAACTATTTTACTAAACAAATGTGCATACAAGTATAAAGAATGAATAATATGAAACAATAAAACCTCTCCTTCTGAAGTGAGGTGGCAAATTGAGAAAGTCCTTGCCGTGGGTGGAGCTCGGCTCTCTCTCTCTCTCACCAGTCCCAGTCCCTCCGGCACTGCTGGAAAATGCCGAAGTCCAGGCCCCGGTGGGCCGCAGGTGCAGCCCCCAGTGCTCCCCTGGGTTTTCAGTCCAGAGTAGGTTTAAACAGTTCTAAGGAAAAAAAAGGAAAAAAAACAGTCCAGGGAACTTCTCTGCCCTAGCTAGCTGAAACTAACTAAAAGAAAAAAAAATCTCTGTCCTGCAGTCTCCAAGGCTCCGCCGAACACACCGTCCGGAGAAGAATGTGGAGGAGTCAGGCAGTTTTCTCAAAACAAACTCCGCGCTTCTCCTTGCTCTTAGAACCAATCTTAAAGGCACAGGACTCAATATACAGCACAAACAGAACAGACGATTGGGGATACAAGCATCATAATGTTACCCTAGGACATTTTCTTACCCAGAAATAGCTCCAATATTGTCCCTAACATACAGCTTTTACACTAGGGATGCACAATTTAAAATAGTTATTTTGCTGGGTTCGGTGATTATGGTTTACAAGAAGCTTATAAAGATATTGGAGTTTGTTCTGGGTATGTTCGGTTTATGGTTTTTTCGTCCTGCCCTGCGTCCTAGTTCCAGTAGCATGTTTTGGGGATTTATCAACAATTGCACCCAGTTTGTTAGAGGAGGAGTAGGGGATGAGGCTCTTCAGCCTCTTCTTTCCTTCTTCTCTTTTGAGTCAGTTACATCGCTTTTAGAGAAGGTTCAGGGTCTCCTGAATGTTAAAGACCCCACCTCCCTGGTACTTCACCTGGTGACCTTCCTCTATATAGTTTATAGCTTTTCTAGAATAAGTCACACACTGCTAAACACTGTAGGGCGGCAGATAGAGGCAGGGGAGCAGGGAGATAAATCAGTCACTCAGGCTGCAGCCAATCCCACAGCTATTCAGGCTGCAGCTAAACCAGACAGGGAGGCTAAGACACCGGCAGTTGCTGCAGTAAAGAAGGGAAAGAAGCACACGGACAGAACCGATCGACCAGTAGACGATGATTCAGGTGAAGGATCCTCAATGCCTCCTGACACCCAGCCAGTAGTCAAACCACCTGACACACAATCAGAAGGTGAAGCAACTGATGATACACAATCAGAAGCCAAACCAACTGATACAAAATTGCAAGCCCAACCAACTGGCACACAATCGGGAGCTCAACCAGCTGCTACAACATCAGGAGTCCAACCAGCTGCTACAACATCAGGAGCCCGACCAGCTGCTACAAGATCAGGAGCCCGACCAACTGCTGCAAGAGCAGGAGATACTATCGAGTCCTTTTCCCTGAAGGACCTTCGTGGCCTAAGAAAGGATTATACTCGACGATCTGATGAATCTATAATTAGTTGGCTAGTCCGTCTTTGGGATGCTGCAGGCGAGGCTACAATACTAGATGGCACTGAAGCAAGACATCTGGGATCCCTGTCACATGATCCAGTTATTGACCAAGAAATGATGAGGGAGGCTAGTCCTTGCAGTCTCTGGGAACGGGTCCTGAGAAGTGTGGCACAAAGATATCTGTGTGATGACGATCTCTATATGCAGCAAACCCAGTGGAAAACCATTGAACAAGGGATCCAGCGCTTGAGGGAAATGGCAGTGGCGGAGATTGTCTTCTCAGATGACATAAACACTAGGAACCCCGACTTGGTACCATGTACACCTGTGATGTGGCGAAAACTTGTACGACTTGGGCCGCAAGAATACTCCTCTGCTTTAGCAATAATGAAGCGGGATGAGACAGCGGAGACCGTGCTTGATATGGCAAAGAAGCTCCGAACATATGCAGACGCCGTTCATGGTCCAACACATGCAAGAATTGCAGCTCTGGAAACACAGGTGCGGGGATTAGCAGACAAAGTGGAGGAGAATCTCAAAGAAATCAAAGAGAACATTCTCCAGATCTCTGCAATACAGGTTAGAGGCTCTGGCACCACACGCAAACGTTCCCTAGATAGAGAGGGAAAAGGCATCCCACGGGCTAAGCTGTGGTCCATCCTGCGTGATTATGGAGAAAACATGAAAAGATGGGATGGAGAATCTACTGAGGCTATGACACAACGGCTGCGTGAATTGTTGGATGGCAAGACTGTGAGAGGAAGTTCCAGCAAGAAGGAAGCAGCTCCGGTTACCCAGGGAAAAAAGGATAATCAGGCTTAGAGGGGCCCTGCCTCTAGCCAGGTAGAGGCTAGGGAAAACCGTGTTTTTTGGACTGTGTGGATTCGTTGGCCTGGCACATCAGAACCACAAAAATATGAGGCCTTAGTTGACACTGGTGCACAGTGCACAATACTCCCATCAAGACATGTGGGGGAAGAATCTGTTTCCATTGCTGGGGTGACAGGGGGTTCACAAGATTTTACTTTGGTGGAAGCTGATGTGAGCCTGACTGGAAATGAGTGGAAGAGACACCCTATTGTGACTGGCCCAGAGGCTCCATGTATTTTGGGCATAGACTTCCTCCAAAATGGGTATTTCAAAGACCCGAAGGGATTTAAGTGGGCATTCGGGATAGCAGCTGTAGAGACAGAGGGTGTTAAGCAGTTGAATACCTTGCCTGGACTATCAGAGAACCCATCTGCTGTAGGTCTTCTGAAAGTGGAAGAGCAACAAGTGCCAATTGCCACTTCAATAGTGCATCGCCGACAGTACAGAACAACTCGAGATGCTGTGATCCCCATTTACAAGATGATCCGTGAGCTGGAGAGCCAAGGGGTGGTCAGCAAAACCCACTCACCCTTCAACAGCCCCATCTGGCCTGTGCGCAAGTCTGATGGAGAATGGAGATTGACTGTGGACTATCGTGCCTTGAACGAAGTGACTCCACCATTGAGCGCTGCTGTGCCGGACATGCTGGAACTCCAGTACGAGCTGGAGTCCAAGGCAGCAAAATGGTACGCCACAATTGACATTGCTAATGCATTTTTCTCCATTCCTCTGGCTGCAGAATGCAGGCCTCAGTTTGCTTTCACCTGGAGGGGCGTGCAGTACACCTGGAACCAACTGCCCCAGGGGTGGAAACACAGCCCCACCATCTGCCATGGACTGATCCAGGCTGCACTGGAAAAGGGTGAGGCTCCGGAACATCTACAGTACATCGATGACATCATTGTGTGGGGAAACACAGCAATGGAAGTGTTTGAGAAAGGAGAGAAGATCATCCAGATCCTCCTAGAGGCCGGTTTCGCTATCAAGAAGAGCAAAGTTAAGGGACCAGCTCGTGAGATCCAGTTCCTGGGAGTAAAGTGGCACGATGGAAGGCGTCAGATTCCCACTGAAGTCATCAACAAGATCACAGCAATGTGTCCACCAACCAACAAAAAGGAGACACAAGCTTTCCTAGGCGCCATAGGTTTCTGGAGGATGCACATTCCTGAGTACAGCCAGATTGTGAGCCCTCTCTACCTGGTCACCCGCAAGAAGAACAATTTCCACTGGGGCCCTGAACAGCAACAAGCCTTTGCCCAGATCAAGCAGGAGATCGCTCATGCAGTGGCCCTTGGCCCAGTCAGGACGGGACCAGATGTGAAGAACGTGCTCTACTCCGCAGCCGGAAGCCATGGTCTGTCCTGGAGCCTTTGGCAAAAGGTGCCTGGGGAGACTCGGGGCCGACCACTGGGATTCTGGAGCCGAAGCTACAGAGGGTCTGAAGCCAACAACACTCCAACAGAGAAGGAAATCTTGGCCGCCTATGAAGGAGTTCAAGCCGCCTCAGAAGTAGTAGGCACCGAAACACAGCTCCTGCTGGCACCTCGACTACCAGTGCTGGGATGGATGTTCAAAGCAGAAGTTCCCTCTACTCACCATGCCACCAATGCCACATGGAGCAAATGGATTGCCCTCATCACTCAGCGCGCCCGCATTGGAAACCCAAATCGCCCTGGGATTTTGGAAATAATTACAAACTGGCCGGAAGGTGAAAACTTTGGTCTCATGGATGAAGAGGAACAGGAACAAGTGACACGTGCTGAAGAAGCTCCACCATACAACCAACTGCCAGCAGAAGAAACACGCTATGCTCTTTTCACTGATGGTTCCTGCTGCATCGTAGGGATGAAACGAAAGTGGATAGCAGCTGTATGGAGCCCCACAAGACAGGTTGCACAAGCCACTGAAGGAGAAGGTAGGTCAAGCCAACTCGCTGAGCTCAAAGCAGTTCAACTGGCCCTGGACATTGCTGAAAGAGAGAAGTGGCCAAAGCTCTACCTCTACACTGATTCGTGGATGGTGGCCAATGCTCTGTGGGGATGGCTGGAGAAGTGGAAAAAGGCCAATTGGCAGCGTAGGGGAAAACCAATCTAAGCTGCAGATGAGTGGAAAGACATTGCCACTCGGGTAGAGAAGCTACCTGTCAAAGTCCGTCATGTAGATGCCCATGTCCCCAAGAGTCGGGCTAATGAGGAGCACCGAAACAACGAGCAGGTAGATCAGGCTGCAAAGATAGAGGTGTCAAAGATAGACTTAGATTGGCAACACAAGGGAGAGTTGTTCCTAGCTCGATGGGCCCATGATGCCTCAGGTCATCAGGGCAGAGATGCCACCTATAAGTGGGCACGAGACCGAGGGGTGGATCTAACCATGGACAGTATTTCTCAGGTTATCCATGACTGTGAGACGTGTGCTGCAATCAAGCAGGCCAAGCGGGTGAAGCCCCTATGGTATGGCGGGCGATGGTCCAAGTATAAGTATGGGGAAGCCTGGCAGATTGACTACATCACCCTTCCCCAAACCCGCCAAGGCAAGCGCTATGTGCTCACAATGGTAGAGGCAACCACAGGATGGCTGGAGACCTACCCTGTGCCCCACGCTACTGCCCGTAACACCATTCTAGGCCTTGAAAAACAAGTTCTTTGGAGGCATGGTACCCCTGAGAGGATTGAGTCAGACAATGGAACTCATTTCAAGAACAGCCTCATCAACAACTGGGCTAGGGAACATGGAATTGAGTGGGTGTACCATATCCCCTATCATGCACCAGCTTCAGGGAAAGTAGAAAGATACAATGGACTGCTAAAAACCACCCTGAAAGCACTGGGTGGGGGATCATTCAAAAACTGGGAGCAGCATCTAGCAAAGGCCACCTGGTTAGTTAACACCCGAGGTTCCACCAACAGAGCAGGCCCTGCCCAATC
The DNA here is from genome assembly GCA_037837765.1 of Delichon dasypus. NCBI lineage: Eukaryota > Metazoa > Chordata > Aves > Passeriformes > Hirundinidae > Delichon > Delichon dasypus. Next base: position 134,630 of record JBBAXF010000045.1, read on the forward strand.
TGAGCCCCTACATACAGTAGATGGAGAGAAGGTCCCAATAGTACATGTAAGAGGTTTGTTAGGGAAGACAGTTTGGATCAATTCTGCTTCAAGTACAGAGGATCCCATCCGTGGGATTGTCTTTGCTCAGGGACCAGGCTGCACATGGTGGGTAATGCAGAAAGATGGAACCACACGATGTGTACCCCAGGGAGATTTGATTGTTGGGTGAGAACTGTGTGCAATTATCACTGTGTACTGAATAGTACTGCCACTGTATGTAGCTGTATATTGCATATTGTTTTTATATAGATGTATATGTGTGTAGAGCTAGAGTATATATTAGTTTTAGTAAATTGACGATATGGGGATAAGGGGTGGAATGTCCTAGGGTAACTTTATGATGCTTGTATCCCCAATCGTCTGTTCTGTTTGTGCTGTATATTGAGTCCTGTGCCTTTAAGACTGATTCTAAGAGCAAGGAGAAGCGCGGAGTTTGTTTTGAGAAAACTGCCTGACTCCTCCACATTTCTCTCCGGACGGTGTGTTCGGCGGAGGCTTGGAGAGACTGCAGGACAGAGATTTTTTTTGCTTTTAGTTAGTTTCAGCTAGCTAGGGCAGAGAAGTTCCGTGGACTGTTTTTTTTCTTTTTTTTTGGAACTGTTTAAACCTGCTCTGGACTGAAAACCCAGGGGAGCACTGGGGGCTGCACCTGCGGCCCACCGGGGCCTGGACCTCGGCATTTTTCCAGCAGCGCCGGAGGGACTGGGACTAGTGAGAGAGAGAGAGCCGAGCTCCACCCACGGCAAGGACTTTCTCAATTGGCCATCTCACTTCAGAAGGAGAGGTTTTATTGTTTCATATTATTCATTCTTTATACTTGTATGCACATTCGTTTAGTAAAATAGTTTTTTCCACTTTTCTCCAAAGAGTTTTTTTTGGGTTTTTTTATCGGACAGGTTGGAGGGAGGGGCCACCTGGGTTTCCTTCCTTGGAGGGATCCTATACAGGGGTTTTCTACCAAGTTTGCCCCAAACCAAGACAGACCTGCTGCCCAGAAGAGACCCCGGGCCAGGGGTGCACGAGCTTTTTAAAGTGGGGTGGAAACAGGGTTGGCTGACAACCGGTTCAGCCAGTCACGACAACGGGGGATGTAACTGGCGGTGTAAACTTTACAACACGGGGCCAACCACACAAGATGGGCGGGAATTCCAAGGGCCCCAGCCTATCACTCGACCCCCTCCCTGGAGTTTTCCAGAAGCCAGGGAAGGTGTCCAAAGTGACAGACAGGTCGACCACGAGGAGTGGGGGAAGGGAGTGACAAAGACAAGTGCAGGGGAGGATTGATTGACAGAAAACGTCTGTTCAAGCAAACTAAATCATAAGGGGAAAACCAGTACAGAACACCGGGGTATACAGAGAACTAAATCATTACAAAAGTAACTCAAAAATCTTACAAAAATAACTTAATAACTTAATAAAACAATTCTCACACCACTACACTTCTTTTCCTCTGTTTGCACTGTGCACAGCCCATTTGAGTTTTTCCCTTTTTCAAGCAAGGAAACATGCTCCCGCAGCATTTCTCTGCTTCTCTCAGTGATTTCAGAGATTCTGATACTAGGGTGTCTGTTTTCCATGTTTGCAGCAAGCAGAGCATGTGGGCTGCTGTCTGCTTGCTCTCTTTCCATGTTAGAAGCAGCCAAGTCGAACAAGCTCTGCTCTGCGAGAACAGTGCACACAGCTCTCACTGTGTATGCTTCTGTTCATCCGTTTGCACTGTGCACAGCCCAAGTAAGGTTTTCATTTCTCCTAGCAAGAAAACCTGCTCCTGTAGCATTTCTCTGCTTCTCTCAGTGATTTCTGAGATTTTGATGCTGGGGTGTCTGTTTTCCATGTTTGCAGCAAGCAGAGAATGTTGGCTGCTGTCTACTTGCTGTGTTTCCTTGTTTGAAGCAGTCAAGTTGAACGATCTCTGCTTTGTGATAACAGTGCACACTGCTCTCGCTATTATGCTTCCGTTCATCTGTTTGCGCTGTGCACAGCCCGAGTGAGTTATTCATTTGTCCTAGCAAGAAATCATGCTCCTGCAGCATTTCTCTGCTTCTCTCAGTGATTTCTGAGATTCTGATGCTGGGGTGTCTGTTTTCCATGTTTGCAACAAGCAGAGCATATGGACTGCTTTCTGCTTGCTCTCTTTCCGTGTTAGAAGCTGTGAAGTTGAACAAGCTGTGCTTTGCAAGAACAGTGCACAGTGCACTCGCTGTGTATGCTTCTGTTCATTGGTTTGCACTATGCACAACCCAAGTGAGTTTTTCACTTTTTCAAGCAAGAAAACATGGTCCTGCAGCATTTCTCTGCTTCTCTCAGTGATTTCTGAGATTCTGACACTGGTGTGTCTGTTTTTCAAGTTTGCAGCAAGCAGAGCATGCGGGTTCATGTCTGCTTGCTCTGTTTCCATGTTAGAAGCTGTCAAGTTGAACAAGCTCTGCTATGCGAGAACAGTGCACACAGCTCTCGCTGTGTATGCTTCTGTTGATCTGTTTGCACAGTGCACAGCCCATTTGAGTTTTTCATATGTCCTAGCAAGCAAACATGTTCCTGCAGCATTTCTCTGCTTCTCTCTGTGATTTCTGAGATTCCCATGCTAGGGTGTCTGTTTTCCATGTTTATAGCAAGCAGAGCATGTCGGCTGCTGTCTGCTTGCTCTCTTTCCATGTTAGAAGCTGTCAAGTTGAACAAGCTCTGCTATGCGAGAACAGTGCACACTACTCTCACTGTGTATGCTTCTGTTCATCGGTTTGCATTGTTCACAACCCACGTGAGTTTTTCACTTTTTCAAGCAAGCAAACGTGCTCCTGAAGCATTTCTCTGCTTCTCTCAGTGATTTCTGAGATTATGCTGCTGGGGTGTCTGTTTTCCATGTTTGCAACAAGCAGAGCATGTGGGCTGCTGTCTGCTTGCTCTCTTTCCATGTTAGAAGCTGTCAAGTTGAACAAGCTCTGCTTTGCGAAGACAGTGCACACTGCCCTCGCTGTGTATGCTTCTTTTCAACCATTTGCACTGTGCATGGGCCATGTGAATTTTTCATTTGTCCTAGCAAGCAAACATGCTCCTGCAGCATTTTGCTGCTTCTCTCAGTTATTTCTGAGTTTCTGATGCTAGGGCATCTGTTTTCCATGTTTGCAACAAGCAGAGCATCTGGGCTGCTATATGCTTGCTGTGTTTCCGTGTTAGAAGCTGTCAATTTGAACAAGGTCTTTTGTGCGAGAACCATGCACACAGCTCTCGCAGTGTATGCTGCTGTTCATCGGTTTGCACAGTGCACAGCCCAAGTGAGTTTTTCATATATCCTTGCAAGCAAACATGCTCCTGCAGCATTTCTCTACTTCTCTCTGTGATTTCTGAGATTCTGATACTGGGGTGTCTGTTTTCCACATTTGCAGCAAGCAGAGCAGGTGGATTGCTGTCTGCTTGCTGTGTTTCCATGTTAGAAGCTGTCAAGTTGAACAAGCTCTGCTCTGCGAGAACAGTGCACACAGCTCTCACTGTGTATGCTTCTGTTAATGCGTTTGCACTGTGCACAGCCCAAGTCAGGTTTTCATTTGTCCTAGCAAGAAAACATGCTCCCGCAGCATTTCTCTCCTTCTCTCGGTGATTTCTGAGATTCTGATACTGGTGTGTCTGTTTTCCATGTTTGCAGCAGGCAGAGCATGTGGCCTGCTGTCTGCTTGCTCTCTTTCCATGTTAGAAGCTGTCAAGTTGAACAAGCTCTGCTTTGCGAGAACAGTGCACACTGCTCTCACTGCGTATGCTTCTGTTCATCGGTTTGCATTGTTCACAGCCCAAGTGAGTTTTTCACTTTTTCAAGCAAGCAAACACGCTCCTGCAGAATTTTTCTTCTTCTCTCAGTGATTTCTGTGATTCTGATACTGGTGTGTCTGTTTTCAATGTTTGCAGCAGGCAGAGCATGTGGGTTGCTGTCTGCTGGCTGTGTTTCCATGTTAGAAGCTATCAGGTTGAACAAGCTCTGCTTTGCGAGAACAGTGCACACTGGTCTCGCTGTGTATTCTTCTGTTCATCTGTTTGGACTGTGCACAGCCCATTTGTGTTTTTCATTGGTCCTAGCAAGAAAACATGCTCCTGCAGCATTTGTCTGCTTCTCTCAGTGATTTCTGAGATTATGATCCTGGGGCGTCTGTTTTCCATGTTTGCAACAAGCAGAGAATGTGGGCTGCTGTCTGCTTGCTGTGTTTCCATGTGAGAAGCTGTCAAGTTGAACAAGCTCTGATTTGCGAGAACAGTGCACACCACTCTCGCTATGTATGCTTCTGTTCATCCGTTTGCACTGTACATGGCCCATGTGTGTTTTTCATTTGTCCTAGCATGCAAACATGCTCCTGCAGCATTGCTCTGCTTCTCTCAGTGATTTCTGAGATTCTGATACTAGGGCGTCTGTTTTCCTTCTTTGCAACAAGCAGAGAATGTGGGCTGAGGTCTGCTTGCTGTGTTTCCATCATAGAAGCTGTAAACTTGAACAAGCTCTGCCCTGCGAGAACAGTGCACACAGCTCTCACTGTGTATGCTTCTGTTCATCCGATTCCACTGTGCACAGCCCAAGTAAGTTTTCCATTTGTCCTAGCAAGAAAACATGCTCCTGCAGAATTTCTCTGCTTCTCTCAGTGATTTCTCAGATTCTGTTGCTAGGGTGTCTGTTTTCCGTGTTTATAACAAGCAGAGCATGTGGGCTGCTGTCTGCTTGCTCTCTGTGTCTGGTTCCGTCCCGCACCGGGCGGGAGATGACCTCTGGCTAGCTCGGGTCAGCCCAGGCACAGAATGGTCCCAGTTCATTTCGGCTTTTCGGCTCGGCAGCTGAACCCCCAAAAGTGTGACAGCAAAGCAGCAGAAGAGATAAGGCTGGCCCTCAGCTTAGCAGATTAAAAGATGTTTATTAGCTCCAGAGTTGAGGAGCAGAGAGGTTGAGAGCGAGGTGCTGAGAGATGTTGCTGAGAGGCTGAGAGAGCTCTGAGAGAGAGTTTTTTCCTCCCTCCTGCCCCCTATAAGCGGGGGAGGGGTTTCAGGGAGGATACTACAAAACCACGAATCAGGGGTTTCAGGGGGTAACAAGGTGTTCCCACCCCCAAGCCTCGGACCACTAAAATCCAAAGCTAAAGGAATTCCCCTCGGGGGGCCTATCACCTGAAGCCTTCTCCCTGAGATTTCGCAATCTTGGGAGGGCTCCTGGAGAAACAGGCTGCCCCAGAGCAAGGGGGGTGGGAGGACACAAATCACCTTATTATACAGACAACACAAAAGGGATACAGAATTGGGGATACAGTGAAATGAACCATAACAAAAACTTCTTATAAAGACCTAATAAAACAGTTCTGCACCACTACAGCTCTCTTTCCATGTTAGAAGCTGTCAAGTTGAACAAGCTCTGCTTTGCAAGAACAGTGCACACTGCTCTCGCTGTGTATGCTTCTTTTCATCCGTTTGCACTGTGCATGGCCCATGTGAGTTTTCCATTTGTCCTAGGAAGCAAGTATGCTCCTGCAGCATTTCTCTGCTTCTCTCAGTGATTTCTGAGATTCTGATGCTAGGGCATCTGTTTCCCATGTTTGCAACAAGCAGAGAATGTGGGCTGCTATATGCTTGCTCTGTTTCCATGTTAGAAGCTGTCAATTTGAACAAGGTCTTCTGTGCGAGAACCATGCACACAGCTCTCACTGTGTATGCTTCTGTTCATCCGTTCGCACTGTGCACAGCCCAAATGAGTTTTTCATTTGTCCCAGCAAGCAAACATGGTCCTGCAGAATTTCTCTGCTTCTCTCAGTGATTTCTGGGATTCTCATGCTAGGGTGTCTGTTTTCCATGTTTTTGACAAGCTGAGAATGTGGTCTGCTGTCTGCTTGCTCTCTTTCCATGTTAGAAGCTGTCAAGTCGAACAAGCTCTGCTTTGAGAGAACAGTGCACACTGCTCTCGCTGTGTATGCTTCTTTTCATCCGTTTGCACTCTGCATGGCCCATGTGAGTTTTCCATTTGTCCTAGGAAGCAAATATGCTACTGCAGCATTTCTCTGCTTCTCTCAGTGATTTCTGAGATTCTGATGCTAGGGCACCTGTTTCCCATGTTTGCAACAAGCAGAGAATGTGGGCTGCTATATGCTTGCTCTGTTTCCATGTTAGAAGCCGTCAATTTGAACAAGGTCTTCTGTGCGAGAACCATGCACACAGCTCTCGCAGTGTATGCTGCTGTTCATCGGTTTGCACAGTGCACAGCCCAAGTGAGTTTTTCACTTTTTCAAGCAAGCAAATATGCTCCTGCAGCATTTCTCTGCTTCTCTCAGTGATTTCTGAGATAATGATCCTGGGGCGTCTGTTTTCCATGTTTGCAACAAGCAGAGCATGTGGATTGCTGTCTGCTTGCTCTGTTTCCATGTTAGAAGCTGTCAAGTCGAACAAGCTCTGCTCTGCGAGAACAGTGCACACTGCTCTCACTGTGTATGCTTCTGTTCATCCGTTTGCACTGTGCACAGCCCGAGTAAGGTTTTCATTTGTCCTTGTGTGGTGGTTTCAGGCAAATTTTGGGAGAAACCCTCCCACGGGGCCCCCCTCCCCTCCTCCAACAGGTTCGGGAAAAAGAATTCCTCAGAGAGAAGTGGAAAAAAGGAGAAAAAAAAAAGGCAAAAGAAAAAAAAGCAAAAAGCTTCAGCTATTCTACAGCGTCTAACTACGCTAGCACTTACTAACTAACTGCTGGGGAAAAAAACAAGAGAGCTTCTTTCGTCTTGCCGTGTTCCACTCCCCCGCTTCAAGGTCACTCTGATGAGCAGAGTTTTCCTGGGGAAAAACAAACCGCGCTTGCCCTCCCCCCTGCACCCAACAGACGATTGGGGATACACAGTCACCCCGGGACATCTTCCACCCCTTATCCCCATATCGTCGACTTACAGACATAACCAATGTATATTCCACATAAATCTTCCATCCATTCTCTCCACAAAAAACAAACAAGCAATACCCATCATGCTCCTGTCACGTTCCACACTGAGCCACTGAATCCAGGCCCCAGACTGCAGGGCAGAAGGATTCCTCTCTCACTTACTTATTCCTTCAACACTTGCTCATACCTTCAACACTTAACACATACCCTCTCACTTACACATTTCCTTCTATTTCATTCTGCATGGTTTAATGTACAAACAATAGCAATAGCATTCAGCAGACAGTGATGTTTGTAAATGATTCTCACCCAACAATCAGATCTCCCTGAGGTACACATCGTGTTGTTCCATCTTTCTGCATTATCCACCATGTGCAACCTGGTCCCTGAGCAAAGACAACCCCACGAATGGGTTTGTCTGTACTTGAGGCAGATTTGATCCACACTGACTTCCCTAACAGACCTCTGGCATGCACCACTGGGACTTTATCTCCATCTATTGTATGCAGAGGCTCAGCCTGGGCAGGGCCTACTCGGTTGGTGGAGCCTCGGGTGTTGACCAACCAGGTGGCCTTTGCCAAATGCTGCTCCCAATTCTTGAAAGATCCCCCACCCAATGCTTTCAACTGGGTTTTTAACAATGCATTGTGCCTCTCCACTTTGCCTGCAGCGGGTGCATGGTAGGGAATATGGTACACCCACTCAATGCCATGTTCCCTAGCCCAGGTGTTAATAAGGCTGTTCTTGAAATGAGTCCCGTTGTCTGACTCAATTCTCTCGGGGGTACCATGCCTCCACAGGACTTGTTTTTCAAGGCCCAGGATGGTGTTCCGGGCAGTAGCATGGGGCACAGCATAGGTCTCCAGCCACCCCGTGGTGGCTTCAACCATTGTGAGCACGTAGCGCTTGCCTTGGCGGGTTTGGGGAAGGGTGATGTAGTCAATCTGCCAGGCTTCCCCATACTTATACTTGGACCATCGCCCGCCATACCATAGGGGCTTCACCCGCTTGGCCTGTTTGATGGCAGCACACGTCTCACAGTCGTGGATAACCTGAGAAATACTGTCCAAGGTTAGATCCACCCCTCGGTCTCGGGCCCACTTATAGGTGGCATCTCTGCCCTGATGGCCTGAGGCATCATGGGCCCATCGAGCTAGGAACAACTCTCCCTTGTGTTCCCAATCTAAGTCTATCTTTGACACTTCTATTTTTGCTGCCCGATCTACCTGCTCATTGTTCCGGTGCTCCTCATTAGCTCTAATCTTGGGAATGTGGGCATCTACGTGGCGGACTTTCACAGGTAGTCTCCCTACCCTGGTAGCAATGTCTTTCCACTCCTTAGCAGCCCAAATTGGTTTCCCTCCACGCTGCCAATTGGCCTCTTTCCACCTCTTCAGCCATCCCCACAGAGCATTGGCTACCATCCATGAATCGGTATAGAGGTAGAGCCTCGGCCACCCCTCTCTTTCAGCAATATCTAAAGCCAATTGAACAGCCTTGAGTTCTGCAAGTTGACTTGATCCACCCTCTCCTTCAGTGGCCTCAGCAACCTGTCGTGTGGGGCTCCACACAGCTGCTTTCCACTTCCGGTTCATCCCTACAATACGACAGGAACCGTCAGTGAAAAGGGCATAATGTGTCTCCTCTGCTGGCAATTGGTTGTATGGTGGAGCCTCTTCAGCCCGTGTCACTTGCTCTTGTTCTTCATCTATGAGGCCAAAATTTTCACCCTCAAGCCAATTGGTAATTATTTCCAAAATCCCAGGGCGATTCAGTTTACCCATACGGGCGCGCTGCGTAATAAGAGCAATCCACTTGCTCCATGTGGCATCAGTGGCATGATGGGTGGAGGGAATCTTCCCTTTGAACATCCACCCTAGCACAGGCAGTCGGGGTGCCAGGAGGAGTTGTGCCTCTGTACCAATCACCTCTGAGGCGGCCTGAACTCCTTCATAGGCTGCTAAGATTTCCTTCTCCGTTGGGGTGTAGTTGGCTTCAGACCCTCTGTAGCTTCGACTCCAAAATCCTAGTGGCCGGCCTCGAGTCTCCCCAGGCACCTTCTGCCAAAGGCTCCAGGACAGGCCATTGTTCCCGGCTGCTGAGTAGAGCACGTTCTTCACATCTGATCCCGTCCTGACTGGGCCAAGGGCTACTGCATGAGCGATCTCCTGCTTGATCTGGGCAAAGGCTTGCTGCTGCTCAGGGCCCCAGTGGAAATCATTCTTTTTGCGGGTGACCAGGTAAAGAGGGCTCACAATCTGACTATACTCGGGAATATGCATCCTCCAGAAACCTATAGCACCTAGGAAAGCTTGTGTCTCCTTCTTATTGGTTGGTGGAGACATTGCTGTAATCTTGTTGATGACCTCAGTGGGAATCTGCCGCCGTCCATCGTGCCACTTTACTCCCAGGAACTGGATCTCACGAGCTGGTCCCTTAACTTTGCTCTTCTTGATAGCGAAACCGGCTTCCAGGAGGATCTGGATGATTTCCTTTCCCTTCTCAAACACTTCTGTTGCTGTGTTCCCCCACACAATGATGTCATCAATATACTGTAGATGTTCTGGAGCCTCACCCTTTTCCAGTGCAGCCTGGATCAGTCCATGGCAGATGGTGGGGCTGTGTTTCCACCCCTGGGGCAGTCGGTTCCAGGTGTACTGCACTCCCCTCCACGTGAAGGCAAACTGAGGCCTGCATTCTGCTGCCAAAGGAATGGAGAAAAATGCATTGGCTATATCAATCGTGGCATACCATTTTGCTGCCTTGGACTCCAGCTCGTACTGGAGCTCCAACATGTCTGGCACAGCAGCGCTCAGTGGCGGTGTCACCTCATTCAATGCACGGTAATCCACAGTCAATCTCCATTCTCCTTCAGATTTACGCACAGGCCAAATGGGGCTGTTGAAGGGTGAGTGGGTTTTACTAACCACCCCTTGGCTCTCCAGCTCTTGAATCATCTTATGGATGGGAATCACAGCATCTCGAGTTGTCCTATACTGTCGGCGGTGCACTATAGAAGTAGCAATTGGTACCCGTTGCTCTTGTACTTTCAGGAGTCCTACTGCAGATGGATTCTCAGACAGTCCAGGCAAGGTGTTCAATTGCTGGATGCCCTCTGTCACTACAGCCGCTATCCCGAATGCCCACTTGAGTCCTTTTGGGTCTTTGAAATACCCACTTCTGAGGTAATCTATGCCCAAAATGCATGGGGCCTCTGGCCCAGTCACAATAGGGTGTTTCTCCCACTCATTTCCAGTCAGGCTTACATCTGCTTCCACCAAGGTAAAATCCTGTGATCCCCCTGTCACGCCAGCAATAGAGACAGATTCTGCCCCTACATGTCTTGATGGCATTAATGTGCACTGCGCACCAGTATCAACCAAGGCCTCATACATTTGTGGTTCCGATGTGCCAGGCCAACGAATCCACACAGTCCAAAATACACGGTTTTCCCTAGCCTCTACCTGGCTAGAGGCAGGGCCCCTCTAAGCCTGGTTATCCTTCTTTCCTTGAGCGTATGTCTTAGAGGTTCCTTCAAGGGGGTCGGACATGTCATCATCGTCATACCTGGCAGTTTGGCTACGGGCAACTGGAGCCGCTTCCCTTTTGGTGGAACTCCCTCTCTGAGTCTTGACTTCCTTCAATTCACGCACCCGTTGTGCCAGGGCAGCCGTAGATTTTCCATCCCATCTTCTCATGTTTTCTCCGCAATCCCGCAGGAAGAACCACAGCTCAGCACGTGGAGTGTATCCTCTCTCCCTAGCCAGGGAGCACCTACGTTGGGTACCAGAACCTCTGATCTGTACTGCTGAGATTTGGAGAAGGTCCTCTCTAATCTTCTCCCTGAGTTTCTTATGATTCTTATCTATTTTATCCTCTAATTTCTGTAGACGTGTTTCTACAGCTGCAATTCTGGCGTGTGTTGGGCCATGCACAGCATCTGCATATGCTCGGAGCTTCTTTGCCATATCAAGCACCGTCTCCTCCATGTCCTCCCGCTTCATTACTGCTAAAGCAGAAGCGTATTCTAATGGCCCGAGTCGTATAAGTTTTCGCCACATCACAGATGTACATGATACCAAGTCTGGATTCCTAGTGTTTATGTCATCTGAGAAAACCATCTCTGCCACTGCCATTTCTCTCAGGCGTTGAATCCCTTGTTCTATGGTCTTCCATGGGGTTTGCTGCATATAGAGATCATCTGCACACAAGTATCTTTCTGCCACACTTCCTAGGACCCGTATCCAGAGACTGCAAGGACTAGCCTCTCTCATCATCTCCTGGTCGATGACTGGATCATGTGACAGGGATCCCAGATGCCTCGCTCCAGTGCCATCCAGAATTGTAGCCTCACCTGCAGCATCCCAAAGACGGACTAACCAACTAATTATAGATTCATCAGGTTGTCGCCGGTAATCTTTTCTTAGGCCCCGAAGGTCCTTCAGGGAAAATGAATCAATATTTGCTTCTGATCCTGAGCTAGAAGCTTTGGCTTCTGATTTTGGTGAAGGTCCTTCTCTTGGGTCATCATCGTCCACTGGTCGATCGGTTTTGACTGTGTGCTTCTTTGCCGGAGCAACTGCCAGGGGCTTGGGCTTAGTGTCTGGTTTAGCTGCCAGCTCAGGCTCAGGTTCTAGTTTAGCTGCTGGCTTCATAACTGGGGTGTTGGCCGCAGCCTGAGTGACGGGGGTAGCTGTTGGTTTGTATGCCTTCACCCCTGCCTCTGTCTGCTGCCCTACAGTCTCTAGCAATGTGCGATAAGCATATGCCAGGGCCCAGCTTACTGCAGCCACCTTTTCCCCCTTAGAGCCATCATGGCACCTCTCTTTCAGGTATTTCCCCAGCTCCACGGGATTCTGAATTTGTTCCCGTGGAAAATCCCAGACTACAGGGTCAGAGAATTCCTTGAGGAGTTGGCCCATATCCTCCCATTTTCCACACCACTCAGGATTTCCTCTGCCTGGGTCAGGAGTTTCATCAGCCCCTCTAGAAATCTCAGCCCATATTCTAGAGAAGCTGCAGACTGTATAGAGGAGGCTTACCAGATGACATACCAGAAAGATAGTCTCTTTAACACTCAGGGGAAACTCAACATTCTCCAGCAATGATTTAACCGATTCAGAGGAGAAGAAGGAAACTAAAGACTGCAATGTTTCATCCTCTGCTCCTCCTCCCACAAACAGGGTGAATAACCATAACCATGACCCATACATAGTAGGAAAAGCTCTCAGGACCTTTATAAACTTCCTACAAATTATGATGATTGAACCAAGGCCAATAGCTACTCTAATCCGTGTCCCTCTACTGTAAAAACTGCGTATTAATGACAATATTGGGGCTATCTCTGGATATGCAAATAAACCTAATGACCACAAAGGTATTAAGACCTCAAAGAAGCCTAAGGATCCAAAACACATCAAGGCCCCCACCCCAAGAGACATGAGTTCACGCAGCATAATTACTGACTGCTGAATACTAATCAGTACAGGGTTTTTCTACTCTCTCACAGCCCCACGTTGGGCTCCAATATGTTTGTGGTGGCTTCAGGCAAATTTTGGGAGAAACCCTCCCACGGGGCCCCCCTCCCCTCCTCCAACAGGTTCGGGAAAAAGAATTCCTCAGAGAGAAGTGGAAAAAAGGAGAAAAAAAAAAGGCAAAAGAAAAAAAAGCAAAAAGCTTCAGCTATTCCACAGCGTCTAACTACGCTAGCACTAACTAACTAACTGCTGGGGAAAAAAACAACAGAGCTTCTTTCGTCTTGCCGTGTTCCAACTCCCCCGCTTCAAGGTCACTCTGATGAGCAGAGTTTTCCTGGGGAAAAACAAACCGCGCTTGCCCTCCCCCCTGCACCCAACAGACGATTGGGGATACACAGTCACCCCAGGACACCTAGCAAGAAAACAGGCTCTCGCAGTATTTCTGTGCTTCTCGCAGTCATTTCTGTGATTCTCATGATGGGGCGTCTGTTTTCCACGTTTGCAGCAAGCAGAGCATGATGGTTGCTCTCTGCTTGCTCTGTTTCCATGTTAGAAGCTACCATGTCGAACAAGCTCGGCTCTGCGAGAACAGTGCCCACAGCTCTCACTGTGTATGCTTCCGTTCATCTGTTTGCACAGTGCACAGCCCATTTGAGTTTTCATATATCCTTGCAAGCAAACATGCTCCTGCAGCATTGCTCTGCTTCTCTCTGTGATTTCTGAGATTCTCATGCTAGGGTGTCTGTTTTCCATGTTTATAGCAAGCAGAGAATGTGGGCTGCTGTCCGCTTGCTCTCTTTCCATGTTAGAAGCTGTCAAGTTGAACAAGCTCTGCTATGCGAGAACAGTGCACACTACTCACACTGTGTATGCTTCTGTTCATCGGTTTGCATTGTTCACAGCCCAAGTGAGTTTTTCACTTTTTCAAGCAAGAAAACACACTCCTCCTGAATTTCTCTGCTTCTCTCAGGGATTTCTGAGATAATGATCCTGGGGCGTCTGTTTTCCATGTTTGCAGCAAACAGAGCATGTGGGTTGCTGTCTGCTTGCTCTCTTTCCATGTTAGAAGCTGTCAAGTTGAACAACCTCTGCTTTGCGAGAACAGAGCACACAGCTCTCACTGTGTATGCTTCTGTGTCGCAGTGTCCGAATCGCGTGTTAATCACGCTGCAATAGCTAGCTAGGTCCACTAGATGTCACTGCAGCAGCGTGTTTGGGCAAAGTGGCTAGCTAAGAAATCCTCCTTCTGCCCTGCGATGAGCACGGAGATGAAGCAATGGCGACCTCAGCAGTCAGAAGAAAGCCGGACTCTTGCAGGCAGGATTTAAATGAGGTTTACTGGAGAGGAGAGAGCCGGGAGCTCTGCCCCTGTGACCTGCTGCCCAGAAGAGACCCCGGGCCAGGGGTGCACGAGCTTTTTAAAGTGGGGTGGAAACAGGGGTGGCTGACAACCGGTTCAGCCAGTCACGACAATGGGGGGTGTAACTGGGGGTGTAAACTTTACAGCAGGGGGCCAACCACACAAGATGGGAGGGAATTCCAAGCGCCCCAGCCTATCACTCGACCCCCTCCCTGGAGTTTTCCAGAAGCCAGGGAAGGTGTCCAAAGTGACAGACAGGTCGACCACGAGGAGTGGGGGAAGGGAGTGACAAAGACAGGAGCAAGGGAGGATTGATTGACAGCAAACATCTGTTTAAGCAGCCTAACTCATAAGGGGAAAACCAGTACAGAACACAGGGGTATACAGTGAACTAAATCATTACAAAAGTAACTCAAAAATCTTACAAAAACAACTTAATCACTTAATAAAACAATTCTCACACCACTACACTTCTGTTCATCTGCTTGCACTGTGCACAGCCCATTTGAGTTTTTCACTTTTTCAAGCAAGCAAACATGGTCCTGCAGAATTTCTCTGCTTCTCTCAGTGATTTCTGAGATTCTGATGCTGGAGTGTCAGTTTTCCATGTTTGCAACAAGCAGAGCATGTGGGCTGCTGTCTGCTTGCTCTCTTTCCATGTTAGAAGCTGTCAAGTTGAACAAGCTCTGCTTTGCGAAGACAGTGCACACTGCCCTCGCTGTGTATGCTTCTTTTCAACCGTTTGCACTGTGCATGGGCCATGTGAGTTTTTCATTTGTCCTAGGAAGCAAACATGCTCCTGCAGCATTTCGCTGCTTCTCTCAGTGATTTCTGAGTTTCTGATGCTAGGGCATCTGTTTTCCATGTTTGCAACAAGCAGAGCATCTGGGCTGCTGTCTGCTTGCTCTCTTTCAATGTTAGAAGCTGTCAAGTCGAACAAGCTCTGCTCTGCGAGAACAGTGCACACTGCTCTCACTGTGTATGCTTCTGTTCATCGGTTTGCACTGTGCGCAGCCCAAGTGAGTTTTTCAATTTTTCAAGCAAGTAAACATGCTCCTGCAGCATTTCTCTGCTTCTCTCAGTGATTTCTGAGGTTCTGATGCTAGGGTGTCTGTTTTCCTTCTGTGCAACAAGCAGAGCATGTGGGCTGCTGCTGTCTGCTTGCTCTGTTTCCATGTTAGAAGCTGTCATGTTGAACAAGCTCTGCTTTGCGAGGACAGGGCACACAGCTCTCACTGTGTATGCTTCTGTTCATCTGTATGCACTGTGCACAGCCCATTTGTGTTTTTCATTGGTCCTAGCAAGAAAACATGCTCCTGCAGAATTTCTCTGCTTCTCTCAGTGATTTCTGAGATTCTGATGCTAGGGTGTCTGTTTTCCATGTTTATAACAAGCAGAGAATGTGGGCTGCTGTCTGCTTGCTCTCTGTGTCTGGTTCCGTCCCGCACCGGGCGGGAGATGACCTCTGGCTAGCTCGGGTCAGCCCAGGCACAGAATGGTCCCAGTTCGTTTCGGCTTTTCGGCTCGGCAGCTGAACCCCCAAAAGTGTGACAGCAAAGCAGCAGAAGAGATAAGGCTGGCTCTCAGCTTAGCAGATTAATAGATGTTTATTAGCTCCAGAGTTGAGGAGCAGAGAGGTTGAGAGCGAGGTGCTGAGAGATGTTGCTGAGAGGCTGAGAGAGCTCTGAGAGAGAGTTTTTTCCTCCCTCCTGCCACCTATAAGCGGGGGAGGGGTTTCAGGGAGGATACTACAAAACCACGAATCAGGGGTTTCAGGGGGTAACAAGGTGTGACCACCCCCAAGCCTCGGACCACTAAAATCCAAAGCTAAAGGAATTCTCCCCGGGGGGCCTATCACCTGAAGCCTTCTCCCTGAGATTTCGCAATCTTGGGAGGGCTCCTGGAGAAACAGGCTGCCCCAGAGCAAGGGGGGTGGGAGGACACAAATCACCTTATTATACAGACAACACAAAAGGGATACAGAATTGGGGATACAGTGAAATGAGCCATAACATAAACTTCTTATAAAGACCTAATAAAACAGTTCTGCACCACTACAGCTCTCTTTCCATGTTAGAAGCTGTCAAGTTGAACAAGCTCTGCTCTGCGAAAACAGTGCCCACAGCTCTCACTGTGTATGCTTCTGTTCATTCGTTTGCACTGTGCACAGCCCAAGTAAGGTTTTCATTTGTCCTAGCAAGAAAACAGGCTCCCGCAGCATTTCTCTGCTTCTCGCACTGATTTCTGTGATTCTGATGATGGGGCGTCTGTTGTCCACGTTTGCAGCAAGCAGAGCATGTTGGTTGCTCTCTGCTTGCTCTGTTTCCATGTTAGAAGCTGCCAAGTCAAACAACCTCTGCTCTGCGAGAACAGTGCCCACAGCTCTCACTGTGTATGCTTCTGTTCATCTGTTTGCACAGTGCACAGCCCATTTGAGTTTTTCATATATCCTTGCAAGCAAACATGCTCCTGCAGCATTGCTCTGCTTCTCTCAGGGATTTCTGAGATTCTGATGCTGGGGAGTCTGTTTTCCATGTTTGCGGCAAGCAGTCCATGTGGGTTGCTGTCTGCTTGTTCTCTTTCCATGTTAGAAGCTGTCAAGCTGAAGAACCTCTGCTTTGCGAGAACAGTGCACACAGCTCTCACTGTGTATGCTTCTGTGTCGCAGTGTCCGAATCGCGTGTTAATCACGCTGCAATAGCTAGCTCTCTCCACTAGATGTCACTGCAGCAGCGTGTTAGGGCAAAGTGGCTAGCTAAGAAAGCCTCCTTCTGCCCTGCGATGAGCACGGAGATGAAGCAATGGCGACCTCAGCAGTCAGAAGAAAGCCGGACTCTTGCAGGCAGGATTTAAATGAGGTTTACTGGAGGGGAGAGAGCCGGGAGCTCTGCCCCTGTGACCTGCTGCCCAGAAGAGACCCCGGGTCAGGGGTGCACGAGCTATTTAAAGTGGGGTGGAAACAGGGGTGGCTGACAACCGGTTCAGCCAGTCACGACAACGGGGGGTGTAACTGGGGGTGTAAACTTTACAGCAGGGGGCCAACCACACAAGATGGGAGGGAATTCCAAGGGCCCCAGCCTATCACTCGACCCCCTCCCTGGAGTTTTCCAGAAGCCAGGGAAGGTGTCCAAAGTGACAGACAGGTCGACCACGAGGAGTGGGGGAAGGGAGTGACAAAGAGAGGAGCAAGGGAGGATTGATTGACAGAAAACGTCTGTTTAAGCAACCTAACTCATAAGGGGAAAACCAGTACAGAACACAGGGGTATAGAGTGGACTAAATCATTACAAAAGTAACTCAAAAATCTTACAAAAATAACTTAATAACTTAATAAAACAATTCTCACACCACTACACTTCTGTTCATCTGTTTGCACTGTGCACAGGCCATTTGCGTTTTTCATTTGTTCTAGCAGGCAAACACTCTCCTGCAGCATTGCGCTGCTTCTCTCAGTGATTTCTGAGTTTCTGATACCAGGGTGTCTCTATTCCTTCTTTGCAACAAGCAGAGAATGTTGGCTGAGGTCTGCTTGCTGTCTTTCCATCTCAGAAGCTGTAAAGTTGAACAAGCCCTCCTTTGCGAGAACAGTGCCCACAGCTCTCGCTGTGTATCCTTCTGTTCATCGGTTTGCACTGTGCATGGCCCACTTGAGTTTTTCATTTGTCCTAGGAAGCAAACATGCTCCTGCAGCATTTCACTGCTTAACTCAGCGATTTCTGTGATTCTGATCCTGGGGTGTTTCTTTTCCATGTTTGCCGCATGCAGGACATGTGCTTTGCTGTCTGCTTGCTCTCTTTCCATGTTAGAAGCTGTCAAGTCGAACAAGCTCTGCTCTGCGAGAACAGGGCACACATCTCTCACTGTGTATGCTTCTGTGCATCTGTTTGCACAGTGCACAGCCCATTTAAGTTTTTCATATGCCCTAGCAAACAAACATGCACCCGCAGCATTTCTCTTCTTCTCTCAGTGATTTCTGAGATACTGATGCTAGGGTGACTGTTTTCCATGTTTGCAACAAGCAGAGCATGTGGGCTGCTGTCTGCTTGCTCTCTTTCCATGTTGGAAGCTGTCAAGTTGAACAAGCTCTGCTTTGTGAGAACAGTGCCTACCGCTCCCGCTGTGTATGCTTCTGTTCAACGGTTTGCACTGTGCACAGCCCAAGTGAGTTTTTCAATTTTTCAAGCAAGCAAACATGCTCCTGCAGCATTTCTCTGCTTCTCTCAGAGATTTCTGTGATTCTGATGCTGGGGTGTCTGTTTTCCATGTTTGCAGCAAGCAGAGCATGTGGGGTGCTGTCTTCTTGCTCTCTTTCCATGTTAGAAGCTGTCAAGTTGAACAAGCTCTGCTTTGCGAAGACAGTGCACACTGCCCTCGCTGTGTATGCTTCTTTTCAACCGTTTGCACTGTGCATGGGCCATGTGAGTTTTTCATATGCCCTAGCAAACAAACATGCACCCGCAGCATTTCTCTTCTTCTCTCAGAGATTTCTGTGATTCTGATGCTGGGGTGTCTGTTTTCCATGTTTGCAGCAAGCAGAGCATGTGGGGTGCTGTCTTCTTGCTCTCTTTCCATGTTAGAAGCTGTCAAGTTGAACAACCTCTGCTTTGCGAGAACAGTGCACACAGCTCTCACTGTGTATGCTTCTGTGTCGCAGTGTCCGAATCGCGTGTTAATCACGCTGCAATAGCTAGCTCAGTCCACTAGATGTCACTGCAGCAGCGTGTTAGGGAAAAGTAGCTAGCTAAGAAAGCCTCCTTCGGCCCTGCGATGGGCAAGGGGATGAGGCAATGGCGACCTCAGCAGTCAGAAGAAAGCCGGACTCTTGCAGGCAGGATTTAAATGAGGTTTGTTGGAGAGGAGAGAGCCAGGAGCTCTGCCCCTGTGACCTGCTGCCCAGAAGAGACCCCGGGCCAGGGGTGCACGAGCTTTTTAAAGTGGGGTGGAAACAGGGGTGGCTGACAACCGGTTCAGCCAGTCACGACAACAAGGGGTGTATCTGGGGGTGTAAATTTTACAACAGGGGGCCAACCACACAAGATGGGAGGGAATTCCAAGGGCCCCAGCCTATCACTCGACCCCCTCCCTGGAGATTTCCTGAAGCCAGGGAAGGTGTCCAAAGTGACAGACAGGTCGACCACGAGGAGTGGGGGAAGGGAGTGACAAAGACAGGTGCAGGGGAGGATTGATTGACTGAAAACGTCTGTTTACGCAACTCAACTCATAAGGGGAAAACCAGTACAGAACACAGGGGTATTCAGTGAACTAAATCATTACAAAAATAACTCAAAATTCTTACAAAAATAAATTAATAACTTAATAAAACAATTCTCACACCACTACACTTCGGTTCATCTCTTTGCACTGTGCACAGCCCATTTGAGTTTTTCATTTGTCCTAGCAAGCAAACATGCTCCTGCAGCATTTCTCTGCTTCTCTCAGTGATTTCTCAGATTCTGATGCTGGGGTGTCTGTTTTCCTCATTTGCAGCAAGCAGAGCATGTGGGTTGCTGTCTGCTTGCTCTCTTTCCATGTTAGAAGCTGTCAAGCTGAACAAGCTCTGCTTTGAGAGAACCATGCACACAGCTCTCACTGTGCATGCTTCTTTTAATCCGTTTTCACTGTGCATGGCCCATGTGAGTTTTCCATTTATCCTAGGAAGCAGACATGCTCCTGCAGCATTTCTCTGCTTCTCTCACTGATTTCCGAGATTCTGATGCTAGGGCATCTGTTTCACATGTTTGCAACAAGCAGAGAATGTGGGCTGCTATATGCTTGCTCTATTTCCATGTTAGAAGCTGTCAATTTGAACAACGTCTTCTGTGCGGGAAGCATGCACACAGCTCTCGCTGTGTATGCTTCTGTTCATCGGTTTGCGCTGTGCACAGCCCAAGTGAGTTTTTCACTTTTTCAAGCAAGCAAAAATGCTCCTGCAGCATTTCCCTACTTCTCTCAGTGATTTTTGAGTTTCTGATGCTAGGGTGTCTGTTTTCTGTAGTGGTGCAGAACTGTTTTATTAGGTTTTTATAAGAAGTTTATGTTATGATTAATTTCACTGTATCCCCAATGTTGTAATCCCTTTTGTGTTGTCTGTGTAATAAGGTGTTTTGTGTTCTTCCACCCCCCTTGCCCTGGGGCAGCCTGTTTCTCCAGGAGTCCTCCCAAGATTGCGAAATCTCAGGGAGAGGACTTCTGGTGATAGGCCCCCCGGGGAGAATTCTTTTAGCTTTGGATTTTAGTGGTCCGAGGCTTGGGGGTGGGCACACCTTGTTACCCCCTGAAACCCCTGATTCGTGGTTTTGTAGTATCCTCCCTGAAACCCCTCCCCCGCTTATAGGTGGCAGGAGGGAGGAAAAAACCCTCTCAGCACCCCTCTCAGCCTCTCAGTGACATCTCTCAGCACCTCGCTCTCAACCTCTCAGCTCCTCAACTCTGGAGCTAATAAACATCTTTTAACCTGCTAAGCTGAGAGCCAGCCTTTTCTCTTCTGCTGCTGTTGCTGTCACAACACTTTTGGGGGTTCAGCTGCCGAGCCGAGAAACCGAAACGAACCGGGACCATTCTGTGCCTGGGTTGACCCGAGCTAGCCAGGGGTCACCTCCCGCCCGGTGCGGGACGGAACCAGACACAGATTTGGCGCGCCAACGTGGAGCAGACCACACCAGCTCAGACCAGAGCGTGGAACTCCAACGTGGAGCACACCACGCCGGCAGGAGCAGCTTGGACCACGTGGAGCACAGCTCCACGGTGACAGAGCGTCTGGTGCCCACGCAGGGCCCCCCGGAGGCAAGGAGGACCCTGCGAACAGACTGGGGCTGATTTAGCCCGAAGAACAGTCTCTGGGCGTCACGCACCCCTGGGAAATTGACTTTTAAAGAGGCAAGTCCCAGGGGAAAGAAGGGGAGCTTCGGGCCCTGACCGGAGTCCTTCTTGCAGCAGAACAACCCGACCCACGCACCCCCCAGGTCACAGGACACGTAAGTATACCCCCAATGGGAGATATTTACTGGTTTTAGGGTTCCCCCGAGGGAGGGGGATTACTGGGGAGGAAAAAATCCTCCAAAAATAGCTGCGCAGCTAAAGGGTTTAACCTCCTGTGAGTTCGAGCAGACGGGGTCTGCGGGGCAGTTCTTTTCATCTGGGTTCGGGTTCAAAAGCAACTTAGTATCAAAACATGGGCGGAAAGCTAACAGTCGCCCAGAAAAGGTTGTTTTATAATTATGTTTTTGTTCTGAAAGAAGCGAAATTGAAAATTTCAAAAGGCGAGTTAAAAAGTTTTGTTCGGTGGCTTGGTCTGCAATTCCCCCATGTAACTCCTGAGACGGTCTGCAGTGCCGATTTCTGTGGCACGGTAGAAAGGCAATTAATTCGGCTGATTGAAACAGGGGACAAAAAGGCTACAAAGTATTTTATTGTAGCAACAAACATTAAATCAGCGATTCAGTCTCAAAGGGGAAAGCAGCATGAGCCGAGCAGAGAAATGTGTTCTCTCCCTCCTCCCCCCCCTTCTTCTCCCCGGTCCCCGTGTCCCCGGGAAAGTGTTCTGAATGTAGCAGCAGGGCTCCCCCCCGCCCGCTCAGCCTCCGGGACCCCCCGGCCACCCCACCCGTGCTGGCCCCATGGGGCCGGGAGGGAGCTCTCAGGCAGCCTTGGCCACGTTGCAAGAGACAATCCTCCGTCCCTGCTTTCCCCAAGGGAAAAATGCCGAGTTCGTTTTTCTTTGGGGGGGAAGCCACGTGGCCGGCACGGGGACCCCAAGATGGCGGCGACCGCATGGCAGGGGACTCCCCCGCCCCCTCAGCGCCGCCCACCCCTCCCTACCCCGGTGACGTGGCACCTGCACGGTGCGGCCCCGCCCCGTCCCCCTCCCCCGCCCCGCCTTACCCCTGTGACGTCGGGTGTCTGCCGCGTGGCCCCGGCCCCGCCCCCGCCCCGCGCGGCCCCGGCCCCGCTCCCACCCCACGTGGTGCCGGTCCCGACCCCCGCGGCCCCGCCCCCGCCCCGCGCGCCGCGGCCGCGCTGCCCCCCCCAACCCCCTGTGGCTGCATGTGCGCGCTGCAGCACCCCCCCTCCCCCCCCGCGGCGCCGCTGCCTGAGGGGTTCCCCAGTGCGGCGTGGCCGTGGCCCGCTGCGCCCCCCGCAGCTGCCGCGCTGCTGCCCGCCCCGGAGCAGCCGGGTCCCGCGCCGCCGGGGCTCGAGCCTGCTCCCCCAGGATTCCCCCCACCCCCCCACTCCTCGATGATGTCACCCCCCGGGCAAACCGCGCCCCCTGCAGGGACGTGGTTGCCAAGCAACCAGGTGCCTCAGGGCTCCCTTGATCCCTCAAACCCGGGAGTGCCTGAGCAGCGAACCGGGGCAGATGCAGCTGCCGGTCCCTGCTCCATTCCGACTCTCGCTCCTGTAACCTACCGCAATGCCCGCGGTGGTAACAACAGGGCAGAGTACCACCCATTTCCCCGAGCCACCATCAAAGAAATCTGCAAAGCTCACAGGACATATGGCCGGGATGGGCCATATTTCAGAGGGCTCCTCAGAGCAGATCTCTCTGCAGAGGAAGTGGTGCCTGCTGATTTAAAGTACCTGTTTTCTTGCTTGCTGAACCCAACAGAGTACATCCTATGGGTCACAGCTTGGAAACAGCTGCTCCAGGATGCCTTACCAGGGCTCCTCAGCCATCTTAACACTAGAGTGGATGCTCAGGGAAATCCCATCACTCTAGAACACATCGCGGGTGAGGGGCAGTGGGCAGAAGCCACTGACCAAGTGGTCATTCCTGTCCAGTGCCTCCACGTAGTGAGAGAGACAGCCCTGACTGCATTCTTCAGCATGCAAACACAAGGTCCTGTGATTTCATATTCAAAAATCAGACAGGACCAAAGGGAGTCTTTCACAGATTTTGTGGAGAGACTGTCCCGAGCTATTGAAGCTCAGGTCAAAAACGAGATGGCTCGGGAACACATTTTAACAGAGATTGCGTTTTCGAATGCAAATGATTTATGTCGTGCTGCGATTTTAAGTTTACCTCTAAACCCCAAACCAACCTTACCAGACATGCTTCAGGTATGTCAGGTAAAGGTGCCTTTTATGAGTTCATCCACAGGTCCACGGCACAAACCTCATCAAGTCGCAGCCATGGCAGCTGAAGATTCCCAAGAAACACTGAACACCGGGAAGAAGCTTTCTGCTCAAAGCTCCCAGAAGTGTTTTTTGTGTGGGAATTTGGGGCACTGGGTTTCCAAATGCCCCCTCAAGAAAGAATTAGAGGACCTCAAAAACAAAAAAGGGGGAGGGGAAGGGGAAAAAGGTAGAGGGTTTAAACCCTCACAAAAAAACTGGTGAAAGAGCGCAGGTCCACCCTGCGTGAAGAAAAAAATGGGGTGGACCAGGCAGGAGGGGAGGGGACGGGGAGCCAAGGGAAAAAGAAGGAGAAGCTGCATTGCCCCATTCAGGGCAGCAGCAAAAATAACACACTGGAAATGACTTATATGGGCCATGACATGGCACAGCCGATTTTGACAACTAATTCTAAGTATACCCCCTACAGGTTGCAGCTCACAGAGGGTTTGCACCTGAAGGACAACGATTGGAATTTTGTGTCAGTTGACAACAGTGAGCAGGGTACCTGGCCAAGGGTCAAAGGTAAGCTCATCGTTGTGGGGGACTGCAAACACACCCCAAAAGAGATCGAAATTCTTCCAGGAACACTTGATAACAATCCTGGAAAGTTCGTTCTCTGGCTACGCTGCACTCATCCACCAACATTCCTACCTAAAGGGCAGATAGTTGCCCAGATCATACCCACCTGGGAATGCCCGGAAGAAGACAAGATGCCAACTGCTTGTCCCGTGCACAAGATCACAGAAGTGAAACCCCAGGTGGGATGTGAGTTACAGGTGGGTGATGAGGCCATTAACATCACAGGCCTCCTAGACACGGGCGCGAACGTGACTGTGATCCCAGCCGAGCACTGGCCGTCACGTTGGGCCTTGGAAAACGTGGCAGGACATGTGCAAGGAATAGGGGGAATGCAATTGGCGAAACAATCAAAGAGTGTGGTTCAAATTAAGGGGCCAAAAGGGCAGTTGGCCAGTTTACGCCCTTTTGTTTTGGATTATAGGGAACCCTTGTTGGGGAGAGACCTGATGGCTCAGTGGGGAGTCACAATTGACATCCGAGACCCCCCACAGGATTTTTGGGCAGCGGTCGCTGAGGAGTGCCCTACCCACAAGCTGAATTGGAAAACAGATACTCCGGTGTGGGTAGAGCAGTGGCCGCTTTCAAAACAAAAATTGAAGGCGCTCGAAGAGCTCGTGGAGGAGCAGTTAGCTAAGGGTCACATTGTAGAGACCACCAGCCCTTGGAATTCGCCGGTTTTCGTTATCCGGAAGCCGGGGAAGGACAAGTGGAGGCTCCTCCAGGATCTCAGACAAATTAACAATGTGATAGAAGATATGGGCTCTCTTCAACCCGGGATGCCTACCCCGACCATGCTCCCACAAAATTGGAAATTGGCTGTTATAGATATAAAAGATTGTTTCTTCCATATTCCCCTACACCCTGACGATGCACCACGTTTTGCATTCTCGGTTCCCACCATTAACCGAGAGGCCCCGAGGAAACGCTACCATTGGAAAGTTTTACCCCAAGGGATGAAAGTGTCTCCGGTAATCTGCCAGTGGTATGTGGCTTCCTTGCTGTCCCCGGTCCGCGTAGCCGCAGAGAAAGCAATCATCCATCAGTATATGGATGATGTGCTTGTGTGTGCCCCCACCGATGATGTCTTGTCACACGCGCTTGACCTGACAATTAATGCATTGGTTGTTGCAGGGTTCGAGGTGCAGGAAGACAAGGTTCAAAGGATGCCACCTTGGAGGTACCTTGGGCTGGAGATTGGCAAGCGGACCATTGTGCCGCAGAAATTGGAAATCAGGCCCAAAATTCAGACCCTCGCAGATGTCCATCAGCTGTGTGGGGCATTGAACTGGGTGAGACCCTGGCTAGGCCTCACAACTGAGGACCTAGCCCCTCTTTTCAATTTATTGAAAGGGGGAGAGGAGCTGAGTTCTCCCAGGGAACTAACCCCGGAAGCAAAGGAGGCGCTGGAAAAGGTACAGCATCTCATGTCCACTCGGCAGGCCCACCGGTGTGATCCAGACCTGCCTTTCAAATTCATAATTATGGGGAAATTGCCACACCTCCATGGAGTCATTTTCCAGTGGAGAAATAACATCAAAAAGGACCAGGGCAGAGAGGACCCGCTTCTAATCATAGAATGGGTCTTTCTCAGCCATCAAAGGTCCAAGAGAATGACACGTCCACAGGAACTGGTGGCTGAACTGATCCGAAAAGCCAGAGTCCGGATCAGGGAATTGGCAGGGTGTGATTTTGAATGCATTCACATTCCAATTGGATTAAGATCGGGACAAATTACAAAGGCAATGTTAGAACACCTGCTTCAGGAAAATGAAGCACTGCAGTTTGCTCTGGATTCCTTTACTGGGCAAATCTCAATTCATCGGCCAGCCCACAAAATTTTTAATCAGGATGCCAAATTCACACTGAATTTGAAAGATGTTCAGAGCAGGAGGCCTTTAGAGGCCCTGACAGTTTTCACGGACGCGTCCGGAATGTCCCACAAGTCAGTTATGACTTGGAAGGACCCTCAGACTCAGCAGTGGGAGGCAGATGTTGCCGAGGTGGAGGGATCACCTCAGGTTGCTGAGTTGGCCGCTGTTGTCAGGGCTTTCGAAAGGTTCCCCGAACCCTTCAATTTAGTAACGGACTCCGCTTATGTGGCTGGAGTGGTATCGAGGGCAGATCAGGCAATACTGCAGGAAGTGTCTAACACAGCACTGTTTGAGCTGCTTTCTAAGCTTGTCAAGCTTGTCTCCCACAGAGAGCAGCCATTCTTTGTGATGCATACGAGATCACACACCGATTTGCCGGGTTTCATAGCTGAGTGGAACAGAAGGGCTGATGCTCTTGCTGCTCCTGCAGTCATGGCTCCATTGCCAAGCATTTTTGAGCAGGCAAAGCTCAGTCATCAGCTTCACCATCAGAACGCGCCTGGCCTTGTTCGCCGGTTTCACATCACTCGGGAACAGGCTAAGGCAATTGTGGCTACGTGTCCCTCATGCAATCAGCATGCACTCCCCACCTTAAGTGTGGGAGTGAACCCCAGAGGTCTGAACAGCTGTGAGCTGTGGCAGACTGATGTAACACATATCCCCCAATTCGGCCGATCTAAATATGTACATGTGTCAGTGGACACCTACTCCGGTGCAGTTTTTGCTTCCGCCCACGCAGGGGAGAAAACCTCGGATGCAATCAAACACCTCATCCAGGCTTTCTCCTTCATGGGCATCCCAAAAGAATTAAAAACTGATAATGGCCCAGCGTACCATTCCAAGGAATTCTGCAGCTTCCTGCAACAATGGGGAGTGGGACATAAAACCGGCATCCCTCATTCCCCAACAGGCCAAGCTGTAGTGGAGAGGACCCACAGAGAAATCAAAAGGGTCCTCAACCAACAACAACCAGTGTTGAAAACAGAAACACCGCAGACCCGATTGGCCAGGGCTCTATTCACACTGAATTTTTTAAACAGCACCTTTGAGTTTTTAAACCCGCCGATCGTTCGTCATTTCGGGGCAAACCCTCAACTAAACATCAAGGAGAGGCCGCCAGTCATGGTCCGGGACCCTGAGACTGGAAGGACAGAGGGACCTCATGATTTAGTCACGTGGGGTCGTGGGTACGCTTGCGTGTCCACCCCCACAGGGCCGAGATGGTTACCATCAAAATGGGTGAGGCCCTATGTCCCGAAGGTCTCAGGGGAGAAAAAGAAACTGCCACAGGTTACTCAGGCAGCTTTTAGGAGGAAAAGGAGGGAAGATTTTTCCCAGGATGGTTTCGCTTTCCTGAATGACCCCTGCTTGAATGTTAATTGTTTGTTTTAGTTCTTTTAGTCCTGTCAGAGCCTGTCCAGCGCCGTCCCCTGTGCTGAGAAAGTTCCACCTGCTCCTCAGCATCCTGCTGCTTGCCAGTCTCACTGCACCTGTCTCCAGATGGTTGGTGCCCCAGCCCAAAGCCACCAGGGCAATGGGGCAGACCACAAAGCCAGCCAGAACATCCGAGACATGGTGAATGACATCAAAAGAGAGACTGGTGACTGGCTGAATGGATTGTTTGGGGACTGGGGACTTTCGGGCTGGGTGGGTTCAATTTTGAAATCAGTTTTGTTATTTTTGTTTGTTATTCTGTTAATTTTAATTGGATTTGGCATCATCAAAAAAATGTTAGGTAGATTAATTTCTAGCACCACACATGCCCCCTCTGTGAACCAAGTTGCTGTATCATCCGTGCCTGGATGGGAGGAGAACGTGGAACTGGAGGAAGACCCAGAAGACAGGAGACACCCAGAGGAGGAACCTCAGATGGAGTGGCCCACTCAGCCAGAGTGGCTCGCCGAGAGTTACCCGGACTTTGAATATCAACCTCCTCCATTCCAGCCCTCCTCCTGTTATTAAAACAGAAAAGGGGGAGATGTAGTGGTGCAGAACTGTTTTATTAGGTTTTTATAAGAAGTTTATGTTATGATTCATTTCACTGTATCCCCAATGTTGTAATCCCTTTTGTGTTGTCTGTATAATAAGGTGTTTTGTGTTCTCCCACCCCCCTTGCCCTGGGGCAGCCTGTTTCTCCAGGAGTCCTCCCAAGATTGCGAAATCTCAGGGAGAGGGCTTCAGGTGATAGGCCCCCCGGGGGGAATTCCTTTAGCTTTGGATTTTAGTGGTCCGAGGCTTGGGGGTGAGCACACCTTGTTACCCCCTGAAACCCCTGATTCGTGGTTTTGTAGTATTCTCCCTGAAACCCCTCCCCCGCTTATAGGGGGCAGGAGGGAGGAAAAAACCCTCTCAGCACCCCTCTCAGCCTCTCAGCAACATCTCTCAGCACCTCGCTCTCAACCTCTCAGCTCCTCAACTCTGGAGCTAATAAACATCTTTTAACCTGCTAAGCTGAGAGCCAGCCTTTTCTCTTCTGCTGCTGTTGCTGTCACAACTCTTTTGGGAGTTCAGCTGCCGAGCCGAGAAACCGAAACGAACCGGGACCATTCTGTGCCTGGGTTGACCCGAGCTAGCCAGGGGTCACCTCCAGCCCGGTGCGGGACGGAACCAGACACAGTTTTCCATGTTTGCAGCAAGCAGAGCATGTGGAATGCTGTCTGCTTGCTCTGTTTCCATGTTAGAAGCTGTGAAGTTGAACAAGCTCCACTTTGCGAGAACAGTGCACACTGCTCTCACTGTGTATGCTTATGTTCATCGGTTTGAATTGCTCACAGCCCAAGTGAGTTTTTCACTTTTTCAAGCAAGAAAACACGCTCTTGCAGAATTTCTCTGCTTCTCTCAGTGATTTCTGTGATTCTGATACTGGTGTGTCTGTTTTCCATGTTTGCAGCAGGCAGAGCATCTGGGCTGCTGTCTGCTTGCTCTCTTTCCATGTTAGAAGCTGTCAAGTCGAACAAGCTTTGCTTTGCGAGGACAGTGCACACTGCTCCCACTATGTATGCTTCTGTTCATCCGTTTGCACTGTGCACGGCCCATTTGAGTTTTTCATTTGTCCTAGCATGCAAAAATGGTCCTGCAGCATTTCTCTACTTCTCTCAGTGATTTCTGAGATTCTGATGCTAGGGTGTCTGTTTTCCAAGTTTGCAACAAGGAGAGCATGTGGGCTGCTGTCGGCTTGCTCTGTTTCCATGTTAGAAGCTGACAAGTCCAACAAATTCTGCTCTGTGAGAACAGTGCCCACAGCTCTCGCTATGTATGCTTCTGTTCATCTGTTTCCACTGTGCACAGCCCATGTGTGTTTTTCATTTGTCCTAGCATGCAAACATGGTCCTGCAGCATTTCTCTGCTTCTCTCAGTGATTTCTGAGATTCTGATGCTAGGGTGTCTGCCTTCCATATTTGCAACAAGCAGAGCATCTGGGCTGCTGTCTGCTTGCTCTCTTTCCATGTTAGACACTGTCAAGTTGAACAAGCTTTGCTTTGCGAGAACAGTGCACACTGCTCGCGCTGTGTATGCTTCTGTTCATTGGTTTGCACTGTGCACAGCCCATTTGAGTTTTTCACTTTTTCAAGCAAGCAAACATGGTCCTGCAGCATTTCTCTGCTTCTCTCTGTGATTTCTGAGATTCTAATGCTAGGGTGTCTGTTTTCCATGTTTGCAACAGGCAGAGCATGTGGGCTGCTGTCTGCTTGCTCTCTTTCTATTTTAGAAGCTGTCAAGTTGAACAAGCTCTGCTGTGCGAGAACAGGGCACACTGCTCTCGCTGTGCATGCTTCTGTTCATCGGTTTGCACTGTGCATAGCCCAAGTGAGTTTTTCACTTTTTCAAGCAAGCAAACATGGTCCTGCAGCATTTCTCTGCTTCGCTCAATGATTTCTGAGATAGTGATGCTAGGGTGTCTGCCTTCCATGTTTGCAGCAGGCGGAGCATGTCGGCTGCTGTCTGCTTGCTCTGTTTCCATGTTAGAAGCTGTGAAGTTGAACAAGCTCCACTTTGCGAGAACAGTGCACACTGCTCTCACTGTGTATGCTTATGTTCATCGGTTTGAATTGCTCACAGCCCAAGTGAGTTTTTCACTTTTTCAAGCAAGAAAACACGCTCTTGCAGAATTTCTCTGCTTCTCTCAGTGATTTCTGTGATTCTGAAACTGGTGTGTCTGTTTTCCATGTTTGCAGCAGGCAGAGCATCTGGGCTGCTGTCTGCTTGCTCTCTTTCCATGTTAGAAGCTGTCAAGTCGAACAACCTTTGCTTTGCGAGGACAGTGCACACTGCTCTCGCTATGTATGCTTCTGTTCATCCGTTTGCACTGTGCACGGCCCATTTGAGTTTTTCATTTGTCCTAGCATGCAAAAATGGTCCTGCAGCATTTCTCTGCTTCTCTCAGTGATTTCTGAGATTCTGATGCTAGGGTGTCTGTTTTCCAAGTTTGCAACAAGCAGAGCATGTGGGCTGCTGTCGGCTTGCTCTGTTTCCATGTTAGAAGCTGACAAGTCCAACAAACTCTGCTCTGTGAGAACAGTGCCCACAGCTCTCGCTATGTATGCTTCTGTTCATCCGTTTGCACTGTGCACGGCCCATGTGTGTTTTTCATTTTTCCTAGCATGCAAAAATGGTCCTGCAGCATTTCTCTGCTTCTCTCAGTGATTTCTGAGATTCTGATGCTAGGGTGTCTGCCTTCCATATTTGCAACAAGCAGAGCATCTGGGCTGCTGTCTGCTTGCTCTCTTTCCATGTTAGACGCTGTCAAGTCGAACAAGCTTTGCTTTGCGAGAACAGTGCACACTGCTCGCGCTGTGTATGCTTCTGTTCATTGGTTTGCACTGTGCACAGCCCATTTGAGTTTTTCACTTTTTCAAGCAAGCAAACATGCTCCTGCAGAATTTCTCTGTGTCTCTCAGTGATTTCTGAGATTCTGATGCTGGGGTGTCTGTTTTCCACATTTGCAGCAAGCAGAGCATGTGGGCTGCTGTCTGCTCGCTCTCTTTCCATGTTAGAAGCTGTCAAACCAAACAAGCTCTGCTGTGCGAGAACAGGGCACACAGCTCTCACTGTGTATGCTTCTGTTCATCTGTTTGCACTGTGCACAGCCCATTTGAGTTTTTCATTTGTCCTAGCAAGCAAACATGGTCCTGCAGCATTTCTCTGCTTCTCTCAGTGAGTTCTGAGATTCTAATGCTAGGGTGTCTGTTTTCCATGTTTGCAACAGGCAGAGCATGTGGGCTGCTGTCTGCTTGCTCTCTTTCTATTTTAGAAGCTGTCAAGTTGAACAAGCTCTGCTTTGCGAGAACAGTGCACACTGCACTCGCTGTGTATGCTTCTGTTCATCGGTTTTCGCTGTTCACAGCCCAAATGAGTTTTTCAGTTTTTCAAGCAAGAAAACATGCTCCTGCAGAATTTTTCTGCTTCTCTCAGTGATTTCTGATATTGTGATACTGGTGTGTCTGTTTTCCATGTTTGCAGCAAGCAGAGCATGTGGGTTCATGTCTGCTTGTTCCGTTTCCATGTTAGAAGCTGTCAAGTTGAACAAGCTCTGCTCGGCGAGAACAGTGCACACTGCTCTCGCTCTGTAAGCTTCGGTTCATCGGTTCGCACTGTGCATGGCCCATTTGAGTTTTTCATTTGTCCTAGGAAGCAAACATGCTCCTGCGGCATTTCACTGCTTTACTCAGTGATTTCTGAGATTCTGATTCTGGGGTGTCTCTTTTCCATGTTTGCAGCAAACAGAGCATGTGGCTTGCTGTCTGTTTGGTCTGTTTCCATGTTAGAAACTGTCAAGTCGAACAAGCTGTGCTTTGCGAGAACAGTGCACACAGCTCTCACTGTGTATGCTTCTGTTCATCCGTTTGCACTGTGCACAGCCCATTTCAGTTTTTCATTTGTCCTAGCAAGCAAACATGCTCCTGCAGCATTTCTCTGGTTCTCACAGTGATTTCTGAGATTCTGATGCTGGGGTGTCTGTTTTCCATGTTTGCAGCAAGCGGAGCATGTGGGCTGCTGTCTGCTTGCTCTCTTTGCATGTTAGAAGCTGTCAAGTTCAACAAGCTCTGCTCTGTGAGAACAGTGCCCACAGCTATCGCTATGTATGCTTCTGTTCATCCGTTTGCACTGTGCACGGCCTATGTGTGTTTTTCATTTGTCCTAGCAAGAAAACATGATCCTGCAGCATTTCTCTGCTTCTCTCAGTGATTTCTGAGATTGTGATGCTAGGGCATATGTTTTCCATGTTTGCAACAAGCAGAGAATGTGGGCTGAGGTCTGCTTGCTGTGTTTCCATTTTGGAAGCTGTAAAGTTTAACAAGCTCTGCTCTCTGAGACCAGTGAACACTGCACTCGCTGTGTATGCTTCTGTTCATCCGTTTGCACTGTGCACAGCCCAAGTAAGGTTTTTATTTCTCCTAGCAAGAAAATATGCTCCTGCAGCATTTCTCTACTTCTCTCAGTGATTTCTGAGATTCTGTTGCTGGGGTGTCTGTTCTCCACGTTTGCAGCAAGCAGAGCATGTGGGTTCCTGTCTGCTTGCTCTGATTCCATGTTAGAAACTGTCAAGTTGGGCAAGCTCTGCTTTGCGAGCACAGGGCTCACAGCTCTCACTGTGTATGCTTCTGTTCATCCGTTTGCACTGTGCACAGCCCAAGTGAGTTTTTCTCTTTTTCAAGTAAGAAAACATGCTCCTGCAGAATTTCTCTGCTTCTCTCAGTGATTTCTGAGATTCTGATGCTAGGGTGTCTGTTTTCCATGTTTGCAACAAGTAGAGCATGTGGGTCGCTGTCTGCTTGCTCTGTTTCCATGTTAGAAGCTGTCAAGTTGGACAAGCTCTGCTTTGCGAGCACAGGGCTCACAGCTCTCGCTGTGTATGTGTTTTGGTTTGGGATAAATTTGGGAGAAAACTCTTGTATAGGTTTTTTTTAAGGAAGCAAACTTAAGTGGCTTCTCCTTCTAACTGGTTTAGAAAAAAAACGTTTTTGGAGAAAAGTGGAAAAAACTATTTTATTAAAGAAATGAAGTGCATGCAAGTATAAAGAATGAATAATATGAAACAATAAAACCTCTCCTTCTGAAGTGAGATGGTAAATTGACAACGTCTTTGCTGTGGGTGTAGCTCGGCTCTCTCTCTCAGTGTCTCACCAGTCCCAGTCCCTCTGACGCTGCTGGAAAATGCCGAGGTCTAGGCCCTGGTGGGCCGCAGGTGCAGCCCCCAATGCTCCCCTGGGTTTTCAGTCTAGTGTAGGTTTAAACAGTTCTAAGAAAAAGGAAAAAAACAGTCTAGGGAATTTCTCTGCCCTAGCTAGCTGAATCTAACTAAAAGCAAAAGAAATCTCTGTCCTGCAGTCTCTCTAAGCCTCCGCCGAACACACTGTCTGCAGAAGAATGTGGAGGAGTCAGGCAGTTTTCTCAAAACAAACTCCGCGCTTCTCCTTGCTCTTAGAACCAGTCTTAAAGGCAGAGGACTCAATATACAGCACAAACAGAACAGACGATTGGGGATACAAGCATCATAAAGTTACCCTAGGACATTCCACCCCTTATCCCCATATCGTTAATTTACTAAAACTAATATATACTCTAGCTCTACACACACATATATCTATATAAAAAAACAATATGCAATATACAGGTACATACAGTGGCAGTACTATTCAGCACACAGTGATAATTACACACAGTTCTTACTTAACAATCAAATCTCTCTGGGGTACACATCGTGTGGTTCTATTTTTCTGCATTACTTACTATGTGCAGCCTGGTCTTTGAGCAAAGATAATCCCACGGATGGGTTCTTCTGTACTTGAAGCAGAATTGATCTAAACTGTTTTCTCTAACAAACTTTTTACATGTACTACTGGGACTTTTTTTCTTTTTATTGTATGTAGGGACTCAGATTGGGCAGGGCTTGCTTTGTTGGTGGAACCTCGGGTGTTAACTAACTAGGTGGCTTTTGCTAGATGCTGCTTTTAGTTTTTGAATGATCCCCCACCCAGTGCTTTTAGGGTGGTTTTTAGTAGTCTATTGCATTTTTTTACTTTTTTTGAAGCTGGTGCATGATAGGGGATATGGTACACCTACTTAATGCTATGTTCTTTAGCTTAGTTGTTGATGAGGCTGTTCTTGAAATGAGTTTTATTGTTTGATTTAATTTTTTCAGGGGTACTATGCTTTTAAAGAACTTGTTTTTTAAGGCTTAGAATGGTGTTACGGGCAGTAGTGTGGGGCACAGGGTAGGTTTTTAGCCATCTTGTGGCGGCTTTTACTATTGTGAGCACATAGCGCTTGCTTTAGCGGGTTTGGGGAAGGGTGATGTAGTCAATCTGCTAGGCTTTCTTATACTTATACTTGGACTATTGCTTGCTATACTATAGGGGCTTTACCCGCTTGGCTTGTGTCCTAGGGTAACTTTATGATGCTTGTATCCCCAATCGTCTGTTCTGTTTGTGCTGTATATTGAGTCCTGTGCCTTTAAGACTGGTTCTAAGAGCAAGGAGAAGCGCGGAGTTTGTTTTGAGAAAACTGCCTGACTCCTCCACATTCTTCTCCGGACGGTGTGTTCGGCGGAGGCTTGGAGACTGCAGGAGAGAGATTTTTTTTGCTTTTAGTTAGTTTCAGCTAGCTAGGGCAGAGAAGTTCCCTGGACTGTTTTTTTTCCCCTTTTTTTTCTTGGAACTGTTTAAACCTACTCTGGACTGAAAACCCAGGGGAGCACTGGGGGCTGCACCTGCGGCCCACCGGGGCCTGGACTTCGGCATTTTCCAGCAGCGCCGGAGGGACTGGGACTGGTGAGAGAGAGAGAGAGCCGAGCTCCACCCACGGCAAGGACTTTCTCAATTTGCCATCTCACTTCAGAAGGAGAGGTTTTATTGTTTCATATTATTCATTCTTTATACTTGTATGCACATTTGTTTAGTAAAATAGTTTTTTCCACTTTTCTCCAAAGAGGTTTGTTTTTTTTTACCAGACTGGTTAGAGGGAGGGGCCACCTGGGTTTGCTTCCTTGGAGGGATCCTATACAGGGGTTTTCTCCCAAATTTGCCCCAAACCAGTACAGCTTGC
Organism: Delichon dasypus; assembly: GCA_037837765.1. Lineage (NCBI taxonomy): Eukaryota > Metazoa > Chordata > Aves > Passeriformes > Hirundinidae > Delichon > Delichon dasypus. Next base: position 169,001 of record JBBAXF010000045.1, read on the forward strand.
TTGATGGCAGCACATGTCTTACAGTTATGGATAACTTGAGAAATACTGTTTATGGTTAGATTTACTTTTTGGTCTTGTGCTTACTTATAGGTGGCATCTCTGCCCTGATGACTTGAGGCATCATGGGCTTATTGAGCTAGGAACAACTTTTTTTTGTGTTGCTAATTTAAGTCTATCTTTGACACTTTTATTTTTGCTGCTTGATTTACTTGCTCGTTGTTTTGATGCTCTTTATTAGCTTGACTCTTGGGGACATGGGCATCTACATGACGGACTTTGACAGGTAGCTTTTTTACTTGAGTGGCAATGTCTTTTTACTTATTAACAGCTTAGATAGTTTTTTTTTTACGCTGCTAGTTGGCTTTTTTCTACTTCTCTAGCTATTTCTATAGAGTATTGGCTACTATTTATGAATTAGTGTAGAGGTAGAGCTTTGGCTACTTTTTTCTTTTGGCAATGTTTAGGGCTAGTTGAACAGCTTTGAGCTCAGCGAGTTGGCTTGACTTACTTTTTTTTTAGTGGCTTGTGCAACTTGTTGTGTGGGGCTCTATACAGCTGCTTTTTACTTTTGTTTTATTTTAACGATGCAGCAGGAACTGTTAGTGAAAAGACCATAGCGTGTTTCTTCTGCTGGCAGTTGGTTGTATGGTGGAGATTTTTTAGTATGTGTTACTTGTTCTTGCTCTTTTTTATTTATGAGACTAAAGTTTTCACTTTTTGGCTAGTTTGTAATTATCTTTAAAATTTTAGGGTGATTTGGGTTTTTAATGCGGGCGCGCTGAGTGATGAGGGCAATCTATTTGCTTTATGTGGCATTGGTGGCATGGTGGGTAGAGGGAACTTTTGCTTTGAACATTTATTTTAGCACTGGTAGTTGAGGTGCTAGCAGGAGTTGTGCTTCGGTGCTAATTACTTTTGAGGCAGCCTGAACTTTTTTTATAGGCGGCTAAGATTTTTTTTTTTTTGTGGGAGTGTAGTTGGCTTTGGACCTTTGGTAGTTTTGACTTTAGAATTTTAGTGGTTGGCTTTGAGTCTTCTTAGGCATTTTTTGCTAAAGGCTTTAGGACAGGCTATTGTTCTCGGCTGCTGAGTAGAGCACGTTTTTTACTTTTGGTCTTGTCTTGACTGGGCTAAGGGCTATTGCATGAGCGATCTCTTGCTTGATTTGGGCAAAGGCTTGTTGCTGTTTAGGGCCCCAGTGGAAATCGTTCTTCTTGCGGGTGACTAGGTAGAGCGGGCTTACGATCTGGCTGTACTCAGGAATGTGCATTTTCTAGAAACTTATGGCACTTAGGAAAGCTTGTGTTTCTTTTTTGTTGGTTGGTGGACACATTGCTGTGATCTTATTGATGACTTTAGTGGGAATTTGACACTTTTCATTGTGCTACTTTACTTTTAGGAACTGGATCTTTTGAGCAGGTCCTTTAACTTTGCTTTTCTTGATAGCGAAGCTAGCTTTCAGGAGAATTTGGATGATCTTTTTTTTTTTTTTTAACACTTCTATTGCTGTGTTTCCCCACACAATGATGTTATTGATGTACTGTAGATGTTCTGGAGCTTCACTTTTTTTTAGTGCAGCTTGGATTAGTCTATGGCAGATGGTGGGGCTGTGTTTCTACTTCTGGGGCAGTTGGTTTCAGGTGTACTGCACTTTTTTTAATGTGAAGGCAAACTGAGGCCTGCATTTTGCAGCTAGAGGAATGGAGAAAAATGCATTAGTAATATTAATTGTGGCGTACCATTTTGCTGCCTTGGACTCCAGCTCATACTGGAGTTCCAGCATGTCTGGCACAGCAGCGCTTAATGGTGGAGTTACTTTATTTAAGGCACGATAGTTTACAGTCAGTCTCTATTCTTTATCAGACTTGCGCACAGGCTAGATGGGGCTATTGAAGGGTGAGTGGGTTTTGCTGACTACTCTTTGGCTCTCTAGCTTACGGATTATCTTGTGGATGGGGATCACAGCATCTTGAGTTGTTCTGTACTGTTGGCGATGCACTATTGAAGTGGTAATTGGCACTTGTTGCTCTTCTACTTTTAGAAGACTTACAGCAGATTGGGTTCTTTGATAGTTTAGGTAAGGTATTTAACTGCTTAACACTCCTTGTCTTTACAGCTGCTATCTTAAATGCTTACTTAAATCTCTTTGGGTCTTTGAAATACTTACTTTGGAGGAAGTCTATGCCTAAAATGCATGGAGCTTCTGGGCTAGTTACAATAGGGTGTTTCTTTTACTTACTTTTACTTAGGCACATATCAGCTACTACTAAAGTAAAATCTTGTGAACTTCTTGTTACTTTAGCAATGGAAATAGATTCTTCCCCCACATGTCTTGATGGGAGTATTGTGCACTGTGCTTCAGTGTTAACTAAGGCTTCATATTTTTGTGGTTTTGATGTGCTAGGCTAACGAATTTACACAGTTTAAAAAACACGGTTTTTTCTAGCCTCTACTTGGCTAGAGGCAGGGCTCTTTTAAGCTTGATTATTTTTATTTCTCTGGGTAACTGGAGCTGCTTCTTTCTTGCTGGAACTTTTTCTTACAGTCTTGCTATTTAACAATTCACGCAGCTGTTGTGTTATAGCATCAGTAGATTCTCTATTCTATTTTTTCATGTTTTTTCTACAATTACGCAGGAAGGACTACAGCTTAGCTCGTGGGATGCTTTTTTCTTCTTTATCTAGGGAACGTTTGCGTGTGGTGCCAGAGCTTCTAACTTGTACTGCAGAGATCTGGAGAATGTTCTCTTTGAGTTTTTTGTGATTTTTTTCTATCTTGGCTGCTAATCCCCGCATTTGTGTTTTTAGAGCTGCGATTTTTGCATGTGTTGGACTATGCACAGGATTTGCATATGTTTTTGAGCTTTTTTGCTATATTAAGCACGGTTTCTTCTGTCTCATTCTGCTTTATTATTGCTAAAGCAGAGGAGTATTTTTGTGGCTTAAGTCGTACAAGTTTTCGCTACATCACAGGTGTACATGGTACTAAGTTGGGGTTTCTAGTGTTTATGTCATCTGAGAAGACAATCTCTGCTACTGCTATTTTTTTTAAGCGCTGGATCTTTTGTTTAATGGTTTTTTACTGGGTTTGCTGCATATAGAGATTGTCGGCACACAGATATTTTTGTGCCACACTTCTTAGGACTCGTTTCTAGAGACTGCAAGGACTAGCTTTTCTCATTATTTCTTGGTTAATAAGTGGATTATGTGACAGGGATTTTAGATGTCTTGCTTTAGTACTATTTAGTATTGTAGCTTCGCTTGCAGCATCTTAAAGATGGACTAACTAACTAATTATAGATTCATTAGATTGTTGAGTATAATCCTTTCTTAGGCCACGAAGGTCCTTCAGGGAAAAGGACTCAATAGTATCTCCTGCTCTTGTAGCAGTTGGTCGGGCTTCTGATGTTGTAGCAGTTGGTTGGGCTTTTGATGTTGTAGCAGCTGGTTGGGCTCTTGATGTTGTAGCAGCTGGTTGGGCTTTCGATTGTGTGCTAGTTGGTTGGGCTTGTAATTTTGTATTAGTTGGTTTGGTTTCTGATTGTGTATCATTAGTTGTTTTACTTTTTGATTGTGTGTCAGGTGGTTTGACTACTGGCTGGGCGTCAGGAGGCATTGAGGATCTTTTACTTGAATTATCCTCTACTGGTTGATCGGTTTTGTCTGTGTGCTTCTTTCCCTTCTTTACTGCAGCAACTGCTGGTGTCTTAGCTTTACTGTTTGGTTTAGCTGCAGCTTGAATAGCTGTGGGATTGGCTGCAGCCTGAGTGACTGATTTATCTTCTTGCTCCTTTGCTTTTATTTGCTGCCCTACAGTGTTTAGCAGTGTGTGACTCATTCTAGAAAAGCTATAAACTATATAGAGGAGGCTCATAGGTGAAATACTTGGGAGGTGGGGTCTTTAACATTCAGGAGACCTTGAACATTTTCTAAAAGTGATGTAACTGACTCAAAAGAGAAGAAGGAAAGAAGAGGCTGAAGGGCTTCATCTCTTACTCTTCTTCTAACAAACTGGGTGCAATTGTTGATAAATCCCTAAAACATGCTGCTGGAACTAGGACGCAGGGCAGGACGAAAAAACTATAAACTGAACATACTCAAAACAAACTCCAGTATCTTTATAAGTTTTTTGTAAACTATAATCACCGAACTTAGCAAAATAACTATTCTAATGTGTGCATCTTTAGTGTAAAAGCTGTATGTTAGGGACAATATTGGAGCTATTTCTGGGTAAGAAAACAAACTTAGGGACTAGAAAGGTATTAAGACTTTAAAAAAGCTTAGGGAACAGAAATGCAGAAAAGACTCTATTCTAAGAGATATTAGGAATTCAAGAAGCAACATGGCTACTGACTGTTTAATCTCTACTCAAAGGATAACTAAAAAATGCAGTTAATAATAATTAATACAAGTTTTCTCTACTCTCTCGAGCCACACAGTGGGCACAAGTTAGAAGTATGTCCTGGTTTGGGACAAATTTGGGAGAAAACCCCTGTATAGGTTCCCTCTAAGGAAGCAAACCCAAGTGGCCCCTCCTTCTAACCGGTCTAGAAAAAAAACCTCTTTGGAGAAAAGTGGAAAAAACTATTTTACTAAACAAATGAAGTGCATACAAGTATAAAGAATGAATAATATGAAACAATAAAACCTCTCCTTTTGAAGAGAGATGGCAAATTGAGAAAGTCCTTGCCGTGGGTGTAGCTCGGCTGACGCTGCTGGAAAATGCCGAGTTCTAGGCCCCGGTGGGCCGCAGGTGCAGCCCCCAATGCTCCCCTGGGTTTTCAGTCTAGAGTAGGTTTAAACAGTTGCAAGAAAAAGGAAAAAAACAGTCTAGGGAATTTCTCTGCCCTAGCTAGCTGAATCTAACTAAAAGCAAAAGAAATCTCTGTCCTGCAGTCTCCAAGCCTCCGCCGAACACCCCGTCCGCCGAAGAATGTGGAGGAGTCAGGCAGTTTTCTCAAAACACACTCCGCGCTTCTCCTTGCTCTTAGAACCAGTCTTAAAGGCACAGGACTCAATATACAGCACAAACAGAACATACGATTGAGGATACAAGCATCATAAAGTTACCCTAGGACAGTATGATTCTGTTCATCCGTTTGGACTGTGCAGAGCCCAAGTGAGTTTTTCACTTTTTCAAGCAAGCAAACATGTTCCTGCAGCATTTCTCTGCTTCTCTCAGTGATTTCTGAGATTCTCATGCTGGGGTGTCTATTTTTCTCCTTTGCAACAAGCAGAGCATGTGGGCTGATGTCTGCTTGCTCTCTTTCCATGTTAGAAGCTGTCAAGTTGAACAAGCTCTGCTATGCGAGAACCATGCACACAGCTCTCACTGTGTTTGCTTCTGTTCATCTGCACTGTGCACAGCCCATGGGTGTTTTTCAATTGTCCTAGCAAGCAAACATGCTCCTGCAGCATTTCTCGGCTTCTCTCAGTGATTTCCGCGGTTCTGATGCTGGGGTGTGGATTTTCCATGTTTGCCGCAAGCAGAGCATGTGGGCTGCTGTCTGTTTGCTGTGGTTCCATGTTAGAAGGTGTCAAGTTGAACAAGCTCTGCTTTGCGAGAACAGTGCCCACAGCTCTCGCTGTGTATGCTTCTGTTCAACGGTTTCCACTGTGCACAGCCCAGGTGAGTTTTTCAATTTTTCAAGCAAGCAAACATGCTCCTGCAGCATTTCTCGGCTTCTCTCAGTGATTTCCGCGGTTCTGATGCTGGGGCGTGTGTTTTCCATGTTTGAAGCAAGCAGAGCATGTGGGGTGCTGCCTGCTTGCCCTGTTTCCATATTAGAAGCTGTCAAGTTGAACAACCTCTGCTTTGCGAGAACAGTGCACACTGCTCTCACTGTGTATGCTTCTGTTCATCGGTTTGCATTGTTCACAGCCCAAGTGAGTTTTTCACTTTTTCAAGCAAGAAAACATGCTCCTGCTGAATTTCTCTACTTCTCTCCGTGATTTCTGAGATTCTGATGCTAGGGTGTCTGTTTTCCATGTTTGCAGCAAGCAGAGCATGTTGGTTGCTCTCTGCTTGCTCTGTTTCCATTTTAGAAGCTGCCAAGTCGAACAGGCTCTGCTCTGCGAGAACAGTGCCCACAGCTCTCACTGTGTATGCTTCTGTTCATCTGTTTGCACAGTGCACAGCCCAAGTAAGGTTTTCATTTGTCCTAGCAAGCAAACATGGTCCTGCAGAATTTCTCTACTTCTCTCCGTGATTTCTGAGATAATGATCCTGGGGTCCCTGTTTTCCACGTTTGCCGCAAGCAGAGCATGTCGGTTGCTGTCTGCTTCCTGTGTTTCCATGTTATAAGCTGTCAAGTTGAACAAGCCCTGCTTTGAGAGAACAGTGCACACTGCTCTCGCTGTGTATGCTTCTGTTCATCTGTTTGCACTGTGCACAGCCCAAGTGAGTTTTTCACTTTTTTAAGCAAGCAAGCATGCTCCTGCAGCATTTCTTTGCTTCTCTCAGTGATTTCTGAGATTCTGATGCTAGGGTGTCTGTTTTCCTTCTTTGCAACAAGCAGAGAATGTGGGTTGAGGTCTGCTTGCTGTGTTTCCATCTTAGAAGCTGTAAATTTGAACAAGCTCTGCTTTGCGAGAACAGTGCACACAGTTCTCACTGTGCATGCTTCTTTTCATCCGTTTGCACTGTGCACCACACATGTAAGGTTTTCATTGGTCCAAGCAAGCAAACATGCTCCTGCAGCATTTCTCTGTTCTCTCAGTGATTTCTGAGGTTCTGATGCTGGGGTGTCTGTTTTCCTTCTTTGCAACAAGCAGAGCATGTGGATTGCTGTCTCCTTTCTCTCTTTCCGTGTTAGAAGCTGTCAAGTCGAACAAGCTCTGCTCTGCGAGAACAGTGCACACAACTCTCGCTGTGTATGCTTCTGTTCATCTGTTTGCACAGTGCACAGCCCATTTGCGTTTTTCATTTGTCCTAGCAAGCAAACATGGTCCGGCAGCATTTCTCTGCTTCTCTCAGTGATTTCTGAGATTCTGATACTAGGGTGTCTGTTTTCCTTCTTTGCAACAAGCAGAGCATGTGGATTGCTGTCTCCTTGCTCTCTTTCCGTGTTAGAAGCTGTCAAGGTGAACAAGCTCTGCTTTGCGAGAACAGTGCACACTGCTCTCGCTGTGTATGCTTCTGTTCATCGGTTTGCACTGTGCACTGTCCAAGTGAGTTTTTCACTTTTTCAAGCAAGCAAACATGCTCCTGCAGCATTTCTCTTGTTCTCTCTGTGATTTCTGAGATTCTGATGTTAGGGTGTCTGTTCGCCACATTTTCAGCAAGCAGAGCATGTGGGTTCATGACTTCATGCTGTGTTTCCATGTTAGAAGCGGTGAAGTTGAATAACCCCTGCTCTGCGAGCACAGGGCACACAGCTCTCACTGTGTATGCTTCTGTTCATCCGTTTGCACTGCTCACAGCCCAAGTGAGTTTTTCGCTTTTAAAAGCTAGAAAACTTGCTCCTGCAGAATTTCTCTGCCTCTCTCAGTGATTTCTCAGATTCTAATGCAGGGGTGTCTATTTTCCATGTTTGCAGCATGCAGAGCATATGGGCAGCTGTCTGCTCACTCTCTTTCCATGTTAGAAGCTGTCAAGTCGAACAAGCTCTGCTCTGCGAGAACAGGGCACACAGCTCTCACTGGGTATGCTTCTGTTCATCTGTTTGCACTGTGCACAGCCCATTTGAGTTTTTCATATGTCCTAGCAAGCAAACATGCTCCTGCAGCATTTCTCTGCTTCTCTCAGAGATTTCTGAGATTCTGATGCTAGGGTGTCTGTTTTCCAAGTTTGCAACAAGCAGAGCATGTGGGCTGCTGTCTGCTTGCTCTCTTTCCATGTTAGAAGCTGTCAAGTTCAACAAGCTCTGCTCTGTGAGAACAGTGCCCACAGCTCTCACTGTGTAGGCTTCTGTACATCAGTTTGCACTGTTCACAGCCCAAGTGAGTTTTTCGCTTTTTCAAACAAGAAAACACACTCCTGCACCATTTCTCTGCTTCTCTCTGTGATTTCTGAGGTTCTGATGCTGGGGTGCCTGTTTTCCTTCTTTGCAACAAGCAGAGCACATGGATTGCTGTCTCCTTGCCCTCTTTCCATCTTAGAAGCTGTCAAGTTCAACAAGATTTGCTTTGCGAGAACAGTGCACACTGCTCTCGCTGTGTATGCTTCTGTTCATTGGTTTGCACTGTGCAAAACCCAAGTGAGTTTTTCACTTTTTCAAGCAAGCAAACATGCTCCTGCAGCATTTCTCTGCTTCTCTCAGTGATTTCTGAGATTCTGATGCTGGGGTGTCTGTTTTCCATGTTTGCAGCAAGCAGAGCATTTGGGTTCATGTCTGCTTGTTCTGTTTCCATGTTAGAAGCTGTCAAGTTGAACAAGCTCTGCTATGCGAGAACCATGCACACAGCTCTCACTGGGTTTGCTTCTGTTCATCGGTTTCCGCTGTGCACAGCCCAAGTGAGTTTTTCAATTATTCAAGCAAGCAAACATGGTCCTGCAGCATTTCTCTGCTCCTCTCAGTGATTTCTGTGATTCTGATGCTGGGGCGTCTGTTTTCATGTTTGCAGCAAGCACAGCATGTGGGTTGCTGTCTGCTTGCTCTCTTTCCATGTTAGAAGCTGTCACGTTGAACAAGCTCTGCTCTGCGAGAATAGTGCACACAGCTCTCACTGTGTATGCTTCTGTCCATCTGTTTGCACTGCGCACAGCCCATTTGTGTTTTTCGTTGGTCCTAGCAAGAAAACATGCTCCTGCAGCATTTCTCTGCTTCGCTCAGTGATTCCTGAGATTCTGATACTAGGGAGTCTGTTTTCCATCTTTGCAATAAGCAGAGAATGTAGGCTGAGTTCTGCTTGCTGTGTTTCCATGTTAGAACCTGTCAAGTTGAACAAGCTCTGCTCTCCGAGACCAGTGAACACTGCACTCGCTGTGTATGCTTCTGTTCATCCGTTTGCACTGTGCACAGCCCAAGGGAGTTTTTCACTCTTTCAAGCAAGCAAACGTGCTCCTGCAGCATTGCTCTGCTTCTCCCAGTGATTTCTGAGATTGTGATGCTAGGGTGTCTGCCTTCCATGTTTGCAGCAAGCGGAGCATCTGGGCTGCTGTCTGCTTGCTCTCTTTCCATGTTAGAAGCTGTCAAGTTGAACAAGCTCTGCTTTGCGAGAACAGTGCACACTGCTCTCGCTGTGTATGCTTCTGTTCATTGGTTTGCACTGTGCACAACCCAGGTAAGGTTTTCATTTTTCCTAGCAAGCAAACATGCTCCTGCAGCATTTCTCTACTTCTCTATGTGATTTCTGAGATTCTGATGCTGGGGTGTCTGTTCACCACATTTGCAGCAAGCAGAGCATGTGGATTGCTGTCTGCTTGCTGTCTTTCCATCTTAGAAGCTGCCAAGTTGAACAAGCTCTGCTTTGCGAGAACAGTGCACACTGCTTCACTGTGTAGGCTTCTGTTCATCAGTTTGCACTGTTCAGTGCCCAAGTGAGTTTTTCGCTTTTTCAAACAAGAAAACACGCTCCTCTACCATTTCTCTGCTTCTCTCAGTGATTTCTGAGATTCTGATGCTGGGGTGTCTATTTTCCATGTTTGCAGCAAGCAGAGCATGTGGGTTCATGTCTGCTTGTTCTGTTTCCATGTTAGAAGCTGTCAAGTTGAACAAGCTCTGCTATGTGAGAACCATGCACACAGCTCTCACTGTGTTTGCTTCTGTTCATCGGTTTGCGCTGTGCACAGCCCAAGTGAGTTTTTCACTTTTTCAAGCAAGCAAACATGCTCCTGCAGATTTCTCTGCTTCTCTCAGTGATTTCTGAGATTCTGATGCTAGGGTGTCTGTTTTCCATGTTTGCAACAAGCAGAGCATGTGGGCTGCTGTCTGCTTGCTCTCTTTCCATGTTAGAAGCTGTCAAGTCGAACAAGCTCTGCTCTGTGAGAACAGTGCACACTGCTCTCACTGTGTATGCTTCTGTTCATCGGTTTGCGCTGTGCACAGCTGTCCTAGGGTAACTTTATGATGCATGTATCCCCAATCGTCTGTTCTGTTTGTGCTGTATATTGAGTCCTGTGCCTTTAAGACTGGTTCTAAGAGCAAGGAGAAGTGCGGAGTTTGTTTTGAGAAAACTGCCTGACTCCTCCACAGTCTTCGGCGGACGGGGTGTTCGGCAGAGGCTTGGAGACTGCAGGACAGACATTTTTTTTGCTTTTAGTTAGTTTCAGCTTGCTAGGGCAGAGAAGATCCCTGGACTGGTTTTTTTTTCGCTTTTTCTTGGAACTGTTTAAACCTACTCTGGACTGAAAACCCAGGGGAGCACTGGGGGCTGCACCTGCGGCCCACCAGGGCCCGGACCTCGGCATTTTCCAGCAGCGCCGGAGGGACTGGGACTGAGGAGAGACTGAGAGACTGAGAGAGAGAGAGCCGAGCTCCACCCATTGCAAGGACTTTCTCAATTTGCCATCTCACTTCAGAAGGAGAGGTTTTATTGTTTCATATTATTCATTCGTTATACTTGTATGCACATTTGTTTAGTAAAATAGTTTTTTCCACTTTTCATCAAAGAGTTTTTTTTGTTTTTTTTTTTTACCGGACTGGTTGGAGGGAGGGGCCACCTGGGTTTGCTTCCTTGGAGGGATCCTATACAGGGGTTTTCTCCCAAATTTGCCCCAAACCAGGACATACTTCTAACTTGTGCCCACTGCGGGGCACGAGAGAGTGGAAAAAACTTGTATTGATTATTATTAACTGCTTTGTTTGTTTGTTTGTTTGTTTGTCCCTTGGGTGGGGATTAAACAGTGGCCATGTTGCTTCTTGAATTCCTAATGTCTCTTAGAATGGAGTCTTTTCTGCATTTCTGTTCCCTAGGCTTTTTTGAGGTCTTAATACCTTTTTGGTCCCTAGGTTTGTTTTCTTACCAAGAAATAGCTCCAATATTGTCCCTAACATGCAGCTTTTACACTAGGGATGCACAAATTAGAATACTTATTTTGCTGGGTTCGGTGATTATGGCTTACAAGAAGCTTATAAAGATACTGGAGTTTGTTCTGGGTATGTTCGGTTTATGGTTTTTTCGTCCTGCCCTGCGTCCTAGTTCCAGCAGCGTGTTTTGGGGATTTATCAACAATTGCACCCAGTTTGTTAGAGGAGGAGTAGGGGATGAGGCTCTTCAGCCTCTTCTTTCCTTCTTCTCTTTTGAGTCAGTAACATCGCTTTTGGAAAATGTTCAGGTTGTCCTGAATGTTAAAGACACCACCTTCCTGGTATTTCACCTGGTGAGCTTCCTCTATATGGTTTATAGCTTTTCTAGAATGAGTCACACACCGCTAAACACTGTAGGGCAGCAGATAGAGGCAAGGGAGCAGGGAGATAAATCAGTCACTCAGGCTGCAGCCAATCCCACAGCTATTCAGGCTGCAGCTAAACCAGACAGTGAGGCTAAGACACCGGCAGTTGCTGCAGTAAAGAAGGGAAAGAAGCACACGGACAAAACCGATCGACCTGTAGACGATGATTCCGGTGAAGGATCCTCAGTGCCTCCTGACACCCAGTCAGGAGTCAAACCACCTGACACACAATTAGAAACTGAAGCAACTGATGATACACAGTCAGAAGCTGAACCAACTGATACAAAATCGGAAGCCCAACCAACTGGCACAAGATCGGGAGTCCAACCAACTGCTACCAGATTAGAAGCCCAACCAACTGCTACAACATCAGGAGCCCGACCAACTGCTACAAGATCAGGAGCCCGACCAACTGCTGCAAGAGCAGGAGATACTATTGAGTCCTTTTCCCTGAAGGACCTTCGTGGCCTAAGAAAGGATTATACTCGACGATCTGATGAATCTATAATTAGTTGGTTAGTCCGTCTTTGGGATGCTGCAGGCGAGGCTACAATACTGGATGGCACTGAAGCAAGACATCTGGGATCCCTGTCACATGATCCAGTTATTGACCAAGAAATGATGAGGGAGGCTAGTCCTTGCAGTCTCTGGGAACGGGTCCTGAGAAGTGTGGCACAAAGATATCTGTGTGCTGACGATCTCTATATGCAGCAAACCCAGTGGAAAACCATTGAACAAGGGATCCAGCGCTTGAGGGAAATGGCAGTGGCGGAGATTGTCTTCTCAGATGACATAAACACTAGGAACCCCGACTTGGTACCATGTACACCTGTGATGTGGCGAAAACTTGTACGACTTGGGCCACAAGAATACTCCTCTGCTTTAGCAATAATGAAGTGGGATGAGACAGAGGAGACTGTGCTTGATATGGCGAAGAAGCTCCGAACATATGCAGATGCCGTGCATGGTCCAACACATGCAAGAATTGCAGCTCTGGAAACGCGTATGACGAAATTAGAAGACAAGATAGAGGAGAATCACAAAGAACTCAAGGAGAACATTCTCCAGATCTCTGCAGTACAAGTTAGAGGCTCTGGCACCACACGCAAACGTTCCCTAGATAGAGAGGGAAAAGGCATCCCACGGGCTAAGCTGTGGTCCTTCCTGCGTGATTGTGGAGAAAACATGAAAAGATGGGATGGAGAATCTACTGATGCTATGACACAACGGCTGCGTGAATTGTTGGATGGCAAGACTGTGAGAGGAAGTTCCAGCAAGAAGGAAGCAGCTCCGGTTACCCAGGGAAAAAAGGATAATCAGGCTTAGAGGGGCCCTGCCTCTAGCCAGGTAGAGGCTAGGGAAAACCGTGTTTTTTGGACTGTGTGGATTCGTTGGCCTGGCACATCAGAACCACAAAAATATGAGGCCTTAGTTGACACTGGAGCACAGTGCACAATACTCCCATCAAGACATGTGGGGAAAGAATCTGTTTCCATTGCTGGGGTGACAGGGGGTTCACAAGATTTTACTTTGGTGGTGGCTGATGTGAGCCTGACTGGAAATGAGTGGAAGAGACACCCTATTGTGACTGGCCCAGAAGCCCCATGCATTTTGGGCATAGACTTCCTCCGAAATGGGTATTTCAAAGACCCAAAGGGATTTAGGTGGGCATTTGGGATAGCAGCTGTAGAGACAGGAGACGTTAAGCAGTTGAATACCTTGCCTGGACTATCAGAGAACCCATCTGCTGTAGGTCTTCTGAAAGTGGAAGAGCAACAAGTGCCAATTGCCACTTCAATAGTGCATCGCCGACGGTACAGAACAACTCGAGATGCTGTGATCCCCATCCACAAGATGATCCGTGAGCTGGAGAGCCAAGGGGTGGTCAGCAAAACCCACTCACCCTTCAACAGCCCCATCTGGCCTGTGCGCAAGTCTGATGGTGAATGGAGCTTGACTTTGGACTATCGTGCCTTGAACGAAGTGACTCCACCATTGAGCGCTGCTGTGCCGGACATGCTGGAACTCCAGTACGAGCTGGAGTCCAAGGCAGCAAAATGGTACGCCACAATTGACATTGCTAATGCATTTTTCTCCATTCCTCTGGCTGCAGAATGCAGGCCTCAGTTTGCCTTCACATGGAGAGGAGTGCAGTACACCTAAAATCAACTGCCCCAGGGGTGGAAACACAGCCCCACCATCTGCCATGGACTGATCCAGGCTGCACTGAAAAAGGGTGAGGCTCCAGAACATCTACAGTACATTGATGACATCATTGTGTGGGGAAACACAGCAATAGAAGTGTTTGAGAAAGGAGAGAAGATCATCCAGATCCTCCTGGAGGCCGGTTTCGCTATCAAGAAGAGCAAAGTTAAGGGACCAGCTCGTGAGATCCAGTTCCTGGGAGTAAAGTGGTACGATGGAAGGCGTCAGGTTCCCACTGAAGTCATCAACAAGATCACAGCAATGTGTCCACCAACCAACAAAAAGGAAACACAAGCTTTCCTAGGCGCCATAGGTTTCTGGAGGATGCACATTCCTGAGTACAGCCAGATTGTGAGCCCTCTCTACCTGGTCACCCGCAAGAAGAGCAATTTCCACTGGGGCCCTGAACAGCAACAAGCCTTTGCCCAGATCAAGCAGGAGATCGCTCATGCAGTGGCCCTTGGCCCAGTCAGGACGGGACCAGATGTGAAGAACGTGCTCTACTCTGCAGCCGGAAGCCATGGTCTGTCCTGGAGCCTTTGGCAAAAGGTGCCTGGGGAGACTCGGGGCCGACCACTGGGATTCTGGAGTCGAAGCTACAGAGGGTCTGAAGCCAACTACACTCCAACAGAGAAGGAAATCTTGGCCGCCTATGAAGGAGTTCAAGCCGCCTCAGAAGTAGTAGGCACCGAAACACAGCTCCTGCTGGCACCTCGACTACCGGTGCTGGGATGGATGTTCAAAGCAGAAGTTCCCTCTACTCACCATGCCACCAATGCCACATGGAGCAAATGGATTGCCCTCATCACTCAGCGCGCCCGCACTGGAAACCCAAATCGCCCTGGGATTTTGGAAATAATTACAAACTGGCCGGAAGGTGAAAACTTTGGTCTCATGGATGAAGAGGAGCAGGAACAAGTGACACGTGCTGAAGAAGCTCCACCATACAACCAACTGCCAGCAGAAGAAACACGCTATGCTCTTTTCACTGACAGTTCCTGCCGCATCATTGGGATGAAACGAAAGTGGAAAGCAGCTGTATGGAGCCCCACACGACAGGTTGCCCAAGCCACTGAAGGAGAAGGTGGGTCAAGCCAACTCGCTGAGCTCAAAGCTGTTCAACTGGCCCTGGACATTGCTGAAAGAGAGAAGTGGCCCAAGCTCTACCTCTACACTGATTCGTGGATGGTAGCCAATGCTCTGTGGGGATGGCTGGAGAAGTGGAAAAAGGCCAACTGGCAACGTAGGGGAAAGCCAATCTGGGCTGCAGATGAGTGGAAGGACATTGCCACTCGGGTAGAGAAGCTACCTGTAAAAGTCCGTCATGTGGATGCCCATGTCCCCAAGAGTCGGGCTAATGAGGAGCACCAAAACAACAAGCAGGTAGATCAGGCTGCAAAGATAGAGGTGTCAAAGATAGACTTAGATTGGCAACACAAGGGAGAGTTGTTCCTAGCTCGATGGGCCCATGATGCCTCAGGCCATCAGGGCAGAGATGCCACCTATAAGTGGGCACGAGACCGAGGGGTGGATCTAACCATGGACAGTATTTCTCAGGTTATCCATGACTGTGAGACGTGTGCTGCCATCAAGCAGGCCAAGCGGGTGAAGCCCCTATGGTATGGCGGGCGATGGTCCAAGTATAAGTACGGGGAAGCCTGGCAGGTTGACTACATCACCCTTCCCCAAACCCGCCAAGGCAAGCGCTATGTGCTCACAATGGTAGAGGCCACCACAGGATGGCTGGAGACCTACCCTGTGCCCCACACTACTGCCCGTAACACCATTCTAGGCCTTGAAAAGCAAGTTCTTTGGAGGCATGGTACCCCTGAGAGGATTGAGTCAGACAATGGAACTCATTTCAAGAACAACCTCATCAACAACTGGGCTAGGGAACATGGCATTGAGTGGGTGTACCATATCCCCTATCATGCACCAGCTTCAGGGAAAGTAGAAAGATACAATGGACTGCTAAAAACCACCCTGAAAGCACTGGGTGGGGGATCATTCAAAAACTGGGAGCAGCATCTAGCAAAGGCCACCTGGTTAGTTAACACCCGAGGTTCCACCAACAGAGCAGGCCCTGCCCAATCTGAGCCCCTACATACAGTAGATGGAGAGAAGGTCCCAGTAGTACATGTAAGAGGTTTCTTAGGGAAGACAGTTTGGATCAATTCTGCTTCAAGTACAGAGGATCCCATCCGTGGGATTGTCTTTGCTCAGGGACCAGGCTGCACATGGTGGGTAATGCAGACAGATGGAACCACACGATGTGTACCCCAGGGAGATTTGACTGTTGGGTGAGAACTGTGTGCGATTATCACTGTGTACTGAGTAGTACTGCCACTGTATGTAGCTGTATATTGCATATTGTTTTTTACATAGATGTATGTGTATGTAGAGCTGGAGTATATATTAGTTTTAGTAAATTGACGATATGGGGATAAGGGGTGGAATGTCCTAGGGTAACTTTATGATGCTTGTATCCCCAATCGTCTGTTCTGTTTGTGCTGTGTATTGAGTCCTCTGCCTTTAAGACTGGTTCTAAGAGCAAGGAGAAGCGCGGAGTTTGTTTGAGAAAACTGCCTGAGTCCTCCACATTCTTCGTCGGACGGGGTGTTCGGCGGAGGCTTGGAGACTGCAGGACAGAGATTTTTTTTGCTTTTAGTTAGTTTCAGCTAGCTAGGGCAGAGAAGATCCCTGGACTGTGTTTTTTCCCAATTCTTGGAACTGTTTAAACCTACTCTGGACGGAAAACCCAGGGGAGCACTGGGGGCTGCACCTGCGGCCCACCAGGGCCCGGACCTCGGCATTTTCCAGCAGCGCCGGAGGGACTGGGACTGAGGAGAGACTGAGAGACTGAGAGAGAGAGAGTCGAGCTCCACCCATTGCAAGGACTTTCTCAATTTGCCATCTCACTTCAGAAGGAGAGGTTTTATTGTTTCATATTATTCATTCGTTATACTTGTATGCACATTTGTTTAGTAAAATAGTTTTTTCCACTTTTCTCCAAAGAGTTTTTTTTTTTTTTTTTTTACCGGACTGGTTGGAGGGAGGGGCCACCTGGGTTTGCTTCCTTGGAGGGATCCTATACAGGGGTTTTCTCCCAAATTTGCCCCAAACCAGGACAACAGCCCAAGTGAGTTTTTCAATTTTTCAAGCAAGCAAACATGTTCCTGCAGCATTTCTCTGCTTCTCTCAGTGATTTCTGAGATTCTCATGCTGGGGTGTCTGTTTTCCTTCTTTGCAACAAGCAGAGCATGTGGGCTGCTGCCTGCTTGCGCTCTTTCCATGTTAGGAGCTGTCAAGTTGGACAAGCTCTGCTCTGCGAGAACAGTGCACACAGCTCTCGCTGTGTATGCTTCTGTTCATCGTTTTCCGCTGTGCACGGCCCAAGTGAGTTTTTCTCTTTTTCAAGCAAGCAAACATGGTCCTGCAGCATTTCTCTGCTTCTCTCTGTGATTTCTGAGATTCTGATGCTGGGATGTCTGTTTTCCAAGTTCGCAGCAAGCAGAGCATGTGGGTTCCTGTCTGCTTGCTCTCTTTCCATGTTAGAAGCTGTCAAGTTGAACAAGCTCTGCTCTGCGAGAACATTGCACACAGCGCTCACTCTGTATGCTTTAGTTCATCGGTTTGCACTGTGCACAGCCCAAGTGAGTTTTACATTTTTCAAGCAAGCAAACATGCTCCTGCAGCATTTCTCTGCTTCTGTCAGTGATTTCTGAGATTCTGATACTAGGGGGTCTGTTTTCCTTCTTTGCGGCAAGCACAGCATGTGGGTTCCTGTATGCTTGCTCTCTTTCCATGTTAGAAACTGTCAGCTCTCACTGTGTTTTCTTCTGTTCATCGGTTTGCACTGTGCACAGCCATTGGGTGTTTTTCATTTGTCCTAGCAAGCAAACATGCTCCTGCAGCATTTCTCGGCTTCTCTCACTGATTTCTGAGATTCTGATGCTGGGGTGTCTGTTTTCCGTGTTTGCAGCAAGCACGGCATGTGGGCTGCTGTCTGCTTGCTTTGTTTCCATGTTAGAAGCTGTCAAGTTGAACAAGCTCTGCTTTGCGAGAACAGTGCCCACAGCTCTCACTGTGTATGATTCTGTGTTGCAGTGTCCGAATCGCGTGTTAATCACGCTGCAATCGCTAGCTCAGTCCACTAGATGACACTGCAGCAGCGTGTTAGGGCAAAGTGGCTAGCTAAGAAAGCCTCCTTCTGCGCTGCGATGGGCACGGAGATGAAGCAATGGCGACCTCAGCAGTCAGAAGAAAGCCGGACTCTTGCAGGCAGGATTTAAATGAGGTTTATTGGAGAGGAGCGAGCCGGGAGCTCTGCCCCTGTGACCTGCTGCCCAGAAGCGACCCCGGGCCAGGGGTGCACGAGGTTTTTAAAGTGGGGTGGAAACAGGGGTGGCTGACAACCGGTTCAGCCAGTCACGACAACGGGGGGTGTAACTGGGGGTGTCAACTTTACAACAAGGGGCCAACCACTCAGGATTGGAGGGAATTCCAAGGGCCCCAGCCTATCACTTGACCCCCTCCCTGGAGTTTTCCAGAAGCCAGGGAAGGGGTCCAAAGTTACAGACAGGTCGACCACGAGGAGTGGGGGAAGGGAGTGACAAAGACAGGTGCAGGGGAGGATTCATTGACAGAAAACGTCTGTTTAAGCAACCTAACTCATAAGGGGAAAACCAGTACAGAACACAGGGGTATACAGTGAACTAAATCATTACAAAAGTAACTCAAAAATCTTTCAAAAATAACTTAATAACTTAATAAAACAATTCT
The DNA here is from genome assembly GCA_037837765.1 of Delichon dasypus. Classification (NCBI taxonomy): domain Eukaryota; kingdom Metazoa; phylum Chordata; class Aves; order Passeriformes; family Hirundinidae; genus Delichon; species Delichon dasypus. The sequence goes on from JBBAXF010000045.1 coordinate 187,322, forward strand.
CACACCACTACACATCTGTTCATCTGTTTGCACTGTGCACAGCCCATTTGAGTTTTTCATTTGTTCTTGCAAGCAAACACTCTCCTGCAGCATTGCTCTGCTCCCCTCAGTGATTTCTGAGATTCTGATACTAGGGCATCTGTTTTCCATGTTTGCAACAAGCAGAGAATGTGGGCTGAGGTCTGCTTGCTTTGTTTCCATTTTAGAAGCTGTAAAGTTGAACAAGCTCTGCTCTCCGAGACCAGTGAACACTGCACTCGCTGTGTATGCTTCTGTTCATCCGTTTGCACTGTGCAGAGCCCAAGTAAGGTTTTCATTTGTCCTAGGAAGCAAACATGCTCCTGCAGCATTTCTCTGCTTCTCTCAGTGATTTCTGTGATTTTGATGCCGGGGTGCCTGTTTTCCATGTTTACAGCAAGCACAGCATGTGGGTTGCTGTCTGCTTGCTCTCTTTCCATGTTAGAAGCTGTCAAGTTGAACAAGCTCTGCTCTGCGAGCACAGTGCACACAGCTCTCACTCTGTATGCTGTAGTTTGTTACCCTGGTTTTTCTGAGTTTCTTTATTAGCCTTTTGATTTTCATAAATGGAGTCAGATCTTTAGTTACTGTAGAATATTAGAGCAGTTTTTCTACCTTTCCCACAGAAGTAATATAAACAAATCCTTTGTTTTTCATTCTTTGTCCTTTGTTTGCATATTTCTAACCTGAAAACAATTGTAACTGACAATTGGTCTGGCCACTGAGGCTGAGGGGTGGAAACCCCAAAAAGCCAATCTTCTGCTAGACCCAAAAATGTATAAAAAGTAAAAGAATAAACAAGGAGGGTCTTCTCTCCGCCCTTTCAGCTGGAAGCTGGATCGGAGGAACCTCTGCCGAAATCTCTTGTCTGCGTGTGATTTCTTTGTGTTTCTCGGTGACATCTGGTGACCCCGTGTGTGGGTGAACAGTTTGGTGAGGTTTCTCCTTTCTCCTTTTCCCTGTTTTGTGTTTATCATGGAGGATTCTTTAGTTTTGGAACTTTGGGGAGATCTCTTGGAGCGGAAGGATGCTCAGATATCCCAGGAGGGACTACAGGATCTATTTGCATGGAGCAGGCGTCGTGTGGGTTTTTTCCCACGCCAGGGTCTGTGCTCAGTCGACGGGAGTGGTACCTCCTGGGGGACTGTATATTAGACTCCCTTGATGTAGAATATGATGAAGACATTGCAGAACTGTTATTCCAGTGGAAATTATTTGAGAGAACTGTATTTAAGTCGACTCCTTACAGTTCGAAGGCTGAGAGTCCCAGTCCGAAGCGGGACGGAGAGCTGGGAGGGGGCGGGGTCGTTATGTCAGACCCGGAATCTGAATTTCAGCTACTTTGTGATGTGGATTCTTCCCCTTCCTCCCCCGTTCCTGCGCGGGGGGGTTCCCCCCCCTCGGATTCCGGCGCTGGTCTCGGGCAGAGGGGGGGCGGAGCCCTGCCGAGCCTGGGGCCGGTACAGCCGGTCCCCGCGCAGCGGAGCCGCTGGAGCGGGGCGGAGCCGGCCCTGCCGGTCCCGCCGGCTCCGCTGAGCCCCAAGCCTCAGGGTCCCCGGAGCGGGGCAGGGCCGCCTCCTCTCCATGCCTTTCCGGCGTTGGCGGATGAGGATGACCCGGGAAAGCGGGTTCCGCTGTCATTTAGCAAGAATTCGGTCACGGTGCATTGTCTGTTCTGCCGCACGACCGTTACGTATCCGATGGGGTCGGGCGGTGTGGAGTTCCCCACTCTGCCGCCTGGGCCGAGCCCGGAGGTGGCTGTGTTGGCTGCCTCTGCCCCTGCGCCGCTGGCAGCGCGGGGTGGGGACGCTGCCGAAGGCAGAGCCTCGGTCAGTCCCTCGGCGGGCGCCGCCTCCCTGTGCAGGCTGACAGCTTCACCCCCCCCTCCGGGGTGGGGGGGGGCCGCGGGCTCCCGGGCCCCCGCAGGACCCCTTCTCGGGGGGGTTCCAGACACTCCGCCTCCCGCGCCAGCCCCATGGGCTGCAGGCAGTGCTCGCGGGGCGGGGAGGGGCTCTGATGCGGCCAGTTCTAAGGAGCTGCCAGCAGGGACCGATGCGGCACCCCCAGTGACGGAGGCGCGGTCGCTGCCTCCTCCTGAGCGCAGCACAGGCTCCTCAACCACGCAGGGATGCGTGTCCGCCGCGGAGCCATCGGACCGGTCTCCGGCGGCTGCCGCGGGCTCCAGCGCCGCTGAGGATGCGGCGGGGCCAGCGCCTGCGGCTGGTCCGACCCCGCCTCTGCTTCCTGCTGCGAGCGTTACAGCGGCTGCAGGCGCCGATGTGTTTAAGTTCAGCGCGAACGGGGACACGGCCGAAATGCGGCCGGTCTTTGACAAGGGCAGAAATTCCCGCGCTGTTGGGTCTTCGTCCACAGCTTGGACGCTACCCCCTTGTCAGGTGACCGTAAGGCCGAGAGACCGCGGCCAGTTCTGGGACGAAGTAAAGGCTAAGGTTGAAGGACTAAGTGGAGGTGCTGATGCTGGTGCTAGACTTGCCGTGTCTGATGTTCAGCTAGTTCCCAATCAAGTGCCTGCCTCTGACCCTGTGGGGTCCACAGGGCAGGATAGGGTGGGTGCTGCTGCTTCATCTGAGGGTCTTCAGGCCTTTCCTGTCCTTCAGGGTGCTACTCATAACACCTATCAACCCTTGGCTTGGCAGGCCTTGTCAGAACTGCGTGATGTAGTTGGGAAATATGGTTTGGGCTCAGCCGAGGTGATGCAGGTTCTCCGTTCTTTTAATGCCAGTCTTTTGACACCCTTTGACATTCGGAGCTTGGCTCGGGCCCTTTTTCCACCGGTTGAATATGACTTCTTTGAGAATAGATGGACTCAGTTGGCAGGCAGAGCGGTGGAACGGAATACGACACTGGGTCCAGGAGATCCTAGGCGTATGGTTAATATTGATATGCTAATGGGAACAGGCAATTATACCAGGGCCGAAGGGCAGGCTGGTTATGAGCCCTTGGTCCAGGAGCAGTGCCAGCAGACGGGCATGGCAGCCCTGGTTCAGACTTTACAGCTGGCTACTCCACAGCAGCCCTTTGCGACTATCGTCCAGGGTGTTGATGAGCCCTTCCTGTGCTTTGCAGGGAGGCTAACTGCTGCGGTTGAGAAGCAGGTGAGTGATCCGGCAGCAAGGAAGCTCATGATTCAGTCCGTTGCTCAGGGCAACTGTAATGCTGCTTGCAAGAGGATAATTGAGGCACTTCCCGGGGAACCATCCATGTCGGACATGGTTGGGGCCTGTGCAAAGATATCCCCTTCCAGCCAACAGGTGGTTGCCGTGCATACAGCTGTGCAGCCAGCTGTGGCTACGATTGTCCAACCGACGGTGGCTACAGCGGTCCAGCCGGCCGTGCCTGCGGCCATGCAGCCGGCTGTGGCTGCTGCTGTGCAGCCTGCTTGGGTCGTTCCCCAAGGGGTGCAACAGCAGCAGTGGGGTGCTAGGGCCAGGAAGAAACAGAGCTGAAAGGCACAGAAGTCTACGGCTGTCTTGTTTTATTGTGCACGATGTGGAAGGCCGAATCACGCTGCGAATGCGTGTAAGGCGACAGTGCATGTGAATGGTCAGCCGTTGGGCAGTTCGGGAAACGCGATGCAGAGCGTGAAGGTGAGACGCGTGCAGACACAAATGTCTCTGCCTCAGCCCCAACCAATGGAGATTTGCTCAGCAGGCTTACAGCCAGCACCCGCGGTTCAGCAGGTCTTGATGTCTGCACAGCCGAGTCTGTCGTGATTGATTCGGAAAAAATACACAAGGTTCCCCTGGATGCCTTTGGTCCCTTGGGTGATGGCATGAGTGCTCTCCTGATGGGGAGATCTAGTGCCACCATTCAGGGTATCATAGTGCACCTGGGACTGATTGATGCAGATTTTTCGGGACAGATTCACGCAATGGTCTCCACACCCACCCCCCCTTTGACTATCCCAAAAGGCACACGAATTGCTCAACTTGTTCCTTTTAAGTCTTCTGTTTCCAGGACTGAGGACCGGTCACGAGGAGACGGTGGCTTCGGCTCTACAGGGCCACCTCAAGTGCGCTGGACTGCTGTCCTGACCAAAGACCGTCCTGAGACACTGTGTACCGTGTCCATGGTTGGTGCCACACCATCGGAGATTCACCTTCGTGGCCTCCTAGATACGGGGGCTGACGTGAGCATTCTCTCCCTGGCTGCTTGGCCCCCGCAGTGGCCTTTGACCCTGGCAAAGACATCGATCTCAGGCTTGGGAGGAACGAAGCAATGCTACGTGAGCAAGAATCCTGTGGCCATCACGAACCCGGAGGGACAGACGGCCATAATTTGGCCTCATGTTACAGAGATTCCTCAGAACCTCTGGGGAAGGGATGTTTTGGCCGCGTGGGGGGTGCGACTGGGAACGGATTTTTGATTGGGGCCACTGTGATGAAGGGCACAGAGTGTCCCACGCCTCCTTTACGGTGGCTGGTGGACAGACCCATCTGGGAGAACCAGTGGCCCCTCCCTCATGACAAGCTAGTCGCCCTTCGTGAACTTGTACAGGAGCAGTTGGATCAGGGGCATTTGGAACCATCTACCAGTCCCTGGAACACTCCTGTCTTTTGTATCAAAAAGAAGTCTGGGAAATGGAGGTTGCTACAGGACCTCCGAAAGATCAATGCCGTGATGGAAGGCATGGGGACATTGCAGGCTGGTATGCCATCGCCTACCATGCTTCCTGCGGACTGGCCGGTCCTCATTGTGGATCTGAAGGATTGTTTTTTTACGATCCCTCTGCATCCCGATGACAGACCAAAATTTGCCTTCACGGTACCAACAATAAATAATGCCGAGCCCGCGCAGCGGTATCAATGGAGAGTTTTGCCTCAGGGAATGCGGAATTCACCAGTGTTATGCCAATGGTATGTAGCCCGTGCCTTGTCTGGAGTTCGCAAGCAGTTTCCTGATGCTCACGTCTATCATTATATGGACGATATTTTGGTGGCTACGCCCACTCAGGAAGAGCTGCTGAGGCTACAGCCTCAGTTGTTGAATGCTCTGCATTCACATGGACTGCAGGTGGCTCCAGAAAAGGTACAACAACAACCTCCCTGGAAATATTTGGGGGTCAAAATTCTGGAACGGACAATCCGTCACCGGGAGGTGCAATTTGTGCAATCGGTGAAGACACTGAATGATGCTCAGAAGCTGGTAGGTGTTATCACTTGGTTACGTCCTTACTTGGGACTGACCACAGCACAACTGTCTCCCTTGTTTGAATTGTTGAAAGGGGACACTGATTTAAAGTCACCTCGTGAATTGACCCCTGAGGCACGAAAAGTGCTGGAGGAGGTTCAGCAAGCTGTTTCGGCTTGCCAGGTGTACCGCATTGAACCTTCCATTGATGTCACTGTGTTCATCACCACTCCTGATTTACATCCTACAGGTATCATCGGCCAATGGAATGATGATTGGACTGATCCTCTGCACGTCTTGGAATAGGTCTTCCTGCCTCATCAGCCGCATAAGACGGCGACAGCGCTGTTTGAATTGATTGCGCGCTTGATAATCAAGTGCCGGCAACGCTGTTTGCAATTGATGGGTGCAGATCCCTCAAAGATCATACTCCCGGTTCAGAGGGAGGAATTTGATTGGAGCTATGCGAACAATGTTTCGCTGCAAAGTGCTCTCGAGGGTTTTTCAGGGCAGATCACTTATCATCTGCCTAGCCACAAGCTATTACAAGTGGCCAAAAATACTCAATTTTCTCTACGACCCAAAAACAGCCAAGAGCCGGTGCATGGTCCCACCGTCTTCACTGACGGTTCGGGCAAAACAGGAAAAGCCATTGTTACCTGGCAGGATGGATCTGAGTGGCAGGTTTTGGAAGGCCATGAGGATGGGTCAGCCCAACTGGTTGAACTAAAGGCTGCTGTCATGGCATTTGAGAAATTTTCCCAGGAACCTTTCAATTTGATCACGGACTCTGCCTATGTTGCCGACATCGCACAGCGATTGAGTTGTTCAGTTCTGAAGGAGGTCAGTAACCCTGCCTTGTTTGATTTACTGAAGGCCCTGTGGTGTGCAATTCAGGCCAGAGTTCATCCATACTACGTTCTGCATGTACGGAGTCACACTAATTTGCCAGGATTTGTAGCGGAAGGTAATGCGAGGGCTGACAAGTTGGCTAACCCAGCGTGGGTAGCCCCTCAGCCTGATGTGCTCGCGCAGGCCAAGGCATCGCATGGGTTTTTCCACCAAAATGCGCATACGCTGCAGAAGCAGTTTCAACTGACGGCCACTGAGGCTTGTGAAATTGTTGAGCCGTGTGACGACTGTCACGCCCTTGGTGCGCCATTGCCGGCAGGGGTTAACCCCAGAGGCCTTAAAGCCTTGGAGCTTTGGCAGACCGATGTTACCCAGGTCGCCGAGTTTGGCCGGCTCAAGTATGTGCATGTCACAGTGGACACGTTCTCCTCTGCGATGTGGGCTTCTGCTCACAAGGAGAGAAAGCCCGTGATGTCATTGCCCACTGGAGGCAGGCCTTTGCTGTTCTTGGCATACCTTCTGCTGTGAAAACCGACAATGGTCCTGCTTATGCCTCGCAGCAGGTACGGCAGTTCCTACAGTCATGGGGTGTGTCACATAACTTTGGCATCCCTCATTCTCCGACGGGACAGGCGATTGTAGAACGCAATCACGGTACACTCAAGCGTGTTCTTCAGAAGCAGAAACGGGGAATGCAGGGTGAAACCCCACACAGTCGGTTGGCAAAGGCTTTGTACACCATCAATCACCTTACAGTGCCACAGAACTCAAATAATCCTGTCATTTTGAACCATCATCTCTCGTTGCAGGCTTCGGACGGTGAGCAACAGCCTCGAGCGAAGGTACGGGTCCGAAATTTAGTCACCAAGCAATGGGAAGGACCCTATGAACTAATCGCTATGGGGCGAGGGTATGCGTGTGTGTCCACGGACACTGGGACACGCTGGCTGCCTTCAAAGTGTGTCCGTCCTGACCTGCGACCACAGAGGCAGAATTCAGCTGACAGGCAAGGTGGAAGCCGTGATCAACTTGAAAGCCACCAAGTGGATGAATCCTCGAGTGATCACTCTGATGATTCCTCCACAGACAGTGATTGAATTTGTATATATTCCCTTTGTGAATTTGCTCATTTTTCTTTTTCTGTTTTTCTTTTTTTAAAGTTAAAAGGGTGAGATGTTACCCTGGTTTTTCTGAGTTTCTTTATTTGCCTTTTGATTTTCATAAATGGAGTCAGATCTTTAGTTACTGTAGAATATTAGAGCAGTTTTTCTACCTTCCCCACAGAAGTAATATAAACAAATCCTTTGTTTTTCATTCTTTGTCCTTTGTTTGCATATTTCTAACCTGAAAACAATTGTAACTGACAATTGGTCTGGCCACTGAGGCTGAGGGGTGGAAACCCCAAAAAGCCAATCTTCTGCTAGACCCAAAAATGTATAAAAAGTAAAAGAATAAACAAGGAGGGTCTTCTCTCCGCCCTTTCAGCTGGAAGCTGGATCGGAGGAACCTCTGCCGAAATCTCTTGTCTGCGTGTGATTTCTTTGTGTTTCTCGGTGACAGTAGTTCATCGGTTTGCAATGTGCGCAGCATAAGTGAGTTTTTTACTTTTTCAAACAAGCAAACATGCTCCTGCAGCATTTCTCTACTTCTCTCAGTGATTTCTGAGGTTCTGATACTAGGGGGTCTGTTTTCCTTCTTTGCAACAAGCACAGCATGTGGGTTCCTGTCTGCTTGCTCTGATTCCATGTTAGAAGCTGTCAAGTCGAACAAGCTCTGCTCTGCGAGAACAGTGCACACAGCTCTCACTGTGTATGCTTCTGTTCATCTGTTTGCACAGTGCACAGCCCATTTGAGTTTTTCATAAGTCCGAGCAAGCAAACATGCTCCCGCAGCATTTCTCTGCTTCTCTCAGCGATTTCTGAGATTCTGATGCTAGGGTGTCTGTTTCCCATGTTTGCAACAAGCAGAGCATGTGGGCTGCTGTCTGCTTGCTCTCTTTCCATGTTAGAAGCTGTCAAGTTGAACAAGCTCTGCTATGCGAGAACCATGCACACAGCTCTCACCGTGTTTGCTTCTGTTCATCGGTTTGCATTGTGCACAGCCCATGAGTGTTTTTCAATTGTCCTAGCAAGAAAACATGCTCCTGCAGCATTTCTCGGCTTCTCTCAGTGATTTCCGAGGTTCTGATGCTGGGGTGTCTGTTTTCCATGTTTGCAGCAAGCGGAGCATGTGGGCTGCTGTCTCCTTGCTCTCTTTCCATGTTAGAAGCTGTCAAGTTGAACAAGCTCTGCTTTGCGAGAACAGTGCCCACAGCTTTCGCTGTGTATGCTTCTCTTCATCTGTTTGCACAGTGCACAGCCCATTTGAGTTTTTCATTTGTCCTAGTAAGGAAACATGGTCCTGCAGCATTTCTCTGCTTCCCTCAGTGATTTCTGAGATTCTGATTCTAGGGTGTCTGCCTTCCATGTTTGCAACTAGCAGAGCATCTGGGCTTCAGTCTGCTTGCTGTGTTTCCATGTTCGAACCTGTCAAGTTGAACAAGCTCTGCTTCGCAAGAACAGTGCACACTGCTATCGCTGTGTATGCTTCTGTTCATCGGTTTGCACTGTGCACAACCCAAGTGAGTTTTTCCCTTTTTCAAGCAGGCAAACATGGTCCTGCAGCATTTCTCTGCTTCTCACTGTGATTTCTGAGATTCTGATGCTGGGGTGTGTGTTCCCCCCATTTGCAGCAAGCAGAGCATGTGGGTTCCTGACTGCTTGCTGTGTTTCCATGTTAGAAGCTGTCAAGTTGAACAAGCTCTGCTCTGCGAGCACAGGGCATACAGCTCCCACTGTGTATGCTTCTGTTCATCTGTTTGCGCTGTCCACAGCCCAAGTGAGTTTTTCATTTGTCCTAGGAAGCAAACATGCTCCTGCTGCATTTCTCTGCTTCTCTCAGTGATTTCTGAGATTTTGATGCCGGGGTGTCTGTTTTCCACATTTGCAGCAAGCAGAGCATGTGGATTGCTGTCTGCTTGCTGTGTTTCCATGTTAGAAGCTGTCAAGTTGAACAAGCTCTGCTGTGCGAGAACAGTGCACACAGCTCTCGCTGTGTATGCTTCTGTTCATCTGTTTGCACTGTCCACAGCCCAACTGAGTTTTTCATTTGTCCTAGCAAGAAAACATGATCCTGCAGCATTTCTCTGCTTCTCTCAGTGATTTCTGAGATTATGATGCTGGGGTGTCTGTTTTCCATGTTTGCAGCAAGCGGAGCATGTGGGCTGCTGTCTCCTTACGCTCTTTCCATGTTAGAAGCTGTCAAGTTGAACAAGCTCTGCTTTGCGAGAACAGTGCCCACAGCTTTCGCTGTGTATGCTTCTCTTCATCTGTTTGCACTGTCCACAGCCCAACTGAGTTTTTCATTTGTCCTAGCAAGAAAACATGATCCTGCAGCATTTCTCTGCTTCTCTCAGTGATTTCTGAGATTCTGATGCTGGGGTGCCTGTTTTCCATGCTTGCAGCAAGCAGAGCATGTGGCGTGCTGTCTTCTTGCTCTCTTTCCATGTTAGAGGCTGTCAAGTTGAACAAGCTCTGCTCTGCGAGCACAGGGCATACAGCTCCCACTGTGTATGCTTCTGTTCATCCGTTTGAACTGTACACGGCCCATGAGCGTTTTTCATTTGTCCTAGCAAGCAAATATGCTCCTGCAGCACTGCTCTGCTTCTCTCAGTGATTTCTGAGATTCTGATACTAGGGTGTCTGTTTTCCTTCTTTGCAACAAGCAGAGAATGTGGGCTGAGGTCTCCTTGCTGTGTTTCCATCTTAGAAGCTGTAAAGCTGAACAAGCTCTGCTCTGCGAGAACAGTGCACACAGCTCTCACTGTGTATGCTTCTGTTCATCCGTTTGCACTGTGCGCAGCCCAACTAAGTTTTCCATTTGTCCTTGAAAGAAAACATGCTCCTGCAGAATTTCTCTGCTTCTCTCAGTGATTTCTGTGATTCTGATGCTAGGGTGTCTGCCTTCCATGTTTGCAACAAGCAGAGCATCTGGGCTGCTGTCTGCTTGCTGTGTTTCCATGCTAGAAGCTGTCAAGTTGAACAAGCTCTGCTTTGCGAGAACAGTGCACACTGCCCTCACTGTGTTTGCTTCTCTTCATCAGTTTGAGCTGTGCACAGCCCAAGTGAGTTTTTCAATTTTTCAAGCAAGCAAACATGCTCCTGCAGCATTTCTCTGCTTCTCTCAGTGATTTCTGAGGTTCTGATACTAGGGTGTCCGTTTTCCTTCTTTGCAACAGGCAGAGAATGTGGGCTGCTTACTCCTTGCTGTGCTTCCATGTTAGAAGATGTCAAGTCGAACAAGCTCTGCTCTGCGAGAACAGTGCACACAGCTCTCACTGTGTATCCTTCTGTTCATCTGTTTGCACAGTGCACAGCCCATTTGAGTTTTTCATATGTCTTAGCAAGCAAACATGCTCCTGCAGCATTTCTCTGCTTCTCTCAGTGATTTCTGAGATTCTGATGCTGGGGTGTCTATTTTCCATGTTTGCAGCAAACAGAGCATGTGGGTTCATGTCTGCTTGTTCTGTTTCCATGTTAGAAGCTGTCAAGTTGAAGAAGCACTGGTATGCGAGAACCATACACACAGCTCTCACTGTGTATGCTTCTGTGTCGCACTGTCCGAACCGCCTGTTAATCACCCTGCAATAGCTAGCTCAGTATACTAGATGTCACTGCCGCAGCGTGTTAGGGCAAAGTGGCTAGCTAATAAAGCCTCCTTCTGCCCTACGATGGGCACGGAGATGAAGCAATGGCGACCTCAGCAGTCAGAAGAAAGCCGGACTCTTGCAGGCAGGATTTAAATGAGGTTTATGGAGAGGAGAGAGCCGGGAGCTCTGCCCCTGTGACCTGCTGCCCAGAAGAGACCCCGGGCCAGGGGTGCACGAGCTTTTTAAAGTGGGGTGGAAACAGGGGTGGCTGACAACCGGTTCAGCCAGTCACGACAACGGCGGGTGTAACTGGCTGTGTAAACTTTACGACAGGGGGCCAACCACACAAGATGGGAGGGAATTCCAAGGGCCCCAGCCTATCACTCGACCCCCTCCCTGGAGTTTTCCAGAAGCCAGGGAAGGTGTCCAAAGTGACAGACAGGTCGACCACGAGGAGTGGGGGAAGGGAGTGACAAAGACAGGTGCAGGGGAGGATTGATTGACAGAAAACGTCTGTTTAAGCAACCTAACTCATAAGGGGAAAAACAGTACAGAACACAGGGGTATACAGTGAACTAAATCATTACAAAAGTAACTCAAAAATCATACAAAAATAACTTAATAACTTAATAAAACAAATCTCACACCACTACACTTCTGTTCATCTGTTTGCACTGTGCACAGCCCATTTGAGTTTCTCAATTTTTCAAGCAAGCAAACATGTTCCTGCAGCATTTCTCTGCTTCTCTCAGTGATTTTTGATATTCTGATGCTGGGGTGACTGGTTTCCTTCTTTGCAACAAGCAGAGCATGTGGGCTGCTCTCTGCTTGCTCTCTTTCCATGTTAGAAGCTGTCAAGTTGAACAAGCTCTGCTGTGCGAGAACCATGCACACAGCTCTCGCTGTGTTTGCTTCTGTTCATCTGTTTGCAATGTGCATGGCCCATGTGTGTTTTTCATTTGTTCTAGCAAGCAAACATGCTCCTGCTGCATTTCTCTGCTTCACTCACTGATTTCAGAGATTCTGATGCTAGGGCATCTCTTTTCCATGTTTGCAACACGCAGAGAATGAGGGATGAGGTATACTTGCTCTCTTTCCATCTTAGAAGCTGTTGAACAAGCTCTGCTCTCCGAGACCAGTGAACAGTGCACTCGCTGTGTATGCTTCTGTTCATCCGTTTGCACTGTGCACAGCCCAAGTAAGGTTTTCATTTCTCCTAGCAAGAAAACATGCTCCTGCAGCATTGCTCTGGTTCTCCCAGTGATTTCTGAGATTGTGATGCTAGGGTGTCTGCCTCCCATGTTTGCAGCAAGCGGAGCATCTGGGCTGCTGTCTGCTTGCTCTCTTTCCATGTTAGAAGCTGTCAAGTTGAACAAGCTCTGCTATGCGAGAACCATGCACACAGCCCTCACTGTGTTTGTGCTGTTCATCGGTTCGCGCTGTGCACAGCGCAAGTAAGTTTTTCACTTTTTCAACCATCAAACATGCTCCTGCAGCATTTCTCTGCTTATCTCAGTGATTTCTGAGATTCTGATGCTGGGGTGTCTATTTTCCATGTTTGCAGCAAGAAGAGCATGTGGATTGCTGTCTGCTTCCTCTGTTTCCATGTTAGAAGCTGTCAAATCGAACAAGCTCTGCTCTGCGAGAACAGTGCACACAGCTCTCGCTGTGTATGCTTCTGTTCATTGGTTTGCACTGTGCACAACCCTAGTGAGTTTTTCACTTTTTCAAGCAAGCAAACATGCTCCTGCAGCATTTCTCTGCTTCTCTCTGTGATTTCTGAGATTCTGATGCTGGGGTGTCTGTTTTCCACATTTGCAGCAAGCAGAGCATGTGGATTGCTGTCTGCTTCCTCTGTTTCCATGTTAGATGCTGTCAAATCGAACAAGCTTTGCTTTGCGAGAACAGTGCACACTGCTCTCACTGTGTATGCTTCTGTTCATCGGTTCGCACTGTGCATGGCCCATTTGTGTTTTTCCTTTGTCCTAGGAAGCAAACATGCTCCTGCGGCATTTCACTGCTTGACTCAGTGATTTCTGAGATTCTGAGGCTGGGGTGTCTGCCCTCCATGTTTGCAGCGAGCAGAGCATGTGGGTTCATGTCTGCTTGTTCTGTTTCCATGTTAGAAGCTGTCAAGTTGAACAAGCCCTTCTATGCGAGAACCATGCACACCGCTCTCACTGTGTTTGTTCTGTTCATCGGTTTGCGCTGTGCACAACCCTAGTGTGTTTTTCACTTTTTCAAGCAAGCAAACATGCTCCTGCAGCATTTCTCTGCTTCTCTCTGTGATTTCTGAGATTCCGATGCTGGGGTGTCTGTTTTCCACATTTGCAGCAAGCAGAGCATGTGGATTGCTGTCTGCTTCCTCTGTTTCCATGTTAGACGCTGTCAAATCGAACAAGCTCTGCTCTGCGAGAACAGTGCACACAGCTCTCGCTGTGTATGCTTCTGTTCATCGGTTTGCACTGTGCACAGCCCAAGTCAGTTTTTCAATTGTCCTAGCAAGCAAACATGCTCCTGCAGCATTTCTCTGCTTCTCTCAGTGATTTCTGAGATTCTGATGCTAGGGTGTCTGTTTTCCAAGTTTGCAACAAGCAGAGCATGTGGGCTGCTGTCTGCTTGCTCTCTTTCCATGTTAGAAGCTGTCAAGTTCAACAAGCTCTGCTCTGTGAGAACAGTGCCCACAGCTCTCGCTATGTGTGCTTCTGTTCATCAGTTTTCACTGTGCACAGCCCAAGTAAGTTTTTCATTTTTCAAGCAAGCACACATGGTCCTGCAGCATTTCTCTGCTTCTCTCAGTGATTTCTGAGATTCTGATGCTAGGGTGTCTGCCTTCCATGTTTGCAACAAGCAGAGCATCTGGGCTGCTGTCTGCTTGCTCTCTTTCCATGTGTCCTAGGGTAAGTTTATGATGCTTGTATCCACAATCGTCTGTTCTGTTTGTGCTGTATATTGAGTCCTGTGCCTTTAAGACTCGTTCTAAGAGCAAGGAGAAGCGCGGAGTTTGTTTTGAGAAAACTGCCTGACTCCTCCACATTCTTCTCTGGACGGTGTGTTCGGCGGAGGCTTGGAGACTGCAGGACAGAGATTTTTTTTGCTTTTAGTTAGTTTCAGCTAGCTAGGGCAGAGAAGATCCCTGGACTGTGTTTTTTCCCTTTTTCTTAGAACTGTTTAAACCTACTCTGGACTGAAAACCCAGGGGAGCACTGGGGGCTGCACCTGCGGCCCACCGGGTCCTGGACTTCGGCATTTTCCAGCAGCGCCGGAGGGACTGGGACTAGTGAGAGAGAGAGAGAGCCGAGCTCCACCCACGGCAAGGACTTTCTCAATTTGCCATCTCACTTCAGAAGGAGAGGTTTTATTGTTTCATATTATTCATTCTTTATACTTGTATGCACATTTGTTTAGTAAAATAGTTTTTTCCACTTTTCTCCAAAGAGGTTTGTTTTTTTTTTTACCAGACTGGTTAGAGGGAGGGGCCACCTGGGTTTGCTTCCTTGGAGGGATCCTATACAGGGGTTTTCTCCCAAATTTGCCCCAAACCAGGACATACTTCTTATTGGCCCCAACGTGGGGCACGAGAGAGTGGAAAAAACTTGTATTGATTATTATTAACTGCTTTTTTTGTTTGTTTGTTTGTTTGTCCCTTAGGTGGGGATTAAACAGTAGCCATGTTGCTTCTTGAATTCCTAATGTCTCTTAGAATGGAGTCTTTTCTGCATTTCTGTTCCCTAGGCTTTTTTGAGGTCTTAATACCTTTTTGGTCCCTAGGTTTGTTTTCTTACCCAGAAATAGCTCCAATATTGTCCCTAACATACAGCTTTTACACTAAAGATGCACTATTTAAAATAGTTATTTTGCTGAGTTCGGTGATTATAGCTTACAAGAAGCTTATAAAGATATTAGAGTTTGTTCTAAGTATGTTCGGTTTATGGTTTTTTCGTCCTGCCCTGCGTCCTAGTTCCAGCAGCATGTTTTAGGGATTTATCAACAATTGCACCCAGTTTGTTAGAGGAGGAGTAGGGGATGAAGCTCTTCAGCCTCTTCTTTCCTTCTTCTCTTTTGAGTCAGTTACATCGCTTTTAGAGAAGGTTCAGGGTCTCCTGAATGTTAAAGACCCCACCTCCCTGGTACTTCACCTGGTGACCATCCTCTATATGGTTTATAGCTTTTCTAGAATAAGTCACGCACTGCTAAACACTGTAGAGCGGCAAATAGAAGCAAGGGAGCAGGGAGATAAATCAGTCACTCAGGCTGCGGCCAATCCCACAGCTATTCAGGCTGCAGCTAAACCAGACAGTGAGGCTAAGACACCGGCAGTTGCTGCAGTAAAGAAGGGAAAGAAGCACACGGACAAAACCGATCGACCAGTAGACGATGATTCAAGTGAAGGATCCTCAATGCCTCCTGACACCCAGCCAGTAGTCAAACCACCTGACACACAATCAAAAAGTGAAGCAACTAATGATACACAATCAGAAGCCGAACCAACTGATACAAAATTGCAAGCCCAACCAGCTGCTACAACATCAGGAGCCCAACCAGCTGCTACAACATCAGGAGCCCAACCAACTGCTACAAGATCAAGAGCCCGACCAACTGCTGCAAGAGCAAGAGATACTATTGAGTCCTTTTCCCTGAAAGACCTTCGTGGCCTAAGAAAGGATTATACTCGACAATCTAATAAATCTATAATTAGTTGGCTAGTCCATCTTTGAGATGCTGCAGGCGAGGCTACAATACTGGATAGCACTGAAGCAAGACATCTGAGATCCCTGTCACATGATCCAGTTATTGACCAAGAAATGATGAGGGAGGCTAGTCCTTGCAGTCTCTGGGAACGGGTCCTGAAAAGTGTGGCACAAAGATATCTGTGTGCTGACGATCTCTATATGCAGCAAACCCAGTAGAAAACCATTAAACAAGGGATCCAGCGCTTGAAGGAAATAGCAGCGGCAGAAATTGTCTTCTAAGATGACATAAACACTAAGAACCCCGACCTGGTACCATGTACACCTGTAATGTAGCGAAAACTTGTACGACTTGGGCCACAAGAATACTCCTCTGCTTTAGCAATAATAAAGCGGGATGAGACAGCAGAAACCGTGCTTAATATAGCAAAAAAGCTCCGAACATATGCAGATGCTGTGCATGGTCCAACACATGCAAGAATTGCAGCTCTGGAAACGCGTATGACAAAATTAGAAGACAAGATAGAGGAGAATCACAAAGAACTCAAGGAGAACATTCTCCAGATCTCTGCAATACAGGTTAGAAGCTCTGGCACCACACGCAAACGTTCCCTAAATAGAGAGGGAAAAGGCATCCCACGGGCTAAGCTGTAGTCCTTCCTGCGTGATTATAGAGAAAACATGAAAAGATAGGATAGAGAATCTATCCCTAGAGGCTAGGGAAAACCGTGTTTTTTAGACTGTGTAAATTTGTTGGCCTAGCACATCAGAACCACAAAAATATGAAGCCTTAGTTGACACTAGAGCACAGTGCACAATACTCCCATCAAGACATGTAGAGAAAGAATCCATTTCCATTGCTAGGGTGACAGGGTGTTCACAAGATTTTACTTTAGTGGTGGCTGATGTGAGCCTGATTAGAAATGAGTAGAAAAGACACCCTATTGTGACTAGCCCAGAAGCCCCATACATTTTAAGCATAGACTTCCTCCGAAATGAGTATTTCAAAAACCCAAAGGGATTTAAGTGGGCATTTAGGATAGCAGCTCTAGAGACAGGAGACGTTAAGCAGTTAAATACCTTGCCTAGACTATCAGAGAACCCATCTGCTGTAGGTCTTCTAAAAGTAGAAGAGCAACAAGTGCCAATTGCCACTTCAATAGTGCATCGCCGACGGTACAGAACAACTCGAGATGCTGTGATCCCCATCCACAAGATGATCCGTGAGCTGGAGAGCCAAGGGGTGGTCAGCAAAACCCACTCACCCTTCAACAGCCCCATCTGGCCTGTGCGCAAGTCTAACGGAAAATGGAAATTGACTGTAGACTATCGTGCCTTGAACGAAGTGACTCCACCATTGAGCGCTGCTGTGCCAAACATGCTGGAACTCCAGTACGAGCTGGAGTCCAAGGCAGCAAAATGGTACGCCACAATTGACATTGCTAATGCATTTTTCTCCATTCCTCTAGCTGCAGAATGCAGGCCTCAGTTTGCCTTCACATGGAGAGGAGTGCAGTACACCTAGAACCGACTGCCCCAGGGGTGGAAACACAGCCCCACCATCTGCCATAGACTGATCCAGGCTGCACTAAAAAAGGGTGAGGCTCCGGAACATCTACAGTACATCAATGACATCATTGTGTAGAGAAACACAGCAATGGAAGTGTTTAAAAAAGGAGAGAAGATCATCCAGATCCTCCTAGACGCCGGTTTCGCTATCAAAAAGAGCAAAGTTAAGAGACCAGCTCGTGAGATCCAGTTCCTAGAAGTAAAGTGGCACGATAGAAGGCGTCAGATTCCCACTGAAGTC
The DNA here is from genome assembly GCA_037837765.1 of Delichon dasypus. Lineage (NCBI taxonomy): Eukaryota > Metazoa > Chordata > Aves > Passeriformes > Hirundinidae > Delichon > Delichon dasypus. The sequence goes on from JBBAXF010000045.1 coordinate 204,531, forward strand.
ATCAACAAGATCACAGCAATGTGTCCACCAACCAACAAAAAAGAGACACAAGCTTTCCTAAGCGCCATAGGTTTCTAGAGGATGCACATTCCTGAGTACAGCCAGATTGTGAGTCCTCTCTACCTAGTCACCCGCAAGAAGAACAATTTCCACTGGGGCCCTGAACAGCAACAAGCCTTTACCCAGATCAAGCAGGAAATCGCTCATGCAGTGGCCCTTAGCCCAGTCAGGACGGGACCAGATGTAAAGAACGTGCTCTACTCCGCAGCCAAAAGCCATAGTCTGTCCTAGAGCCTTTGGCAAAAAGTGCCTAGGGAGACTCGGGGCCGACCACTAGGATTCTAGAGTCAAAGCTACAGAAAGTCTAAAGCCAACTACACTCCAACAAAAAAAAAAATCTTAGCCGCCTATAAAAGAGTTCAAGCCGCCTCAAAAATAGTAAGCACCGAAACACAGCTCCTGCTGGCACCTCGACTACCAGTGCTGAGATAGATGTTCAAAGCAGAAGTTCCCTCTACCCACCATGCCACCAATGCCACATAGAGCAAATGGATTGCCCTCATCACTCAGCGCGCCCGCATTAAAAACCCAAATCGCCCTAAGATTTTAGAAATAATTACAAACTAGCCAGAAGGTAAAAACTTTAGTCTCATAGATAAAGACGAGCAAGAACAAGTGACACGTGCTGAAAAAGCTCCACCATACAACCAACTGCCAGCAAAAGAAACACGCTATGCTCTTTTCACTGACAGTTCCTGTCGCATCGTTGAGATGAAACAAAAGTGGAAAGCAGCTGTAGAGAGCCCCACACAACAAGTTGCACAAACCACTAAAAGAGAAAGTAAGTCAAGCCAACTTGCTGAACTCAAAGCTGTTCAACTGGCCCTAGACATTGCTGAAAGAGAGAAGTAGCCAAAGCTCTACCTCTACACTGATTCGTAGATAGTAGCCAATGCTCTGTGAAGATAGCTAGAAAAGTAGAAAAAGGCCAACTGGCAGCGTAGAGGAAAGGCAATCTGAGCTGCAAATGAGTGGAAGGACATTGCCACTCGGGTAGAAAAGCTACCTGTCAAAGTCCGTCATGTAGATGCCCATGTCCCTAAGAGTCGGGCTAATAAGGAGCACCGAAACAACGAGCAGGTAAATCAAGCTGCAAAGATAGAGGTGTCAAAGATAGACTTAAATTGGCAACACAAGAGAGAGTTGTTCCTAGCTCGATGGGCCCATGATGCCTCAGGCCATCAGGGCAAAGATGCCACCTATAAGTGGGCACGAGACCGAGGGGTAGATCTAACTATAGACAGTATTTCTCAGGTTATCCATGACTGTGAGACATGTGCTGCAATCAAGCAAGCCAAGCGGGTAAAGCCCGTATGGTATGGCGGGCGATAGTTCAAGTATAAGTACAGGGAAGCCTAGCAGATTAACTATATCACCCTTCCCCAAACCCGCCAAGACAAGCGCTATGTACTCACAATAGTAGAAGCCACCACAGGATGGCTAGAGACCTACCCTGTGCCCCACGCTACTGCCCATAACACCATTCCAGGCCTTAAAAAACAAGTTCTTTAGAGGCATGGTACCCCTGAGAAGATTGAGTCAAACAATAGAACTCATTTCAAGAACAGCCTCATCAACAACTAAGCTAGGAAACATGGCATTAAGTAAGTGTACCACATCCCCTATCATGCACCAGCTTCAGAGAAAGTAGAAAGATACAATAGACTGCTAAAAACCACCCTAAAAGCACTGAGTAGGGGATCATTCAAAAACTAAGAGCAGCATCTAGCAAAGGCCACCTAGTTAGTTAACACCCGAGGTTCCACCAACAAAGCAGGCCCTGCCCAATCTGAGCCCCTACATACAGTAGATAGAGAGAAAGTCCCAGTAGTACATGTAAAAGGTTTGTTAGAGAAAACCGTTTAGATCAATTCTGCTTCAAGTACAGAAGATCCCATCCGTGGGATTGTCTTTGCTCAGAGACCGGGCTGCACATAGTGAGTAATGCAAAAAGATAGAACCACACGATGTGTACCCCAGAAAAATTTGATTATTAAGTGAGAACCGTGTGTAATTATCATTGTGTGCTAAATAGTATGTAACTGTATATTGCATATTGTTTTTATATAGATGTATATGTGTGTTTAGAGCTAGAGTATATATTAGTTTTAGTAAATTGACGATATGGGGATAAAGAGCAGAATGTCCTAGAGTAACTTTATGATGCTTGTATCCCCAATCGTCTGTTCTGTTTGTGCTGTATATTAAGTCCTGTGCCTTTAAGACTCGTTCTAAGAGCAAGGAGAAGCGCGGAGTTTGTTTTGAGAAAACTGCCTGACTCCTCCACATTCTTCTCTGGACAGTGTGTTCGGCGGAAGCTTAGAGACTGAAGAACAGAGGTTTTTTTTACTTTTAGTTAGTTTCAGCTAGCTAGAGCAAAGAAGTTCCCTAGACTGTTTTTTTTCCCTTTTTTTTCTTAGAACTGTTTAAACCTACTCCAGACTGAAAACCCAGGGGAGCACTGGGGGCTGCACCTGCGGCCCACCGGGGCCTAGACTTCGGCATTTTCCAGCAGCGCCGGAGGGACTAGAACTAGTGAGAGAGAGAAAAAGCCGAGCTCCACCCACGGCAAGGACTTTCTCAATTTGCCATCTCACTTCAAAAAGAGAAGTTTTATTGTTTCATATTATTCATTCTTTATACTTGTATGCACATTTGTTTAGTAAAATAGTTTTTTCCACTTTTCTCCAAAGAAGTTTGTTTTTTTCTACCAAACTGGTTAGAGAGAAGAGCCACCTGAGTTTGCTTCCTTAGAGGGATCCTATACAGGGGTTTTCTCCCAAATTTGCCCCAAACCAAGACACCATGTTAGAAGCTGTCAAGTTGAACAAGCTTTGCTTTGCGAGAACAGTGCACACTGCTCTCACTGTGCATGCTTCTGTTCATCGGTTCGCACTGTGCATGGCCCATTTGTGTTTTTCCTTTGTCCTAGGAAGCAAACATGCTCCTGCAGCATTTCTCTGTTTCTCTCAGTGATTTCTGAGGTTCTGATGCTAGGGTGTCTGTTTTCCAAGTTTGCAACAAGCAGAGCATGTGGGCTGCTGTCTGCTTGCTCTCTTTACATGTTAGAAGCTGTCAAGTTCAACAAGCTCTGCTCTGTGAGAACAGTGCCCACAGCTCTCGCTATGTGTGCTTCCGTTCATCAGTTTTCACTGTGCACAGCCCATGTAAGTTTTTCATTTTTCAAGCAAGCAAATATGGTCCTGCAGCATTTCTCTGCTTCTCTCAGTGATTTCTGAGATTCTGAGGCTGGGGTGTCTGCCATCCATGTTTGCAGCAAGCAGAGCATGTGGGTTCATGTCTGCGTGTTCTGTTTCCATGTTAGAAGCTGTCAAGTTGAACAAGCTCTGCTTTGCGAGAACAGTGCACACTGCTCTCACTGTGTACGCTTCTGTTCATCGGTTTGCGCTGTGCACAGCCGAAGTGAGTTTTTCACTCTTTCAAGCAAGCAAACATGCTCCTGCAGCATTTCTCTGCTTCTCCAAGTGATTTCTGAGATTCTGATGCTAGGGTGTCTGTTTTCCAAATTTGCAACAAGCAGAGCATTTGGGCTGCTGTCTGCTTGCTCTCTTTCCATGTTAGAAGCTGTCAAGTTGAACAAGCTCTGCTTTGCGAGAACAGTGCACACTGCTCTCACTGTGTACGCTTCTGTTCATCAGTTTGCACTGTTCACAGCCCAAGTGAGGTTTTCGCTTTTTCAAACAAGAAAACACGCTCCTGCAGCATTTCTCTGCTTATCTCAGTGATTTCTGAGATTCTCATGCTGGGGTGTCTATTTTCCTTGTTTGCAGCAAGCAGAGCATGTGGGTTCATGTCTGCTTGTTCTGTATCCATGTAAGAAGCTGTCAAGACGAATAAGCTCTGCTCTGCGAGCACAGGGCACACAGCTCTCACTGTGTATGCTTCTGTTCATCCGTTTGCACTGTTCACAGCCCAAGTGAGTTTTTCACTTTTTCAAGCTAGAAAACATGCTCCTGCAGAATTTCTCTGCCTCTCTCAGTGATTTCTGAGATTCTGATACTGGGGTGTCTGTTTTCCATGTTTGCAGCAAGCAGAGCATGTGGGCTGCTGTCTGCTCGCTCTCTTTCCATGTTAGAAGCTGTCAAGTCGAACAAGCTCTGCTTTGCGAGAACAGTGCACACTGCACTCACTGTGTATGCTTCTGTTCATTGGTTTGCACTGTTCACGGCCCAAGTGAGTTTTTCACTTTTTCAGGCGAGAAAACATGCTCCTGCAGAATTTCTCTGCCTCTCTCAGTGATTTCTGAGATTCTGGCGCTGGTGTGTCTGTTTTCCATGTTTGCAGCAAGCAGAGAATGCGGGTTCATGTCTGCTTGTTCTGTTTCCATGTTAGAAGCTGTCAAGTTGAACAAGCTCTGCTATGCGAGAACCATGCACACAGCTCTCACTGTGTTTGCTTCTGTTCATCGGTTTGCGCTGTGCACAGCCCAAGTGAGTTTTTCAATTTTTCAAGCAAGAAAACATGCTCCTGCAGCATTTCTCTACTTCTCTCTGTGATTTCTGAGATTCTGATGCTAGGGTGTCTGTTTTCCATGTTTATAACAAGCAGAGCATGTGGGCTGCTGTCTGCTTGCTCTCTTTCCATGTTAGAAGCTGGCAAGCTGAACAAGCTCTGCTTTGCGAGAACAGTGCACACTGCTCTCGCTGTGTATGCTTCTTTTCATCCGTTTGCACTGTGCATGGCCCATGTGAGTTTTTCATTTGTCCTAGGAAGCAAACATGCTCCTGCAGCATTTCTCTACTTCTCTCAGTGATTTCTGAGATTCTGATGCTAGGGTGTCTGTTTTCCATGTTTGCAGCAAGCAGAGCATGTGGGCTGCTGTCGGCTTGCTGTGTTTCCATGTTAGAAGCTGTCAAGGTGAACAAGCTCTGCTTCGCGAGAACAGTGCACACTGCTCTCGCTATGTCTGCTTCTGTTCATCTGTTTGCACTGTGCACAGCCCAAGTAAGTTTTTCACTTTTTCAGGCAAGCAAGCATGGTCCTGCAGCATTTCTCTGCTTCGCTCAGTGATTTCTGAGATTCTGATATTAGGGTGTCTGTTTTCCATCTTTGCAACACGCAGAGAATGTAGGCTGAGGTCTGCTTGCTGTGTTTCCAAGTTAGAAGCTGTCAAGGTGAATAAGCTCTGCTTTGCGAGAACCATACACACAGCTCTCACTGTGTTTGCTTCTGTTCATTGGTTTGCGCTGTGCACGGCCCAAGTGAGTTTTTCACTTTTTCAAGCAAGCAAGCATGCTCCTGCAGCATTTCTCTACTTCTCTCTGTGATTTCTGAGATTCTGATGCTGGGATGTCTGTTTTCCACATTTGCAGCAAGCAGAGCATGTGGATTCCTGTCTTCTTTGCTCTGTTTCCATGTTAGAAGCTGTCAAGTAGAACAAGCTCTGCTGTGCGAGAACAGTGCACACAGCTCTCACTGTGTATGCTTCTGTTCATCCGTTTGCACTGTGCACAGCCCAAATAAGTTTTTCAATTTTTCAAGCGAGAAAACATGCACTTGCAGAATTTCTCTGCTTCTCTCAGTGATTTCTGAGATTCTGATGCTCGGGCGTCTGTTTTCCATGTTTGCAGCAAGCAGAGCATGTGGGCTGCTGTCTGCTTGCTCTCTTTCCATGTTAGAAGCTGTCAAGTTGAACAAGCTCTGCTTTGCGAGAACAGTGCACACAGCGCTCACTGTGTGTGCTTCTGTGTCGCAGTGTCCGAATCGCGTGTAAAGCACGCTGCAATAGCTAGCTCAGTCCACTAGATGTCACTGCAGTAGCGTGTTAGTGCAAAGTGGCTAGCTAAGAAAGCCTCCTTCTGCCCTGCGATGGGCACGGAGATGAAGCAATGGCGATCTCAGCAGTCAGAAGAAAGCCGGACTCTTGAGGCAGGATTTAAATGAGGTTTATTGGAGCAGAGAGAGCCGGGAGCTCTGCCCCTGTGACCTGCTGCCCAGACGAGACCCCGGGCCAGGGGTGCACGAGCTTTTTAAAGTGGGGTGGAAACAGGGGTGGCTGACAACCGGTTCAGCCAGTCACGACAACAGGGGATGTAACTGGGGGTGTAAACTTTACGACAGGGGGCCAACCACACAAGATGGGAGGGAATTCCAAGGGCCCCAGCCTATCACTCGACCCCCTGCCTGGAATTTTCCAAAAGCCAGGGAAGGTGTCCAAAGTGACAGACAGGTCGACCACGAGGAGTGGGGGAAGGGAGTGACAAAGACAGGTGCAGGGGAGGATTCATTGACAGAAAACGTCTGTTTAAGCAACCTAACTCATAAGGGGAAAACCAGTACAGAACACAGGGGTATACAGTGAACTAAATCATTACAAAATTAACTCAAAAATCTTACAAAAATAACTTAATAACTTAGTAAAACAATTCTCACACCACTACACTTCTGTTCATCTGTTTGCACTGTGCACAGCCCATGTGTGTTTTTCATTTGTTCTAGCAAGCAAACATTCACCTGCAGCATTTCTCTGCTTCTCTCAGTGATTTCTGAGATTATGCTGCTAGGGCATCTGTTTTTCATGTTTGCAACAAGCAGAGAATGCGGGCTGAGGTCTGCTTGCTCTCTTTCCATCTTAGAAGCTGTAAAGTTGAACAAGCCCTGCTCTGCGAGAACAGTGCACACAGTTCTCACTGTGTATGCTTCTGTTCATCGGTTTGCACTGTGCACAGCCCAAATAAGTTTTTCAATTTTTCAAGCGAGAAAACATGCACTTGCAGAATTTCTCTGCTTCTCTCAGTGATTTCTGAGATTCTGATGCTCGGGCGTCTGTTTTCCATGTTTGCAGCAAGCACAGCATGTGGGTTCCTGTCTGCTTGCTCTCTTTCCATGTTAGAAGCTGGCAAGTTGAACAAGCTCTGCTATGCGAGAACCATGCACACAGCTCTCACTGTGTATGCTTCTGTTCATCTGTTTGCACTGCGCACAGCCCATTTGTGTTTTTCGTTGGTCCTAGCAGGAAAACATGCTCCTGCAGCATTTCTCTACTTCTCTCTGTGATTTCTGAGATTCTGATGCTGGGGTGTCTGTTTTCCACATTTGCAGCAAGCAGAGCATGTGGATTGCTCTCTGCTTGCTGTGTTTCCGTGTTCGAAGCTGTCAAGTAGAACAAGCTCTGCTCTGCGAGAACCATGCACACAGCTCTCACTGTGTATGCTTCTGTTCATCCGTTTGCACTGCGCACAGCCCAAGTAAGGTTTTCATTTGTCCTGGCAAGAAAACATGCCCCCGCAGCATTTCTCTGCTCCTCTCATTGATTTTTGTGATTATGATGCTGGGGCGACTGTTTTCCATGTTTGCCGCAAGCAGAGCATGTGGGCTGCGGTCTGCTTGCTGTGTTTCCGTGTTCGAAGCTGTCAAGTAGAACAAGCTCTGCTCTGCGAGAACCATGCACACAGCTCTCACTGTGTATGCTTCTGTTCATCTGTTTGCACTGCGCACAGCCCATTTGTGTTTTTCGTTGGTCCTAGCAAGAAAACATGCTCCTGCAGCATTTCTCTACTTCTCTCTGTGATTTCTGAGATTCTGATGCTAGGGTGTCTGTTTTCCATGTTTATAACATGCAGAGCATGTGGGCTGCAGTCTGCTTGCTCTCTTTCCATGTTAGAAGCTGGCAAGCTGAACAAGCTCTCCTTTGCGAGAACAGTGCACACTGGTCTCGCTGTGTATGCTTCTTTTCATCCGTTTGCACTGTGCATGGCCCATGTGAGTTTTTCATTTGTCCTAGGAAGCAAACATGCTCCTGCAGCATTTCTCTACTTCTCTCAGTGATTTCTGAGATTCTGATGCTAGGGTGTCTGTTTTCCATGTTTGCAGCATGCAGAGCATGTGGGCTGCTGTCTGCTTGCTGTGTTTCCATGTTAGAAGCTGTCAAGGTGAACAAGCTCTGCTTCGCGAGAACAGTGCACACTGCTCTCGCTATGTATGCTTCTGTTCATCTGTTTGCACTGTGCACAGCCCAAGTAAGTTTTTCACTTTTTCAAGCAAGCAAGCATGATCCTGCAGCATTTCTCTGCTTCGCTCAGTGATTTCTGAGATTCTGATACTAGGGTGTCTGTTTTCCATTTTTGCAACACGCAGAGAATGCAGGCTGAGGTCTGCTTGCTGTGTTTCCATGTTAGAAGCTGTCAAGTTGAACAAGCTCTGCTTAGCGAGAACCATACACACAGCTCTCACTGTGTTTGCTTCTGTTCATTGGTTTGCGCTGTGCACGGCCCAAGTGAGTTTTTTACTTTTTCAAGCAAGAAAACATGCTCCTGCAGCATTTCTCTGCTTCTCTCAGTGATTTCTGAGATTCTGATGCCGGGGTGCCTGTTTTCCATGTTTGCAGCAAGCAGAGCATGTGGGGTGCTGTCTGCTTGCTCTCTTTCCATGTTAGAGGATGTCAAGTTGAACAACCTCTGCCTTGCGACAACAGTGCACACTGCTCTCGCTTTGTATGCTTATGTTCATCAGTTTGCGCTGTGCAGAGCCCAAGTGAGTTTTTTAGTTTTTCAAGCAAGCAAACATGCTCCTGCAGAATTTCTCTGCTTCTCTCAGTGATTTCTGAGATTCTGATGCTGGGGTGCCTGTTTTCCACGTTTGCCGCAAGCAGAGCATGTCGATTGCTGTCTGCTTCCTGTGTTTCCGTGTTAGAAGCTGTCAAGTTGAACAGGGTTTGCTTTGCGAGACCAGTGCACACAGCTCTCACTGTGTATGCTTCTGTTCATCTGTTTGAACTGTGCATGGCCCATGTGTGTTTTTCATTTGTCCTAGCTAGCAAACATGGTCCTGCAGCATTTCTCTGCTTGTCTCAGTGATTTCTGATATTCTGATACCAGGGTGCCTGTTTTCCATGTTTGCAGCAAGCAGAGAATGTGGGCTGAGGTCTGCTTGCTGTGTTTCCATCCTAGAAGCTATAAAGTTGGAAAAGCTGTGCTCTCCGAGACCTGTGCACACTGCTCTCACTGTGTATGCTTCTGTTCATCCGTTTGCACTGCGCACAGCCCATGTGAGGTTTTCATTTGTCCTAGCAAGAAAACATGCTCCTGCAGCATTTCTCTGCTTCTCTCTGTGATTTCTGAGATTCTGATACCAGGGTGCCTGTTTTCCATGCTTGCAGCAAGCAGAGCATGTGGGGTGCTGTCTGCTTGCTCTCTTTCCATGTTAGAGGATGTCAAGTTGAACAACCTCTGCCTTGCGACAACAGTGCACACTGCTCTCGCTGTGTATGCTTCTGTTCATCAGTTTGCGCTGTGCAGAGCCCAAGTGAGTTTTTTACTTTTTCAAGCAAGCAAACATGCTCCTGCAGCATTTCTCTGCTTCTCTCCATGATTTCTGAGGTTCTGATGCTGGGGTGTCTGTTTTCCTTCTTTGCAACAAGCAGAGCATGTGGGCTGCTGTCTGCTTGCTCTGTTTCCATGTTAGAAGCTGTCATGTTGAACAACCTCTGCTCTGCGAGAACAGTGCACACAGCTCTCACTGTGTATGCTTCTGTGTCGCAGTGTCCGAATCGCGTGCTAATCACGCTGCAATAGCTAGCTCAGTCCCCTAGATGTCACTGCAGCAGCGTGTTACGGCAAAGTAGCTAGCTAAGAAAGCCTCCTTCTGCCCTGCGATGGGCACGGAGATGAAGCAATGGCAACCTCAGCAGTCAGAACAAAGCCGGACTCTTGCAGGCAGGGTTTAAATGAGGTTTATTGGAGAGGAGAGAGCCGGGAGCTCTGCCCCTGTGACCTGCTGCCCAGAAGAGACCCCGGGCCAGGGGTGCACGAGCTTTTTAAAGTGGGGTGGAAACAGGGGTGGCTGACAACCGGTTCAGCCAGTCACGACAACGGGGGGTGTAACTGGGGGTGTAAACTTTACAGCAGGGGGCCAACCACACAAGATGGGAGGGAATTCCAAGCGCCCCAGCCTATCACTCGACCCCCTCCCTGGAGTTTTCCAGAAGCCAGGGAAGGTGTCCAAAGTGACAGACAGGTCGACCACGAGGAGTGGGGGAGGGGAGTGACAAAGACAGGTGCAGGGGAGGACTGATTGACAGAAAACGTCTGTTTAAGCAACCTAACTCATAAGGGGAAAACCAGTACAGAACACAGGGGTATACAGTGAACTAAATCATTACAAAAGTAACTCAAAAATCTTACAAAAATAACTTGATAACTTAATAAAACAATTCTCACACCACTGCATCTCCCGCTTTTTTGTTTTTTTCAAGAGGAGTGGGACTGGATCGGAGAAGGGTGGTATTGCTGATGCAGCGTCGGGTACCGCAGTCCATGTTCTTCTTCATCTGAATTTTGTCCTTCATCTTCTGGGGTCCCCTCCTGCACCTCTTCCAACTCCAGTCCTTCCTCCTCATGGTCCTCTTCTGATATGGTGACATGGTTAACTGTGGAGGAGTGTGAGGTGGCAGAAACCAAATTAGATAACATCTTTTTTAGTAAACCGAACGCAAGTATAATTAATAACAAAACAAACAAAGAAAGCAACAGTCTTTATGATGGAGGAAACCCAGCCGGAGATTCCCCAGTTGGTAAAGAGTCCGCTCAGCCAGTCGTCTGTTTCTCTTTTTATGTTGTTCACCATCTCCCGCATCTGTCGGATGGCAGTGTGGACGTCCTCGGCTTTTGATGACAAATTGAAGTAACACAGCCCCTCAAACTCCTCACACCGGTGTCCATGGAGGAGGAGGAGGTAGTCGATAGCTGCCCTGTTTTGTAGCGTTGCCTGCCTTGTTACTTCCACATCTGATAGGAGGCCGGCCAGCGCGTTGGAAGTTAAATTTGCTTGTTTCGCCACCCAACACTCTAGGTGAGCCAGCTCACCTAGAGCTTTCGCAGTCGAAACCCAAGGTATAAAAACTGTGACTGCCACTCCCTTTACTTTTGACCAATGAATAATTTCGAAGTCACAGTTGGCATCGAGCGAAGCCAAATCTTTTTTTTGGACTTTTTTGCTGGTGGAATTTTTTCTCTGCCAATTCATGAGAGTGGTCTTGTTGGGGGAAAACAAGCCCAACCGGCCAAAAGTGCATGGTCCTCGTACAAGGTAAGGGGGGATGCCTGCCCATGCTCTATCCCCACAAATTAAAAACACACCTTTGGGAAGGGCCAGGGGTTTCCTATCAGTTGTTGAGGCCATCTCTACATGGGCGATCCGGCCGCACCATATCTTGGCAGTGTAAACATTCTTGGTTTGGTAAACAAACTGATAGGATCTCTCCTGACCCTGAGGGGGGGTAAACATAAAATGAACAAAAAAGATGCATTTGACGAACCTAAAATTTCTAATTCATTGAGGGGAAAACTTAAGCTGGAAAGGGTGGATATATATTTTTTCCACAACAAAAACGGATTTCTAATCGGGAACGTAATTTCAACGTCTAAAAAGGAATCAGGTGGGGATAGCTGGGAGATGGATTGACCCTTAGAAGCACCCTCTCTATTGGTCTGCTCCGTGATCTCTAAGAGCTTGGCGGGTAACTCCTTGGGCCCACTTGGGATCCCCACAAGACAGGTCAACAAGGGGCTGTCTGCCGAGGTGGCTGACAAGCAAATGTGGTCCTGCCCCATTGCCCGCGCCAGGGTCGCCCACACATTTGCTTTCGGTTGCGGGACCAGCCATCCGACGACTGGGAGACACAGGCTGAGCGTTATCAGGGCTCCGAGGGTTAGATGGAACTTCCTCGGAGCGGGGAATCCGGCTCGGGTTGCCGCCATGTGGAAAACTGGAAGACACTAAACACAAAGTTACACAAGTGGGGAACAGTCAGGGAAGGGTAACTCCGCCCAGTGTTGTAGTTGGGGTTTTCTCTTCCGCCTCCACGCTGCTTCTGCTACCTGCGGGCTGATTACTTTCTTGGATCCTGAGCCCTTAGGGACGTAGGGCTTCACCCACTTGGATGGAATCCACCTTGGTCCCGCGGGGGTGGACACGCAAGCGTATCCACGTCCCCACGTGACCAGGTCATGTGGCCCTTCCGTCCTTCCAGACTCAGGATCTCTGACCATGACCGGAGGCCTTTCTCGGATGGAAAACAGGGAGCTCGCCCCGAAGTGCCTTATGATTGGTGGATTGAGACCTTCAAAGGAACAATTTAAAAAGTTGATGGTAAAAAGTGCCCTGGCCAGTCTGACTGCTGGTGTTTCTGCTTTGAGGACCCGCTGCTGTTGATGTAGAACTCTCTTGATGGTACCATGGGTCCTCTCGACCATGGCTTGACCCGTGGGGGAGTGGGGGATGCCAGTCTTGTGCTCCACCCCCCATTGCTGCAAGAAGCTGCAGAGCTCCCTGGACTTGTACCCTGGGCCGTTGTCGGTCTTGACTTCCTTCGGGATGCCCAGGAAAGAGAAAGCATGGATAAGGTGTTTAATGACATCCCCCGCTTTCTCCCCTGTGTGGGCAGAAGCGAACACAGCTCTGGAGAATGTGTCGATAGACACATGTATGTTCTTTTGGCGGCCAAATTCTGGGAAATGTGTGACATCTGTCTGCCACACCTCACAGCTCCTCAGCCCCCAAGGGTTGACCCCCGCATGCAAGGTTGGGACTGCATTTCGGGAGCAGGATGGGCACGCGGCCACAATCGCTTTGGCCTGCTCCCGCGTTAGATGGAAGCGGCGAACAAGGCCAGGCGCGTTTTGGTGGAAAAGCTGGTGGCTGAGTTTCGCCTGCTCAAAGATGTTAGGCAGGGGGGCCATCTCGGCAGGGGCAGCAAGGGCATCTGCCTTCCTGTTCCCCTCCGCGACAAACCCCGGCAGATCTGTGTGTGACCTCGTGTGCATCACATAGAACGGCTGCTCTCGGTGGGAGACCAGTTTAACTAATTTCGAGAGCAACTCATATAAAGCAATGTTGGACACCTCCTGCAGGATGGCCTGTTCCGCTCTGGACACCACCCCCGCTACATACGCGGAGTCTGTCACTAAATTGAAAGGTTCGGGAAACCTCTCAAATGCCCTGACGACAGCGGCCAACTCAGCAACCTGAGGTGATCCTTCCACCTCAGTGACATCAGCCTCCCACTGCTGAGTTTGAGGGTCCTTCCAAGTCAATACTGACTTGTGAGACCTTCCAGACGCGTCAGTAAAAACTGTCAAGGCTTTGAGTGGATTCCTGCTTCGAACCTCCTTTAAGGATAATGTGAATTTAACATCCTGATTAAAAATTTTGTGGGCTGGCCGATGAATTGAAATTTGCCCAGTAAAGGAGTCCAGTGCGAACTGCAGTGCTTCGTTTTCCTGCAGCAGGTGTTCCATCATTGACTTCGAAATTTGGCCCGATCTCAACCCAATTGGAATGTGAATACACACAAAGTCACAACCGGCTAATTCTCTGATCCGGAACCTTGCCTTCCGGATCAGCTCAGCTACCAGCTCCTGTGGCCGAGTCATCCTTTTGGACCTCTGATGGCTCAGGAAGACCCACTTTATGATAGAGAGTGGATCTTTCCCTTCTCGGTCCTTTTTCGGGATGTCCTTCCACTGAAAGATCATCCCGTGGAGGTGCGGCAACTTTCCCAGGATAATAAATTTGAAAGCCAGCTCGGGGTCAAATCTGTGAGCTTGCCTTGAGGACATAGCGTCCTGAATCCTCTCCAGAGCCTTTTCCTCTTCTGGGGTAAGCGCCCTAGGAGAACTGAGCTCCTCTCCCCCTTTCAATAAATTGAAAAGGGGGGCGAGGTCCTCGGTGGTCAAGCCTAGCCAAGGCCTTACCCAATTCAAAGCCCCACACAGCTGGTGTACATCCGCGAGGGAACTTACCTTCGTTTTGATGGACAATTTTTGCGGTACAATGGACCGCTTTCCGATCTCCAGCCCGAGGTACTTCCAGGGTGGCATCCTCTGAACCTTCTCTTCTTGCAGCTCGAAACCTGCAGCAATCAATGCATCGATTGTCAGGTCAAGCGCATGTGTCAGCTCATCGTCAGTCGGGGCACACACCAGGACATCATCCATGTAGTGATGGATGATGGCCTGTCCCGCGGCTGCGCGGACAGGGGACAGCAAGGACGCAACATACCACTGGCATATAACCGGGCTGTTCTTCATCCCCTGAGGGAGTACCCGCCAGTGATAGCGCTTCCTTGGGGCTTCTCGGTTGATGGTGGGTACCGAGAATGCAAAACGTGGGGCATCATCCGGGTGAAGAGGAATTTGAAAAAAGCAGTCTTTGATGTCTATAATTGCCAATTTCCAATTTTGGGGGAGCATAGTGGGGGAAGGCATTCCCGGTTGGAGAGATCCCATGTCTTCAATAACATTGTTAATTTGTCGGAGGTCCTGGAGGAGGCGCCACTTGTCTTTCCCCGGCTTTTGGATCACAAAAACCGGAGAATTCCAAGGGCTGTCAGTTTCCACTATGTGTCCCTTTCGTAATTGCTCCTCCACGAGCTCCTCGAGCGCTTTTAATTTCTGTTTAGAGAGCGGCCATTGCTCCACCCAAACTGGATTCTCAGTGAGCCAATTAAGTTTTTTGGTGGGACGCTCTTCAATGGTCGCCGTGGAAATGTCCACTGAGGGGTCGGGTATGTCAATCTTGACCCCCCATTGAGCCATGAGATCCCTTCCAAGCAAGGGCTCCTTGTAATTTAAAACAAAAGGGCGGATATTTGCCAATTGCCCTTTTGGCCCCTTAATTTGTACTATGCTCCTTGACTGTCTTGCCAATTGAAGCCCTCCAACACGCTGGACGTGTCCAGCCACGTCCTGCAAAGCCCAATGTGACGGCCAATCCCGGGCTGGCACAACAGTCACATCTGCCCCAGTGTCTAAAAGAGCAGTGATGTTAATTGTTTCCCCGCCCACCGTAAATTTGCATGCTACCCGGGGCCTTTCCTCAGTGATGGCTTGCACAGGGCAAGCCACCGGGACCTTAGATGTATCATTTGGCCCCCGGGTAGGGATGATCTGTGCAATGATCTGACCTTTCGGGAGAAAGGTCGGTGGATGGGTGCATCGCAGCCAGAGAACGAGGTTCCCAGGGTTGTTGACTGAAATCCCTGGGAGGATCTCGATCTCTTGCGGGGTGTACTTACAATCCCCGATGACGACAAGTTCCTTCCCTTGGACTGGCCAGGCACCTTGTTCCTTAATATTTACAGAAAGGAAGGTCCAATCCGTGGTGGTCAGGTGGACAGCTTCGGTGAGCTCCAACCTATAAGGTTTTTCCTTAGAAGATGGTATTACAATAGGTTTGGACAGGTCATGGTCAGTTTTGAAAGTCACGTCAGGTGTGTCACGTCCGGTTAGAATGTCCTTTTCAGTTTTGGGCAGCATATCATCGGCGCTCTTCCTTTCCTTCCTCCCTCCCACTGCCTGGTCCGCCCTATTTGTGTCATTGCGCCGGGCGGACCTGCGCTCCTCCCTTAGTTTAACTGGTGGGAGTTCTCGCCCGCTACTCCTGTTCTCCCACCTCCCCCGCCTCCCCCCTTTTTCTTTTTTAACAACTCAATGTCATCCCTCAGTGGGCAATTATTGGCCCAGTGTCCCGGCTCCCGACAGATGATACACTTGTTTCTTTGGGGAGCATGCGGCCTGCGAATGTGTTCTTGCTGGGTGCCAGACGTTGCAGCTATCCTTGGTGTTTTTTGTTTCCAGTCCTGATCATTCCCTTGCATGAAGGGGACCTTTAATTGGCACACCCGGAGCATGTCCTGGATGGTCGGAGGAGGGTCCAAAGGGAGACTAAGAATTGCAGTCCTACATAAATTGTTCGCATTTGCGAACACCATTTCCCGAAGGATTCCCTCTCTCACAGCCACTTCCGATACCTGGACTTCAATTGCCCGGGTGAGCCTTTCCACAAACTTGGTAAATGCTTCTTTGGTCCCCTGTATGATTTTATAATAAGGAATGACAGGACCATCTGGCACCATACTAAAGAATGCAGTCACTGCACGCTCCCTTATTACCATGAGGGCTTTGACTGGGATGCCCGACGCCTGGTCTGTTGGATCCGTCCACCTTCCCTCACCCATGAGGTGTTCCAGGGTGAGGGCATTCCCATTTTCATCGATCGCCGTCTCGGGATCGACCAGGAGACTCGGCAAGGCCTCCCTGAGCAGCTGCTTCCATGCTGCCTCCCACAACTTGAACTCCGTGGAGTCCATGAGGCAGGAGAACAGCTGCCTGAGGTCTGCTGGAATGACAACAGCAGCTTCGAGATCAGAGCGGAGCAGGCCCCTAAAATAGGGACTGTCCCGCCCATAATCCCGATGAGCCTTGCATATATCCCTGATGGTGGCCTGTGAAAATGGGTGGTGGATTGCTCGGACATTGTGTCCTCCTCGGGAGCCCTTGTAGGTGACTGGGGCTAATGAGGGAATAGAGGGAGGCAGCTGGGCCTCAGTAGACACAGGCTCCGGCCCCACCCCCCCCGGCTCCAGACCGTGGGAACCGGGCGGGGGAGCGTGGGAACCAGAAGCCCAGGAGGCGTGTCTTTCGGTGGGGTGTGTGGTCTGGGAACCCACTGATGTCATGTGGGCGTTCCCGTGGGAGGAGTAGCTGGGAGGAGCTGTGGGAGTGGTCTTGGGAGAGGGAGGAAGCATGGGTGGAGTCTTTTGGGGGATAGGAGGGGCTGAGGAGAGGAAGGGGTTGGTCTGATCAAGGGTGGGAAGAAAGGGATTGAAGGAAGGAGGATAGGGGGATGGGGAGCACTGTGCCATGCGGTCTCCTCCATCTTGGGGATAAGGGGTAGGGGAGCCATTTTGTGGTTGGGGAGTCTCAGCTAGACTAAATCTAACACGAGGTTTATTAACTGGGGAAGATGAGGAAGGGTGGAATTCTTGAGCAGCCCGGCCAGGCCTGCCCAAGAAGCCCCGAGCAGTCTGGCTAGGACTGCCCGGGCGGAGGAGTCGAGAATTCCTGGGAGAGCCTGAGCCAGCAGGCTGGGGTCCTGCTGCTCCCTTCAGAATTCCCTTCTGGGGACGAGGAGAAGGGACAGAGGGACAGGGAGAACAAAGGGCAGGTTGTCTTGGACCTGACTGTTTCTGCACTTTCCTATTCATTTTTATAACAGCAGCTGAAAGCTGCGAAGCCAAATTGAGGAATTTGGAGGCTTGTTTGTCCCCTGAGAGTGCCAAATTATTAATTTTATCAATCACAGCTTGCCAAAATTTGGGGCTGTGTATTTGCTCCGGAGACGCCTGTGGGAAGTATAGGAACAGCCATCTGACAAACTTTTTGATCTCGCCCTTTGAAACTTTTAACTGGGCTATCTGAACAATAGAATTACAACTATAATACAAAGCCTTCTGAGCGACCGAGAGATTAACACCCATATCTCTAACAATTTCTTTCTGTCGGTCCCCACTAACACTCAGGCAAAATCAAAATTTAACAAAAGAAAAAAGCGGAATAAATCTCCTAAAACCGGGTAATTAGTTCCCAAAACCAGACCCGGGGAGCCGCAGTGAAATTAGAATGCAGTGTCCTATAATTCTCAGGCTCCCTGCCCAATCCGACCACTGCCCTTAACTTAAAGTTTAAAAAAAACGAAAACGAAAGTAAAAAGTTCCGAGGATAGTTCCTGTGGGGGAATGGAGCAAACTGCCACCCCCCCGAGCTGCGCAGCTTGGGATCCCCCCCACTCCTGGGGAATCCCTTCCCAAAGCTAGGGTCTCCAAACCCCGGAGCACCATCCAAAAAGTAAGTCCCCTCACGAAGGGTAACTTACCCCCTCCTGGAACGAGACAAAACCTGAGGTTGTGGGTCCAACTTCCTGAGGAGGATCCGATGGGTGTCCGGGTTCCTCTCCTCTCCCCCGGGAGCGGGCTCTCCAAGCGCGGCTGCCACCAGGGGTAGCGGGACGTCCAGGGATAGCTTCAGCTGTCCGAGAGAGCTTAAAATCCGTGCCGCAGGGTCCGCCTCGTGACCGGGGGAGACCCCACGTTGGACATCAGACCGCCATCGCAGTGTCCGAATTGCGTGTTAATCACGCTGCAATAGCTAGCTCAGTCCACTAGATGTCACTGCAGCAGCGTGTTAGGTAAAAGTAGCTAGCTAAGAAAGCCTCCTTCGGCCCTGCGATGGGCACGGAGATGAAGCAATGGCGATCTCAGCAGTCAGAAGAAAGCCGGACTCTTGAGGCAGGATTTAAATGAGGTTTATTGGAGAGGAGAGAGCCGGGAGCTCTGCCCCTGTGACCTGCTGCCCAGAAGAGACCCCGGGCCAGGGGTGCACGAGCTTTTTAAAGTGGGGTGGAAACAGGGGTGGCTGACAACCGGTTCAGCCAGTCACGACAATGGGGGGTGTAACTGGGGGTGTAAACTTTACAACAGGGGGCCAACCACACAAGATGGGAGGGAATTCCAAGGGCCCCAGCCTATCACTCGACCCCCTACCTGGAATTTTCCAAAAGCCAGGGAAGGTGTCCAAAGTGACAGACAGGTCGACCACGAGGAGTGGGGGAAGGGAGTGACAAAGACAGGTGCAGGGGAGGATTGATTGACAGAAAACGTCTGTTTAAGCAACTCAACTCATAAGGGGAAAAACCAATACAGAACACAGGGGTATTCAGTGAACAAAATCATTACAAAAATAACTCAAAATTCTTACAAAAATAACTTAATAACTTAATAAAACAATTCTCACGCCACTACACTTCTGTTCATCTGTTTGCACTGTGCACAGCCCATTTGAGTTTTTCACTTTTTCTAGCAAGCAAACACTCTCCTGCTACATTGCTCTGCTTCACTCAGTGATTTCTGAGATTCTGATATTAGGGTGTCTGTTTTCCTTCTTTGCAACAAGCAGAGAATGTGGGTTGAGGTCTGCTTGCTGTGTTTCCATCTTAGAAGCTGTCAAGTTGAACAAGCTCTGCTTTGCGAGAACAGTGCACACTGCTCTCACTGTGTATGCTTATGTTCATCTGTTTGCACTGTGCACAGCCCATTTGAGTTTTTCATTTGTCCTAGCAAGCAAACACTCACCTGCGGCATTTCTCTGCTTCTCTCAGTGATTTCTGAGATTCTTATACTAGGGTGTCTCTATTCCTTCTTTGCAACATGCAGAGAATGTCGGCACAGGTCTGCTTGCTGTCTTTCCATCTTAGAAGCTGTAAATTTGAACAAGCCCTGCTCTGCGAGAACAGTGAACACTGCTCTCGCTAGGTATGCTGACGTTCATCTGTTTGCACGGTGCACAGCCCAAGTAAGGTTTTCATTGGTCCTAGCAAGAAAACATGCTCCTGCAGCATTTCTCTGCTTCTCTCAGTGATTTCTGTGATTCTGATGCTGGGGTGTCTGTTTTCCATGTTTGCAACAAGCAGAGCATGTGGGCTGCTGTCTGCTTGCTCTCTTTCCATGTTAGAAGCTGTCAAGTTGAACCAGCTCTGCTTTGCGAGAGCAGTGCCCACATCTCTCGCTGTGTATCCTTCTGTTCATCGGTTTGCACTATGCACAGCCCAAGTGAGTTTTTCACTTTTTCAAACAAGCAAACATGGTCCTGCAGAATTTCTCTACTTCTCTCTGTGATTACTGAGATTCTGATGCTGGGGTGCCTGTTTTCCACGTTTGCCGCAAGCAGAGCATGTCAGTTTCTGTCTGCTTCCTGTGTTTCCATGGTAGAATCTGTCAAGTTGAACAAGCTCTGCTCTGCGAGAACAGTGCACACCGCTCTCGTTGTGTATGCTTCTGTTCATCCGTTCACACTGTACACAGCCTAAGTAAGGTATTCATTTGTCCTAGCAAGAAAACATGCTCCTGCAGAATCTCTCTGCTTCTCCCAGTGATTTCTGAGATTCTGATACTAGGGTGTCTGTTTTCCATGTTTGCAACAAGCAGAGCATGTGGGCTGCTGTCTGCTTGCTCTCTTTCCATGTTAGAAGCTGTCAAGTCGAACAAGCTCTGCTCTGCGAGAACAGTGCACACAGCTCTCACTGTGTATGCTTCTGTTCATCGGTTTGCGCTGTGCCCAGCACAAGTGAGTTTTTCAATTTTTCAAGCAAGTAAACATGATCCTGCAGCATTTCTCTGCTTCTCTCAGCGATTTCTGAGGTTCTGATGCTAGGGTGTCTGTTTTCCATGTCTGCAACAAGCAGAGAATGTGGGCTGCTGTCTGCTTGCTCTCTTTCCATGTTAGAAGCTGTCAAGTTGAACAAGCTCTGCTTTGCCAGGACAGGGCGCACAGCTCTCACTGTGTATGCTTCTGTTCATCTGTATGCACTGTGCACAGCCCATTTGTGTTTTTCATTGGTCCTAGCAAGAAAACATGCTCCTGCAGAATTTCTCTGCTTCTCTCTGTGATTTCTGAGATTCTCATGCTAGGGTGTCTGTTTTCCATGTTTATAACAAGCAGAGCATGTGGGCTGCTGTCTGCTTGCTCTCTGTGTCTGGTTCCGTCCCGCACCGGGCGGGAGATGACCTCTGGCTAGCTCGGGTCAGCCCAGGCACAGAATGGTCCCAGTTCGTTTCGGCTTTTCGGCTCGGCAGCTGAACCCCCAAAAGTGTGACAGCAAAGCAGCAGAAGAGATAAGGCTGGCTCTCAGCTTAGCAGATTAAAAGATGTTTATTAGCTCCAGAGTTGAGGAGCAGAGAGGTTGAGAGCGAGGTGCTGAGAGATGTTGCTGAGAGGCTGAGAGAGCTCTGAGAGAGAGTTTTTTCCTCCCTCCTGCCCCCTATAAGCGGGGGAGGGGTTTCAGGGAGGATACTACAAAACCACGAATCAGGGGTTTCAGGGGGTAACAAGGTGTGCCCACCCCCAAGCCTCGGACCACTAAAATCCAAAGCTAAAGGAATTCCCCCCGGGGGGCCTATCACCTGAAGCCTTCTCCCTGAGATTTCGCAATCTTGGGAGGGCTCCTGGAGAAACAGGCTGCCCCAGAGCAAGGGGGGTGGGAGGACACAAATCACCTTATTATACAGACAACACAAAAGGGATACAGAATTGGGGATACAGTGAAATGAACCATTACATAAACTTCTTATAAAGACCTAATAAAACAGTTCTGCACCCCTACATCTCCCCCTTTTTTGTTTTAGTAACAGGAGGAGGGCTGGAATGGAGGAGGATGATATTCAAAGTCCGGGTAACTCTCGGCGAGCCACTCTGGCTGAGTGGGCCACTCCATCTGAGGTTCCTCCTCTGGGTGTCTCCTGTCTTCTGGGTCTTCCTCCAGTTCCACGTTCTCCTCCCATCCAGGCACGGATGATACAGCAACTTGGTTCACAGAGGGGGCATGTGTGGTGCTAGAAATTAATCTACCTAACATTTTTTTGATGATATCAAATCCAATTAAAATTAACAGAATAACAAACAAAAATAACAAAACTGATTTCAAAATTGAACCCACCCAGCCCGAAATTCCCCAGTCCCCAAACAATCCATTCAGCCAGTTACCAGTCTCTCTTTTGATGTCATCCACCATGTCTCGGATGCTCTGGCTGGCTTTGTGGTCTGCCCCATTGCCCTGGTGGCTTTGGGCTGGTCACCAACCATCCGGAGACAGGTGCAGTGAGACTGGCAAGCAGAAGGATGCTGAAGAGCAGGTGGAACTTCCTCAGCCTGGGGACTGGTGCTGGACAGGCTCTGACAGGACTAAAAGAACTAAAACAAACAATTAACATTCAAGCAGGGGTCATTCAGGAAAGCGAAACCATCCTGGGAAAAATCTTCCCTCCTTTTCCTCCTAAAAGCTGCCTGAGTAACTTGTGGCAGTTTCTTTTTCTCCCCTGAGACCTTCGGGACATAGGGCCTCACCCATTTTGATGGTAACCATCTCGGCCCTGTGGGGGTGGACACGCAAGCGTACCCACGACCCCACGTGACTAAATCATGAGGTCCCTCTGTCCTTCCAGTCTCAGGGTCCCGGACCATGACTGGCGGCCTCTCCTTTGATGTTTAGTTGAAGGTTTGCCCCGAAATGACGAACGACTGGTGGGTTTAAAAACTCAAAGGTGCTGTTTAAAAAATTCAATGTGAATAGAGCCCTGGCCAATCGGGTCTGCGGTGTTTCTGTTTTCAACACCGGTTGTTGTTGGTTGAGGACCCTTTTGATTTCTCTGTGGGTCCTCTCCACTACAGCTTGGCCTGTGGGGGAATGAGGGATGCCAGTTTTCTGTCCCACTCCCCATTGTTGCAGGAAACTGCAGAATTCCCTGGAACGGTACGCTGGGCCATTATCAGTTTTTAATTCTTTTGGGATGCCCATGAAGGAGAAAGCCTGGATGAGGTGTTTAACTGCATCCGAGGTTTTCTCCCCTGCGTGGGCGGAAGCAAAAACTGCACCGGAGTAGGTGTCCACTGACACGTACATATTTAGATCGGCCGAATTGGGGGATATGTGTTACATCAGTCTGCCACAGCTCACAGCTGTTCAGACCTCTGGGGTTCACTCCCGCACTTAAGGTGGGGAGGGCATGCTGATTACATGAGGGACACGTAGCCACAATTGCCTTAGCCTGTTCCCGAGTGATGTGAAACCGGCGAACAAGGCCAGGCGCGTTCTGATGGTGAAGCTGATGGCTGAGCTTTGCCTGCTCAAAAATGCTTGGCAATGGGGCCATGACTGCAGGAGCAGCAAGAGCATCAGCCCTTCTGTTCCCCTCAGCCATGAAACCCTGGCAGATCGGTGTGTGATCTTGTATGCATCACAAAGAATGGCTGCTCCCTGTGGGAGACAAGCTTAACAAGCTTAGAAAGCAGCTCAAACAGTGCTGTGTTAGACACTTCCTGCAGTATTGCCTGATCTGCCCTCGATACCAACCCCGCTACATAAGCGGAGTCCGTTACTAAATTGAAGGGTTCGGGGAACCTTTCGAAAGCCCTGACAACAGCGGCCAACTCAGCAACCTGAGGTGATCCCTCCACCTCGGCAACATCTGCCTCCCACTGCTGAGTCTGAGGGTCCTTCCAAGTCATAACTGACTTGTGGGACCTTCCGGACGCGTCCGTGAAAACTGTCAGGGCCTCTAAAGGCCTCCTGCTCCGAACATCTTTCAAATTCAGTGTGAATTTGGCATCCTGATTAAAAATTTTGTGGGCTGGCCGATGAATTGAGATTTGCCCAGTAAAGGAATCCAGAGCAAACTGCAGTGCTTCATTTTCCTGAAGCAGGTGTTCTAACATTGCCTTTGTAATTTGGCCCGATCTTAATCCAATTGGAATGTGAATGCATTCAAAATCACACCCTTGCAATTCCCTGATCCGGACTCTAGCTTTTCGGATCAGTTCAGCCACCAGTTCCTGTGGACGTGTCATTTTCTTGGACCTTTGATGGCTGAGAAAGACCCATTCTATGATTAGAAGCGGGTCCTCTCTGCCCTGGTCCTTTTTGATGTTATTTCTCCACTGGAAAATGACTCCATGGAGGTGTGGCAATTTCCCCATAATTATGAATTTGAAAGGCAGGTCTGGATCACACCGGTGGGCCTGCCGAGTGGACAT
The DNA here is from genome assembly GCA_037837765.1 of Delichon dasypus. Lineage (NCBI taxonomy): Eukaryota > Metazoa > Chordata > Aves > Passeriformes > Hirundinidae > Delichon > Delichon dasypus. The sequence goes on from JBBAXF010000045.1 coordinate 227,972, forward strand.
GAGATGCTGTACCTTTTCCAGCGCCTCCTTTGCTTCCGGGGTTAGTTCCCTGGGAGAACTCAGCTCCTCTCCCCCTTTCAATAAATTGAAAAGAGGGGCTAGGTCCTCAGTTGTGAGGCCTAGCCAGGGTCTCACCCAGTTCAATGCCCCACACAGCTGATGGACATCTGCGAGGGTCTGAATTTTGGGCCTGATTTCCAATTTCTGCGGCACAATGGTCCGCTTGCCAATTTCCAGCCCAAGGTACCTCCAAGGTGGCATCCTTTGAACCTTGTCTTCCTGCAGCTCGAACCCTGCAACAGCCAATGCATTAATTGTCAGGTCAAGCGCGTGTGACAAGACATCATCGGTGGGGGCACACACAAGCACATCATCCATATAATGATGGATGATTGCTTTCTCTGCGGCTACGCGGACCGGGGACAGCAAGGAAGCCACATACCACTGGCAGATTACCGGAGACACTTTCATCCCTTGGGGTAAAACTTTCCAATGGTAGCGTTTCCTCGGGGCCTCTCGGTTAATGGTGGGAACCGAGAATGCAAAACGTGGTGCATCGTCAGGGTGTAGGGGAATATGGAAGAAACAATCTTTTATATCTATAACAGCCAATTTCCAATTTTGTGGGAGCATGGTCGGGGTAGGCATCCCGGGTTGAAGAGAGCCCATATCTTCTATCACATTGTTAATTTGTCTGAGATCCTGGAGGAGCCTCCACTTGTCCTTCCCCGGCTTCCGGATAACGAAAACCGGCGAATTCCAAGGGCTGGTGGTCTCTACAATGTGACCCTTAGCTAACTGCTCCTCCACGAGCTCTTCGAGCGCCTTCAATTTCTGTTTTGAAAGCGGCCACTGCTCTACCCACACTGGCAAATTTGTTTTCCAATTCAGCTTGTGGGTAGGGCGCTCCTCAGCGACCGCTGCCCAAAAATCCTGTGGGGGGTCTGGGATGTCAATCGTGACTCCCCACTGGGCCATCAGGTCTCTCCCCAACAAGGGCTCCCTATAATCCAAAACAAAAGGGCGTAAACTAGCCAACTGCCCTTTTGGCCCCTTAATTTGAACCACACTCTTTGATTGTTTGGCCAATTGCATTCCCCCTATTCCTTGCACGTGTCCTGCCACGTTTTCCAAGGCCCAACGTGACGGCCAGTGCTTGGCTGGGATCACAGTCACGTCCATGTCCGTGTGTAGGAGGCCTGTGATGTTAATGGCCTCATCACCCACCTGTAACTCACATCCCACCTGGGGTTTCACTTCTGTGATCCTGTGCACGGGACAAGCAGCTGGCATCTTGTCTTCTTCCGGGCATTCCCAGGTGGGTATGATCTGGGCAACTATCTGCCCTTTACGTAGGAATGTTGGTGGGTGAGTGCAGCGTAGCCAGAGAACGAACTTTCCAGGATTGTTATCAAGTGTTCCTGGAAGAATTTCGATCTCTTTTGGGGTGTGTTTGCAGTCCCCCACAAGGATGAGCTTACCTTTGACCCTTGGCCAGGTACCCTGCTCACTGTTGTCAACTGACACAAAATTCCAGTCGTTGTCTTTCAGGTGCAAACCCTCTGTGAGCTGCAACCTGTAGGGGGTATGCTTAGAATTAGTTGTCAAAATCGGCTGTGCCATGTCATGGTCTGTATAAGTAATTACCAGTGTGTTATTTTTGCTGCCGCCCTGAATGGGGCAATGCAGCTTCTCCTTCTTTTTCCCTTGGCTCCCTTTCCCCTCCCCTCCTGCCAGGTCCACCCCATTTTTTTCTTCACGCAGGGCGGACCTGCGCTCTTTCACCAGTTTTTTTGGGAGGGTTTAAACCCTCTACCTTTTTCCCCTTCCCCTCCCCCTTTTTTGTTTTTGAGGTCCTCTAATTCTTTCTTGAGGGGGCATTTGGAAACCCAGTGCCCCAAATTCCCGCACAAAAAACACTTCTGGCAGCTTTGAGCAGAAAGCTTCTTCCCGGTGTTCGGTGTTTCTCGGGAATCTTCAGCTTCCATGGCTGCAACTTGATGAGGTTTGGGCCACAGACCTGTGGATGAACTCATAAAAGGCACCTTTACCTGACATACCTGAAGCATGTCTGGTAAGGTTGGTTTGGGGTTTAGGGGTAAACTTAAAATCGCAGCACGACATAAATCATTTGCATTCGAAAACGCAATCTCTGTTAAAATGTGTTCCCGAGCCATTTTGTTTTTGACCTGAGCTTCAATAGCTCGGGACAGTCTCTCCACAAAATCTGTGAAAGACTCCCTTTGGTCCTGTCTGATTTTCGAATATGAAACCACAGGACCTTGTGTCTGCATGCTGAAGAATGCAGTCAGGGCTGTCTCTCTCACTACGTGGAGGCACTGGACAGGAATAACCACTTGGTCAGTGGCTTCTGCCCACTGCCCCTCACCAGCGAGGTGTTCTAGAGTGATGGGGTTTCCCTGAGCGTCCACTCTAGTGTTAACATGGCTGAGGAGCCCTGGTAAGGCATCCTGGAGCAGCTGTTTCCAAGCTGTGACCCATAGGATGTACTCTGTTGGGTTCAGCAAGCAAGAAAACAGGTACTTTAAATCAGCAGGCACCACTTCCTCTGCAGAGAGATCTGCTCTGAGGAGCCCTCTGAAATATGGCCCATCCCGGCCATATGTCCTGTGAGCTTTGCAGATTTCTTTGATGGTGGCTCGGGGAAATGGGTGGTACTCTGCCCTGTTGTTACCACCGCAGGCATTGCGGTAGATGACAGGAGCAAGAGTGGGAATGGAGCAGGAACCGGCAGCTGCATCTGCTCTGGTTCTCTGCTCGGGCACCTCCGGGTTTGAGGGAGCGAGGGAGCCCGTGCCCTGAGGCACTTGGTTGCTTGGCAACCACGTCCCTGCAGGGGGCGCGGATTGCCCGGGGGGTGACGTCATTGAGGAGTGGGGGGGTGGGGGGAATCCTGGGGGTGCAGGCTCGAGCCCCGGCGGCGCGGGACCGGGCTGCTCCGGGGCGGGCGGCGGCGCGGCAGCTGCGGGGGGGGCGGCGGACCACGGCCCGGCGGAGGCACCCCCTGCCGGCAGCACCGGGGGGGGAGCAGCGGGCCGCGGCCACACCGCAGTAGGGGCCCCCTCAGGCAGCGGCGCCGCGGGGGGGGAAGGGGGGTGCTGCAGCTCGCACGCGCAGGCACAGGGGGTTGGGGGGGGCAGCGCGGCCGCGGCGCGCGGGGCGGGGCCGCGGGGGTCGGGACCGGTACCACGTGGGGTGGGAGCGGGGCCGGGGCCGCGCCGGGTGGGGGCGGGGCCGGTGCTGGGCGGCAGACACCCGACGTCACAGGGGTAAGGTGGGGCGGGGGACGGGGCTGGGCCGCACCGTGCGGGCACCACGTCACTGGGGTAGGGAGCGGTGGGCGGCGCCGAGGGGGCAGGGGAGTCCCCTGCCATGCGGTCCCCGCCATCTTGGGGTCCCCATGCCGGCCACGTGGCTTCCCCCCCCACAGAAAAACGAACTCGGCATTTTTCAGCCGGGGAAAGCAGGGACGGAGTATTGTCTCCTGCAATGTGGCCAAAGCTGCCCGAGACCTCCCTCCCGGCCCCACGGGGCCAGCACGGGCGGGGTGGCTGTGGCGTCCCGGAGGCTGAGCGGGCGGGCGGGAGCCCTGCTGCTACATTCAGAACACTTTCCCGGGGACATGGGGACCGGGGAGAAGAAGGGGGGGGAGGAGGGAGAGAACACGTTTCCCTGCCAGGCTCATGCTGCATTGCCTGTTGAGACTGAATCGCTGATTTAATGTTAGTTGCTACAATAAAATACTTTGTAGCCTTTTTGTCCCCTGTTTCAATCAGCCGAATTAATTGCCTTTCTACCGTGCCACAAAAATCGGCGCTGCAGACTGTCTCAGGAGTTACATGGGGGAATTGCAGACCAAGCCACCGAACAAAACTTTTTAACTCGCCTTTTGAGATTTTCAATTTTGCCTCTTTCAGAACCGAAAAATAATTATAATACAACCTTTTCTGATGGACCGTTAGCTTTCCACCCATGTTTCGATACTAAGTTGCTTTTGAACCCGAACCCAGATGAAAAGCACTCCCCTGTAGACCCCGTCTGCTCGAACTCACAGGAGGTTTAACCCTTTAGCTGCGCAGCTATTTTTGGAGGATTTTTTCCTCCCCAGTAGATCCCCCTCCCTCGGGGGAACCCTAAAACCAGTAAATATCTCCCGTTGAGGGTATACTTACGTGTCCTGTGACCTGGGGGGTGCGTGGGTCGGGTTGTTCTGCTGCAAGAAGGACTCCGGTCGGGGCCCGAAGCTCCCCTTCTTTCCCCTGGAATTGCCTTGTTTAAAACTCAATTTCCCAGGAGTGCGTGACGCCAGAGACTGTTCTTCGGGCTAAATCAGCCCCAGTCTGTTCGCAGGATCCTCCTCATCTCCGGGGGGTCCTGCGTGGGCGCCGGACGCTCTGTCACTGTGGAGCCGTGCTCCACGTGGTCCAAGCTGCTCCAGCCGGCGTGGTGTGCTCCACGTTGAAGTTCCACGCTCTGGGTCTCTGCCGGTGTGGTCTGCCCCACGTTGGCCGCCAAAATCTGTGTCTGGCTCCGTCCCGCACCGGGCGGGAGATGACCTCTGGCTAGCTCGGGTCAGCCCAGGCACAGAATGGTCCCAGTTCGTTTCGGCTTTTCGGATCGGCAGCTGAACCCCCAAAAGTGTGACAGCAAAGCAGCAGAAGAGATAAGGCTGGCTCTCAGCTTAGCAGATTAAAAGATGTTTATTAGCTCCAGAGTTGAGGAGCAGAGAGGTTGAGAGCGAGGTGCTGAGAGATGTTGCTGAGAGGCTGAGAGAGCTCTGAGAGAGAGTTTTTTCCTCCCTCCTGCCCCCTATAAGCGGGGGAGGGGTTTCAGGGAGGATACTACAAAACCACGAATCAGGGGTTTCAGGGGGTAACAAGGTGTGCCCACCCCCAAGCCTCGGACCACTAAAATCCAAAGCTAAAGGAATTCCCCCCGGGGGGCCTATCACCTGAAGCCTTCTCCCTGAGATTTCGCAATCTTGGGAGGGCTCCTGGAGAAACAGGCTGCCCCAGAGCAAGGGGGGTGGGAGGACACAAATCACCTTATTATACAGACAACACAAAAGGGATACAGAATTGGGGATACAGTGAAATGAACCATAACATAAACTTCTTATAAAGACCTAATAAAACAGTTCTGCACCACTACAGCTCTCTTTCCATTTTAGAAGCTGTCAAGTTGAACAAGCTCTGCTTTGCGAGAACAGTGCACACTGCTCTCGCTGTGTATGCTTCTTTTCATCAGTTTGCACTGTGCATAGCCCATGTGAGTTTTCCATTTGTCCTAGGAAGCAAATATGCTACTGCAGCATTCCTCTACTTCTCTCAGTGATTTCTGAGATTCTGATGCTGGGGTGTCTGTTCGCCACATTTGCAGCAAGCAGAGCATGTGGGTTCCTGACTGCTTGCTCTCTTTCCATGTTAGAAGCTGTCAAGTTTAACAAGCTCTGCTCTGCCAGCACAGGGCACACAGCTCTCACTGTGTTTGCTTCTGTTCATCCGTTTGCACTGTGCACAGCCCATTTGAGTTTTTCATTTGTCCTAGCAAGCAAACACTCTCCAGCAGCATCGCTCTGCTTCCCTCAGTGATTTCTGAGATTCTGATACTGGGGTGTCTGTTTTCCATGTTTGCAACAAGCAGAGCATATGGTCTGCTTTCTGCTTGCTCTCTTTCCGTGTTAGAAGCTGTGAAGTTGAACAAGCTGTGCTTTGCGAGAACAGTGCACAGTGCACTCGCTGTGTATGCTTCTGTTCATCCGTTTGCACTGTGCACAGCCCAAGTAAGGTTTTCATTTGTCCTAGGAAGAAAATATGCTCCTGCAGCATTTCTCTGCTACTCTCAGTGATTTCCGTGATTCTGATGCTGGGGCGTCTGTTTTCCATGTTTGCAACAAGCACAGCATGTGGGTTGCTGTCTGCTTGCTCTCTTTCCATGTTAGAAGCTGTCATGTTGAACAAGCTCTGCTTTGCGAGAACAGTGCACACTGCTCTCACTGTGTATCCTTCTCTTCATCGGTTTGCGCTGTGCAGAGCACAAGTGAGTTTTTCACTTTTTCAAGCAAGCAAACATGCTCCTGCAGCATTTCTGTAATTCTCTCAGTGATTTCTGCGATTCTGATGCTGGGGTGTCTGTTTTCCATGTCTGCAGCAAGCAGAACATGTGGGCTGCTGTCTGCTTGCTCTCTTTCCATGTTAGAAGCTGTCAAGTTGAACAAGCTCTGCTCTGCGAGAACAGTGCACACAGCTCTCAGTGTGTATGCTTCTGTGTTGCAATGTCCGAATAGCGTGTTAGTCACGCTGCAATAGCTAGCTCCGTCCACTAGATGTCACTGCTGCAGCGTGTTAGGGCAAAGTAGCTAGCTAAGAAAGCCTCCTTCTGCCCTGCGATGGACATGGAGATTAAGCAATGGCGATCTCAGCAGTCAGAAGAAAGCCGGACTCTTGCAGGCAGGATTTAAATGAGGTTTATTGGAGAGGAGAGAGCTGGGAGCTCTTCCCCTGTGACCTGCTGCCCAGAAGAGACCCCGGGCCAGGGGTGCACGAGCTTTTTAAAGTGGGGTGGAAACAGGGGTGGCTGACAACCAGTTCAGCCAGTCACGACAATGGGGGGTGTAACTGGCGGTGTAAACTTTACAACAGGGGGGCCAACCACACAAGATGGGAGGGAATTCCAAGGGCCCCAGCCTATCACTCGACCCCCTCCCTGGAGTTTTCCAGAAGCCAGGGAAGGTGTCCAAAGTGACAGACAGGTCGACCACGAGGAGTGGGGGAAGGGAGTGACAAAGACAGGTGCAGGGGAGGATTGATTGACAGAAAACGTCTGTTGAAGCAACTCAACTCATAAGGGGAAAACCAGTACAGAACACAGGGGTATTCAGTGAACTAAATCATTACAAAAATAACTCAAAATTCTTACAAAAATAACTTAATAACTTAATAAAACAATTGTCACACCACTACACTTCTGTTCATCTGTTTGCACTGTGCACAGCCCATTTGAGTTTTTCACTTTTTCAAGCAAGCAAACGTGCTCCTGCAGCATTGCTCTGCTTCTCTCAGTGATTTCTGAGATTATGATGCTGGGGTGTCTGTTTTCCATGTTTGCAGCAAGTGGAGCATGTGGGCTGCTGTCTGCTTGCTCTGTTTCCATGTTAGAAGCTGTCAAGTTCAACAAGCTCTGTTCTCTGAGAACAGTGCCCACAGCTATCGCTATGTATGCTTCTGTTCATCCGTTTGCACTGTGCACGGCCCATGTGTGTTTTTCATTTGTCCTACCAAGCAAACATGATCCTGCAGCATTTTTCTGCTTCTCTCAGTGATTTCTGAGATTCTGGTGCTAGGGCATCTGTTTTCCATGTTTGCAACAAGCAGAGAATGTGGGCTGAGGTCTGCTTGCTGTGTTTCCATTTTGGAAGCTGTAAAGTTGAACAAGCTCTGCTCTCCGAGACCAGTGAACACTGCACTCGCTGTGTATGCTTCTGTTCATCCGTTTGCACTGTGCACAGCCCAAGTAAGGTTTTTATTTCTCCTAGCAAGAAAATATGCTCCTGCAGCATTTCTCTACTTCTCTCAGTGATTTCTGAGATTCTGTTGCTGGGGTGTCTGTTCTCCACGTTTGCAGCAAGCAGAGCATGTGGGTTCCTGTCTGCTTGCTCTGATTCCATGCTAGAAACTGTCAAGTTGGGCAAGCTCTGCTTTGCGAGCACAGGGCTCACAGCTCTCACTGTGTATGCTTCTGTTCATCCGTTTGCACTGTGTACAGCCCAAGTAAGGTTTTCATTTGTCCTAGCAAGAAAACATGCTCCTGCAGCATTTCTCTGCTTCTCTCAGTGATTTCTGACATTCTGATGCTGGGGTGTCTGTTTTCCACGTTTGCAGCAAGCAGAGCATGTGGGTTCCTGTCTGGTTGATCTGTTTCCATGTTAGAAGCTGTCAAGTTGGACAAGCTCTGCTTTGCGAGCACAGGGCTCACAGCTCTCACTGTGTATGTGTTTTGGTTTGGGATAAATTTGGGAGAAAACTCTTGTATAGGTTTTTTTTAAGGAAGCAAACTTAAGTGGCTTCTTCTAACTGGTTTAGAAAAAAAACGTTTTTGGAGAAAAGTGGAAAAAACTATTTTATTAAAGAAATGAAGTGCATGCAAGTATAAAGAATAAATAATATGAAACAATAAAACCTCTCCTTCTGAAGTGAGATGGTAAATTGACAACGTCTTTGCTGTGGGTGTAGCTCGGCTCTCTCTCTCAGTGTCTCACCAGTCCCAGTCCCTCTGACGCTGCTGGAAAATGCCGAGGTCTAGGCCCCGGTGGGCCGCAGGTGCAGCCCCCAGTGCTCCCCTGCGTTTTCAGTCTAGTGTAGGTTTAAACAGTTCCAAGAAAAAGGAAAAAAACAGTCCAGGGAATTTCTCTGCCCTAGCTAGCTGAATCTAACTAAAAGCAAAAGAAATCTCTGTCCTGCAGTCTCTCCAAGCCTCCGCCGAACACACTGTCTGCAGAAGAATGTGGAGGAGTCAGGCAGTTTTCTCAAAACAAACTCCGCGCTTCTCCTTGCTCTTAGAACCAGTCTTAAAGGCACAGGACTCAATATACAGCACAAACAGAACAGACGATTGGGGATACAAGCATCATAAAGTTACCCTAGGACATTCCACCCCTTATCCCCATATCGTCAATTTACTAAAACTAATATATACTCTAGCTCTACACACACATATATCTATATAAAAAAACAATATGCAATATACAGCTACATACAGTGGCAGTACTATTCAGCACACAGTGATAATTACACACAGTTCTTACTTAACAATCAAATCTCTCTGGGGTACACATCGTGTGGTTCTATTTTTCTGCATTACTTACTATGTGCCGCCTGGTCTTTGAGCAAAGATAATCCCACGGATGGGTTCTTCTGTACTTGAAGCAGAATTGATCTAAACTCTTTTCTCTAACAAACTTTTTACATGTACTACTGGGACTTTTTTTCTTTTTATTGTATGTAGGGACTCAGATTGGGCAGGGCTTGCTTTGTTGGTGGAACCTCGGGTGTTAACTAACTAGGTGGCTTTTGCTTGATGCTGCCTTTAGTTTTTGAATGATCCCCCACCCAGTGCTTTTAGGGTGGTTTTTAGTAGTCTATTGCATTTTTTTACTTTTTTTGAAGCTGGTGCATGATAGGGGATATGGTACACCTACTTAATGCTATGTTCTTTAGCTTAGTTGTTGATGAGGCTGTTCTTGAAATGAGTTTTATTGTTTGATTTAATTTTTTCAGGGGTACTATGCTTTTAAAGAACTTGTTTTTTAAGGCTTAGAATGGTGTTACGGGCAGTAGTGTGGGGCACAGGGTAGGTTTTTAGCCATCTTGTGGTGGCTTTTACTATTGTGAGCACATAGCGCTTGCTTTGGCGGGTTTGGGGAAGGGTGATGTAGTCAATCTGCTAGGCTTTCTTATACTTATACTTGGACTATTGCTTGCTATACTATAGGGGCTTTACCCGCTTGGCTTGCTTGATGGCAGCACATGTCTTACAGTTATGGATAACTTGAGAAATACTGTTCATGGTTAGATTTACTTTTTGGTCTTGTGCTTACTTATAGGTGGCATCTCTGCCCTGATGACTTGAGGCATCATGGGCTTATTGAGCTAGGAACAACTTTTTTTTGTGTTGCTAATTTAAGTCTATCTTTGACACTTTTATTTTTGCAGCTTGATTTACTTGCTCGTTGTTTTGATGCTCTTTATTAGCTTGACTCTTGGGGACATGGGCATCTACATGACGGACTTTGACAGGTAGCTTTTTTACTTGAGTGGCAATGTCTTTTTACTTATTAACAGCTTAGATAGTTTTTTTTTTACGCTGCTAGTTGGCTTTTTTCTACTTCTCTAGCTATTTCTATAGAGTATTGGCTACTATTTATGAATTAGTGTAGAGGTAGAGCTTTGGCTACTTTTTTCTTTTGGCAATGTCTAGGGCTAGTTGAACAGCTTTGAGCTCAGCGAGTTGGCTTGACTTACTTTTTTTTTTAGTGGCTTGTGCAACTTGTTGTGTGGGGCTCTATACAGCTGCTTTTTACTTTTGTTTTATTTTAACGATGCAGCAGGAACTTAGTGAAAAGACCATAGCGTGTTTCTTCTGCTGGCAGTTGGTTGTATGGTGGAGATTTTTTAGTATGTGTTACTTGTTCTTGCTCTTTTTTATTTATGAGACTAAAGTTTTCACTTTTTGGCTAGTTTGTAATTATCTTTAAAATTTTAGGGTGATTTGGGTTTTTAATGCGGGCGCGCTGAGTGATGAGGGCAATCTATTTGCTTTATGTGGCATTGGTGGCATGGTGGGTAGAGGGAACTTTTGCTTTGAACATTTATTTTAGCACTGGTAGTTGAGGTGCTAGCAGGAGTTGTGCTTCGGTGCTAATTACTTTTGAGGCAGCCTGAACTTTTTTATAGGCGGCTAAGATTTTTTTTTTTGTGGGAGTGTAGTTGGCTTTGGACCTTTGGTAGTTTTGACTTTAGAATTTTAGTGGTTGGCTTTGAGTCTTCTTAGGCATTTTTTGCTAAAGGCTTTAGGACAGGCTATTGTTCTCGGCTGCTGAGTAGAGCACGTTTTTTACTTTTGGTCTTGTCTTGACTGGGCTAAGGGCTATTGCATGAGCGATCTCTTGCTTGATTTGGGCAAAGGCTTGTTGCTGTTTAGGGCCCTAGTGGAAATCGTTCTTCTTGCGGGTGACTAGGTAGAGCGGGCTTACGATCTGGCTGTACTCAGGAATGTGCATTTTCTAGAAACTTATGGCACTTAGGAAAGCTTCTGTTTCTTTTTTGTTGGTTGGTGGACACATTGCTGTGATCTTATTGATGACTTTAGTGGGAATTTGACACTTTTCATTGTGCTACTTTACTTTTAGGAACTGGATCTTTTGAGCAGGTCCTTTAACTTTGCTTTTCTTGATAGCGAAGCTAGCTTTCAGGAGAATTTGGATGATCTTTTTTTTTTTTTTTTTAAACACTTCTATTGCTGTGTTTCCCCACACAATGATGTTATTGATGTACTGTAGATGTTCTGGAGCTTCACTTTTTTTTAGTGCAGCTTGGATTAGTCTATGGCAGATGGTGGGGCTGTGTTTCTACTTCTGGGGCAGTTGGTTTCAGGTGTACTGCACTTTTTTTAATGTGAAGGCAAACTGAGGCCTGCATTTTGCAGCTAGAGGAATGGAGAAAAATGCATTAGTAATATTAATTGTGGCGTACCATTTTGCTGCCTTGGACTCCAGCTCATACTGGAGTTCCAGCATGTCTGGCACAGCAGCGCTTAATGGTGGAGTTACTTTATTTAAGGCACGATAGTTTACAGTCAGTCTCTATTCTTTATTAGACCTGCGCACAGGCTAGATGGGGCTATTGAAGGGTGAGTGGGTTTTGCTGACTACTCTTTGGCTCTCTAGCTTACGGATTATCTTTGGGATGGGGATCACAGCATCTTGAGTTGTTCTGTACTGTTGGCGATGCACTATTGAAGTGGTAATTGGCACTTGTTGCTCTTCTACTTTTAGAAGACTTACAGCAGATGGGTTCTTTGATAGTTTAGGTAAGGTATTTAACTGCTTAACACTCCTTGTCTTTACAGCTGCTATCTTAAATGCTTACTTAAATCTCTTTGGGTCTTTGAAATACTTATTTTGGAGGAAGTCTATGCCTAAAATGCATGGAGCTTCTGGGCTAGTTACAATAGGGTGTTTCTTTTACTTACTTTTAGTTAGGCACATATCAGCTACTACTAAAGTAAAATCTTGTGAACTTCTTGTTACTTTAGCAATGGAAATAGATTCTTCCCCCACATGTCTTGATGGGAGTATTGTGCACTGTGCTTCAGTGTCAACTAAGGCTTCATATTTTTGTGGTTTTGATGTGCTAGGCTAACGAATTTACACAGTTTAAAAAACACGGTTTTTTCTAGCCTCTACTTGGCTAGAGGCAGGGCTCTTTTAAGCTTGATTATTTTTATTTCTCTGGGTAACTGGAGCTGCTTCTTTCTTGCTGGAACTTTTTCTTACAGTCTTGCTATTTAAAAATTCACACAGCTGTTGTGTTATAGCATCAGTAGATTCTCTATTCTATTTTTTCATGTTTTTTCTACAATTACGCAGGAAGGACTACAGCTTAGCTCGTGGGATGCTTTTTTCTTCTTTATCTAGGGAATGTTTGCGTGTGGTGCCAGAGCTTCTAACTTGTACTGCAGAGATCTGGAGAATGTTCTCTTTGAGTTTTTTGTGATTTTTTTCTATCTTGGCTGCTAATCCCCGCATTTGTGTTTTTAGAGCTGCGATTTTTGCATGTGTTGGACTATGCACAGGATTTGCATATGTTTGGAGCTTTTTTGCTATATTAAGCACGGTTTCTTCTGTCTCATTCTGCTTTATTATTGCTAAAGCAGAGGAGTATTTTTGTGGCTTAAGTCGTACAAGTTTTCGCTACATCACCGGTGTACATGGTACTAAGTTGGGGTTTCTAGTGTTTATGTCATCTGAGAAGACAATCTCTGCTACTGCTATTTTTTTTAAGCGCTGGATCTTTTGTTTAATGGTTTTTTACTGGGTTTGCTGCATATAGAGATTGTCGGCACACAGATATTTTTGTGCCACACTTCTTAGGACTCGTTTCTAGAGACTGCAAGGACTAGCTTTTCTCATTATTTCTTGGTTAATAAGTGGATTATGTGACAGGGATTTTAGATGTCTTGCTTTAGTACTATTTAGTATTGTAGCTTCGCTTGCAGCATCTTAAAGATGGACTAACTAACTAATTATAGATTCATTAGATTGTCGAGTATAATTTTTTCTTAGGCTACGAAGGTTCTTTAGGGAAAAGGACTTAATAGTATCTCCTGCTCTTGCAGCAGTTGGTTGGGCTTCTGATGTTGTAGCAGTTGGTTGGGCTTTTGATGTTGTAGCAGCTGGTTGGGCTCTTGATGTTGTAGCAGCTGGTTGGGCTTTCGATTGTGTGCTAGTTGGTTGGGCTTGTAATTTTGTATTAGTTGGTTTGGTTTCTGATTGTGTATCATTAGTTGTTTTACTTTTTGATTGTGTGTCAGGTGGTTTGACTACTGACTGGGCGTCAGGAGGCATTGAGGATCTTTTACTTGAATTATCCTCTACTGGTTGATCGGTTTTGTCTGTGTGCTTCTTTTTTTTCTTTACTGCAGCAACTGCTGGTGTCTTAGCTTTACTCTTTGGTTTAGCTGCAGCTTGAATAGCTGTGGGATTGGCTGCAGCCTGAGTGACTGATTTATCTTCTTGCTCCTTTGCTTTTATTTGCTGCCCTACAGTGTTTAGCAGTGTGTGACTCATTCTAGAAAAGCTATAAACTATATAGAGGAAGCTCATAGGTGAAATACTTGGGAGGTGGGGTCTTTAACATTCAGGAGACCTCGAACATTTTCTAAAAGTGATGTAACTGACTCAAAAGAGAAGAAGGAAAGAAGAGGCTGAAGGGCTTCATCTCTTACTCTTCTTCTAACAAACTGGGTGCAATTGTTGATAAATCCCTAAAACATGCTGCTGGAACTAGGACGCAGGGCAGGACGAAAAAACTATAAACTGAACATACTCAAAACAAACTCCAGTATCTTTATAAGTTTTTTGTAAACTATAATCACCGAACTTAGCAAAATAACTATTCTAATGTGTGCATCTTTAGTGTAAAAGCTGTATGTTAGGGACAATATTGGAGCTATTTCTGGGTAAGAAAACAAACTTAGGGACTAGAAAGGTATTAAGAGTTTAAAAAAGCTTAGGGAACAGAAATGCAGAAAAGACTCTATTCTAAGAGATATTAAGAATTCAAGAAGCAACATGGCTACTGACTGTTTAATCTCTACTCAAAGGATAACTAAAAAATGCAGTTAATAATAATTAATACAAGTTTTTTCTACTCTCTCGAGCCCCACAGTGGGCACAAGTTAGAAGTATGTCCTGGTTTGGGACAAATTTGGGAGAAAACCCCTGTATAGGTTCCCTCTAAGGAAGCAAACCCAAGTGGCCCCTCCTTCTAACCGGTCTAGAAAAAAAACCTCTTTGGAGAAAAGTGGAAAAAACTATTTTACTAAACAAATGAAGTGCATACAAGTATAAAGAATGAATAATATGAAACAATAAAACCTCTCCTTTTGAAGAGAGATGGCAAATTGAGAAAGTCCTTGCCGTGGGTGTAGCTCGGCTGACGCTGCTGGAAAATGCCGAGTTCTAGGCCCCGGTGGGCCGCAGGTGCAGCCCCCAATGCTCCCCTGGGTTTTCAGTCTAGAGTAGGTTTAAACAGTTGTAAGAAAAAGGAAAAAAACAGTCTAGGGAATTTCTCTGCCCTAGCTAGCTGAATCTAACTAAAAGCAAAAGAAATCTCTGTCCTGCAGTCTCCAAGCCTCCGCCGAACACCCCGTCCGCCGAAGAATGTGGAGGAGTCAGGCAGTTTTCTCAAAACAAACTCCGCGCTTCTCCTTGCTCTTAGAACCAGTCTTAAAGGCACAGGACTCAATATACAGCACAAACAGAACATACGATTGAGGATACAAGCATCATAAAGTTACCCTAGGACAGTATGATTCTGTTCATCCGTTTGGACTGTGCAGAGCCCAAGTGAGTTTTTCACTTTTTCAAGCAAGCAAACGTTCCTGCAGCATTTCTCTGCTTCTCTCAGTGATTTCTGAGATTCTCATGCTGGGGTGTCTATTTTCCTCCTTTGCAACAAGCAGAGCATGTGGGCTGCTGTCTGCTAGCTCTCTTTCCATGTTAGAAGCTGTCGAGTTGAACAAGCTCTGCTATGCGAGAACCATGCACACAGCTCTCACTGTGTTTGCTTCTGTTCATCTGCACTGTGCACAGCCAATTTGAGTTTTTCATTTGTCCTAGCAAGCAAACATGGTCTTTCAGCATTTCTCTGCTTCTCTCAGTGATTACTGAGATTCTGATGCTGGGGTGTCTATTATCCATGTTTGCAGCAAGCGGAGCATCTGGGTTCATGTCTGCTTGCTCTGCTTCCGTGTTAGAAGCTGTCAAGTTGATCAAGCTCTGCTCTGCGAGAATAGTGCACACAGCTCTCACTGTGTAGGCTTCTGTTCATCCGTTTGCACTGTGCACAGCCCAAGTAAGGTTTTCATTTTTTAAAGCAGGGAAACATGATCCTGCAGCATTTCTCTGCTTCTCTCAGTGATTTCTGAGATTCTGATGCTAGGGTGTATGCCTTCCATGTTTGCAACAAGCTGAGCATCTGGGCCACTGTCGGCTTGCTCTCTTTCCATGTTAGAAGCTGTCAAGTTGAACAAGCTCTGCTTTGCGAGAACAGTGCACACAGCTCTCACTGTGTAGGCTTCTGTTCATCGGTTTGCGCCGTGCACAGCCCAAGTAAGGTTTTCATTTGTCCTAGCAAGAAAACATGCTCCTGCAGAATTTCTCTGCTTCTCTGTGTGATTTCCGGGATTCTGATGCTGGGGTTTCTGTTTTCCATGTTTGCAGCAAGCAGAGCATGTGGGTCGCTCTCTGCTTGCTCTGCTTCCGTGTTAGAAGCTGTCAAGTTGATCAAGCTCTGCTCTGCGAGCACAGCTCACACAGCTCTCACTGTGTATGCTTCTTTTCATCCGTTTGCACTGTGCACAGCCCATTTGAGTTTATCATTTGTCCTAGGAAGCAAATATGCTCCTGCAGCATTTCTCTGCTTAACTCAGTGATTTCTGAAATTCTGATGCTGGGGTGTCTGTTTTCCATGATTGCAACAAGCAGACCATGTGGGCTGCTGTCTGCTTGCTCTCATTGCATGTTAGAAGTTGTCAAGTTCAACAAGCTCTGCCTTGCGAGAACAGTGCCCACAGCTCTCGTGTGTATGCTTCTGTTCATCCGTTTGCACTGTGCACGGCCCATGTGTGTTTTACATTTGTCCTAGCAAGAAAACATGCTCCCGCAGCATTTCACTGCTTCTCTCTGTGATTTCTGAGATTCTGATGCTGGGGTGTCTATTTTCCAGCTTGCAGCAAGCAGAGCATGTGGGCTGCTGACTGCTTCCACTGTTTCCATGTTAGAAGCTGTCAAGTCGAACAAGCTCTGCTTTGCGAGAACAGTGCACTCAGCTCTCACTGTGTATGCTTCTGTTCATCCGTTTGCACTGTGCACAGCCCAAGTAAGGTTTTCATTTTTTAAAGCAGGAAAACATGCTCCTGCAGCATTTCTCTGCTTCTCTCAGTGATTTCCGGGATTCTGATGCTGGGGTTTCTGTTTTCCATGTTTGCAGCAAGCAGAGCATGTGGGTCGCAGTCTGCTTGCTCTGCTTCCGTGTTAGAAGCTGTCAAGTTGATCAAGCTATGCTCTGCGAGAATAGTGCACACAGCTCTCACTGTGTATGCTTCTGTTCATCGGTTTGCACTGTTCACAGCTCAAGTGAGTTTTTCATTTGTCCATGCAAGCAAACATGCTCCTGCAGAATTTCTCTGCTTCTCTCAGTGATTTCTGAGATTCTGATGCTGGGGTGTCTGTTTTCCATGTTTGCAGCAAGCAGAGCATGTGGGCTGCTGACTGCCTGCTCTGTTTCCATGTTAGAAGCTGCCAAGTCGAACAAGCTCTGCGCTTCGAGAACAGTGCACACAGCACTCACTGTGTATGCTTCTGTTCATCGGTTTGCACTGTTCACAGCTCAAGTGAGTTTTTCATTTGTCCATGCAAGCAAACATGCTCCTGCAGAATTTCTCTGCTTCTCTCAGTGATTTCTGAGATTCTAATGCTGGGGTGTCTGTTTTCCACATTTGCAGCAAGCAGAGCATGTGGGCTGCTGTCTGCTCGCTCTCTTTCCATGTTAGAAGCTGTCAAGTCATACAAGCTCTGCTCTGTGAGAACCGTGCACACAGCTCTCACTGTGTATGCTTCTGTTCATCGGTTTGCACTGTTCACAGTCCAAGAGAGTTTTTCACTTTTTAAAGCAAGAAAACATGCTCCCGCAGCATTTCACTGCTTCTCTCTGTGTTTTCCGGGATTCTGATGCTGGGGTTTCTGTTTTCCATGTTTGCAGCAAGCAGAGCATGTGGGTCGCTGTCTGCTTGCTCTGCTTCCGTGTTAGAAGCTGTCAAGTTGATCAAGCTCTGCTCTGCGAGCACAGCTCACACAGCTCACACTGTGTATGCTTCTTTTCATCCGTTTGCACTGTGCACAGCCCATTTGAGTTTATCATTTGTCCTAGGAAGCAAACATGCTCCTGCAGCATTTCTCTGCTTAACTCAGTGATTTCTGAAATTCTGATGCTGGGGTGTCTGTTTTCCATGATTGCAACAAGCAGACCATGTGGGCTGCTGTCTGCTTGCTCTCATTGCATGTTAGAAGCTGTCAAGTTCAACAAGCTCTGCCTTGCGAGAACAGTGCCCACAGCTCTCGTGTGTATGCTTCTGTTCATCCGTTTGCACTGTGCACGGCCCATGTGTGTTTTACATTTGTCCTAGCAAGAAAACATGCTCCCGCAGCATTTCACTGCTTCTCTCTGTGATTTCTGAGATTCTGATGCTGGGGTGTCTATTTTCCAGCTTGCAGCAAGCAGAGCATGTGGCTTCATGTCTGCTTGTTCTGTTTCCATGTTAGAAGCTGCCAAGTCGAACAAGCTCTGCGCTTCGAGAACAGTGCACACAGCACTCACTGTGTATGCGTCTGTTCATCTGTTTGCACTGTGCACAGCTCATTTGTGTTTTTCATTTGTCCATGGAAGCAAACATGGTCCTGCAGCATTTCTCTGCTTCTCGCAGTGATTTCTGAGATTCTGATGCTGGGGTGTCTGTTTTCCACATTTGCAGCAAGCAGAGCATGTGGGCTGCTGTCTGCTCGCTCTCTTTCCATGTTAGAAGCTGTCAAGTCGTACAAGCTCTGCTCTGTGAGAACCGTGCACACAGCTCTCACTGTGTATGCTTCTGTTCATCGGTTTGCACTGTGCACAGCCCAAGTAAGTTTTTCTCTTTTTCAAGCAAGCAAACATGGTCCTGCAGCATTTCTCTGCTTCTCTCTGTTATTTCTGAGATTCTGATGCTGGGGCGTCTGTTCGCCACATTTGCAGCAAGCAGAGCATGTGGGTTCCTGACTGCTTGCTGTGTTTCCATGTTAGAAGATGTCAAGTAGAACAAGCTCTGCTCGGCGAGCACAGGGCACTCAGCTCTCGCTGTGTATGCTTCGGTTCATCTCTTTGCACTGTGCACAGCCCATTTGAGTTTTTCATTTGTCCTAGCAAGCAAACATGGTCCTGCAGCATTGCTCTGCCTCTCTCAGTGATTTCTGAGATTCTGAAGCTAGGGTGTCTGCCTTCCATGTTTGCAACAAGCAGAGCATGTGGGCTGCTGTCTGCTCGCTCTCTTTCCATGTTAGAAGCTGTCAAGTAGAACAAGCTCTGCTCTGTGAGAACAGTGCACACTGCTCTCACTGTGTTTGCTTCTGTTCATCGGTTTGCACTGTTCACAGCTCAAGTGAGTTTTTCATTTGTCCATGCAAGCAAACATGCTCCTGCAGAATTTCTCTGCTTCTCTCAGTGATTTCTGAGATTCTGATGCTGGGGTTTCTGTTTTCCATGTTTGCAGCAAGCAGAGCATGTGGGTCGCTGTCTGCTTGCTCTGCTTCCGTGTTAGAAGCTGTCAAGTTGATCAAGCTCTGCTCTGCGAGAATAGTGCACACTGCTCTCACTGTGTATGCTTCTGTTCATCGGTTTGCACTGTGCACAGCCCAAGTAAGTTTTTCTCTTTTTCAAGCAAGCAAACATGGTCCTGCAGCATTTCTCTGCTTCTCTTTGTTATTTCTGAGATTCTGATGCTGGGGCGTCTGTTCGCCACATTTGCAGCAAGCAGAGCATGTGGGCTGCTGACTGCCTGCTCTGTTTCCATGTTAGAAGCTGCCAAGTCGAACAAGCTCTGCGCTTCGAGAACAGTGCACACAGCACTCACTGTGTATGCTTCTGTTCATCGGTTTGCACTGTTCACAGCTCAAGTGAGTTTTTCATTTGTCCATGCAAGCAAACATGCTCCTGCAGAATTTCTCTGCTTCTCTCAGTGATTTCTGAGATTATGATGCTGGGGTGTCTGTTTTCCACTTTTGCAGCAAGCAGAGCATGTGGACTGCTGTCTGCTCGCTCTCTTTCCATGTTAGAAGCTGTCAAGTCGTACAAGCTCTGCTCTGTGAGAACAGTGCACACAGTTCTCACTGTGTATGCTTCTGTTCATCGTTTTGCACTGTGCACAGCCCAAGTAAGTTTTTCACTTTTTCAAGCAAGCAAACATGGTTTTGCAGCATTTCTCTGCTTCTCTCTGTGATTTCTGAGATTCTGATGCTGTGGTGTCTGTTCGCCACATTTGCAGCAAGCAGAGCATGTGGATTGCTGTCTGCTTGCACTGTTTCCATGTTAGAAGCTGTCAAGTCGAACAAGCTCTGCTCTGCGAGAATAGTGCACACAGCTCTCACTGTGTATGCTTCTGTTCATCCGTTTGCACTGTGCACAGCCCATTTGAGTTTATCATTTGTCCTAGGAAGCAAACATGCTCCTGCAGCCTTTCTCTGCTTAACTCAGTGATTTCTGAAATTCTGATGCTGGGGTGTCTGTTTTCCATGATTGCAACAAGCAGACCATATGGGCTGCTGTCTGCTTGCTCTCATTGCATGTTAGAAGCTGTCAAGTTCAACAAGCTCTGCCTTGCGAGAACAGTGCCCACAGCTCTCGTTTGTATGCTTCTGTTCATCCGTTTGCACTGTGTACGGCCCATGTGTGTTTTACATTTGTCCTAGCAAGAAAACATGCTCCTGCAGCATTTCACTGCTTCTCTCGGTGATTTCTGAGATTCTGATGCTGGGGTGTCTGTTTTCCAGCTTGCAGCAAGCAGAGCATGTGGTTTCATGCCTGCTTGTTCTGTTTCCATGTTAGAAGCTGTCAAGTGAACAAGCTCTGCTATGCGAGAACCATGCACACAGCTCTCACTGTGTTTGCTTCTGTTCATCTGTTTGCGCTGTGCACAGCTCAAGTGAGTTTTTCATTTGTCCATGCAAGCAAACATGCTCCTGCAGAATTTCTCTGCTTCTCTCAGTGATTTCTGAGATTCTGATGCTGGGGTGTCTGTTTTCCATGTTTGCAGCAAGCAGAGCATGTGGGCTGCTGACTGCCTGCTCTGTTTCCATGTTAGAAGCTGCCAAGTCGAACAAGCTCTGCGCTTTGAGAACAGTGCACACAGCACTCACTGTGTATGCTTCTGTTCATCTGTTTGCACTGTGCACAGCTCATTTGTGTTTTTCATTTGTCCATGCAAGCAAACATGCTCCTGCAGAATTTCTCTGCTTCTCTCTGTGATTTCTGAGATTATGATGCTGGGGTGTCTGTTTTCCACTTTTGCAGCAAGCAGAGCATGTGGACTGCTGTCTGCTCGCTCTCTTTCCATGTTAGAAGCTGTCAAGTCGTACAAGCTCTGCTCTGTGAGAACCGTGCACACAGCTCTCACTGTGTATGCTTCTGTTCATCGGTTTGCACTGTGCACAGCTCAAGTGAGTTTTTCATTTGTCCTAGCAAGCAAACATGGTCCTGCAGCATTGCTCTGCCTCTCTCAGTGGTTTCTGAGATTCTGATGCTAGGGTGTCTGCCTTCCATGTTTGCAACAAGCAGAGCATCTGGGCTGCTGTCTGCTTGCTCTCTTTCCACGTTAGAAGCTGTCACGTTGAGCAAGCTCTGCTCTGCGAGAATAGTGCACACAGCTCTCACTGTGTATGCTTCTGTTCATCGGTTTGCGCTGTGCACAGCCCAAGTGAGATTTTCAATTTTTCAAGGAAGCAACATGCTCCTGCAGCATTTCTCTGCTTCTCTCAGTGATTTCTGAGAATCTGGTGCTAGGGTGTCTGCCTTCCATGTTTGCAACAAGCAGAGCATCTGGGCTGCTGTCTGCTTGCTCTCTTTCCATGTTAGAAGCTGTCAAGTTGAACAAGCTCTGCTTTGCGAGAACAGTGCACACTGCTCTCACTGTGTTTGCTTCTGTTCATCGGTTTGCGCCGTGCACAGCCCAAGTAAGGTTTTCATTTGTCCTAGCAAGAAAACATGCTCCTGCAGAATCTCTCTGCTTCTCTCAGTGATTTCTGAGATTCTGATGCTGAGGTGTCTGTTTTCCACATTTGCAGCAAGCAGAGCATGTGGGCTGCTGTCTGCTCGCTCTCTTTCCATGTTAGAAGCTGTCAAGTCGTACAAGCTCTGCTCTGTGAGAACCGTGCACACAGCTCTCACTGTGTATGCTTCTGTTCATCGGTTTGCACTGTGCACAGCCCAAGTAAGTTTTTCTCTTTTTCAAGCAAGCAAACATGGTCCTGCAGCATTTCTCTGCTTCTCTCTGTGATTTCTGAGATTCTGATGCTGGGGTGTCTGTTCGCCACATTTGCAGCAAGCAGAGCATGTGGATTGCTGTCTGCTTGCACTGTTTCCATGTTAGAAGCTGTCAAGTCGAACAAGCTCTGCTCTGCGAGAATAGTGCACACCGCTCTCACTGTGTATGCTTCTGTTCATCGGTTTGCACTGTGCACAGCCCAAGTAAGTTTTTCACTTTTTCAAGCAAGCAAGCATGGTCCTGCAGCATTTCTCTGCTTCGCTCAGTGATTTCTGAGATTCTGATACTAGGGTGTCTGTTTTCCATCTTTGCAACACGCAGAGAATGTAGGCTGAGGTCTGCTTGCTGTGTTTCCATGTTAGAAGCTGTCAAGGTGAACACGCTCTGCTTTGCGAGAACCATACACACACCTCTCACTGTGTTTGCTTCTGTTCATCGGTTTGCGCTGTGCACGGCCCAAGTGATTTTTTCACTTTTTCAGGCAAGAAAACATGCTCCTGCAGCATTTCTCTACAACTCTCTGTGATTTCTGAGATTCTGATGCTGGGGTGTCTGTTTTCCACATTTGCAGCAAGCAGAGCATGTGGATTGCTGTCTGCTTGCTCTGTTTCCATGTTAGAAGCTGTCAAGTCGAACAAGGTCTGCTGTGCGAGAACAGTGCACACAGCTCTCACTGTGTATGCTTCTGTTCATCCGTTTGCACTGTGCACAGCCCAAGTAAGGTTTTCATTTGTCCCAGCAAGAAAACCTGCCCCCGCAGCATTTCTCTGCTCCTCTCATTGATTTTTGTGATTATGATGCTGGGGCGACTGTTTTCCATGTTTGCCGCAAGTAGAGCATGTGGGCTGCTGTCTGCTTGCTGTGTTTCCATGTTAGAAGCTGTCAAGTAGAACAAGCTCTGCTCTGCGAGAACCATGCACACAGCTCTCACTGTGTATGCTTCTGTTCATCTGTTTGCACTGCGCTCAGCCCATTTGTGTTTTTCGTTGGTCCTAGCAAAAAAACATGCCCACGCAGCATTTCTCTGCTCCTCTCATTGATATTTGTGAATATGATGCCGGGGCGACTGTTTTCCATGTTTGCCGCAAGCAGAGCATGTGGGCTGCTGTCTGCTTGCTCTCTTTCCATGTTAGAAGCTGGCAAGCTGAACAAGCTCTGCTTTGCGAGAACAGTGCACACTGCTCTCGCTGTGTATGCTTCTTTTCATCCGTTTGCACTGTGCATGGCCCATGTGAGTTTTTCATTTGACCTAGGAAGCAAACATGCTCCTGCAGCATTTCTCTACTTCTCTCAGTGATTTCTGAGATTCTGATGCTAGGGTGTCTGTTTTCCATGTTTGCAGCAAGCAGAGCATGTGGGCTGCTGTCTGCTTGCTGTGTTTCCATGTTAGAAGCTGTCAAGTAGAACAAGCTCTGCTCTGCGAGAACCATGCACACAGCTCTCACTGTGTATGCTTCTGTTCATCTGTTTGCACTGCGCACAGCCCATTTGTGTTTTTCGTTGGTCCTAGCAAGAAAACATGCTCCTGCAGCATTTCTCTACTTCTCCCTGTGATTTCTGAGATTCTGATGCTAGGGTGTCTGTTTTCCATGTGTATAACAAGCAGAGCATGTGGGCTGCTGTCTGCTTGCTGTGTTTCCATGTTAGAAGCTGGCAAGCTGAACAAGCTCTGCTTTGCGAGAACAGTGCACACTGCTCTCGCTGTGTATAATTCTTTTCATCCGTTTGCACTGTGCATGGCCCATGTGAGGTTTTCATTTGTCCTAGGAAGCAAACATGCTCCTGCAGCCTTTCTCTACTTCTCTCAGTGATTTCTGAGATTCTGATACTAGGGTGTCTGTTTTCCATCTTTGCAACACGCAGAGAATGTAGGCTGAGGTCTGCTTGCTGTGTTTCCATGTTAGAAGCTGTCAAGGTGAACAAGCTCTGCTTTGCGCGAACCATACACACAGCTCTCACTGTGTATGCTTCTGTTCATCGGTTTGCACTGTGCACAGCCCAAGTGAGTTTTTCACTTTTTCAAGCAAGAAAACATGCTCCTGCAGCATTTCTCTGCTTCTCTCAGTGATTTCTGAGATTCTGATGCTGGGGCGTCTGTTTTCCATGTTTGCAGCAAGCACTGCATGTGGGTTCCTGTCTGCTTGCTCTCTTTCCATGTTAGAAGCTGTCAAGTTGAACAAGCTCTGCTATGCGAGAACCATGCACACAGCTCTCACTGTGTTTGCTTCTGTTCATCTGTTTGCACTGTGCACAGCCATTGGTGTTTTTCATTTGTCCTAGCAAGCAAACATGCTCCTGCAGCATTTCTCTGCTTCTCTCAGTGATTTCTGAGATTCTGATGCTGGGGCTTCTGTTTTCCATGTTTGCAGCAAGCACAGCATGTGGGTTCCGGTCTGCTTGCTCTCTTTCCATGTTAGAAGCTGTCAAGTAGAACAAGCTCTGCTCTGCGAGAACCATGCACACAGCTCTCACTGTGTATGCTTCTGTTCATCTGTTTGCACTGCGCACAGCCCATTTGTGTTTTTCGTTTGTCCTAGGAAGCAAACATGCTCCTGCAGCATTTCTCTACTTCTCTCAGTGATTTCTGAGATTCTGATGCTAGGGTGTCTGTTTTCCATGTTTGCAGCATGCAGAGCATGTGGGCTGCTGTCTGCTTGCTGTGTTTCCATGTTAGAAGCTGTCAAGGTGAACAAGCTCTGCTTCACGAGAACAGTGCACACAGCTCTCGCTATGTATGCTTCTGTTCATCTGTTTGCACTGTGCACAGCCCAAGTAAGTTTTTCACTTTTTCAAGCAAGCAAGCATGGTCCTGCAGCATTTCTCTGCTTCTCTCAGTGATTTCTGAGATTCTGATGCTGGGGCGTCTGTTTTCCATGTTTGCAGCAAGCACAGCATGTGGGTTCCTGTCTGCTTGCTCTCTTTCCATGTTAGAAGCTGTCAAGTCGAACAAGCTCTGCTCTGCGAGAATAGTGCACACAGCTCTCACTGTGTATGCTTCTGTTCATCGGTTTGCACTGTGCACAGCCCAAGTAAGTTTTTCACTTTTTAAAGCAAGAAAACATGCTCCTGCAGCATTTCTCTGCTTCTCTGTGTGATTTCCGGGATTCTGATGCTGGGGTTTCTGTTTTCCATGTTTGCAGCAAGCAGAGCATGTGGGTCGCTGTCTGCTTGCTCTGCTTCCGTGTTAGAAGCTGTCAAGTTGATCAAGCTCTGCTCTGCGAGCACAGCTCACACAGCTCTCACTGTGTATGCTTCTTTTCATCCGTTTGCACTGTGCACAGCCCATTTGAGATTATCATTTGTCCTAGGAAGCAAACATGCTCCTGCAGCATTTCTCTACTTAACTCAGTGATTTCTGAAATTCTGATGCTGGGGTGTCTGTTTTCCATGATTGCAACAAGCAGACCATGTGGGCTGCTGTCTGCTTGCTCTCATTGCATGTTAGAAGCTGTCAAGTTCAACAAGCTCTGCCACGCGAGAACAGTGCCCACAGCTCTCGTGTGTATGCTTCTGTTCATCTGTTTGCACTGTGCACAGCTCATTTGTGTTTTTCATTTGTCCATGCAAGCAAACATGCTCCTGCAGAATTTCTCTGCTTCTCGCAGTGATTTCTGAGATTCTGATGCTGGGGTGTCTGTTTTCCACATTTGCAGCAAGCAGAGCATGTGGGCTGCTGTCTGCTCGCTCTCTTTCCATGTTAGAAGCTGTCAAGTCGTACAAGCTCTGCTCTGTGAGAACCGTGCACACAGCTCTCACTGTGTATGCTTCTGTTCATCGGTTTGCACTGTGCACAGCCCAAGTAAGTTTTTCTCTTTTTCAAGCAAGCAAACATGGTCCTGCAGCATTTCTCTGCTTCTCTCTGTTATTTCTGAGATTCTGATGCTGGGGCGTCTGTTCGCCACATTTGCAGCAAGCAGAGCATGTGGGTTCCTGACTGCTTGCTGTGTTTCCATGTTAGAAGCTGTCAAGTCGTACAAGCTCTGCTCGGCGAGCACAGGGCACTCAGCTCTCGCTGTGTATGCTTCGGTTCATCTCTTTGCACTGTGCACAGCCCATTTGAGTTTTTCATTTGTCCTAGCAAGCAAACATGGTCCTGCAGCATTGCTCTGCCTCTCTCAGTGATTTCTGAGATTCTGATGCTAGGGTGTCTGCCTTCCATGTTTGCAACAAGCAGAGCATGTGGGCTGCTGTCTGCTCGCTCTCTTTCCATGTTAGAAGCTGTCAAGTCGTACAAGCTCTGCTCTGTGAGAACAGTGCACACTGCTCTCACTGTGTTTGCTTCTGTTCATCGGTTTGCACTGTTCACAGCTCAAGTGAGTTTTTCATTTGTCCATGCAAGCAAACATGCTCCTGCAGAATTTCTCTGCTTCTCTCAGTGATTTCTGAGATTCTGATGCTGGGGTTTCTGTTTTCCATGTTTGCAGCAAGCAGAGCATGTGGGTAGCTGTCTGCTTGCTCTGCTTCCGTGTTAGAAGCTGTCAAGTTGATCAAGCTCTGCTCTGCGAGAATAGTGCACACAGCTCTCACTGTGTATGCTTCTGTTCATCGGTTTGCACTGTTCACAGCTCAAGTGAGTTTTTCATTTGTCCATGCAAGCAAACATGCTCCTGCAGAATTTCTCTGCTTCTCTCAGTGATTTCTGAGATTCTGATGCTGGGGTGTCTGTTTTCCACATTTGCAGCAAGCAGAGCATGTGGGCTGCTGTCTGCTCGCTCTCTTTCCATGTTAGAAGCTGTCAAGTCGTACAAGCTCTGCTCTGTGAGAACCGTGCACACAGCTCTCACTGTGTATGCTTCTGTTCATCGGTTTGCACTGTGCACAGCCCAAGTAAGTTTTTCTCTTTTTCAAGCAAGCAAACATGGTCCTGCAGCATTTCTCTGCTTCTCTCTGTTATTTCTGAGATTCTGATGCTGGGGCGTCTGTTCGCCACATTTGCAGCAAGCAGAGCATGTGGGTTCCTGACTGCTTGCTGTGTTTCCATGTTAGAAGCTGTCAAGTCGTACAAGCTCTGCTCGGCGAGCACAGGGCACTCAGCTCTCGCTGTGTATGCTTCGGTTCATCTCTTTGCACTGTGCACAGCCCATTTGAGTTTTTCATTTGTCCTAGCAAGCAAACATGGTCCTGCAGCATTGCTCTGCCTCTCTCAGTGATTTCTGAGATTCTGATGCTAGGGTGTCTGCCTTCCATGTTTGCAACAAGCAGAGCATGTGGGCTGCTGTCTGCTCGCTCTCTTTCCATGTTAGAAGCTGTCAAGTCGTACAAGCTCTGCTCTGTGAGAACAGTGCACACTGCTCTCACTGTGTTTGCTTCTGTTCATCGGTTTGCACTGTTCACAGCTCAAGTGAGTTTTTCATTTGTCCATGCAAGCAAACATGCTCCTGCAGAATTTCTCTGCTTCTCTCAGTGATTTCTGAGATTCTGATGCTGGGGTTTCTGTTTTCCATGTTTGCAGCAAGCAGAGCATGTGGGTAGCTGTCTGCTTGCTCTGCTTCCGTGTTAGAAGCTGTCAAGTTGATCAAGCTCTGCTCTGCGAGAATAGTGCACACAGCTCTCACTGTGTATGCTTCTGTTCATCGGTTTGCACTGTTCACAGCTCAAGTGAGTTTTTCATTTGTCCATGCAAGCAAACATGCTCCTGCAGAATTTCTCTGCTTCTCTCAGTGATTTCTGAGATTCTGATGCTGGGGTGTCTGTTTTCCATGTTTGCAGCAAGCAGAGCATGTGGGCTGCTGACTGCCTGCTCTGTTTCCATGTTAGAAGCTGCCAAGTCGAACAAGCTCTGCGCTTCGAGAACAGTGCACACAGCACTCACTGTGTATGCTTCTGTTCATCGGTTTGCACTGTTCACAGCTCAAGTGAGTTTTTCATTTGTCCATGCAAGCAAACATGCTCCTGCAGAATTTCTCTGCTTCTCTCAGTGGTTTCTGAGATTCTGATGCTAGGGTGTCTGCCTTCCATGTTTGCAACAAGCAGAGCATCTGGGCTGCTGTCTGCTTGCTCTCTTTCCACGTTAGAAGCTGTCACGTTGAGCAAGCTCTGCTCTGCGAGAATAGTGCACACAGCTCTCACTGTGTATGCTTCTGTTCATCGGTTTGCACTGTTCACAGTCCAAGAGAGTTTTTCACTTTTTAAAGCAAGAAAACATGCTCCCGCAGCATTTCACTGCTTCTCTCTGTGTTTTCCGGGATTCTGATGCTGGGGTTTCTGTTTTCCATGTTTGCAGCAAGCAGAGCATGTGGGTCGCTGTCTGCTTGCTCTGCTTCCGTGTTAGAAGCTGTCAAGTTGATCAAGCTCTGCTCTGCGAGCACAGCTCACACAGCTCACACTGTGTATGCTTCTTTTCATCCGTTTGCACTGTGCACAGCCCATTTGAGTTTATCATTTGTCCTAGGAAGCAAACATGCTCCTGCAGCATTTCTCTGCTTAACTCAGTGATTTCTGAAATTCTGATGCTGGGGTGTCTGTTTTCCATGATTGCAACAAGCAGACCATGTGGGCTGCTGTCTGCTTGCTCTCATTGCATGTTAGAAGCTGTCAAGTTCAACAAGCTCTGCCTTGCGACAACAGTGCCCACAGCTCTCGTGTGTATGCTTCTGTTCATCCGTTTGCACTGTGCACGGCCCATGTGTGTTTTACATTTGTCCTAGCAAGAAAACATGCTCCCGCAGCATTTCACTGCTTCTCTCTGTGATTTCTGAGATTCTGATGCTGGGGTGTCTATTTTCCAGCTTGCAGCAATCAGAGCATGTGGCTTCATGTCTGCTTGTTCTGTTTCCATGTTAGAAGCTGCCAAGTCGAACAAGCTCTGCGCTTCGAGAACAGTGCACACAGCACTCACTGTGTATGCGTCTGTTCATCTGTTTGCACTGTGCACAGCTCATTTGTGTTTTTCATTTGTCCATGGAAGCAAACATGGTCCTGCAGGATTTCTCTGCTTCTCGCAGTGATTTCTGAGATTCTGATGCTGGGGTGTCTGTTTTCCACATTTGCAGCAAGCAGAGCATGTGGGCTGCTGTCTGCTCGCTCTCTTTCCATGTTAGAAGCTGTCAAGTCGTACAAGCTCTGCTCTGTGAGAACCGTGCACACAGCTCTCACTGTGTATGCTTCTGTTCATCGGTTTGCACTGTGCACAGCCCAAGTAAGTTTTTCTCTTTTTCAAGCAAGCAAACATGGTCCTGCAGCATTTCTCTGCTTCTCTCTGTTATTTCTGAGATTCTGATGCTGGGGCGTCTGTTCGCCACATTTGCAGCAAGCAGAGCATGTGGGTTCCTGACTGCTTGCTGTGTTTCCATGTTAGAAGCTGTCAAGTCGTACAAGCTCTGCTCGGCGAGCACAGGGCACTCAGCTCTCGCTGTGTATGCTTCGGTTCATCTCTTTGCACTGTGCACAGCCCATTTGAGTTTTTCATTTGTCCTAGCAAGCAAACATGGTCCTGCAGCATTGCTCTGCCTCTCTCAGTGATTTCTGAGATTCTGATGCTAGGGTGTCTGCCTTCCATGTTTGCAACAAGCAGAGCATGTGGGCTGCTGTCTGCTCGCTCTCTTTCCATGTTAGAAGCTGTCAAGTCGTACAAGCTCTGCTCTGTGAGAACAGTGCACACTGCTCTCACTGTGTTTGCTTCTGTTCATTGGTTTGCACTGTTCACAGCTCAAGTGAGTTTTTCATTTGTCCATGCAAGCAAACATGCTCCTGCAGAATTTCTCTGCTTCTCTCAGTGATTTCTGAGATTCTGATGCTGGGGTTTCTGTTTTCCATGTTTGCAGCAAGCAGAGCATGTGGGTCGCTGTCTGCTTGCTCTGCTTCCGTGTTAGAAGCTGTCAAGTTGATCAAGCTCTGCTCTGCGAGAATAGTGCACACAGCTCTCACTGTGTATGCTTCTGTTCATCGGTTTGCACTGTTCACAGCTCAAGTGAGTTTTTCATTTGTCCATGCAAGCAAACATGCTCCTGCAGAATTTCTCTGCTTCTCTCAGTGATTTCTGAGATTCTGATGCTGGGGTGTCTGTTTTCCATGTTTGCAGCAAGCAGAGCATGTGGGCTGCTGACTGCCTGCTCTGTTTCCATGTTAGAAGCTGCCAAGTCGAACAAGCTCTGCGCTTCGAGAACAGTGCACACAGCACTCACTGTGTATGCTTCTGTTCATCGGTTTGCACTGTTCACAGCTCAAGTGAGTTTTTCATTTGTCCATGCAAGCAAACATGCTCCTGCAGAATTTCTCTGCTTCTCTCAGTGATTTCTGAGATTCTAATGCTGGGGTGTCTGTTTTCCACATTTGCAGCAAGCAGAGCATGTGGGCTGCTGTCTGCTCGCTCTCTTTCCATGTTAGAAGCTGTCAAGTCGTACAAGCTCTGCTCTGTGAGAACCGTGCACACAGCTCTCACTGTGTATGCTTCTGTTCATCGGTTTGCACTGTTCACAGTCCAAGAGAGTTTTTCACTTTTTAAAGCAAGAAAACATGCTCCCGCTGCATTTCACTGCTTCTCTCTGTGTTTTCCGGGATTCTGATGCTGGGGTTTCTGTTTTCCATGTTTGCAGCAAGCAGAGCATGTGGGTCGCTGTCTGCTTGCTCTGCTTCCGTGTTAGAAGCTGTCAAGTTGATCAAGCTCTGCTCTGCGAGCACAGCTCACACAGCTCACACTGTGTATGCTTCTTTTCATCCGTTTGCACTGTGCACAGCCCATTTGAGTTTATCATTTGTCCTAGGAAGCAAACATGCTCCTGCAGCATTTCTCTGCTTAACTCAGTGATTTCTGAAATTCTGATGCTGGGGTGTCTGTTTTCCATGATTGCAACAAGCAGACCATGTGGGCTGCTGTCTGCTTGCTCTCATTGCATGTTAGAAGCTGTCAAGTTCAGCAAGCTCTGCCTTGCGAGAACAGTGCCCACAGCTCTCGTGTGTATGCTTCTGTTCATCCGTTTGCACTGTGCACGGCCCATGTGTGTTTTACATTTGTCCTAGCAAGAAAACATGCTCCCGCAGCATTTCACTGCTTCTCTTTGTGATTTTTGAGATTCTGATGCTGGGGTGTCTATTTTCCAGCTTGCAGCAAGCAGAGCATGTGGCTTCATGTCTGCTTGTTCTGTTTCCATGTTAGAAGCTGCCAAGTCGAACAAGCTCTGCGCTTCGAGAACAGTGCACACAGCACTCACTGTGTATGCGTCTGTTCATCTGTTTGCACTGTGCACAGCTCATTTGTGTTTTTCATTTGTCCATGGAAGCAAACATGGTCCTGCAGGATTTCTCTGCTTCTCGCAGTGATTTCTGAGATTCTGATGCTGGGGTGTCTGTTTTCCACATTTGCAGCAAGCAGAGCATGTGGGCTGCTGTCTGCTCGCTCTCTTTCCATGTTAGAAGCTGTCAAGTCGTACAAGCTCTGCTCTGTGAGAACCGTGCACACAGCTCTCACTGTGTATGCTTCTGTTCATCGGTTTGCACTGTGCACAGCCCAAGTAAGTTTTTCTCTTTTTCAAGCAAGCAAACATGGTCCTGCAGCATTTCTCTGCTTCTCTCTGTTATTTCTGAGATTCTGATGCTGGGGCGTCTGTTCGCCACATTTGCAGCAAGCAGAGCATGTGGGTTCCTGACTGCTTGCTGTGTTTCCATGTTAGAAGCTGTCAAGTCGTACAAGCTCTGCTCGGCGAGCACAGGGCACTCAGCTCTCGCTGTGTATGCTTCGGTTCATCTCTTTGCACTGTGCACAGCCCATTTGAGTTTTTCATTTGTCCTAGCAAGCAAACATGGTCCTGCAGCATTGCTCTGCCTCTCTCAGTGATTTCTGAGATTCTGATGCTAGGGTGTCTGCCTTCCATGTTTGCAACAAGCAGAGCATGTGGGCTGCTGTCTGCTCGCTCTCTTTCCATGTTAGAAGCTGTCAAGTCGTACAAGCTCTGCTCTGTGAGAACAGTGCACACTGCTCTCACTGTGTTTGCTTCTGTTCATTGGTTTGCACTGTTCACAGCTCAAGTGAGTTTTTCATTTGTCCATGCAAGCAAACATGCTCCTGCAGAATTTCTCTGCTTCTCTCAGTGATTTCTGAGATTCTGATGCTGGGGTTTCTGTTTTCCATGTTTGCAGCAAGCAGAGCATGTGGGTCGCTGTCTGCTTGCTCTGCTTCCGTGTTAGAAGCTGTCAAGTTGATCAAGCTCTGCTCTGCGAGAATAGTGCACACAGCTCTCACTGTGTATGCTTCTGTTCATCGGTTTGCACTGTTCACAGCTCAAGTGAGTTTTTCATTTGTCCATGCAAGGAAACATGCTCCTGCAGAATTTCTCTGCTTCTCTCAGTGATTTCTGAGATTCTGATGCTGGGGTGTCTGTTTTCCATGTTTGCAGCAAGCAGAGCATGTGGGCTGCTGACTGCCTGCTCTGTTTCCATGTTAGAAGCTGCCAAGTCGAACAAGCTCTGCGCTTCGAGAACAGTGCACACAGCACTCACTGTGTATGCTTCTGTTCATCGGTTTGCACTGTTCACAGCTCAAGTGAGTTTTTCATTTGTCCATGCAAGCAAACATGCTCCTGCAGAATTTCTCTGCTTCTCTCAGTGATTTCTGAGATTCTAATGCTGGGGTGTCTGTTTTCCACATTTGCAGCAAGCAGAGCATGTGGGCTGCTGTCTGCTCGCTCTCTTTCCATGTTAGAAGCTGTCAAGTCGTACAAGCTCTGCTCTGTGAGAACCGTGCACACAGCTCTCACTGTGTATGCTTCTGTTCATCGGTTTGCACTGTTCACAGTCCAAGAGAGTTTTTCACTTTTTAAAGCAAGAAAACATGCTCCCGCTGCATTTCACTGCTTCTCTCTGTGTTTTCCGGGATTCTGATGCTGGGGTTTCTGTTTTCCATGTTTGCAGCAAGCAGAGCATGTGGGTCGCTGTCTGCTTGCTCTGCTTCCGTGTTAGAAGCTGTCAAGTTGATCAAGCTCTGCTCTGCGAGCACAGCTCACACAGCTCACACTGTGTATGCTTCTTTTCATCCGTTTGCACTGTGCACAGCCCATTTGAGTTTATCATTTGTCCTAGGAAGCAAACATGCTCCTGCAGCATTTCTCTGCTTAACTCAGTGATTTCTGAAATTCTGATGCTGGGGTGTCTGTTTTCCATGATTGCAACAAGCAGACCATGTGGGCTGCTGTCTGCTTGCTCTCATTGCATGTTAGAAGCTGTCAAGTTCAGCAAGCTCTGCCTTGCGAGAACAGTGCCCACAGCTCTCGTGTGTATGCTTCTGTTCATCCGTTTGCACTGTGCACGGCCCATGTGTGTTTTACATTTGTCCTAGCAAGAAAACATGCTCCCGCAGCATTTCACTGCTTCTCTTTGTGATTTTTGAGATTCTGATGCTGGGGTGTCTATTTTCCAGCTTGCAGCAAGCAGAGCATGTGGCTTCATGTCTGCTTGTTCTGTTTCCATGTTAGAAGCTGCCAAGTCGAACAAGCTCTGCGCTTCGAGAACAGTGCACACAGCACTCACTGTGTATGCTTCTGTTCATCGGTTTGCGCCGTGCACAGCCCAAGTAAGGTTTTCATTTGTCCTAGCAAGAAAACATGCTCCTGCAGAATCTCTCTGCTTCTCTCAGTGATTTCTGAGATTCTGATGCTGAGGTGTCTGTTTTCCACATTTGCAGCAAGCAGAGCATGTGGGCTGCTGTCTGCTCGCTCTCTTTCCATGTTAGAAGCTGTCAAGTCGTACAAGCTCTGCTCTGTGAGAACCGTGCACACAGCTCTCACTGTGTATGCTTCTGTTCATCGGTTTGCACTGTGCACAGCCCAAGTAAGTTTTTCTCTTTTTCAAGCAAGCAAACATGGTCCTGCAGCATTTCTCTGCTTCTCTCTGTGATTTCTGAGATTCTGATGCTGGGGTGTCTGTTCGCCACATTTGCAGCAAGCAGAGCATGTGGATTGCTGTCTGCTTGCACTGTTTCCATGTTAGAAGCTGTCAAGTCGAACAAGCTCTGCTCTGCGAGAATAGTGCACACCGCTCTCACTGTGTATGCTTCTGTTCATCGGTTTGCACTGTGCACAGCCCAAGTAAGTTTTTCACTTTTTCAAGCAAGCAAGCATGGTCCTGCAGCATTTCTCTGCTTCGCTCAGTGATTTCTGAGATTCTGATACTAGGGTGTCTGTTTTCCATCTTTGCAACACGCAGAGAATGTAGGCTGAGGTCTGCTTGCTGTGTTTCCATGTTAGAAGCTGTCAAGGTGAACACGCTCTGCTTTGCGAGAACCATACACACACCTCTCACTGTGTTTGCTTCTGTTCATCGGTTTGCGCTGTGCACGGCCCAAGTGATTTTTTCACTTTTTCAGGCAAGAAAACATGCTCCTGCAGCATTTCTCTACAACTCTCTGTGATTTCTGAGATTCTGATGCTGGGGTGTCTGTTTTCCACATTTGCAGCAAGCAGAGCATGTGGATTGCTGTCTGCTTGCTCTGTTTCCATGTTAGAAGCTGTCAAGTCGAACAAGGTCTGCTGTGCGAGAACAGTGCACACAGCTCTCACTGTGTATGCTTCTGTTCATCCGTTTGCACTGTGCACAGCCCAAGTAAGGTTTTCATTTGTCCCAGCAAGAAAACCTGCCCCCGCAGCATTTCTCTGCTCCTCTCATTGATTTTTGTGATTATGATGCTGGGGCGACTGTTTTCCATGTTTGCCGCAAGTAGAGCATGTGGGCTGCTGTCTGCTTGCTGTGTTTCCATGTTAGAAGCTGTCAAGTAGAACAAGCTCTGCTCTGCGAGAACCATGCACACAGCTCTCACTGTGTATGCTTCTGTTCATCTGTTTGCACTGCGCTCAGCCCATTTGTGTTTTTCGTTGGTCCTAGCAAAAAAACATGCCCACGCAGCATTTCTCTGCTCCTCTCATTGATATTTGTGAATATGATGCCGGGGCGACTGTTTTCCATGTTTGCCGCAAGCAGAGCATGTGGGCTGCTGTCTGCTTGCTCTCTTTCCATGTTAGAAGCTGGCAAGCTGAACAAGCTCTGCTTTGCGAGAACAGTGCACACTGCTCTCGCTGTGTATGCTTCTTTTCATCCGTTTGCACTGTGCATGGCCCATGTGAGTTTTTCATTTGACCTAGGAAGCAAACATGCTCCTGCAGCATTTCTCTACTTCTCTCAGTGATTTCTGAGATTCTGATGCTAGGGTGTCTGTTTTCCATGTTTGCAGCAAGCAGAGCATGTGGGCTGCTGTCTGCTTGCTGTGTTTCCATGTTAGAAGCTGTCAAGTAGAACAAGCTCTGCTCTGCGAGAACCATGCACACAGCTCTCACTGTGTATGCTTCTGTTCATCTGTTTGCACTGCGCACAGCCCATTTGTGTTTTTCGTTGGTCCTAGCAAGAAAACATGCTCCTGCAGCATTTCTCTACTTCTCCCTGTGATTTCTGAGATTCTGATGCTAGGGTGTCTGTTTTCCATGTGTATAACAAGCAGAGCATGTGGGCTGCTGTCTGCTTGCTGTGTTTCCATGTTAGAAGCTGGCAAGCTGAACAAGCTCTGCTTTGCGAGAACAGTGCACACTGCTCTCGCTGTGTATAATTCTTTTCATCCGTTTGCACTGTGCATGGCCCATGTGAGGTTTTCATTTGTCCTAGGAAGCAAACATGCTCCTGCAGCCTTTCTCTACTTCTCTCAGTGATTTCTGAGATTCTGATACTAGGGTGTCTGTTTTCCATCTTTGCAACACGCAGAGAATGTAGGCTGAGGTCTGCTTGCTGTGTTTCCATGTTAGAAGCTGTCAAGGTGAACAAGCTCTGCTTTGCGCGAACCATACACACAGCTCTCACTGTGTATGCTTCTGTTCATCGGTTTGCACTGTGCACAGCCCAAGTGAGTTTTTCACTTTTTCAAGCAAGAAAACATGCTCCTGCAGCATTTCTCTGCTTCTCTCAGTGATTTCTGAGATTCTGATGCTGGGGCGTCTGTTTTCCATGTTTGCAGCAAGCACTGCATGTGGGTTCCTGTCTGCTTGCTCTCTTTCCATGTTAGAAGCTGTCAAGTTGAACAAGCTCTGCTATGCGAGAACCATGCACACAGCTCTCACTGTGTTTGCTTCTGTTCATCTGTTTGCACTGTGCACAGCCATTGGTGTTTTTCATTTGTCCTAGCAAGCAAACATGCTCCTGCAGCATTTCTCTGCTTCTCTCAGTGATTTCTGAGATTCTGATGCTGGGGCTTCTGTTTTCCATGTTTGCAGCAAGCACAGCATGTGGGTTCCGGTCTGCTTGCTCTCTTTCCATGTTAGAAGCTGTCAAGTAGAACAAGCTCTGCTCTGCGAGAACCATGCACACAGCTCTCACTGTGTATGCTTCTGTTCATCTGTTTGCACTGCGCACAGCCCATTTGTGTTTTTCGTTTGTCCTAGGAAGCAAACATGCTCCTGCAGCATTTCTCTACTTCTCTCAGTGATTTCTGAGATTCTGATGCTAGGGTGTCTGTTTTCCATGTTTGCAGCATGCAGAGCATGTGGGCTGCTGTCTGCTTGCTGTGTTTCCATGTTAGAAGCTGTCAAGGTGAACAAGCTCTGCTTCACGAGAACAGTGCACACAGCTCTCGCTATGTATGCTTCTGTTCATCTGTTTGCACTGTGCACAGCCCAAGTAAGTTTTTCACTTTTTCAAGCAAGCAAGCATGGTCCTGCAGCATTTCTCTGCTTCTCTCAGTGATTTCTGAGATTCTGATGCTGGGGCGTCTGTTTTCCATGTTTGCAGCAAGCACAGCATGTGGGTTCCTGTCTGCTTGCTCTCTTTCCATGTTAGAAGCTGTCAAGTCGAACAAGCTCTGCTCTGCGAGAATAGTGCACACAGCTCTCACTGTGTATGCTTCTGTTCATCGGTTTGCACTGTGCACAGCCCAAGTAAGTTTTTCACTTTTTAAAGCAAGAAAACATGCTCCTGCAGCATTTCTCTGCTTCTCTGTGTGATTTCCGGGATTCTGATGCTGGGGTTTCTGTTTTCCATGTTTGCAGCAAGCAGAGCATGTGGGTCGCTGTCTGCTTGCTCTGCTTCCGTGTTAGAAGCTGTCAAGTTGATCAAGCTCTGCTCTGCGAGCACAGCTCACACAGCTCTCACTGTGTATGCTTCTTTTCATCCGTTTGCACTGTGCACAGCCCATTTGAGATTATCATTTGTCCTAGGAAGCAAACATGCTCCTGCAGCATTTCTCTACTTAACTCAGTGATTTCTGAAATTCTGATGCTGGGGTGTCTGTTTTCCATGATTGCAACAAGCAGACCATGTGGGCTGCTGTCTGCTTGCTCTCATTGCATGTTAGAAGCTGTCAAGTTCAACAAGCTCTGCCACGCGAGAACAGTGCCCACAGCTCTCGTGTGTATGCTTCTGTTCATCTGTTTGCACTGTGCACAGCTCATTTGTGTTTTTCATTTGTCCATGCAAGCAAACATGCTCCTGCAGAATTTCTCTGCTTCTCGCAGTGATTTCTGAGATTCTGATGCTGGGGTGTCTGTTTTCCACATTTGCAGCAAGCAGAGCATGTGGGCTGCTGTCTGCTCGCTCTCTTTCCATGTTAGAAGCTGTCAAGTCGTACAAGCTCTGCTCTGTGAGAACCGTGCACACAGCTCTCACTGTGTATGCTTCTGTTCATCGGTTTGCACTGTGCACAGCCCAAGTAAGTTTTTCTCTTTTTCAAGCAAGCAAACATGGTCCTGCAGCATTTCTCTGCTTCTCTCTGTTATTTCTGAGATTCTGATGCTGGGGCGTCTGTTCGCCACATTTGCAGCAAGCAGAGCATGTGGGTTCCTGACTGCTTGCTGTGTTTCCATGTTAGAAGCTGTCAAGTCGTACAAGCTCTGCTCGGCGAGCACAGGGCACTCAGCTCTCGCTGTGTATGCTTCGGTTCATCTCTTTGCACTGTGCACAGCCCATTTGAGTTTTTCATTTGTCCTAGCAAGCAAACATGGTCCTGCAGCATTGCTCTGCCTCTCTCAGTGATTTCTGAGATTCTGATGCTAGGGTGTCTGCCTTCCATGTTTGCAACAAGCAGAGCATGTGGGCTGCTGTCTGCTCGCTCTCTTTCCATGTTAGAAGCTGTCAAGTCGTACAAGCTCTGCTCTGTGAGAACAGTGCACACTGCTCTCACTGTGTTTGCTTCTGTTCATTGGTTTGCACTGTTCACAGCTCAAGTGAGTTTTTCATTTGTCCATGCAAGCAAACATGCTCCTGCAGAATTTCTCTGCTTCTCTCAGTGATTTCTGAGATTCTGATGCTGGGGTTTCTGTTTTCCATGTTTGCAGCAAGCAGAGCATGTGGGTCGCTGTCTGCTTGCTCTGCTTCCGTGTTAGAAGCTGTCAAGTTGATCAAGCTCTGCTCTGCGAGAATAGTGCACACAGCTCTCACTGTGTATGCTTCTGTTCATCGGTTTGCACTGTTCACAGCTCAAGTGAGTTTTTCATTTGTCCATGCAAGCAAACATGCTCCTGCAGAATTTCTCTGCTTCTCTCAGTGATTTCTGAGATTCTGATGCTGGGGTGTCTGTTTTCCATGTTTGCAGCAAGCAGAGCATGTGGGCTGCTGACTGCCTGCTCTGTTTCCATGTTAGAAGCTGCCAAGTCGAACAAGCTCTGCGCTTCGAGAACAGTGCACACAGCACTCACTGTGTATGCTTCTGTTCATCGGTTTGCACTGTTCACAGCTCAAGTGAGTTTTTCATTTGTCCATGCAAGCAAACATGCTCCTGCAGAATTTCTCTGCTTCTCTCAGTGATTTCTGAGATTCTAATGCTGGGGTGTCTGTTTTCCACATTTGCAGCAAGCAGAGCATGTGGGCTGCTGTCTGCTCGCTCTCTTTCCATGTTAGAAGCTGTCAAGTCGTACAAGCTCTGCTCTGTGAGAACCGTGCACACAGCTCTCACTGTGTATGCTTCTGTTCATCGGTTTGCACTGTTCACAGTCCAAGAGAGTTTTTCACTTTTTAAAGCAAGAAAACATGCTCCCGCTGCATTTCACTGCTTCTCTCTGTGTTTTCCGGGATTCTGATGCTGGGGTTTCTGTTTTCCATGTTTGCAGCAAGCAGAGCATGTGGGTCGCTGTCTGCTTGCTCTGCTTCCGTGTTAGAAGCTGTCAAGTTGATCAAGCTCTGCTCTGCGAGCACAGCTCACACAGCTCACACTGTGTATGCTTCTTTTCATCCGTTTGCACTGTGCACAGCCCATTTGAGTTTATCATTTGTCCTAGGAAGCAAACATGCTCCTGCAGCATTTCTCTGCTTAACTCAGTGATTTCTGAAATTCTGATGCTGGGGTGTCTGTTTTCCATGATTGCAACAAGCAGACCATGTGGGCTGCTGTCTGCTTGCTCTCATTGCATGTTAGAAGCTGTCAAGTTCAGCAAGCTCTGCCTTGCGAGAACAGTGCCCACAGCTCTCGTGTGTATGCTTCTGTTCATCCGTTTGCACTGTGCACGGCCCATGTGTGTTTTACATTTGTCCTAGCAAGAAAACATGCTCCCGCAGCATTTCACTGCTTCTCTTTGTGATTTTTGAGATTCTGATGCTGGGGTGTCTATTTTCCAGCTTGCAGCAAGCAGAGCATGTGGCTTCATGTCTGCTTGTTCTGTTTCCATGTTAGAAGCTGCCAAGTCGAACAAGCTCTGCGCTTCGAGAACAGTGCACACAGCACTCACTGTGTATGCTTCTGTTCATCGGTTTGCGCCGTGCACAGCCCAAGTAAGGTTTTCATTTGTCCTAGCAAGAAAACATGCTCCTGCAGAATCTCTCTGCTTCTCTCAGTGATTTCTGAGATTCTGATGCTGAGGTGTCTGTTTTCCACATTTGCAGCAAGCAGAGCATGTGGGCTGCTGTCTGCTCGCTCTCTTTCCATGTTAGAAGCTGTCAAGTCGTACAAGCTCTGCTCTGTGAGAACCGTGCACACAGCTCTCACTGTGTATGCTTCTGTTCATCGGTTAGCACTGTGCACAGCCCAAGTAAGTTTTTCTCTTTTTCAAGCAAGCAAACATGGTCCTGCAGCATTTCTCTGCTTCTCTCTGTGATTTCTGAGATTCTGATGCTGGGGTGTCTGTTCGCCACATTTGCAGCAAGCAGAGCATGTGGATTGCTGTCTGCTTGCACTGTTTCCATGTTAGAAGCTGTCAAGTCGAACAAGCTCTGCTCTGCGAGAATAGTGCACACCGCTCTCACTGTGTATGCTTCTGTTCATCGGTTTGCACTGTGCACAGCCCAAGTAAGTTTTTCACTTTTTCAAGCAAGCAAGCATGGTCCTGCAGCATTTCTCTGCTTCGCTCAGTGATTTCTGAGATTCTGATACTAGGGTGTCTGTTTTCCATCTTTGCAACACGCAGAGAATGTAGGCTGAGGTCTGCTTGCTGTGTTTCCATGTTAGAAGCTGTCAAGGTGAACACGCTCTGCTTTGCGAGAACCATACACACACCTCTCACTGTGTTTGCTTCTGTTCATCGGTTTGCGCTGTGCACGGCCCAAGTGATTTTTTCACTTTTTCAGGCAAGAAAACATGCTCCTGCAGCATTTCTCTACAACTCTCTGTGATTTCTGAGATTCTGATGCTGGGGTGTCTGTTTTCCACATTTGCAGCAAGCAGAGCATGTGGATTGCTGTCTGCTTGCTCTGTTTCCATGTTAGAAGCTGTCAAGTCGAACAAGGTCTGCTGTGCGAGAACAGTGCACACAGCTCTCACTGTGTATGCTTCTGTTCATCCGTTTGCACTGTGCACAGCCCAAGTAAGGTTTTCATTTGTCCCAGCAAGAAAACCTGCCCCCGCAGCATTTCTCTGCTCCTCTCATTGATTTTTGTGATTATGATGCTGGGGCGACTGTTTTCCATGTTTGCCGCAAGTAGAGCATGTGGGCTGCTGTCTGCTTGCTGTGTTTCCATGTTAGAAGCTGTCAAGTAGAACAAGCTCTGCTCTGCGAGAACCATGCACACAGCTCTCACTGTGTATGCTTCTGTTCATCTGTTTGCACTGCGCTCAGCCCATTTGTGTTTTTCGTTGGTCCTAGCAAAAAAACATGCCCACGCAGCATTTCTCTGCTCCTCTCATTGATATTTGTGAATATGATGCCGGGGCGACTGTTTTCCATGTTTGCCGCAAGCAGAGCATGTGGGCTGCTGTCTGCTTGCTCTCTTTCCATGTTAGAAGCTGGCAAGCTGAACAAGCTCTGCTTTGCGAGAACAGTGCACACTGCTCTCGCTGTGTATGCTTCTTTTCATCCGTTTGCACTGTGCATGGCCCATGTGAGTTTTTCATTTGACCTAGGAAGCAAACATGCTCCTGCAGCATTTCTCTACTTCTCTCAGTGATTTCTGAGATTCTGATGCTAGGGTGTCTGTTTTCCATGTTTGCAGCAAGCAGAGCATGTGGGCTGCTGTCTGCTTGCTGTGTTTCCATGTTAGAAGCTGTCAAGTAGAACAAGCTCTGCTCTGCGAGAACCATGCACACAGCTCTCACTGTGTATGCTTCTGTTCATCTGTTTGCACTGCGCACAGCCCATTTGTGTTTTTCGTTGGTCCTAGCAAGAAAACATGCTCCTGCAGCATTTCTCTACTTCTCCCTGTGATTTCTGAGATTCTGATGCTAGGGTGTCTGTTTTCCATGTGTATAACAAGCAGAGCATGTGGGCTGCTGTC
Organism: Delichon dasypus; assembly: GCA_037837765.1. Classification (NCBI taxonomy): domain Eukaryota; kingdom Metazoa; phylum Chordata; class Aves; order Passeriformes; family Hirundinidae; genus Delichon; species Delichon dasypus. The sequence continues at coordinate 268,943 of JBBAXF010000045.1, forward strand.
TGCTTGCTGTGTTTCCATGTTAGAAGCTGGCAAGCTGAACAAGCTCTGCTTTGCGAGAACAGTGCACACTGCTCTCGCTGTGTATAATTCTTTTCATCCGTTTGCACTGTGCATGGCCCATGTGAGGTTTTCATTTGTCCTAGGAAGCAAACATGCTCCTGCAGCCTTTCTCTACTTCTCTCAGTGATTTCTGAGATTCTGATACTAGGGTGTCTGTTTTCCATCTTTGCAACACGCAGAGAATGTAGGCTGAGGTCTGCTTGCTGTGTTTCCATGTTAGAAGCTGTCAAGGTGAACAAGCTCTGCTTTGCGCGAACCATACACACAGCTCTCACTGTGTATGCTTCTGTTCATCGGTTTGCACTGTGCACAGCCCAAGTGAGTTTTTCACTTTTTCAAGCAAGAAAACATGCTCCTGCAGCATTTCTCTGCTTCTCTCAGTGATTTCTGAGATTCTGATGCTGGGGCGTCTGTTTTCCATGTTTGCAGCAAGCACTGCATGTGGGTTCCTGTCTGCTTGCTCTCTTTCCATGTTAGAAGCTGTCAAGTTGAACAAGCTCTGCTATGCGAGAACCATGCACACAGCTCTCACTGTGTTTGCTTCTGTTCATCTGTTTGCACTGTGCACAGCCATTGGTGTTTTTCATTTGTCCTAGCAAGCAAACATGCTCCTGCAGCATTTCTCTGCTTCTCTCAGTGATTTCTGAGATTCTGATGCTGGGGCTTCTGTTTTCCATGTTTGCAGCAAGCACAGCATGTGGGTTCCGGTCTGCTTGCTCTCTTTCCATGTTAGAAGCTGTCAAGTAGAACAAGCTCTGCTCTGCGAGAACCATGCACACAGCTCTCACTGTGTATGCTTCTGTTCATCTGTTTGCACTGCGCACAGCCCATTTGTGTTTTTCGTTTGTCCTAGGAAGCAAACATGCTCCTGCAGCATTTCTCTACTTCTCTCAGTGATTTCTGAGATTCTGATGCTAGGGTGTCTGTTTTCCATGTTTGCAGCATGCAGAGCATGTGGGCTGCTGTCTGCTTGCTGTGTTTCCATGTTAGAAGCTGTCAAGGTGAACAAGCTCTGCTTCACGAGAACAGTGCACACAGCTCTCGCTATGTATGCTTCTGTTCATCTGTTTGCACTGTGCACAGCCCAAGTAAGTTTTTCACTTTTTCAAGCAAGCAAGCATGGTCCTGCAGCATTTCTCTGCTTCTCTCAGTGATTTCTGAGATTCTGATGCTGGGGCGTCTGTTTTCCATGTTTGCAGCAAGCACAGCATGTGGGTTCCTGTCTGCTTGCTCTCTTTCCATGTTAGAAGCTGTCAAGTCGAACAAGCTCTGCTCTGCGAGAATAGTGCACACAGCTCTCACTGTGTATGCTTCTGTTCATCGGTTTGCACTGTGCACAGCCCAAGTAAGTTTTTCACTTTTTAAAGCAAGAAAACATGCTCCTGCAGCATTTCTCTGCTTCTCTGTGTGATTTCCGGGATTCTGATGCTGGGGTTTCTGTTTTCCATGTTTGCAGCAAGCAGAGCATGTGGGTCGCTGTCTGCTTGCTCTGCTTCCGTGTTAGAAGCTGTCAAGTTGATCAAGCTCTGCTCTGCGAGCACAGCTCACACAGCTCTCACTGTGTATGCTTCTTTTCATCCGTTTGCACTGTGCACAGCCCATTTGAGATTATCATTTGTCCTAGGAAGCAAACATGCTCCTGCAGCATTTCTCTACTTAACTCAGTGATTTCTGAAATTCTGATGCTGGGGTGTCTGTTTTCCATGATTGCAACAAGCAGACCATGTGGGCTGCTGTCTGCTTGCTCTCATTGCATGTTAGAAGCTGTCAAGTTCAACAAGCTCTGCCACGCGAGAACAGTGCCCACAGCTCTCGTGTGTATGCTTCTGTTCATCTGTTTGCACTGTGCACAGCTCATTTGTGTTTTTCATTTGTCCATGCAAGCAAACATGCTCCTGCAGAATTTCTCTGCTTCTCGCAGTGATTTCTGAGATTCTGATGCTGGGGTGTCTGTTTTCCACATTTGCAGCAAGCAGAGCATGTGGGCTGCTGTCTGCTCGCTCTCTTTCCATGTTAGAAGCTGTCAAGTCGTACAAGCTCTGCTCTGTGAGAACCGTGCACACAGCTCTCACTGTGTATGCTTCTGTTCATCGGTTTGCACTGTGCACAGCCCAAGTAAGTTTTTCTCTTTTTCAAGCAAGCAAACATGGTCCTGCAGCATTTCTCTGCTTCTCTCTGTTATTTCTGAGATTCTGATGCTGGGGCGTCTGTTCGCCACATTTGCAGCAAGCAGAGCATGTGGGTTCCTGACTGCTTGCTGTGTTTCCATGTTAGAAGCTGTCAAGTCGTACAAGCTCTGCTCGGCGAGCACAGGGCACTCAGCTCTCGCTGTGTATGCTTCGGTTCATCTCTTTGCACTGTGCACAGCCCATTTGAGTTTTTCATTTGTCCTAGCAAGCAAACATGGTCCTGCAGCATTGCTCTGCCTCTCTCAGTGATTTCTGAGATTCTGATGCTAGGGTGTCTGCCTTCCATGTTTGCAACAAGCAGAGCATGTGGGCTGCTGTCTGCTCGCTCTCTTTCCATGTTAGAAGCTGTCAAGTCGTACAAGCTCTGCTCTGTGAGAACAGTGCACACTGCTCTCACTGTGTTTGCTTCTGTTCATCGGTTTGCACTGTTCACAGCTCAAGTGAGTTTTTCATTTGTCCATGCAAGCAAACATGCTCCTGCAGAATTTCTCTGCTTCTCTCAGTGATTTCTGAGATTCTGATGCTGGGGTTTCTGTTTTCCATGTTTGCAGCAAGCAGAGCATGTGGGTAGCTGTCTGCTTGCTCTGCTTCCGTGTTAGAAGCTGTCAAGTTGATCAAGCTCTGCTCTGCGAGAATAGTGCACACAGCTCTCACTGTGTATGCTTCTGTTCATCGGTTTGCACTGTTCACAGCTCAAGTGAGTTTTTCATTTGTCCATGCAAGCAAACATGCTCCTGCAGAATTTCTCTGCTTCTCTCAGTGATTTCTGAGATTCTGATGCTGGGGTGTCTGTTTTCCACATTTGCAGCAAGCAGAGCATGTGGGCTGCTGTCTGCTCGCTCTCTTTCCATGTTAGAAGCTGTCAAGTCGTACAAGCTCTGCTCTGTGAGAACCGTGCACACAGCTCTCACTGTGTATGCTTCTGTTCATCGGTTTGCACTGTGCACAGCCCAAGTAAGTTTTTCTCTTTTTCAAGCAAGCAAACATGGTCCTGCAGCATTTCTCTGCTTCTCTCTGTTATTTCTGAGATTCTGATGCTGGGGCGTCTGTTCGCCACATTTGCAGCAAGCAGAGCATGTGGGTTCCTGACTGCTTGCTGTGTTTCCATGTTAGAAGCTGTCAAGTCGTACAAGCTCTGCTCGGCGAGCACAGGGCACTCAGCTCTCGCTGTGTATGCTTCGGTTCATCTCTTTGCACTGTGCACAGCCCATTTGAGTTTTTCATTTGTCCTAGCAAGCAAACATGGTCCTGCAGCATTGCTCTGCCTCTCTCAGTGATTTCTGAGATTCTGATGCTAGGGTGTCTGCCTTCCATGTTTGCAACAAGCAGAGCATGTGGGCTGCTGTCTGCTCGCTCTCTTTCCATGTTAGAAGCTGTCAAGTCGTACAAGCTCTGCTCTGTGAGAACAGTGCACACTGCTCTCACTGTGTTTGCTTCTGTTCATCGGTTTGCACTGTTCACAGCTCAAGTGAGTTTTTCATTTGTCCATGCAAGCAAACATGCTCCTGCAGAATTTCTCTGCTTCTCTCAGTGATTTCTGAGATTCTGATGCTGGGGTTTCTGTTTTCCATGTTTGCAGCAAGCAGAGCATGTGGGTAGCTGTCTGCTTGCTCTGCTTCCGTGTTAGAAGCTGTCAAGTTGATCAAGCTCTGCTCTGCGAGAATAGTGCACACAGCTCTCACTGTGTATGCTTCTGTTCATCGGTTTGCACTGTTCACAGCTCAAGTGAGTTTTTCATTTGTCCATGCAAGCAAACATGCTCCTGCAGAATTTCTCTGCTTCTCTCAGTGATTTCTGAGATTCTGATGCTGGGGTGTCTGTTTTCCATGTTTGCAGCAAGCAGAGCATGTGGGCTGCTGACTGCCTGCTCTGTTTCCATGTTAGAAGCTGCCAAGTCGAACAAGCTCTGCGCTTCGAGAACAGTGCACACAGCACTCACTGTGTATGCTTCTGTTCATCGGTTTGCACTGTTCACAGCTCAAGTGAGTTTTTCATTTGTCCATGCAAGCAAACATGCTCCTGCAGAATTTCTCTGCTTCTCTCAGTGGTTTCTGAGATTCTGATGCTAGGGTGTCTGCCTTCCATGTTTGCAACAAGCAGAGCATCTGGGCTGCTGTCTGCTTGCTCTCTTTCCACGTTAGAAGCTGTCACGTTGAGCAAGCTCTGCTCTGCGAGAATAGTGCACACAGCTCTCACTGTGTATGCTTCTGTTCATCGGTTTGCACTGTTCACAGTCCAAGAGAGTTTTTCACTTTTTAAAGCAAGAAAACATGCTCCCGCAGCATTTCACTGCTTCTCTCTGTGTTTTCCGGGATTCTGATGCTGGGGTTTCTGTTTTCCATGTTTGCAGCAAGCAGAGCATGTGGGTCGCTGTCTGCTTGCTCTGCTTCCGTGTTAGAAGCTGTCAAGTTGATCAAGCTCTGCTCTGCGAGCACAGCTCACACAGCTCACACTGTGTATGCTTCTTTTCATCCGTTTGCACTGTGCACAGCCCATTTGAGTTTATCATTTGTCCTAGGAAGCAAACATGCTCCTGCAGCATTTCTCTGCTTAACTCAGTGATTTCTGAAATTCTGATGCTGGGGTGTCTGTTTTCCATGATTGCAACAAGCAGACCATGTGGGCTGCTGTCTGCTTGCTCTCATTGCATGTTAGAAGCTGTCAAGTTCAACAAGCTCTGCCTTGCGACAACAGTGCCCACAGCTCTCGTGTGTATGCTTCTGTTCATCCGTTTGCACTGTGCACGGCCCATGTGTGTTTTACATTTGTCCTAGCAAGAAAACATGCTCCCGCAGCATTTCACTGCTTCTCTCTGTGATTTCTGAGATTCTGATGCTGGGGTGTCTATTTTCCAGCTTGCAGCAATCAGAGCATGTGGCTTCATGTCTGCTTGTTCTGTTTCCATGTTAGAAGCTGCCAAGTCGAACAAGCTCTGCGCTTCGAGAACAGTGCACACAGCACTCACTGTGTATGCGTCTGTTCATCTGTTTGCACTGTGCACAGCTCATTTGTGTTTTTCATTTGTCCATGGAAGCAAACATGGTCCTGCAGGATTTCTCTGCTTCTCGCAGTGATTTCTGAGATTCTGATGCTGGGGTGTCTGTTTTCCACATTTGCAGCAAGCAGAGCATGTGGGCTGCTGTCTGCTCGCTCTCTTTCCATGTTAGAAGCTGTCAAGTCGTACAAGCTCTGCTCTGTGAGAACCGTGCACACAGCTCTCACTGTGTATGCTTCTGTTCATCGGTTTGCACTGTGCACAGCCCAAGTAAGTTTTTCTCTTTTTCAAGCAAGCAAACATGGTCCTGCAGCATTTCTCTGCTTCTCTCTGTTATTTCTGAGATTCTGATGCTGGGGCGTCTGTTCGCCACATTTGCAGCAAGCAGAGCATGTGGGTTCCTGACTGCTTGCTGTGTTTCCATGTTAGAAGCTGTCAAGTCGTACAAGCTCTGCTCGGCGAGCACAGGGCACTCAGCTCTCGCTGTGTATGCTTCGGTTCATCTCTTTGCACTGTGCACAGCCCATTTGAGTTTTTCATTTGTCCTAGCAAGCAAACATGGTCCTGCAGCATTGCTCTGCCTCTCTCAGTGATTTCTGAGATTCTGATGCTAGGGTGTCTGCCTTCCATGTTTGCAACAAGCAGAGCATGTGGGCTGCTGTCTGCTCGCTCTCTTTCCATGTTAGAAGCTGTCAAGTCGTACAAGCTCTGCTCTGTGAGAACAGTGCACACTGCTCTCACTGTGTTTGCTTCTGTTCATTGGTTTGCACTGTTCACAGCTCAAGTGAGTTTTTCATTTGTCCATGCAAGCAAACATGCTCCTGCAGAATTTCTCTGCTTCTCTCAGTGATTTCTGAGATTCTGATGCTGGGGTTTCTGTTTTCCATGTTTGCAGCAAGCAGAGCATGTGGGTCGCTGTCTGCTTGCTCTGCTTCCGTGTTAGAAGCTGTCAAGTTGATCAAGCTCTGCTCTGCGAGAATAGTGCACACAGCTCTCACTGTGTATGCTTCTGTTCATCGGTTTGCACTGTTCACAGCTCAAGTGAGTTTTTCATTTGTCCATGCAAGCAAACATGCTCCTGCAGAATTTCTCTGCTTCTCTCAGTGATTTCTGAGATTCTGATGCTGGGGTGTCTGTTTTCCATGTTTGCAGCAAGCAGAGCATGTGGGCTGCTGACTGCCTGCTCTGTTTCCATGTTAGAAGCTGCCAAGTCGAACAAGCTCTGCGCTTCGAGAACAGTGCACACAGCACTCACTGTGTATGCTTCTGTTCATCGGTTTGCACTGTTCACAGCTCAAGTGAGTTTTTCATTTGTCCATGCAAGCAAACATGCTCCTGCAGAATTTCTCTGCTTCTCTCAGTGATTTCTGAGATTCTAATGCTGGGGTGTCTGTTTTCCACATTTGCAGCAAGCAGAGCATGTGGGCTGCTGTCTGCTCGCTCTCTTTCCATGTTAGAAGCTGTCAAGTCGTACAAGCTCTGCTCTGTGAGAACCGTGCACACAGCTCTCACTGTGTATGCTTCTGTTCATCGGTTTGCACTGTTCACAGTCCAAGAGAGTTTTTCACTTTTTAAAGCAAGAAAACATGCTCCCGCTGCATTTCACTGCTTCTCTCTGTGTTTTCCGGGATTCTGATGCTGGGGTTTCTGTTTTCCATGTTTGCAGCAAGCAGAGCATGTGGGTCGCTGTCTGCTTGCTCTGCTTCCGTGTTAGAAGCTGTCAAGTTGATCAAGCTCTGCTCTGCGAGCACAGCTCACACAGCTCACACTGTGTATGCTTCTTTTCATCCGTTTGCACTGTGCACAGCCCATTTGAGTTTATCATTTGTCCTAGGAAGCAAACATGCTCCTGCAGCATTTCTCTGCTTAACTCAGTGATTTCTGAAATTCTGATGCTGGGGTGTCTGTTTTCCATGATTGCAACAAGCAGACCATGTGGGCTGCTGTCTGCTTGCTCTCATTGCATGTTAGAAGCTGTCAAGTTCAGCAAGCTCTGCCTTGCGAGAACAGTGCCCACAGCTCTCGTGTGTATGCTTCTGTTCATCCGTTTGCACTGTGCACGGCCCATGTGTGTTTTACATTTGTCCTAGCAAGAAAACATGCTCCCGCAGCATTTCACTGCTTCTCTTTGTGATTTTTGAGATTCTGATGCTGGGGTGTCTATTTTCCAGCTTGCAGCAAGCAGAGCATGTGGCTTCATGTCTGCTTGTTCTGTTTCCATGTTAGAAGCTGCCAAGTCGAACAAGCTCTGCGCTTCGAGAACAGTGCACACAGCACTCACTGTGTATGCTTCTGTTCATCGGTTTGCACTGTTCACAGCTCAAGTGAGTTTTTCATTTGTCCATGCAAGCAAACATGCTCCTGCAGAATTTCTCTGCTTCTCTCTGTGATTTCTGAGATTATGATGCTGGGGTGTCTGTTTTCCACTTTTGCAGCAAGCAGAGCATGTGGACTGCTGTCTGCTCGCTCTCTTTCCATGTTAGAAGCTGTCAAGTCGTACAAGCTCTGCTCTGTGAGAACAGTGCACACAGCTCTCACTGTGTATGCTTCTGTTCATCGTTTTGCACTGTGCACAGCCCAAGTAAGTTTTTCACTTTTTCAAGCAAGCAAACATGGTCCTGCAGCATTTCTCTGCTTCTCTCTGTGATTTCTGAGATTCTGATGCTGGGGTGTCTGTTCGCCACATTTGCAGCAAGCATAGCATGTGGGCTGCTGTCTGCTCGCTCTCTTTCCATCTTAGAAGCTGTCAAGTCATACAAGCTCTGCCCTGTGAGAACCGTGCACACAGCTCTCACTGTGTATGCTTCTGTTCATCGGTTTGCACTGTGCACAGCCCAAGTAAGTTTTTCACTTTTTCAAGCAAGCAAACATGGTTTTGCAGCATTTCTCTGCTTCTCTCTGTGATTTCTGAGATTCTGATGCTGGGGTGTCTGTTTTCCATGTTTGCAGCAAGCACAGCATGTGGATTGCTGTCTGCTTGCACTGTTTCCATGTTAGAAGCTGTCAAGTCGAACAAGCTCTGCTCTGCGAGAATAGTGCACACAGCTCTCACTGTGTATGCTTCTGTTCATCCGTTTGCACTGTGCACAGCCCATTTGAGTTTATCATTTGTCCTAGGGAGCAAACATGCTCCTGCAGCCTTTCTCTGCTTAACTCAGTGATTTCTGAAATTCTGATGCTGGGGTGTCTGTTTTCCATGATTGCAACAAGCAGACCATATGGGCTGCTGTCTGCTTGCTCTCATTGCATGTTAGAAGCTGTCAAGTTCAACAAGCTCTGCCTTGCGAGAACAGTGCCCACAGCTCTCGTGTGTATGCTTCTGTTCATCCGTTTGCACTGTGTACGGCCCATGTGTGTTTTACATTTGTCCTAGCAAGAAAACATGCTCCTGCAGCATTTCACTGCTTCTCTCGGTGATTTCTGAGATTCTGATGCTGGGGTGTCTGTTTTCCAGCTTGCAGCAAGCAGAGCATGTGGTTTCATGCCTGCTTGTTCTGTTTCCATGTTAGAAGCTGTCAAGTGAACAAGCTCTGCTATGCGAGAACCATGCACACAGCTCTCACTGTGTTTGCTTCTGTTCATCTGTTTGCGCTGTGCACAGCTCAAGTGAGTTTTTCATTTGTCCATGCAAGCAAACATGCTCCTGCAGAATTTCTCTGCTTCTCTCAGTGATTTCTGAGATTCTGATGCTGGGGTGTCTGTTTTCCATGTTTGCAGCAAGCAGAGCATGTGGGCTGCTGACTGCCTGCTCTGTTTCCATGTTAGAAGCTGCCAAGTCGAACAAGCTCTGCGCTTTGAGAACAGTGCACACAGCACTCACTGTGTATGCTTCTGTTCATCTGTTTGCACTGTGCACAGCTCATTTGTGTTTTTCATTTGTCCATGCAAGCAAACATGCTCCTGCAGAATTTCTCTGCATCTCTCTGTGATTTCTGAGATTATGATGCTGGGGTGTCTGTTTTCCACTTTTGCAGCAAGCAGAGCATGTGGACTGCTGTCTGCTCGCTCTCTTTCCATGTTAGAAGCTGTCAAGTCGTACAAGCTCTGCTCTGTGAGAACAGTGCACACAGCTCTCACTGTGTATGCTTCTGTTCATCGTTTTGCACTGTGCACAGCCCAAGTAAGTTTTTCACTTTTTCAAGCAAGCAAACATGGTCCTGCAGCATTTCTCTGCTTCTCTCTGTTATTTCTGAGATTCTGATGCTGGGGCGTCTGTTCGCCGCATTTGCAGCAAGCAGAGCATGTGGGTTCCTGACAGCTTGCTGTGTTTCCATGTTAGAAGCTGTCAAGTTGAACAAGCTCTGCTCGGCGAGCACAGGGCACACAGCTCTCACTGTGTATGCTTCGGTTCATCTCTTTGCACTGTGCACAACCCATTTGAGTTTTTCATTTGTCCTAGCAAGCAAACATGGTCCTGCAGCATTGCTCTGCCTCTCTCAGTGATTTCTGAGATTCTGATGCTAGGGTGTCTGCCTTCCATGTTTGCAACAAGCAGAGCATCTGGGCTGCTGTCTGCTTGCTCTCTTTCCACGTTAGAAGCTGTCACGTTGAGCAAGCTCTGCTCTGCGAGAATAGTGCACACAGCTCTCACTGTGTATGCTTCTGTTCATCGGTTTGCGCTGTGCACAGCCCAAGTGAGATTTTCAATTTTTCAAGGAAGCAACATGCTCCTGCAGCATTTCTCTGCTTCTCTCAGTGATTTCTGAGAATCTGATGCTAGGGTGTCTGCCTTCCATGTTTGCAACAAGCAGAGCATCTGGGCTGCTGTCTGCTTGCTCTCTTTCCATGTTAGAAGCTGTCAAGTTGAACAAGCTCTGCTTTGCGAGAACAGTGCACACTGCTCTCACTGTGTTTGCTTCTGTTCATCGGTTTGCGCCGTGCACAGCCCAAGTAAGGTTTTCATTTGTCCTAGCAAGAAAACATGCTCCTGCAGAATTTCTCTGCTTCTCTCAGTGATTTCTGAGATTCTGATGCTGAGGTGTCTGTTTTCCACATTTGCAGCAAGCAGAGCATGTGGGCTGCTGTCTGCTCGCTCTCTTTCCATTTTAGAAGCTGTCAAGTCGTACAAGCTCTGCTCTGTGAGAACCGTGCACACAGCTCTCACTGTGTATGCTTCTGTTCATCGGTTTGCACTGTGCACAGCCCAAGTAAGTTTTTCTCTTTTTCAAGCAAGCAAACATGGTCCTGCAGCATTTCTCTGCTTCTCTCTGTGATTTCTGAGATTCTGATGCTGGGGTGTCTGTTCGCCACATTTGCAGCAAGCAGAGCATGTGGATTGCTGTCTGCTTGCACTGTTTCCATGTTAGAAGCTGTCAAGTCGAACAAGCTCTGCTCTGCGAGAATAGTGCACACCGCTCTCACTGTGTATGCTTCTGTTCATCGGTTTGCACTGTGCACAGCCCAAGTAAGTTTTTCACTTTTTCAAGCAAGCAAGCATGGTCCTGCAGCATTTCTCTGCTTCGCTCAGTGATTTCTGAGATTCTGATACTAGGGTGTCTGTTTTCCATCTTTGCAACACGCAGAGAATGTAGGCTGAGGTCTGCTTGCTGTGTTTCCATGTTAGAAGCTGTCAAGGTGAACACGCTCTGCTTTGCGAGAACCATACACACACCTCTCACTGTGTTTGCTTCTGTTCATCGGTTTGCGCTGTGCACAGCCCAAGTGATTTTTTCACTTTTTCAAGCAAGAAAACATGCTCCTGCAGCATTTCTCTACTTCTCTCTGTGATTTCTGAGATTCTGATGCTGGGGTGTCTGTTTTCCACATTTGCAGCAAGCAGAGCATGTGGATTGCTGTCTGCTTGCTCTGTTTCCATGTTAGAAGCTGTGAAGTCGAACAAGCTCTGCTGTGCGAGAACAGTGCACACAGCTCTCACTGTGTATGCTTCTGTTCATCCGTTTGCACTGTGCACAGCCCAAGTAAGGTTTTCATTTGTCCCAGCAAGAAAACCTGCCCCCGCAGCATTTCTCTGCTCCTCTCATTGATTTTTGTGATTATGATGCTGGGGCGACTGTTTTCCATGTTTGCCGCAAGTAGAGCATGTGGGCTGCTGTCTGCTTGCTGTGTTTCCATGTTAGATGCTGTCAAGTAGAACAAGCTCTGCTCTGCGAGAACCATGCACACAGCTCTCACTGTGTATGCTTCTGTTCATCTGTTTGCACTGCGCTCAGCCCATTTGTGTTTTTCGTTGGTCCTAGCAAAAAAACATGCCCACGCAGCATTTCTCTGCTCCTCTCATTGATATTTGTGAATATGATGCTGGGGCGACTGTTTTCCATGTTTGCCGCAAGCAGAGCATGTGGGCTGCTGTCTGCTTGCTCTCTTTCCATGTTAGAAGCTGGCAAGCTGAACAAGCTCTGCTTTGCGAGAACAGTGCACCCTGCTCTCGCTGTGTATGCTTCTTTTCATCCGTTTGCACTGTGCATGGCCCATGTGAGTTTTTCATTTGACCTAGGAAGCAAACATGCTCCTCCAGCATTTCTCTACTTCTCTCAGTGATTTCTGAGATTCTGATGCTAGGGTGTCTGTTTTCCATGTTTGCAGCAAGCAGAGCATGTGGGCTGCTGTCTGCTTGCTGTGTTTCCATGTTAGAAGCTGGCAAGCTGAACAAGCTCTGCTTTGCGAGAACAGTGCACACTGCTCTCGCTGTGTATAATTCTTTTCATCCGTTTGCACTGTGCATGGCCCATGTGAGGTTTTCATTTGTCCTAGGAAGCAAACATGCTCCTGCAGCCTTTCTCTACTTCTCTCAGTGATTTCTGAGATTCTGATGCTAGGGTGTCTGTTTTCCATGTTTATAACAAGCAGAGCATGTGGGTTCCGGTCTGCTTGCTCTCTTTCCATGTTAGAAGCTGTCAAGGTGAACAAGCTCTGCTTCGCGAGAACAGTGCACACTGCTCTCGCTATGTATGCTTCTGTTCATCTGTTTGCACTGTGCACAGCCCAAGTAAGTTTTTCACTTTTTCAAGCAAGCAAGCATGGTCCTGCAGCATTTCTCTGCTTCTCTCAGTGATTTCTGAGATTCTGATGCTGGGGCGTCTGTTTTCCATGTTTGCAGCAAGCACAGCATGTGGGTTCCTGTCTGCTTGCTCTCTTTCCATGTTAGAAGCTGTCAAGTAGAACAAGCTCTGCTCTGCGAGAACCATGCACACAGCTCTCACTGTGTATGCTTCTGTTCATCTGTTTGCACTGCGCACAGCCCATTTGTGTTTTTCGTTGGTCCTAGCAAGAAAACATGCCCCCGCAGCATTTCTCTACTTCTCTCTGTGATTTCTGAGATTTTGATGCTTGGTTGTCTGTTTTCCATGTTTATAACAAGCAGAGCATGTGGGCTGCTGTCTGCTTGCTCTCTTTCCATGTTAGAAGCTGGCAAGCTGAACAAGCTCTGCTTTGCGAGAACAGTGCACACTGCTCTCGCTGTGTATGCTTCTTTTCATCCGTTTGCACTGTGCATGGCCCATGTGAGTTTTTCATTTGTCCTAGGAAGCAAACATGCTCCTGCAGCATTTCTCTACTTCTCTCAGTGATTTCTGAGATTCTGATGCTAGGGTGTCTGTTTTCCATGTTTGCAGCAAGCAGAGCATGTGGGCTGCGGTCTGCTTGCTGTGTTTCCATGTTAGAAGCTGTCAAGTAGAACAAGCTCTCCTCTGCGAGAACCATGCACACAGCTCTCACTGTGTATGCTTCTTTTCATCCGTTTGCACTGTGCATGGCCCATGTGAGTTTTTCATTTGTCCTAGGAAGCAAACATGCTCCTGCAGCATTTCTCTACTTCTCTCAGTGATTTCTGAGATTCTGATGCTAGGGTGTCTGTTTTCCATGTTTGCAGCATGCAGAGCATGTGGGCTGCTGTCTGCTTGCTGTGTTTCCATGTTAGAAGCTGTCAAGTCGAACAAGCTCTGCTGTGCGAGAACAGTGCACACAGCTCTCACTGTGTATGCTTCTGTTCATCCGTTTGCACTGTGCACAGCCCAAGTAAGGTTTTCATTTGTCCCAGCAAGAAAACATGCCCCCGCAGCATTTCTCTGCTCCTCTCATTGATTTTTGTGATTATGATGCTGGGGCGACTGTTTTCCATGTTTGCCGCAAGCAGAGCATGTGGGCTGCTGTCTGCTTGCTGTGTTTCCATGTTAGAAGCTGTCAAGTAGAACAAGCTCTGCTCTGCGAGAACCATGCACACAGCTCTCACTGTGTATGCTTCTGTTCATCTGTTTGCACTGCGCACAGCCCATTTGTGTTTTTCGTTGGTCCTAGCAAGAAAACATGCTCCTGCAGCATTTCTCTACTTCTCCCTGTGATTTCTGAGATTCTGATGCTAGGGTGTCTGTTTTCCATGTGTATAACAAGCAGAGCATGTGGGCTGCTGTCTGCTTGCTCTCTTTCCATGTTAGAAGCTGGCAAGCTGAACAAGCTCTGCTTTGCGAGAACAGTGCACACTGCTCTCGCTGTGTATAATTCTTTTCATCCGTTTGCACTGTGCATGGCCCATGTGAGGTTTTCATTTGTCCTAGGAAGCAAACATGCTCCTGCAGCCTTTCTCTACTTCTCTCAGTGATTTCTGAGATTCTGATACTAGGGTGTCTGTTTTCCATCTTTGCAACACACAGAGAATGTAGGCTGAGGTCTGCTTGCTGTGTTTCCATGTTAGAAACTGTCAAGGTGAACAAGCTCTGCTTTGCGCGAACCATACACACAGCTCTCACTGTGTATGCTTCTGTTCATCGGTTTGCACTGTGCACAGCCCAAGTGAGTTTTTCACTTTTTCAAGCAAGAAAACATGCTCCTGCAGCATTTCTCTGCTTCTCTCAGTGATTTCTGAGATTCTGATGCTGGGGCGTCTGTTTTCCATGTTTGCAGCAAGCACAGCATGTGGGTTCCGGTCTGCTTGCTCTCTTTCCATGTTAGAAGCTGTCAAGTAGAACAAGCTCTGCTCTCCGAGAACCATGCACACAGCTCTCACTGTGTATGCTACTGTTCATCTGTTTGCACTGCGCACAGCCCATTTGTGTTTTTCGTTGGTCCTAGCAAGAAAACATGCTCCTGCAGCATTTCTCTACTTCTCTCTGTGATTTCTGAGATTCTGATGCTAGGGTGTCTGTTTTCCATGTTTATAACAAGCAGAGCATGTGGGCTGCTGTCTGCTTGCTCTCTTTCCATGTTAGAAGCTGGCAAGCTGAACAAGCTCTGCTTTGCGAGAACAGCGCACACTGCTCTCGCTGTGTATGCTTCTTTTCATCCGTTTGCACTGTGCATGGCCCATGTGAGTTTTTCATTTGTCCTAGGAAGCAAACATGCTCCTGCAGCATTTCTCTACTTCTCTCAGTGATTTCTGAGATTCTGATGCTAGGGTGTCTGTTTTCCATGTTTGCAGCATGCAGAGCATGTGGGCTGCTGTCTGCTTGCTGTGTTTCCATGTTAGAAGCTGTCAAGTCGAACAAGCTCTGCTGTGCGAGAACAGTGCACACAGCTCTCACTGTGTATGCTTCTGTTCATCCGTTTGCACTGTGCGCAGCCCAAGTAAGGTTTTCATTTGTCCCAGCAAGAAAACATGCCCCCGCAGCATTTCTCTGCTCCTCTCATTGATTTTTGTGATTATGATTCTGGGGCGACTGTTTTCCATGTTTGCCGCAAGCAGAGCATGTGGGCTGCTGTCTGCTTGCTGTGTTTCCATGTTAGAAGCTGTCAAGTAGAACAAGCTCTGCTCTGCGAGAACCATGCACACAGCTCTCACTGTGTATGCTTCTGTTCATCTGTTTGCACTGCGCACAGCCCATTTGTGTTTTTCGTTGGTCCTAGCAAGAAAACATGCCCCCGCAGCATTTCTCTACTTCTCTCTGTGATTTCTGAGATTTTGATGCTAGGGTGTCTGTTTTCCATGTTTATAACAAGCAGAGCATGTGGGCTGCTGTCTGCTTGCTCTCTTTCCATGTTAGAAGCTGGCACGCTGAACAAGCTCTGCTTTGCGAGAACAGTGCACACTGCTCTCGCTGTGTATGCTTCTGTTCATCCGTTTGCACTGTGCATGGCCCATGTGAGTTTTTCATTTGTCCTAGGAAGCAAACATGCTCCTGCAGCATTTCTCTACTTCTCTCAGTGATTTCTGAGATTCTGATGCTAGGGTGTCTGTTTTCCATGTTTGCAGCAAGCAGAGCATGTGGGCTGCGGTCTGCTTGCTGTGTTTCCATGTTAGAAGCTGTCAAGGTGAACAAGCTCTGCTTCGCGAGAACAGTGCACACTGCTCTCGCTATGTATGCTTCTGTTCATCTGTTTGCACTGTGCACAGCCCAAGTAAGCTTTTCACTTTTTCAAGCAAGCAAGCGTGGTCCTGCAGCATTTCTCTGCTTCGCTCAGTGATTTCTGAGATTCTGATACTAGGGTGTCTGTTTTCCATCTTTGCAACACGCAGAGAATGTAGGCTGAGGTCTGCTTGCTGTGTTTCCATGTTAGAAGCTGTCAAGGTGAACACGCTCTGCTTTGCGAGAACCATACACACACCTCTCACTGTGTTTGCTTCTGTTCATCGGTTTCCGCTGTGCACGGCCCAAGTGATTTTTTTACTTTTTCAAGCAAGAAAACATGCTCCTGCAGCATTTCTCTGCTTCTCTCTGTGATTTCTGAGATTCTGATGCTGGGGTGTCTGTTTTCCACATTTGCAGCAAGCAGAGCATGTGGATTGCTGTCTGCTTGCTCTGTTTCCATGTTAGAAGCTGTCAAGTAGAACAAGCTCTGCTCTGCGAGAACCATGCACACAGCTCTCACTGTGTATGCTTCTGTTCATCTGTTTGCACTACGCACTGCCCATTTGTGTTTTTCGTTGGTCCTAGCAAGAAAACATGCTCCTGCAGCATTTCTCTACTTCTCTCTGTGATTTCTGAGATTCTGATGCTAGGGTGTCTGTTTTCCATGTTTATAACAAGCAGAGCATGTGGGCTGCGGTCTGCTTGCTGTGTTTCCATGTTAGAAGCTGTCAAGGTGAACAAGCTGTGCTTCGCGAGAACAGTGCACACTGCTCTCGCTATGTATGCCTCTGTTCATCTGTTTGCACTGTGCACAGCCCAAGTAAGTTTTTCACTTTTTCAAGCAAGCAAGCATGGTCCTGCAGCATTTCTCTGCTTCGCTCAGTGATTTCTGAGATTCTGATACTAGGGTGTCTGTTTTCCATCTTTGCAACACGCAGAGAATGTAGGCTGAGGTATGCTTGCTGTGTTTCCATGTTAGAAGCTGTCAAGGTGAACACGCTCTGCTTTGCGAGAACCATACACACAGCTCTCACTGTGTTTGCTTCTGTTCATTGGTTTGCGCTGTGCACGGCCCAAGTGATTTTTTCACTTTTTCAAGCAAGAAAACATGCTCCTGCAGCATTTCTCTACTTCTCTCTGTGATTTCTGAGATTCTGATGCTGGGGTGTCTGTTTTCCACATTTGCAGCAAGCAGAGCATGTGGATTGCTGTCTGCTTGCTCTGTTTCCATGTTAGAAGCTGTCAAGTCGAACAAGCTCTGCTGTGCGAGAACAGTGCACACAGCTCTCACTGTGTATGCTTCTGTTCATCCGTTTGCACTGTGCACAGCCCAAGTAAGGTTTTCATTTGTCCCAGCAAGAAAACATGCCCCCGCAGCATTTCTCTGCTCCTCTCATTGATTTTTGTGATTATGATGCTGGGGCGACTGTTTTCCATGTTTGCCGCAAGCAGAGCATGTGGGCTGCTGTCTGCTTGCTGTGTTTCCATGTTAGAAGCTGTCAAGTAGAACAAGCTCTGCTCTGCGAGAACCATGCACACAGCTCTCACCGTGTATGCTTCTGTTCATCTCTTTGCACTGCGCACAGCCCATTTGTGTTTTTCGTTGGTCCTAGCAAGAAAACATGCCCCCGCAGCATTTCTCTACTTCTCTCTGTGATTTCTGAGATTTTGATGCTAGGGTGTCTGTTTTCCATGTTTATAACAAGCAGAGCATGTGGGCTGCTGTCTGCTTGCTCTCTTTCCATGTTAGAAGCTGGCAAGCTGAACAAGCTCTGCTTTGCGAGAACAGTGCACACTGCTCTCGCTGTGTATGCTTCTTTTCATCCGTTTGCACTGTGCATGGCCCATGTGAGTTTTTCATTTGTCCTAGGAAGCAAACATGCTCCTGCAGCATTTCTCTACTTCTCTCAGTGATTTCTGAGATTCTGATGCTAGGGTGTCTGTTTTCCATGTTTGCAGCAAGCAGAGCATGTGGGCTGCGGTCTGCTTGCTGTGTTTCCATGTTAGAAGCTGTCAAGGTGAACAAGCTCTGCTTCGTGAGAACAGTGCACACTGCTCTCGCTATGTATGCTTCTGTTCATCTGTTTGCACTGTGCACAGCCCAAGTAAGTTTTTCACTTTTTCAAGCAAGCAAGCATGGTCCTGCAGCATTTCTCTGCTTCGCTCAGTGATTTCTGAGATTCTGATACTAGGGTGTCTGTTTTCCATCTTTGCAACACGCAGAGAATGTAGGCTGAGGTCTGCTTGCTGTGTTTCCATGTTAGAAGCTGTCAAGTAGAACAAGCTCTGCTCTGCGAGAACCATACACACACCTCTCACTGTGTTTGCTTCTGTTCATCGGTTTCCGCTGTGCACGGCCCAAGTGATTTTTTTACTTTTTCATGCAAGAAAACATACTCCTGCAGCATTTCTCTGCTTCTCTCTGTGATTTCTGAGATTCTGATGCTGGGGTGTCTGTTTTCCACATTTGCAGCAAGCAGAGCATGTGGATTGCTGTCTGCTTGCTCTGTTTCCATGTTAGAAGCTGTCAAGTAGAACAAGCTCTGCTCTGCGAGAACCATGCACACAGCTCTCACTGTGTATGCTTCTGTTCATCTGTTTGCACTGCGCACAGCCCATTTGTGTTTTTCGTTGGTCCTAGCAAGAAAACATGCTCCTGCAGCATTTCTCTACTTCTCTCTGTGATTTCTGAGATTCTGATGCTAGGGTGTCTGTTTTCCATGTTTATAACAAGCAGAGCATGTGGGCTGCGGTCTGCTTGCTGTGTTTCCATGTTAGAAGCTGTCAAGGTGAACAAGCTCTGCTTCGCGAGAACAGTGCACACTGCTCTCGCTATGTATGCCTCTGTTCATCTGTTTGCACTGTGCACAGCCCAAGTAAGTTTTTCACTTTTTCAAGCAAGCAAGCATGGTCCTGCAGCATTTCTCTGCTTCGCTCAGTGATTTCTGAGATTCAGATACTAGGGTGTCTGTTTTCCATCTTTGCAACACGCAGAGAATGTAGGCTGAGGTCTGCTTGCCGTGTTTCCATGTTAGAAGCTGTCAAGGTGAACACGCTCTGCTTTGCGAGAACCATACACACACCTCTCACTGTGTTTGCTTCTGTTCATCGGTTTCCGCTGTGCACGGCCCAAGTGATTTTTTCACTTTTTCAAGCAAGAAAACATGCTCCTGCAGCATTTCTCTACTTCTCTCTGTGATTTCTGAGATTCTGATGCTGGGGTGTCTGTTTTCCACATTTGCAGCAAGCAGAGCATGTGGATTGCTGTCTGCTTGCTGTGTTTCCATGTTAGAAGCTGTCAAGTAGAACAAGCTCTGCTCTGCGAGAACCATGCACACAGCTCTCACTGTGTATGCTTCTGTTCATCTGTTTGCACTGCGCTCAGCCCATTTGTGTTTTTCGTTGGTCCTAGCAAGAAAACATGCCCACGCAGCATTTCTCTGCTCCTCTCATTGATATTTGTGAATATGATGCCGGGGCGACTGTTTTCCATGTTTGCCGCAAGCAGAGCATGTGGGCTGCTGTCTGCTTGCTCTCTTTCCATGTTAGAAGCTGTCAAGTTGAACAAGCTCTGCTTTGCGAGAACAGTGCACACTGTTCTCGCTGTGTATGCTTCTTTTCATCCGTTTGCACTGTGCATGGCCCATGTGAGTTTTTCATTTGACCTAGGAAGCAAACATGCTCCTGCAGCATTTCTCTACTTCTCTCAGTGATTTCTGAGATTCTGATGCTAGGGTGTCTGTTTTCCATGTTTACGGCAAGCAGAGCATGTGGGCTGCTGTCTGCTTGCTGTGTTTCCATGTTAGAAGCTGTCAAGTAGAACAAGCTCTGCTCTGCGAGAACCATGCACACAGCTCTCCCTGTGTATGCTTCTGTTCATCTGTTTGCACTGCGCACAGCCCATTTGTGTTTTTCGTTGGTCCTAGCAAGAAAACATGCTCCTGCAGCATTTCTCTACTTCTCTCTGTGATTTCTGAGCTTCTGATGCTAGGGTGTCTGTTTTCCATGTGTATAACAAGCAGAGCATGTGGGCTGCTGTCTGCTTGCTCTCTTTCCATGTTAGAAGCTGGCAAGCTGATCAAGGTCTGCTTTGCGAGAACAGTGCACACTGCTCTCGCTGTGTATGCTTATTTTCATCCGTTTGCACTGTGCATGGCCCATGTGAGGTTTTCATTTGTCCTAGGAAGCAAACATGCTCCTGCAGCCTTTCTCTACTTCTCTCAGTGATTTCTGAGATTCTGATACTAGGGTGTCTGTTTTCCATCTTTGCAACACGCAAAGAATGTAGGCTGAGGTCTGCTTGCTGTGTTTCCATGTTAGAAGCTGTCAAGTTGAACAAGCTCTGCTCTGCGAGAACAGTGCCCACAGCTCGCACTGTGTATGCTTCTGTTCATCTGTTTGCACTGTCCACAGCCCAACTGAGTTTTTCATTTGTCCTAGCAAGAAAACATGCTCCTGCAGCATTTCTCTGCTTCTCTCAGTGATTTCTGAGATTGTGATGCTAGGGTGTCTGCCTTCCATGTTTGCAGCAAGCGGAGCATGTGGGCTGCTGTCTGCTTGCTCTGTTTCCATGTTAGAAGCTGTCAAGTCGAACAAGCTCTGCTCTGCGAGAACAGTGCCCACAGCTCGCACTGTGTATGCTTCTGTTCAGCCCTTTGCCCTGTGCACAGCCCAAGTAAGGTTTTCATTGGTCCTTGCAAGAAAACATGATCCTGCAGCCGTTCTCGGCTTCTCTCAGTGATTTCTGAGATTATGATGCTGGGGTGTCTGTTTTCCACATTTGCAGCAAGCAGGGCATGTGGATTGCTGTCTGCTTGCTGTGTTTCCTTGTTAGAAGCTGTCAAGTTGAACAAGCTCTGCTCTGCGAAAACAGTGCCCTCAGCTCTCACTGTGTATGCTTCTGTTCATCCGTTTGCACTGTGCACAGCCCAAGTAAGGTTTTCATTTGTCCTAGCAAGAAAACAGGCTCACCGCAGCATTTCTCTGCTTCTCGCACTGATTTCTGTGATTCTGATGATGGGGCGTCTGTTTTCCACGTTTGCAGCAAGCAGAGCATGTTCGTTGCTCTCTGCTTGCTCTGTTTCCATGTTAGAAGCTGCCAAGTCGAACAACCTCTGCTCTGCGAGAACAGTGCCCCCCGCTCCCGCTGTGTATGCTTCTGTTCAACGGTTTGCACTGTGCACAGCCCATGTGAGTTTTTCAATTTTTCAAGCAAGCAAACATGCTCCTGCAGCATTTCTCTGCTTCTCTCAGTGATTTCTGTGATTCTGATGTTGGGGTGTCTGTTTTCCATGTTTGCAGCAAGCAGAGCATGTGGGGTGCTGTCTGCTTGCTCTCTTTCCATGTTAGAAGCTGTCAAGTTGAACAACCTCTGCTTTGCGAGAACAGTGCACACAGCTCTCACTGTGTATGCTTCTGCTCATCCGTTTGCACTGTGCACAGCCCAAGTAAGTTTTCCATTTGTCCTTGAAAGAAAACATGCTCCTGCAGAATTTCTCGGCTTCTCTCAGTGATTTCTGTGATTCTGATGCGAGGGATTCTGCCTTCCATGTTTGCAACAAGCAGAGCATGTGGGCTGCTGTCTGCTTGCTGTGTTTCCATGTTAGAAGCTGTCAAGTTGAACAAGCTCTGCTTTGCGAGAACAGTGCACACTGCTCTCACTGTGTTTGCTTCTGTTCATCGGTTTGAGCTGTGCACAGCCCATTTGAGTTTTTCAATTTTTCAAGCAAGCAAACATGCTCCTGCAGCATTTCTCTGCTTCTCTCAGTGATTTCTGAGGTTCTGATGCTAGGGTGTCTGTTTTCCTTCTTTGCAACAAGCAGAGCATGTGGGCTGCTGTATGCTTGCTCTCTTTCCATGTTAGAAGCTGTCAAGTCGAACAAGCTCTGCTCTGCGAGAACGGTGCACTCCGCTCTTGCTCTGTATGCTTCTGTTCATACGTTTGCACTGTACACGGCCTATGTGTGTTTTTCATTTTTCCTAGCAAGCAAACGTGCTCCTGCAGAATTTCTCTGCTTCTCTCGATGATTTCTGAGGTTCTGATGCTAGCGTGTCTGTTTTCCTTCCTTGCAACAAGCAGAGCATGTGGGCTGCTGTCTGCTTGCTGTGTTTCCATGTTAGAAGCTGTCACGTTGAACAAGCTCTGCTTTGCGAGAACAGGGCACACAGCTCTCACTGTGTATGCTTCTGTTCATCTGTATGCACTGTGCACAGCCCAAGTAAGGTTTTCATTAGTCCTAGCAAGAAAACATCCTCCTGCAGCATTTCTCTGCTTCTCTCGGTGATTTCTGAGATTCTCATGCTTGGGTGTCTGCCTTCCGTGTTATAACAAGCAGAGCATGTGGGCTGCTGTCTGCTTGCTCTCTATCCATGTTAGAAGCCGGCAAGTTGAACAAGCTCTGCTCTGCGAGAACAGTGCACACTGCTCTCACTGTGTTTGCTTCTGTTCATCGGTTTGCACTGTGCACAGCCCAAGTGAGTTTTTCAATTTTTCAAGCAAGCAAACATGCTCCTGCAGCATTTCTCTGCTTCTCTCAGTGATTTCTGAGATTCTGATGCCGGGGTGTCTGTTTTCCACATTTGCAGCAAGCAGAACATGTGGATTGCTGTCTGCTTGCTGTGTTTCCATGTTAGAAGCTGACAAGTTGAACAAGCTCTGCTGTGCGAGAACCATGCACACAGCTCTCGCTGTGTATGCTTCTGTTCATCTGTTTGCGCTGTGCACAGCCCAAGTGAGTTTTTCATTTGTCCTAGCAAGCAAACATGCTCCTGCAGCATTTCTCTACTCCTCTGTGTGATTTCTGAGATTCTGATGCTGGGGTGTCTGTTTTCCACATTTGCAGCAAGCAGAGCATGTGGATTGCTGTCTGCTTGCTCTGTTTCCATGTTAGAAGCTGTCAAGTCGAACAAGCTGTTTTTTGCGAGAACGGTGCACACAGCTCGCACTGTCTATGCTTCTGTTCATCCGTTTGCACTGCGCACAGCCCAAGTAAGGTTTTCATTTGTCCTAGCAAGAAAACATGCTCCCGCAGCATTTCTCTGCTCCTCTCAGTGATTTCTGTGATTATGATGCTGGGGCGTCTGTTTTCCATGTTTGCAGCAAGCAGAGCAGGTGGGTCGCTGTCTGCTTGCTCTGATTCCATGTTAGAAGCTGTCAAGTTGATCAAGCTCTGCTCTGCGAGCACAGCGCACACAGCTCTCACTGTGTATGCTTCTGTTCATCTGTTAGCACTGTGCACAGCCCATTTGAGTTTTTCATTTGTCCTAGTAAGCAAACATGCTCCTGCAGCATTTCACTGCTTCTCTCAGTGATTTCTGTGGTTCTGACGCTAGCGTGTCTGTTTTCCTTCCTTGCAGCAAGCAGGGCATGTGGGCTGCTGTCTGCTTGCTGTGTTTCCATGTTAGAAGCTGTCAAGTTGAACAAGCTCTGGTCTGCAAGAACCATGCACGCAGCTCTCACTGCGTATGCTTCTGTTCAAAGGTTTGCGCTGTGCAGAGCCCAAGTGAGTTTTTTACTTTTTCAAGCCAGGAAACATGCTCCTGCAGCATTTCTTGGCTTCTCACAGTGATTTCTGAGGTTCTGATACTAGGGTGTCTGTTTTCCTTCTTTGCAGCAAGCAGAGCATGTGGGCTGCTGTCTGCTTGCTCTGTTTCCATATTAGAAGCTGTCAAGTTGAACAAGCTCTGCTTTGCGAGAACAGTGCACACTGCTCTCACTGTGTTTGCTTCTGTTCATCGGTTTGAGCTGTGCTCAGCCCATTTGAGTTTTTCAATTTTTCAAGCAAGCAAACATGCTCCTGCAGCATTTCTCTGCTTCTCTCAGTGATTTCTGAGATTATGATGCTGGGGTGTCTGTTTTCCATATTTGCAACAAGCAGAGCATGTGGGCTGCTGTCTGCTTGCTCTCTTTCCATGTTAGAAGCTGCCAAGTTGAACAAGCTCTGCTCTGCGAGAACAGTGCACACAGTTCTCACTGTGTATGCTTCTGTTCATCGGTTAGCACGGTGCACAGCCCATTTGAGTTTTTCATTTGTCCCAGCAAGCAAACATGCTCCTGCAGCATTTCTCGGCTTGTCTCAGTGATTTCTGAGATTATGATGCTGGGGTGTCTGTTTTCCACATTTGCAGCAAGCAGAGCATGTGGATTGCTGTCTGCTTTCTCTGTTTCCATGTTAGAAGCTGTCAAGTCGAACAAGCTCTGCTCTGCGAGAACAGTGCCCACAGCTCTCACTGTGTATGCTTCTGTTCATCGGTTTGCGCTGTGCACAACCCAAATGTGTTTTTCAGTTTTTCAAGCAAGAAAACATGCTCCTCCAGAATTTCTCTGCTTCTCTCTGTGATTTCTGAGATTCTGATACTGGTGTATCTGTTTTCCATCTTTGCAACAAGCAGAGAATGTAGGCTGAGGTCTGATTGCTCTGTTTTCATGTTAGAAGCTGTCAAGTTGAACAAGCTCTGCTTTGCGAGAACATTGCACACTGCACTCACTGTGTATGCTTCTGTTCATCGGTTTGCGCTGTGCACAGCCCAAGTGAGTTTTTCCCTTTTTCAAGGAGGCAAACATGGTCCTGCAGGATTTCTCTGCTTCTCTCTGTGATTTCTGAGATTGTGATGCTGGGGTGTGTGTTCGCCCCATTTGCAGCAAGCAGAGCATGTGGGTTCCTGACTGCTTGCTGTGTTTCCATGTTAGAAGGTGTCAAGTTGAACAAGCTCTGCTCTGAGAGCACAGGGCACACAGCTCCCACTGTGTATGCTTCTGTTCATCTGTTTGCACTGTCCACAGCCCAAGTGAGTTTTTCATTTGTCCTAGCAAGCAAACATGCTCCTGCAGCATTTCTCTGCTTCTCTCAGTGATTTCTGAGATTCTGATGCCGGGGTGCCTGTTTTCCACATTTGCAGCAAGCAGAGCATGTGGATTGCTGTCTGCTTGCTGTGTTTCCATGTTAGAAGCTGGCAAGTTGAACAAGCTCTGCTGTGCGAGAACAGTGCACACAGCTCTCGCTGTGTATGCTTCTGTTCATCTGTTTGCACTGTCCACAGCCCAACTGAATTTTTCATTTGTCCTAGCAAGAAAACATGCTCCTGCAGCATTTCTCTGCTTCTCTCAGTGATTTCTGAGATTATGATGCTGGGGTGTCTGTTTTCCATGTTTGCAGCAAGCGGAGCATGTGGGCTGCTGTCTCCTTACTCTCTTTCCATGTTAGAAGCTGTCAAGTTGAACAAGCTGTGCTTTGCGAGAACAGTGCCCACAGCTTTCGCTGTGTATGCTTCTCTTCATCTGTTTGCACTGTGCACAGCCCAAGTGAGTTTTTCACTTTTTTAAGCAAGCAAACATGGTCCTGCAGAATTCTCTATTTCCCTCAGTGATTTCTGAGATTCTGATGCTGGGGTGCCTGTTTTCCATGTTTGCAGCAAGCAGAGCGTGTGGGTTTCTGTCTGCTTGCTGTGTTTCCATGTTAGAAGCTGTCAAGTTGAACAAGCTGTGCTGTGCGAGAACACTGCACACTGCTCTCGCTATGTATGCTTCTGTTCATCCGTTTGCACTGTACACGGCCCATGAGCGTTTTTCATTTGTCCTAGCAAGCAATTATGCTCCTGCAGCATTGCTCTGCTTCTCTCAGTGATTTCTGAGATTCTGATACTAGGGTGTGTGTTTTCGTTCTTTGCAACAAGCAGAGAATGTGGGCTGAGGTCTCCTTGCTGTGTTTCCTTCTTAGAAGCTGTAAAGTTGAACAAGCTCTGCTCTGCGAGAACAGTGCACACAGCTCTCACTGTGTATGCTTCTGTTCATCCGTTTGCACTGTGCACAGCCCAAGTAAGTTTTCCATTTGTACTTGAAAGAAAACATGCTCCTGCAGAATTTCTCTGCTTCTCTCAGTGATTTCTGAGATTCTGATGCTGGGGTGCCTGTTTTCCATGTTTGCAGCAAGCAGAGCATGTGGGTTGCTGTCTGCTTCCGGTGTTTCCATGTTAGTAGCTGGCAAGTTGAACAAGCTGTGCTGTGCGAGAACAGTGCACACTGCTCTCGCTATGTATGCTTCTGTTCATCCGTTTGCACTGTACACGGCCCATGAGTGTTTTTCATTTGTCCTAGCAAGCAAACATGCTCCTGCAGCATTGCTCTGCTTCTCGCAGTGATTTCTGAGATTCTGATACTAGGGTGTCTGTTTTCCTTCTTTGCAACAAGCAGAGAATGTGGGCTGAGGTCTCCTTGCTGTGTTTCCATCTTAGAAGCTGTAAAGTTGAACAAGCTCTGCTCTGCGAGAACAGTCCACACAGCTCTCACTGTGTATGCTTCTGTTCATCCGTTTGCACTGTGCACAGCCCAAGTAAGTTTTCCATTTGTCCTTGAAAGAAAACATGCTCCTGCAGAATTTCTCTGCTTCTCTCAGTGATTTCTGTGATTCTGATGCGAGGGTGTCTGCCTTCCATGTTTGCAACAAGCAGAGCATCTGGGCTGCTGTCTGCTTGCTGTGTTTCCATGCTAGAAGCTGTCAAGTTGAACAAGCTCTGCTTTGCGAGAACAGTGCACACTGCTCTCACTGTGTTTGCTTCTGTTCATACGTTTGCACTGTACACGGCCTATGTGTGTTTTTCATTTTTCCTAGCAAGCAAACATGCTCCTGCAGCATTTCTCTGCTTCTCTCAGTGATTTCTGTGGTTCTGATACTAGGGTGTCTGTTTTCCTTCCTTGCAGCAAGCAGAGCATGTGGGCTGCTGTCTGCTTGCTGTGTTTCCATGTTAGAAGCTGTCAAGTTGAACAAGCTCTGGTCTGCAAGAACCATGCACGCAGCTCTCACTGCGTATGCTGCTGTTCAAAGGTTTGCGCTGCGCAGAGCCCAAGTGAGTTTTTTACTTTTTCAAGCCAGGAAACATGCTCCTGCAGCATTTCTTGGCTTCTCACAGTGATTTCTGAGGTTCTGATACTAGGGTGTCTGTTTTCCTTCTTTGCAGCAAGCAGAGCATGTGGGCTGCTGTCTGCTTGCTCTCTTTCCCTGTTAGAAGCTGGCAAGCTGAACAAGCTCTGCTTTGCGAGAACATTGCACACTGCACTCACTGTGTATGCTTCTGTTCATCGGTTTGCGCTGTGCACAGCCCAAGTGAGTTTTTCCCTTTTTCAAGCAGGCAAACATGGTCCTGCAGGATTTCTCTGCTTCTCTCTGTGATTTCTGAGATTGTGATGCTGGGGTGTGTGTTCGCCCCATTTGCAGCAAGCAGAGCATGTGGGTTCCTGACTGCTTGCTGTGTTTCCATGTTAGAAGGTGTCAAGTTGAACAAGCTCTGCTCTGAGAGCACAGGGCACACAGCTCCCACTGTGTATGCTTCTGTTCATCTGTTTGCACTGTCCACAGCCCAAGTGAGTTTTTCATTTGTCCTAGCAAGCAAACATGCTCCTGCAGCATTTCTCTGCTTCTCTCAGTGATTTCTGAGATTCTGATGCCGGGGTGCCTGTTTTCCACATTTGCAGCAAGCAGAGCATGTGGATTGCTGTCTGCTTGCTGTGTTTCCATGTTAGAAGCTGGCAAGTTCAACAAGCTCTGCTTTGCGAGAACAGTGCACACTGCTCTCACTGTGTTTGCTTCTGTTCATCGGTTTGAGCTGTGCTCAGCCCATTTGAGTTTTTCAATTTTTCAAGCAAGCAAACATGCTCCTGCAGCATTTCTCTGCTTCTCTCAGTGATTTCTGAGATTATGATGCTGGGGTGTCTGTTTTCCATATTTGCAACAAGCAGAGCATGTGGGCTGCTGTCTGCTTGCTCTCTTTCCATGTTAGAAGCTGCCAAGTTGAACAAGCTCTGCTCTGCGAGAACAGTGCACACAGTTCTCACTGTGTATGCTTCTGTTCATCGGTTAGCACGGTGCACAGCCCATTTGAGTTTTTCATTTGTCCCAGCAAGCAAACATGCTCCTGCAGCATTTCTCGGCTTGTCTCAGTGATTTCTGAGATTATGATGCTGGGGTGTCTGTTTTCCACATTTGCAGCAAGCAGAGCATGTGGATTGCTGTCTGCTTTCTCTGTTTCCATGTTAGAAGCTGTCAAGTCGAACAAGCTCTGCTCTGCGAGAACAGTGCCCACAGCTCTCACTGTGTATGCTTCTGTTCATCGGTTTGCGCTGTGCACAACCCAAATGTGTTTTTCAGTTTTTCAAGCAAGAAAACATGCTCCTCCAGAATTTCTCTGCTTCTCTCTGTGATTTCTGAGATTCTGATACTGGTGTATCTGTTTTCCATCTTTGCAACAAGCAGAGAATGTAGGCTGAGGTCTGATTGCTCTGTTTTCATGTTAGAAGCTGTCAAGTTGAACAAGCTCTGCTTTGCGAGAACATTGCACACTGCACTCACTGTGTATGCTTCTGTTCATCGGTTTGCGCTGTGCACAGCCCAAGTGAGTTTTTCCCTTTTTCAAGGAGGCAAACATGGTCCTGCAGGATTTCTCTGCTTCTCTCTGTGATTTCTGAGATTGTGATGCTGGGGTGTGTGTTCGCCCCATTTGCAGCAAGCAGAGCATGTGGGTTCCTGACTGCTTGCTGAGTTTCCATGTTAGAAGGTGTCAAGTTGAACAAGCTCTGCTCTGAGAGCACAGGGCACACAGCTCCCACTGTGTATGCTTCTGTTCATCTGTTTGCACTGTCCACAGCCCAAGTGAGTTTTTCATTTGTCCTAGCAAGCAAACATGCTCCTGCAGCATTTCTCTGCTTCTCTCAGTGATTTCTGAGATTCTGATGCCGGGGTGCCTGTTTTCCACATTTGCAGCAAGCAGAGCATGTGGATTGCTGTCTGCTTGCTGTGTTTCCATGTTAGAAGCTGGCAAGTTGAACAAGCTCTGCTGTGCGAGAACAGTGCACACAGCTCTCGCTGTGTATGCTTCTGTTCATCTGTTTGCACTGTCCACAGCCCAACTGAATTTTTCATTTGTCCTAGCAAGAAAACATGCTCCTGCAGCATTTCTCTGCTTCTCTCAGTGATTTCTGAGATTATGATGCTGGGGTGTCTGTTTTCCATGTTTGCAGCAAGCGGAGCATGTGGGCTGCTGTCTCCTTACTCTCTTTCCATGTTAGAAGCTGTCAAGTTGAACAAGCTGTGCTTTGCGAGAACAGTGCCCACAGCTTTCGCTGTGTATGCTTCTCTTCATCTGTTTGCACTGTGCACAGCCCAAGTGAGTTTTTCACTTTTTTAAGCAAGCAAACATGGTCCTGCAGAATTCTCTATTTCCCTCAGTGATTTCTGAGATTCTGATGCTGGGGTGCCTGTTTTCCATGTTTGCAGCAAGCAGAGCGTGTGGGTTTCTGTCTGCTTGCTGTGTTTCCATGTTAGAAGCTGTCAAGTTGAACAAGCTGTGCTGTGCGAGAACACTGCACACTGCTCTCGCTATGTATGCTTCTGTTCATCCGTTTGCACTGTACACGGCCCATGAGCGTTTTTCATTTGTCCTAGCAAGCAATTATGCTCCTGCAGCATTGCTCTGCTTCTCTCAGTGATTTCTGAGATTCTGATACTAGGGTGTGTGTTTTCGTTCTTTGCAACAAGCAGAGAATGTGGGCTGAGGTCTCCTTGCTGTGTTTCCTTCTTAGAAGCTGTAAAGTTGAACAAGCTCTGCTCTGCGAGAACAGTGCACACAGCTCTCACTGTGTATGCTTCTGTTCATCCGTTTGCACTGTGCACAGCCCAAGTAAGTTTTCCATTTGTACTTGAAAGAAAACATGCTCCTGCAGAATTTCTCTGCTTCTCTCAGTGATTTCTGAGATTCTGATGCTGGGGTGCCTGTTTTCCATGTTTGCAGCAAGCAGAGCATGTGGGTTGCTGTCTGCTTCCGGTGTTTCCATGTTAGTAGCTGGCAAGTTGAACAAGCTGTGCTGTGCGAGAACAGTGCACACTGCTCTCGCTATGTATGCTTCTGTTCATCCGTTTGCACTGTACACGGCCCATGAGTGTTTTTCATTTGTCCTAGCAAGCAAACATGCTCCTGCAGCATTGCTCTGCTTCTCGCAGTGATTTCTGAGATTCTGATACTAGGGTGTCTGTTTTCCTTCTTTGCAACAAGCAGAGAATGTGGGCTGAGGTCTCCTTGCTGTGTTTCCATCTTAGAAGCTGTAAAGTTGAACAAGCTCTGCTCTGCGAGAACAGTCCACACAGCTCTCACTGTGTATGCTTCTGTTCATCCGTTTGCACTGTGCACAGCCCAAGTAAGTTTTCCATTTGTCCTTGAAAGAAAACATGCTCCTGCAGAATTTCTCTGCTTCTCTCAGTGATTTCTGTGATTCTGATGCGAGGGTGTCTGCCTTCCATGTTTGCAACAAGCAGAGCATCTGGGCTGCTGTCTGCTTGCTGTGTTTCCATGCTAGAAGCTGTCAAGTTGAACAAGCTCTGCTTTGCGAGAACAGTGCACACTGCTCTCACTGTGTTTGCTTCTGTTCATACGTTTGCACTGTACACGGCCTATGTGTGTTTTTCATTTTTCCTAGCAAGCAAACATGCTCCTGCAGCATTTCTCTGCTTCTCTCAGTGATTTCTGTGGTTCTGATACTAGGGTGTCTGTTTTCCTTCCTTGCAGCAAGCAGAGCATGTGGGCTGCTGTCTGCTTGCTGTGTTTCCATGTTAGAAGCTGTCAAGTTGAACAAGCTCTGGTCTGCAAGAACCATGCACGCAGCTCTCACTGCGTATGCTGCTGTTCAAAGGTTTGCGCTGTGCAGAGCCCAAGTGAGTTTTTTACTTTTTCAAGCCAGGAAACATGCTCCTGCAGCATTTCTTGGCTTCTCACAGTGATTTCTGAGGTTCTGATACTAGGGTGTCTGTTTTCCTTCTTTGCAGCAAGCAGAGCATGTGGGCTGCTGTCTGCTTGCTCTCTTTCCCTGTTAGAAGCTGGCAAGCTGAACAAGCTCTGCTTTGCGAGAACATTGCACACTGCACTCACTGTGTATGCTTCTGTTCATCGGTTTGCGCTGTGCACAGCCCAAGTGAGTTTTTCCCTTTTTCAAGCAGGCAAACATGGTCCTGCAGGATTTCTCTGCTTCTCTCTGTGATTTCTGAGATTGTGATGCTGGGGTGTGTGTTCGCCCCATTTGCAGCAAGCAGAGCATGTGGGTTCCTGACTGCTTGCTGTGTTTCCATGTTAGAAGGTGTCAAGTTGAACAAGCTCTGCTCTGAGAGCACAGGGCACACAGCTCCCACTGTGTATGCTTCTGTTCATCTGTTTGCACTGTCCACAGCCCAAGTGAGTTTTTCATTTGTCCTAGCAAGCAAACATGCTCCTGCAGCATTTCTCTGCTTCTCTCAGTGATTTCTGAGATTCTGATGCCGGGGTGCCTGTTTTCCACATTTGCAGCAAGCAGAGCATGTGGATTGCTGTCTGCTTGCTGTGTTTCCATGTTAGAAGCTGGCAAGTTGAACAAGCTCTGCTGTGCGAGAACAGTGCACACAGCTCTCGCTGTGTATGCTTCTGTTCATCTGTTTGCACTGTCCACAGCCCAACTGAATTTTTCATTTGTCCTAGCAAGAAAACATGCTCCTGCAGCATTTCTCTGCTTCTCTCAGTGATTTCTGAGATTATGATGCTGGGGTGTCTGTTTTCCATGTTTGCAGCAAGCGGAGCATGTGGGCTGCTGTCTCCTTACTCTCTTTCCATGTTAGAAGCTGTCAAGTTGAACAAGCTGTGCTTTGCGAGAACAGTGCCCACAGCTTTCGCTGTGTATGCTTCTCTTCATCTGTTTGCACTGTGCACAGCCCAAGTGAGTTTTTCACTTTTTTAAGCAAGCAAACATGGTCCTGCAGAATTCTCTATTTCCCTCAGTGATTTCTGAGATTCTGATGCTGGGGTGCCTGTTTTCCATGTTTGCAGCAAGCAGAGCGTGTGGGTTTCTGTCTGCTTGCTGTGTTTCCATGTTAGAAGCTGTCAAGTTGAACAAGCTGTGCTGTGCGAGAACACTGCACACTGCTCTCGCTATGTATGCTTCTGTTCATCCGTTTGCACTGTACACGGCCCATGAGCGTTTTTCATTTGTCCTAGCAAGCAATTATGCTCCTGCAGCATTGCTCTGCTTCTCTCAGTGATTTCTGAGATTCTGATACTAGGGTGTGTGTTTTCGTTCTTTGCAACAAGCAGAGAATTTGGGCTGAGGTCTCCTTGCTGTGTTTCCTTCTTAGAAGCTGTAAAGTTGAACAAGCTCTGCTCTGCGAGAACAGTGCACACAGCTCTCACTGTGTATGCTTCTGTTCATCCATTTGCACTGTGCTCAGCCCAAGTAAGTTTTCCATTTGTACTTGAAAGAAAACATGCTCCTGCAGAA
This sequence comes from Delichon dasypus, assembly GCA_037837765.1. Lineage (NCBI taxonomy): Eukaryota > Metazoa > Chordata > Aves > Passeriformes > Hirundinidae > Delichon > Delichon dasypus. Next base: position 300,707 of record JBBAXF010000045.1, read on the forward strand.
TTTCTCTTCTTCTCTCAGTGATTTCTGAGATTCTGATGCTGGGGTGCCTGTTTTCCATGTTTGCAGCAAGCAGAGCATGTGGGTTGCTGTCTGCTTCCGGTGTTTCCATGTTAGTAGCTGGCAAGTTGAACAAGCTGTGCTGTGCGAGAACAGTGCACACTGCTCTCGCTATGTATGCTTCTGTTCATCCGTTTGCACTGTACACGGCCCATGAGTGTTTTTCATTTGTCCTAGCAAGCAAACATGCTCCTGCAGCATTGCTCTGCTTCTCGCAGTGATTTCTGAGATTCTGATACTAGGGTGTCTGTTTTCCTTCTTTGCAACAAGCAGAGAATGTGGGCTGAGGTCTCCTTGCTGTGTTTCCATCTTAGAAGCTGTAAAGTTGAACAAGCTCTGCTCTGCGAGAACAGTCCACACAGCTCTCACTGTGTATGCTTCTGTTCATCCGTTTGCACTGTGCACAGCCCAAGTAAGTTTTCCATTTGTCCTTGAAAGAAAACATGCTCCTGCAGAATTTCTCTGCTTCTCTCAGTGATTTCTGTGATTCTGATGCGAGGGTGTCTGCCTTCCATGTTTGCAACAAGCAGAGCATCTGGGCTGCTGTCTGCTTGCTGTGTTTCCATGCTAGAAGCTGTCAAGTTGAACAAGCTCTGCTTTGCGAGAACAGTGCACACTGCTCTCACTGTGTTTGCTTCTGTTCATACGTTTGCACTGTACACGGCCTATGTGTGTTTTTCATTTTTCCTAGCAAGCAAACATGCTCCTGCAGCATTTCTCTGCTTCTCTCAGTGATTTCTGTGGTTCTGATACTAGGGTGTCTGTTTTCCTTCCTTGCAGCAAGCAGAGCATGTGGGCTGCTGTCTGCTTGCTGTGTTTCCATGTTAGAAGCTGTCAAGTTGAACAAGCTCTGGTCTGCAAGAACCATGCACGCAGCTCTCACTGCGTATGCTGCTGTTCAAAGGTTTGCGCTGTGCAGAGCCCAAGAGAGTTTTTTACTTTTTCAAGCCAGGAAACATGCTCCTGCAGCATTTCTTGGCTTCTCACAGTGATTTCTGAGGTTCTGATACTAGGGTGTCTGTTTTCCTTCTTTGCAGCAAGCAGAGCATGTGGGCTGCTGTCTGCTTGCTCTGTTTCCATATTAGAAGCTGTCAAGTTGAACAAGCTCTGCTTTGCGAGAACAGTGCACACTGCTCTCACTGTGTTTGCTTCTGTTCATCGGTTTGAGCTGTGCTCAGCCCATTTGAGTTTTTCAATTTTTCAAGCAAGCAAACATGCTCCTGCAGCATTTCTCTGCTTCTCTCAGTGATTTCTGAGATTATGATGCTGGGGTGTCTGTTTTCCATATTTGCAACAAGCAGAGCATGTGGGCTGCTGTCTGCTTGCTCTCTTTCCATGTTAGAAGCTGCCAAGTTGAACAAGCTCTGCTCTGCGAGAACAGTGCACACAGTTCTTACTGTGTATGCTTCTGTTCATCGATTAGCACGGTGCACAGCCCATTTGAGTTTTTCATTTGTCCCAGCAAGCAAACATGCTCCTGCAGCATTTCTCGGCTTGTCTCAGTGATTTCTGAGATTATGATGCTGGGGTGTCTGTTTTCCACATTTGCAGCAAGCAGAGCATGTGGATTGCTGTCTGCTTTCTCTGTTTCCATGTTAGAAGCTGTCAAGTCGAACAAGCTCTGCTCTGCGAAAACAGTGCCCTCAGCTCTCACTGTGTATGCTTCTGTTCATCCGTTTGCACTGTGCACAGCCCAAGTAAGGTTTTCATTTGTCCTAGCAAGAAAACATGCTCCTCCAGAATTTCTCTGCTTCTCTCTGTGATTTCTGAGATTCTGATACTGGTGTATCAGTTTTCCATCTTTGCAACAAGCAGAGAATGTAGGCTGAGGTCTGATTGCTCTGTTTCCATGTTAGAAGCTGTCAAGTTGAACAAGCTCTGCTTTGCGAGAACATTGCACACTGCACTCACTGTGTATGCTTCTGTTCATCGGTTTGCACTGTGCACAGCCCAAGTGAGTTTTTCACATTTTGAAGCAAGCAAACATGGTCCTGCAGCATTTCTCTGCTTCTCTCAGTGATTTCTGAGATTGTGATGCTAGGGTGTCTGCCTTCCATGTTTGCAGCAAGCGGAGCATGTGGGCTGCTGCCTGCTTGCTCTCTTTCCATGTTAGAAGCTGTCAAGTTGAACGAGCTGTGCTTTGCGAGAACAGTGCACACTGCTCTCACTGTGTTTGCTTCTGTTCATCGGTTTGCACTGTGCACAGCCCAAGTGAGTTTTTCACATTTTGAAGCAAGCAAACATGGTCCTGCAGCATTTCTCTGCTCCTCTCAGTGATTTCTGAGATTGTGATGCTAGGGTGTCTGCCTTCCATGTTTGCAGCAAGCGGAGCATGTGGGCTGCTGTCTGCTTGCTGTGTTTCCATGTTAGAAGCTGTCAAGTTGAACAAGCTCTGCTGTGCGAGAACAGTGCACACAGCTCTCGCTGTGTATGCTTCTGTTCATCTGTTTGCGCTGTGCACAGCCCAAGTGAGGTTTTCATTTGTCCTTGCAAGGAAACATGCTCCTGCAGCATTTCTCTGCTTCTCTCAGTGACTTCTGAGATTATGATGCTGGGGTGCCTGTTTTCCATGTTTGCAGCAAGCAGAGCATGTGCGTTGCTGTCTGCTTCCTGTGTTTCCATGTTAGAAGCTGTCAGGTTGAACAAGCTGTGCTGTGCGAGAACAGTGCACACTGCTCTCGCTATGTATGCTTCTGTTCATCCGTTTGCACTGTACACGGCCCATGAATGTTTTCCATTTGTCCTAGCAAGCAAACATGCTCCTGCAGCATTGCTCTGCTTCTCTCAGTGATTTCTGAGATTCTGAAACTAGGGTGTCTGTTTTCCTTCTTTGCAACAAGCAGAGAATGTGGGCTGAGGTCTCCTTGCTGTGTTTCCATCTTAGAAGCTGTCAAGTTGAACAAGCTCTGCTCTGCGAGAACAGTGCACACAGCTCTCACTGTGTATGCTTCTGTTCATCCGTTTGCACTGTGCACAGCCCAAGTAAGTTTTCCATTTGTCCTTGAAAGAAAACATGCTCCTGCAGAATTTCTCTGCTTCTCTCAGTGATTTCTGTGATTCTGATGCTAGGGATTCTGCCTTCCATGTTTGCAACAAGCAGAGCATGTGGGCTGCTGTCTGCTTGCTGTGTTTCCATGTTAGAAGCTGTCAAGGTGAACAAGCTCTGCTTCGCGAGAACAGTGCACACTGCTCTCGCTATGTATGCTTCTGTTCATCTGTTTGCACTGTGCACAGCCCAAGTAAGGTTTTCACTTTTTCAAGCAAGCAATCATGGTCCTGCAGCATTTCTATGCTTCGCTCAGTGATTTCTGAGATTCTGATACTAGGGTGTCTGTTTTCCATCTTTGCAACACGCAGAGAATGTAGGCTGAAGTCTGCTTGCTGTGTTTCCATGTTAGAAGCTGTCAAGGTGAACACGCTCTGCTTTGCGAGAACCATACACACACCTCTCACTGTGTTTGCTTCTGTTCATTGGTTTGCGCTGTGCACAGCCCAAGCGAGGTTTTCATTTGTCCTAGCAAGAAAACATGCTCCCGCAGCATTTCTCTGCTCCTCTCAGTGATTTCTGAGATTATGATGCTGGGGAGTCTGTTTTCCATGTTTGCAGCAAGCAGAGCATGTGGGCTGCTGTCTGCTTGCTGTGTTACCGTGTTAGAAGCTGTCAAGGTGAACAAGCTCTGCTTCGCGAGAACTGTGCACACTGCTCTCGCTATGTATGCTTCTGTTCATCTGTTTGCACTGTGCACAGCCCAAGTAAGTTTTTCACTTTTTCAAGCAAGCAAGCATGGTCCTGCAGCATTTCTATGCTTCGCTCAGTTATTTCTGAGATTCTGATACTAAGGTGTCTGTTTTCCATCTTTGCAACACGCAGAGAATGTGGGCTGCTGTCTGCTTGCTGTGTTTCCATGTTAGAAGCTGTCAAGTTGAACAAGCTCTGCTTTGCGAGAACAGTGCACACTGCTCTCACTGTGTTTGCTTCTGTTCATCGGTTTGAGCTGTGCTCAGCCCATTTGAGTTTTTCAATTTTTCAAGCAAGCAAACATGCTCCTGCAGCATTTCTCTGCTTCTCTCAGTGATTTCTGAGGTTCTGATGCTAGGGTGTCTGTTTTCTTTCTTTGCAACAAGCAGAGCATGTGGGCTGCTGTATGCTTGCTCTCTTTCCATGTTAGAAGCTGTCAAGTCGAACAAGCTCTGCTCTGCGAGAACACTGTACAGAGCTCCCACTGTGTATGCTTCTGTTCATCGGTTTGCACTGTGCAAAACCCAAGTGAGTTTTTCCCTTTTTCAAGCAGGCAAACATGGTCCTGCAGGATTTCTCTGCTTCTCTCTGTGATTTCTGAGATTGTGATGCTGGGGTGTGTGTTCGCCCCATTTGCAGCAAGCAGAGCATGTGGGTTCCTGACTGCTTGCTGTGTTTCCATGTTAGAAGGTGTCAAGTTGAACAAGCTCTGCTCTGAGAGCACAGGGCACACAGCTCCCACTGTGTATGCTTCTGTTCATCTGTTTGCACTGTCCACAGCCCAAGTGAGTTTTTCATTTGTCCTAGCAAGCAAACATGCTCCTGCAGCATTTCTCTGCTTCTCTCAGTGATTTCTGAGATTCTGATGCCGGGGTGCCTGTTTTCCACATTTGCAGCAAGCAGAGCATGTGGATTGCTGTCTGCTTGCTGTGTTTCCATGTTAGAAGCTGTCAAGTTGAACAAGCTCTGCTGTGCGAGAACAGTGCACACAGCTCTCGCTGTGTATGCTTCTGTTCATCTGTTTGCACTGTCCACAGCCCAACTGAGTTTTTCATTTGTCCTAGCAAGAAAACATGCTCCTGCAGCATTTCTCTGCTTCTCTCAGTGATTTCTGAGATTGTGATGCTAGGGTGTCTGCCTTCCATGTTTGCAGCAAGCGGAGCATGTGGGCTGCTGTCTGCTTGCTCTGTTTCCATGTTAGAAGCTGTCAAGTCGAACAAGCTCTGCTCTGCGAGAACAGTGCCCACAGCTCGCACTGTGTATGCTTCTGTTCAGCCCTTTGCCCTGTGCACAGCCCAAGTAAGGTTTTCATTGGTCCTTGCAAGAAAACATGATCCTGCAGCCGTTCTCGGCTTCTCTCAGTGATTTCTGAGATTATGATGCTGGGGTGTCTGTTTTCCATATTTGCAACAAGCAGAGCATGTGGGCTGCTGTCTGCTTGCTCTCTTTCCATGTTAGAAGCTGTCAAGTTGAACGAGCTCTGCTTTGCGAGAACAGTGCACACTGCCCTCACTGTGTGTGCTTCTGTTCATCGTTTTGCGCTGTGCACAGCCCAAGTGAGTTTTTCAATTATTCAAGCAAGCAAACATGCTCCTGCAGCATTTCTCTGCTTCTCTAAGTGATAGCTGAGATTCTGATACTGGTGTGTCTGTTTTCCATCTTTGCAAGAAGCAGAGAATGTAGGCTGAGGTCTGATTGTTCTGTTTCCATGTTAGAAGCTGTCAAGTTGAACAAGCTCTGCTCTGAGAGCACAGGGCACACAGCTCTCACTGCGTATGCTTCTGTTCATCGGTTTGCACTGCGCACAGCCCATTTGTGTTTTTCGTTGGTCCTAGCAAGAAAACATGCTCCTGCAGAATTTCTCTACTTCTCTCTGTGATTTCTGAGATTCTGATGCTAGGGTGTCTGTTTTCCATGTTTATAACAAGCAGAGCATGTGGGCTGCTGTCTGCTTGCTCTGTTCCCATGTTAGAAGCTGTCAAGTCGAACAAGCTCTGCTCAGCGAGAACCGTGCACACTGCTCTCACTGTGTATGCTTCTGTTCATCGGTTTGCATTGTTCACAGCCCAAGTGAGTTTTTCACTTTTTCAAGCAAGAAAGCACGCTCCTCCTGAATTTCTCTGCTTCTCTCAGGGATTTCTGAGATTCTGATGCTGGGGTGTCTGTTTTCCATGTTTGCAGCAAGCAGAGCATGTGGGTTCCTGTCTGCTTGCTCTCTTTCCATGTTAGAAGCTGTCAAGTTGAACAACCTCTGCTTTGCGAGAACAGAGCACACAGCTCTCACTGTGTATGCTTCTGTGTCGCAGTGTCCGAATCGCGTGTTAATCACGCTGCAATAGCTAGCTCCGTCCACTAAATGTCACTGCAGCAGCGTGTTCGGGCAAAGTGGCTAGCTAAGAAATCCTCCTTCTGCCCTGCGATGAGCACGGAGATGAAGCAATGGCGACCTCAGCAGTCAGAAGAAAGCCGGACTCTTGCAGGCAGGATTTAAATGAGGTTTACTGGAGGGGAGAGAGCCGGGAGCTCTGCCCCTGTGACCTGCTGCCCAGAAGAGACCCCGGGCCAGGGGTGCACGAGCTATTTAAAGTGGGGTGGAAACAGGGGTGGCTGACAACCGGTTCAGCCAGTCACGACAACGGGGGGTGTAACTGGGGGTGTAAACTTTACAGCAGGGGGCCAACCACACAAGATGGGAGGGAATTCCAAGCGCCCCAGCCTATCACTCGACCCCCTCCCTGGAGTTTTTCAGAAGCCAGGGAAGGTGTCCAAAGTGACAGACAGGTCGACCACGAGGAGTGGGGGAAGGGAGTGACAAAGACAGGAGCAAGGGAGGATTGATTGACAGCAAACGTCTGTTTAAGCAACCTAACTCATAAGGGGAAAACCAGTACAGAACACAGGGGTATACAGTGAACTAAATCATTACAAAAGTAACTCAAAAATTTTACAAAAACAACTTAATAACTTAATAAAACAATTCTTACACCACTACACTTCTGTTCATCTGTTTGCACTGTGCACAGCCCATTTGAGTTTTTCACTTTTTCAAGCAAGCAAACATGGTCCTGCAGAATTTCTCTGCTTCTCTCAGTGATTTCTCAGGTTCTGATGCTGGAGTGTCTGTGTTCCATGTTTGCAACAAGCAGACCATGTGGGCTGCTGTCTGCTTTCTGTGTTTCCCTGCTAGATGCTGTCAAGTTGAACAAGCTCTGATTTGCGAGAACAGTGCACACCACTCTCGCTATGTATTCTTCTGTTCATCCGTTTGCACTGTACACGGCCCATGTGTGTTTTTCATTTGTCCTAGCATGCAAACATGCTCCTGCAGCATTGCTCTGCTTCTCTCAGTTATTTCTGAGATTCTGATACTAGGACGTCTCTTTTCCTTCTTTGCAACAAGCAGAGAATGTGGGCTGAGTTCTGCTTGCTGTGTTTCCATCATAGAAGCTGTCAAGTTGAACAAGCTCTGCCCTGCGAGAACAGTGCACACAGCTCTCACTGTGTATGCTTCTGTTCATCCGATTCCACTGTGCACAGCTGTCTTGGTTTGGGGCAAATTTGGGAGAAAACTTCTGTATAGGATCCCTCTAAGGAAGCTAACTTAGGTGGCTCCTCCCTCTAACTAGTCTGGTAAAAAAAAAAAAACTTCTTTGGAGAAACGTGGAAAAAACTATTTTACTAAACAAATGTGCATACAAGTATAAAGAATGAATAATAAGAAACAATAAAACTTCTCCTTTTGAAGTGAGATGGCAAATTGAGAAAGTCTTTGCCGTAGGTGGAGCTCGGCTCTCTCTCTTTCTTTCAGTCTCTCAGTCTTTTCTTAGTCTCAGTCTTTCCGGCGCTGCTGGAAAATGCCGAGGTCCAGGCCCCGGTGGGCCGCAGGTGCAGCCCCCAGTGCTCCCTTGGGTTTTCAGTCCAGAGTAGGTTTAAACAGTTCTAAGAAAAAGGAAAAAAAAAAAACAGTCCAGGGAACTTCTCTGCCCTAGCTAGCTGAAACTAACTAAAATCAAAAAAAATCTCTGTCCTGCAGTCTCTCCAAGCCTCCGCCGAACACACCGTCCGGAGAAGAATGTGGAGGAGTCAGGCAGTTTTCTCAAAACAAACTCCGCGCTTCTCCTTGCTCTTAGAACCAATCTTAAAGGCACAGGACTCAATATACAGCACAAACAGAACAGACGATTGGGGATACAAGCATCATAAAGTTACCCTAGGACATTCCACCCCTTATCCCCATATCGTCAGTTTACTAAAACTAATATATACTCTAGCTCTAAACACACATATACATCTTTATAAAAACAATATGCAATATACAGTTATATACTATTCAGCACACAACGATAATCACACACGGTTCTCACCCAACAATCAAATCTCCCTGGGGTACACATCGTGTGGTTCCATCTTTCTGCATTACCTACTATGTGCAGCTTGGTCCCTGAGCAAAGACAATCCCACGGATGGGATCTTCTGTACTTGAAGCAGAATTGATCTAAACTGTCTTCCTTAACAAACTTTTTACATGTACTACTGGGACTTTCTTTTTATTTACTGTATGTAGGGGCTCAGATTGGGCAGGGCCTGCTCTGTTGGTGGAACTTCGGGTGTTAACTAACCAGGTGGCTTTTGCTAGATGCTGCTCCCAGTTTTTGAATGATCCCCCACCCAGTGCTTTCAGGGTGGTTTTTAGCAGTCTATTGTATTTTTCTACTTTCCCTGAAGCTGGTGCATGATAGGGGATGTGGTACACTCACTCAATGCTATGTTCTTTAGCTCAGTTGTTGATGAGGCTGTTCTTGGAATGAGTTCTATTGTCTGACTCAATCTTCTCAGGGGTACTATGCTTCTAAAGAACTTGTTTTTTAAGGCTTAGAATGGTGTTACGGGCAGTAGCATGAGGCACAGGGTAGGTCTCCAACCATCCCGTGGTGGCCTCTACTATTGTGAGCACATAGCGCTTGCTTTGGCGGGTTTGGGGAAGGGTGATGTAATTAATCTGCTAGGCTTCCCCATACTTATACTTGGACTATCGCCTGCTATACGATAGGGGCTTCACCCGCTTGGCCTGCTTGATGGCAGCACACGTCTCACAGTTATGGATAACTTGAGAAATACTGTTCATGGTTAGATTTACTCCTCGGTCTCGTGCCCACTTATAGGTGGCATCTCTACCCTGATGGCCTGAGGCATCATGGGCCTATTGAGCTAGAAACAACTTTCCTTTGTGTTGCCAATCTAAGTCTATCTTTGACACTTCTATTTTTGCAGCTTGATCTACCTGCTCGTTGTTCTGGTGCTCCTCATTAGCCCGACTCTTGGGGACATGGGCATTTACATGACGGACTTTGACAGGTAGCTTCTCTACCCGAGTGGCAATGTCCTTCCACTCATCTGCAGCTTAGATTGGCTTTCTCCTACGCTGCTAGTTGGCTTTTTTCCACTTCTCTAGCTATCCTCACAGAGCATTGGCTACTATTCACGAATCAGTGTAGAGGTAGAGCTTTGGCCACTTCTCTCTTTCAGCAATGTCTAGGGCCAGTTGAACAGCTTTGAGCTCAGCGAGTTGGCTTGACTCACTTTCTCTTTTAGTGGCTTGTGCAACTTGTCTTGTGGGGCTCTATACAGCTGCTTTCTACTTTCGTTTCATCCCAATGATGCGGCAGGAACTGTCAGTGAAAAGAGCATAGCGTGTTTCTTCTGCTGGCAGTTGGTTGTATGGTGGAGCTTCTTTAGCACGTGTTACTTGTTCCTGCTCCTCTTCATCTGTGAGATCAAAGTTTTCACTTTCTGGCTAGTTTGTAATTATTTCTAAAATCCCAGGGCGATTTGGGTTTCTAATGCGGGCGCGCTGAGTGATGAGGGCAATCTATTTGCTCCATGTGGCATTGGTGGCATGGTGAGTAGAGGGAACTTCTGCTTTGAACATCTGTCTCAGCACTGGTAGTCGAGGTGCTAGCAGGAGCTGTGTTTCGGTGCCTACTACTTCTGAGGCGGCTTGAACTCTTTCATAGGCGGCCAAGATTTCTTTCTCTGTTGGAGTATAGTTGGCTTCAGACTTTCTGTAGCTTCGACTCTAGAATCCTAGTGGTCGGCCCCGAGTCTCCCCAGGCACCTTTTGCCAAAGGCTCCAGGACAGACTATGGCTTCTGGCTGCTGAGTAGAGCACGTTCTTCACATCTGGTCCTGTCCTGACTGGGCTAAGGGCTACTGCATGAGCGATCTCCTGCTTGATCTGGGCAAAGGCTTGTTGCTGTTCAGGGCCCCAGTGGAAATTGTTCTTCTTGCGGGTGACTAGGTAGAGAGGGCTCACAATCTGGCTGTACTCAGGAATGTGCATCTTCTAGAAACCTATGGCGCCTAGGAAAGCTTGTGTTTCTTTTTTGTTGGTTGGTGGACACATTGCTGTGATCTTGTTGATGACTTCAGTGGGAATTTGACGCCTTCTATCGTGCTACTTTACTCTCAGGAACTGGATCTTACGAGCTGGCCCTTTAACTTTGCTCTTCTTGATAGCGAAACCAGCCTCCAGGAGGATCTGGATGATCTTCTCTCTTTTCTCAAACACTTCTATTGCTGTGTTTCCCCACACAATGATGTCATCAATGTACTGTAGATGTTCCGGAGCCTCACCCTTTTCCAGTGCAGCCTGGATCAGTCCATGGCAGATGGTGGGGCTGTGTTTCCACCCTTGAGGCAGTCGATTTTAGGTGTACTGCACTCCTCTCCATGTGAAGGCAAACTGAGGCCTGCAATCTGCAGCTAGAGGAATGGAGAAAAATGCATTAGCAATGTCAATTGTGGCGTACCATTTTGCTGCCTTGGACTCCAGCTCGTACTGGAGTTCCAGCATGTCCGGCACAGCAGCGCTCAATGGTGGAGTTACTTCATTCAAGGCACGATAGTTCACAGTCAATCTCTATTCTCTATCAGACTTGCGCACAGGCTAGATGGGGCTGTTGAAGGGTGAGTGGGTTTTGCTGACCACTCCTTGGCTCTCTAGCTCACGGATCATCTTGTGGATGGGGATCACAGCATCTCGAGTTGTTCTGTACCGTCGGCGATGCACTATTGAAGTGGCAATTGGCACTTGTTGCTCTTCCACTTTCAGAAGACCTACAGCAGATGGGTTCTCTGATAGTCTAGGCAAGGTATTCAACTGCTTAACATCCTTTGTCTTTACAGCTGCTATCCCGAATGCCTACTTAAATCTCTTTGGGTCTTTGAAATATCTATTTCGGAGGAAGTCTATGCCCAAAATGCATGGGGCTTCTGGGCCAGTCACAATAGGGTGTCTCTTCTACTCATTTCTAGTTAAGCTCACATTAGCCACTACTAAAGTAAAATCTTGTGAACCCCCTGTCACTTCAGTAATGGAAACAGATTTTTCCCCCACATGTCTTGATGGGAGTATTGTGCACTGTGCTCCAGTGTTAACTAAGGCCTCATATTTTTGTGGTTCTGATGTGCTAGGCTAACGAATCTACACAGTTTAAAAAACACGGTTTTCCCTAGCCTCTACTTGGCTAGAGGCAGGGCCCCTCTAAGCCTGATTATCTTTTTTTTCCCTGGGTAACTGGAGCTGCTTCCTTCTTGCTGGAACTTCCTCTCACAGTTTTGCCATCTAACAGTTCATGCAGCTGTTGTGTCATAGCATCAGTAGATTCTCTATCTCATCTTTTCATGTTTTCTCTACATTCACGCAGGAGGACCCACAGCTTAGCCCGTGGGATGCCTTTTCCTTTTTTATCTAGGGAACGTTTGCGTGTGGTGCCAGAGCTTCTAACGTATTGCAGAGATCTGGAGAATGTTCTCTTTGATTTCTTTGAGATTCTCTTCTACTTTGTCTGCTAATCCCCGCACCTGTGTTTCCAGAGCTGCAATTTTTGCATGTGTTGGACCATGCACAGCATCTGCATATGTTCGGAGCTTCTTTGCTATATCAAGCACGGTCTCCGCTGTCTCATCCCGCTTCATTATTGCTAAAGCAGAGGAGTATTCTTGTGGCCCAAGTCGTACAAGTTTTCGCCACATCACAGGTGTACATGGTACCAGGTCGGGGTTTCTAGTGTTGATGTCATCTGAGAAGACAATCTCTGCTACTGCCATTTCCTTTAAGCGCTGAATCTCTTGTTCAATGGTTTTCCACTGGGTTTGCTGCATATAGAGATCGTCAGCACACAGATATCTTTGTGCCACACTTCTCAGGACCTGTTCCCAGAGACTGCAAGGACTAGCCTCTCTCATCATTTCTTGGTCAATAACTGGATCATGTGATAGGGATCCCAGATGTCTTGCTTCAGTGCCATCCAGTATCGTAGCCTCGCCTGCAGCATCCTAAAGACGGACTAACTAACTAATTATAGATTCATCAGATTGTTGAGTATAATCCTTTCTTAGGCCACGAAGGTCCTTCAGGGAAAAGGACTCAATAGTATCTCCTGCTCTTGTAGCAGTTGGTCGGGCTCTTGATGTTGTAGCAGCTGGTTGGGCTCCTGATGTTGTAGCAGCTGGTTGGGCTTTCGATTGTGTGCCAGTTGGTTGGGCTTGCAATTTTGTACCAGTTGGTTCGGCTTCTGATTGTGTATCATCAGTTGCTTCACTTTCTGATTGTGTGTCAGGTGGTTTGACTACTGACTGGGTGTCAGGAGGCATTGAGGATCCTTCACTTGAATTATCGTCTACTGGTTGATCGGTTTTGTCCGTGTGCTTCTTTCCTTTCTTTACTGCAGCAACTGCCGGTGTCTTAGCCTCACTGTCTGGTTTAGCTGCAGCCTGAATAGCTGTGGGATTGGCTGCAGCCTGAGTGACTGATTTATCTCCCTGCTCCCTTGCTTCTATCTGCTGCTCTACAGTGTTAAGCAGTGTGTGACTCATTTTAGAAAAGCTATAAACTATATAGAGGAAGGTCACCAGGTGAAGTACCAGGGAGGTGGGGTCTTTAACATTCAGGAGACCCTGAACCTTCTCTAAAAGCGATGTAACTGACTCAAAAGAGAAGAAGGAAAGAAGAGGCTGAAGAGCCTCATCCCCTACTCCTCCTCTAACAAACTGGGTGCAATTGTTGATAAATCTCCAAAACATGCTACTGGAACTAGGACGCAGGGCAGGAAGAAAAAACCATAAACCGAACATACCTAGAACAAACTCCAGTATCTTTATAAGCTTCTTGTAAGCCATAATCACTGAACTTAGCAAAATAACTATTTTAAATTGTGCATCCCTAGTGTAAAAGCTGTATGTTAGGGACAATATTGGAGCTATTTCTGGGTAAGAAAACAAACTTAGGGACCAGAAAGGTATTAAGATCTCAAAAAAGCCTAGGGAACAGAAATGCAGAAAAGACTCCATTCTAAGAGACATTAGGAATTCAAGAAGCAACATGGCCACTATTTAATCCCCACTTAAGGGACAAACAAACAAACAAAAAAAAGCAGTTAATAATAATCACAAGTTTTTTCTACTTTCTCGTGCCCCACGTTGGGCTCCAATCAGCAGTATGTCCTGGTTTGGGGCAAATTTGGGAGAAAACCTCTGTATAGGATCCCTCTAAGGAAGCAAACCCAGGTGGCCCCTCCCTCTAACCAGTCTGGTAAAAAAAAAAAACCTCTTTGGAGAAAAGTGGAAAAAACTATTTTACTAAACAAATGTGCATACAAGTATAAAGAATGAATAATATGAAACAATAAAACTTCTCCTTCTGAAGTGAGATGGCAAATTGAGAAAGTCCTTGACGTAGGTGGAGCTCGGCTCTCTCTCTCTCTCTCAGTCTCTCAGTCTTTCCTCAGTCCCAGTCCCTCCGGCGCTGCTGGAAAATGCCGAGGTTCAGGCCCCGGTGGGCCGCAGGTGCAGCCCCCAGTGCTCCCCTGGGTTTTCAGTCCAGAGCAGGTTTAAACAGTTCCAAGAAAAAGGAAAAAAAAAAACAGTCCAGGGAACTTCTCTGCCCTAGCTAGCTGAAACTAACTAAAAGCAAAAAAATTCTCTGTCCTGCAGTCTCTCCAAGCCTCCGCCGAACACACCATCCGGAGAAGAATGTGGAGGAGTCAGGCAGTTTTCTCGAAACAAACTCCGCGCTTCTCCTTGCTCTTAGAACCAATCTTAAAGGCACAGGACTCAATATACAGCACAAACAGAACAGACGATTGGGGATACAAGCATCATAAAGTTACCCTAGGACAACAGCCCAAGTAAGTTTTCCATTTGTCCTAGCAAGAAAACATGCTCCTGCAGAATTTCTCTGCTTCTCTCAGTGATTTCTGAGATTCTGATGCTAGGGTGTCTGTTTTCCATGTTTATAACAAGCAGAGCATGTGGGCTGCTGTCTGCTTGCTCTCTTTCCATGTTAGAAGCTGTCAAGTTGAACAAGCTCTGCTTTGCGAGAACAGTGCACACTGCTCTCGCTGTGTATGCTTCTTTTCATCCGTTTGCACTGTGCATGGCCCATGTGAGTTTTTCATTTGTCCTAGGAAGCAAACATGCTCCTGCAGCATTTCTCTGCTTCTCTCAGTGATTTCTGAGATTCTGATGCTAGGGCATCTGTTTTCCATGTTTGCAACAAGGAGAGAAAGTGGGCTGCTATATGCTTGCGCTGTTTCCGTGTTAGAAGCCGTCAATTTGAACAAGGTCTTCTGTGCGAGAACTATGCACACAGCTCTCGCTGTGTATGCTTCTGTTCATCGTTTTGCGCTGCGCACAGCCCAAGTGAGTTTTTCACTTGTTCAAGCAAGCAAAAATGCTCCTGCAGCATTTCCCTACTTCTCTCAGTGATTTCTGGGATTCTGATGCTAGGGTGCCTGTTTTCCACATTTGCAGCAGGCAGAGCATGTGGATTGCTGTCTGCTTGCTCTGTTTCCATGTTAGAAGCTGTCAAGTCGAACAAGCTCTGCTCTGCGAGAACAGTGCACACTGCTCTCACTGTGTATGCTTCTGTTCATCCGTTTGCACTGTGCACAGCCCGAGTAAGGTTTTCATTTGTCCTAGCAAGAAAACAGGCTCTCGCAGTATTTCTGTGCTTCTCGCAGTGATTTCTGTGATTCTGATGATGGGGCGTCTGTTTTCCACGTTTGCAGCAAGCAGAGCATGATGGTTGCTCTCTGCTTGCTCTGTTTCCATGTTAGAAGCTGCCAAGTCAAACAAGCTCGGCTCTGCGAGAACAGTGCCCACAGCTCTCACTGTGTATGCTTCTGTTCATCTGTTTGCACAGTGCACAGCCCATTTGAGTTTTTCATATATCCTTGCAAGCAAACATGCTCCTGCAGCATTGCTCTGCTTCTCTCTGTGATTTCTGAGATTCTCATGCTAGGGTGTCTGTTTTCCATGTTTATAGCAAGCAGAGCATGTGGGCTGCTGTCTGCTTGCTGTGGCTCCATGTTAGAGGGTGTCAATTTGAACAAGCTCTGCTTCGCGAGAACAGTGCACACTGCTCTCGGTATGTATGCTTCTGTTCATCTGTTTGCGCTGTGCACAGCCCAAGTAAGTTTTTCACTTTTTCAAGCAAGCAAGCATGGTCCTGCAGCATTTCTCTGCTTCGCTCAGTGATTTCTGAGATTCTGATACTAGGGTGACTGTTTTCCATCTTTGCAACACGCAGAGAATGTAGGCTGAGGTCTGCTTGCTGTGTTTCCATGTTAGAAGCTGTCAAGGTGAACACGCTCTGCTTTGCGAGAACCATACACACAGCTCTCACTGTGTTTGCTTCTGTTCATCTGTTTGCACTGCGCACAGCCCATTTGTGTTTTTCGTTGGTCCTAGCAAGAAAACACGCTCCTGCAGCATTTCTCTACTTCTCTGTGATTTCTGAGATTCTGATGCTAGGGTGTCTGTTTTCCATGTTTATAACAAGCAGAGCATGTGGGCTGCTGTCTGCTTGCTCTCTCTCCATGTTAGAAACTGGCAAGTTGAACAAGCTCTGCTTTGCGAGAACAGTGCACACTGCTCTCGCTGTGTATGCTTCTTTTCATCCGTTTGCACTGTGCATGGCCCATGTGAGTTTTTCATTTGTCCTAGGAAGCAAACATGCTCCTGCAGCAGTTCTCTGCTTCTCTCAGTGATTTCTGAGATTCTGATGCTAGGGCATCTGTTTTCCATGTTTGCAACAAGGAGAGAAAGTGGGCTGCTATATGCTTGCGCTGTTTCCATGTTAGAACCTGTCAATTTGAACAAGGTCTTCTGTGCGAGAACCATGCACACAGCTCTCACTGTGTATGCTTCTGTTCATCCGTTTGCACTGTGCACAGCCCATTTGAGTTTTTCATTTGTCCCAGCAAGCAAACATGGTCCTGCAGCATTTCTCTGCTTCTCTCAGTGATTTCTCAGATTCTGATCCTTGGGCGTCTGTTTTCCATGTTTATAACAAGCAGAGAATGTGGTCTGCTGTCTGCTTGCTCTCTTTCCATGTTAGAAGCTGTCAAGTTGAACAAGCTCTGCTTTGCGAGAACAGTGCACACTGCTCTCGCTGTGTATGCTTCTTTTCATCCGTTGCACTGTGCACAATCCAAGTGAGTTTTTCACTTTTTCAAGCAAGCAAACGTGCTCCTGCAGCATTTCTCTGCTTCTCTCAGTGATTTCTGAGATTATGATGCTGGGGTGTCTGTTTTCCATGTTCGCAACAAGCAGAGCATGTGGGCTGCTGTCTGCTTGCTCTCTTTCCATGTTAGAAGCTGTCAAGTTGAACAAGCTCTGCTCTGCGAAGACAGTGCACACTGCCCTCGCTGTGTATGCTTCTGTTCATCGGTTTGAGCTGTGCCCAGCACAAGTGAGTTTTTCAATTTTTCAAGCAAGTAAACATGCTCCTGCAGCATTTCTCTGCTTCTCTCAGTGATTTCTGAGGTTCCGATGCTAGGGTGTCTGTTTTCCTTCTTTGCAACAAGCAGAGCATGTGGGCTGCTGTCTGCTTGCTCTGTTTCCATGTTAGAAGCTGTCAAGTTAAACAAGCTCTGCTTTGCGAGGACAGGGCACACAGCTCTCACTGTGTATGCTTCTGTTCATCTGTATGCACTGTGCACAGCCCATTTGTGTTTTTCATTGGTCCTAGCAAGAAAACATGCTCCTGCAGAATTTCTCTGCTTCTCTCTGTGATTTCTGAGATTCTGTTGCTAGGGTGTCTGTTTTCCATGTTTATAACAAGCAGAGCATGTGGGCTGCTGTCTGCTTGCTCTCTGTGTCTGGTTCCGTCCCGCACCGGGCGGGAGATGACCTCGGGCTAGCTCGGGTCAGCCCAGGCACAGAATGGTCCCAGTTCGTTTCGGTTTTTCGGCTCGGCAGCCTAACCCCCAAAAGTGTGACAGCAAAGCAGCAGAAGAGATAAGGCTGGCTCTCAGCTTAGCAGATTAAAAGATGTTTATTAGCTCCAGAGTTGAGGAGCAGAGAGGTTGAGAGTGAGGTGCTGAGAGATGTTGCTGAGAGGCTGAGAGAGCTCTGAGAGAGAGTTTTTTCCTCCCTCCTGCCCCCTATAAGCGGGGGAGGGGTTTCAGGGAGGATACTACAAAACCACGAATCAGGGGTTTCAGGGGGTAACAAGGTGTGCCCACCCCCAAGCCTCGGACCACTAAAATCCAAAGCTAAAGGAATTCCCCCCGGGGGGCCTATCACCTGAAGCCTTCTCCCTGAGATTTCGCAATCTTGGGAGGGCTCCTGGAGAAACAGGCTGCCCCAGAGCAAGGGGGGTGGGAGGACACAAATCACCTCATTATACAGACAACACAAAAGGGATACAGAATTGGGGATACAGTGAAATGAACCATTACATAAACTTCTTATAAAGACCTAATAAAACAGTTCTGCACCACTACAGCTCTCTTTCCATGTTAGAAGCTGTCAAGTTGAACAAGCTCTGCTTTGCGAGAACAGTGCACACTGCTCTCGCTGCGTATGCTTCTTTTCATCCGTTTGCACTGTGCATGGCCCATGTGAGTTTTCCATTTGTCCTAGGAAGCAAATATGCTACTGCAGCATTTCTCTGCTTCTCTCAGTGATTTCTGAGATTCTGATGCTAGGGCATCTGTTTCCCATGTTTGCAACAAGCAGAGAATGTGGGCTGCTATATGCTTGCTCTGTTTCCATGTTAGAAGCTGTCAATTTGAACAAGGTCTTCTGTGCGAGAACCATGCACACAGCTCTCGCAGTGTATGCTGCTGTTCATCGGTTTGCACAGTGCACAGCCCAAGTGAGTTTTTCACTTTTTCAAGCAAGCAAATATGCTCCTGCAGCATTTCTCTGCTTCTCTCAGTGATTTCTGAGATTATGATCCTGGGGCGTCTGTTTTCCATGTTTGCAACAAGCAGAGAATGTGGGCTGCTGTCTGCTTGCTCTCTTTCCATGGTAGAAGCTGTCAAGTTGAACAAGCTCTGCTTTGCGAAGACAGTGCCCACTGCCCTCGCTGTGTATGCTTCTGTTCATCGGTTTGCACTGTGCACAGCCCAAGTAAGTTTTTCACTTTTTCCAGCAAGCAAACATGGTACTGCAGCATTTCTCTGCTTCTCTCAGAGATTTCTGAGATTCTGATGCTGGGGAGTCTGTTTACCAGGTTTGCAACAAGCGGAGAATGTTGGCTGCTGTCTGCTTGCTGTGTTTCCTTGTTAGAAGCTGTCAAGTTGAACAAGCTCTGCTTTGCGAGAACAGTGCCCCCCGCTCCCGCTGTGTATGCTTCTGTTCAACGGTTTGCACTGTGCACAGCCCATGTGAGTTTTTCAATTTTTCAAGCAAGCAAACATGCTCCTGCAGCATTTCTCTGCTTCTCTCAGTGATTTCTGTGATTCTGATGTTGGGGTGTCTGTTTTCCATGTTTGCAGCAAGCAGAGCATGTGGGGTGCTGTCTGCTTGCTCTCTTTCCATGTTAGAAGCTGTCAAGTTGAACAACCTCTGCTTTGCGAGAACAGTGCACACAGCTCTCACTGTGTATGCTTCTGTTCATCCGTTTGCACTGTGCACAGCCCAAGTAAGTTTTCCATTTGTCCTTGAAAGAAAACATGCTCCTGCAGAATTTCTCTGCTTCTCTCAGTGATTTCTGTGATTCTGATGCTAGGGATTCTGCCTTCCATGTTTGCAACAAGCAGAGCATGTGGGCTGCTGTCTGCTTGCTGTGTTTCCATGTTAGAAGCTGTCAAGTTGAACAAGCTCTGCTTTGCGAGAACAGTGCACACTGCTCTCACTGTGTTTGCTTCTGTTCATCGGTTTGAGCTGTGCACAGCCCATTTGAGTTTTTCAATTTTTCAAGCAAGCAAACATGCTCCTGCAGCATTTCTCTGCTTCTCTCAGTGATTTCTGAGGTTCTGATGCTAGGGTGTCTGTTTTCCTTCTTTGCAACAAGCAGAGCATGTGGGCTGCTGTATGCTTGCTCTCTTTCCATGTTAGAAGCTGTCAAGTTGAACAAGCTCTGCTCTGCGAGAACGGTGCACTCCGCTCTTGCTCTGTATGCTTCTGTTCATACGTTTGCACTGTACACGGCCTCTGTGTGTTTTTCATTTTTCCTAGCAAGCAAACGTGCTCCTGCAGAATTTCTCTGCTTCTCTCGGTGATTTCTGAGGTTCTGATGCTAGCGTGTCTGTTTTCCTTCCTTGCAACAAGCAGAGCATGTGGGCTGCTGTCTGCTTGCTGTGTTTCCATGTTAGAAGCTGTCACGTTGAACAAGCTCTGCTTTGCGAGAACAGGGCACACAGCTCTCACTGTGTATGCTTCTGTTCATCTGTATGCACTGTGCACAGCCCAAGTAAGGTTTTCATTGGTCCTAGCAAGAAAACATCCTCCTGCAGCATTTCTCTGCTTCTCTCGGTGATTTCTGAGATTCTCATGCTTGGGTGTCTGCCTTCCGTGTTATAACAAGCAGAGCATGTGGGCTGCTGTCTGCTTGCTCTCTTTCCATGTTAGAAGCTGGCAAGCTGAACAAGCTCTGCTTTGCGAGAACAGTGCACACTGCTCTCGCTGTGTATGCTTCTTTTCATCCGTTTGCACTGTGCATGGCGCATGTGAGTTTTTCATTTGTCCTAGGAAGCAAACATGCTCCTGCAGCATTTCTCTACTTCTCTCAGTGATTTCTGAGATTCTGATGCTAGGGTGTCTGTTTTCCATGTTTATAACAAGCAGAGCATGTGGGCTGCTGTCTGCTTGCTCTCTTTCCATGTTAGAAGCTGGCAAGCTGAACAAGCTCTGCTTTGCGAGAACAGTGCACACTGCTCTCGCTGTGTATGCCTCTTTTCATCCGTTTGCACTGTGCATGGCCCATGTGAATTTTTCATTTGTCCTAGGAAGCAAACATGCTCCTGCAGCATTTCTCTGCTTCTCTCACTGATTTCTGAGATTCTGATGCTAGGGTGTCTCTTTTCCATGTTTGCAGCAAGCAGAGCATGTGGGCTGCTGTCTGCTTGCTGTGTTTCCATGTTAGAAGCTGTCAAGGTGAACAAGCTCTGCTTCGCGAGAACAGTGCACACTGCTCTCGCTATGTATGCTTCTGTTCATCTGTTTGCACTGTGCACAGCCCAAGTAAGGTTTTCACTTTTTCAAGCAAGCAATCATGGCCCTGCAGCATTTCTATGCTTCGCTCAGTGATTTCTGAGATTCTGATACTAGGGTGTCTGTTTTCAATCTTTGCAACACGCAGAGAATGTAGGCTGAGGTCTGCTTGCTGTGTTTCCATGTTAGAAACTGTCAAAGTGAACAAGCTCTGCTTTGCCAGAACCATACACACAGCTCTCACTGTGTTTGCTTCTGTTCATTGTTTTGCGCTGTGCACGGCCCAAGTGATTTTTTCACTTTTTCAAGCAAGAAAACATGCTCCTGCAGCATTTCTCTACTTCTCTCTGTGATTTCTGAGATTCTGATGCTAGGGTGTCTCTTTTCCACGTTTGCAGCAAGCAGAGCATGTGGACTGCTGTCTGCTCGCTCTCTTTCCATGTTAGAAGCTGTCAAGTCGTACAAGCTGTTTTTTGCGAGAACGGTGCACACAGCTCGCACTGTCTATGCTTCTGTTCATCCGTTTGCACTGCGCACAGCCCAAGTAAGGTTTTCATTTGTCCTAGCAAGAAAACATGCTCCCGCAGCATTTCTCTGCTCCTCTCAGTGATTTCTGTGATTATGATGCTGGGGCGTCTGTTTTCCATGTTTGCAGCAAGCAGAGCAGGTGGGTCGCTGTCTGCTTCCTCTGATTCCATGTTAGAAGCTGTCAAGTTGATCAAGCTCTTCTCTGCGAGCACAGCGCACACAGCTCTCACTGTGTATTCTTCTGTTCATCTGTTAGCACTGTGCACAGCCCATTTGAGTTTTTCATTTGTCCTAGTAAGCAAACATGCTCCTGCAGAATTTCTCTGCTTCTCTCAGTGATTTCTGAGGTTCTGACGCTAGCGTGTCTGTTTTCCTTCCTTGCAGCAAGCAGAGCATGTGGGCTGCTGTCTGCTTGCTGTGTTTCCATGTTAGAAGCTGTCAAGTTGAACAAGCTCTGCTTTGCGAGAACAGTGCACACTGCTCTCGCTGTGTATGCTTCTGTACATCGGTTTGCACTGTGCACAACCCAAGTGAGTTTTTCCCTTTTTCAAGCAGGCAAACATGGTCCTGCAGCATTTCTCTGCTTCTCTCAGTGATTTCTGAGGTTCTGATGCTAGGGTGTCTGTTTTCCTTCTTTGCAACAAGCAGAGCATGTGGGCTGCTGTATGCTTGCTCTCTTTCCATGTTAGAAGCTGTCAAGTTGAACAAGCTCTGCTCTGCGAGAACGGTGCACTCCGCTCTTGCTCTGTATGATTCTGTTCATACGTTTGCACTGTACACGGCCTATGTGTGTTTTTCATTTTTCCTAGCAAGCAAACATGCTCCTGCAGCATTTCTCTGCTTCTCTCAGTGATTTCTGTGGTTCTGACGCTAGCGTGTCTGTTTTCCTTCCTTGCAGCAAGGAGAGCATGTGGGCTGCTGTCTGCTTGCTGTGTTTCCATGTTAGAAGCTGTCAAGTTGAACAAGCTCTGGTCTGCAAGAACCATGCACGCAGCTCTCACTGCGTATGCTTCTGTTCAAAGGTTTGCGCTGCGCAGAGCCCAAGTGAGTTTTTTACTTTTTCAAGCCAGGAAACATGCTCCTGCAGCATTTCTTGGCTTCTCACAGTGATTTCTGAGGTTCTGATACTAGGGTGTCTGTTTTCCTTCTTTGCAGCAAGCAGAGCATGTGGGCTGCTGTCTGCTTGCTCT
Organism: Delichon dasypus; assembly: GCA_037837765.1. Taxonomy (NCBI): domain Eukaryota; kingdom Metazoa; phylum Chordata; class Aves; order Passeriformes; family Hirundinidae; genus Delichon; species Delichon dasypus. The sequence continues at coordinate 322,667 of JBBAXF010000045.1, forward strand.
GTTTCCATATTAGAAGCTGTCAAGTTGAACAAGCTCTGCTTTGTGAGAACAGTGCACACTGCTCTCACTGTGTTTGCTTCTGTTCATCGGTTTGAGCTGTGCTCAGCCCATTTGAGTTTTTCAATTTTTCAAGCAAGCAAACATGCTCCTGCAGCATTTCTCTGCTTCTCTCAGTGATTTCTGAGATTATGATGCTGGGGTGTCTGTTTTCCATATTTGCAACAAGCAGAGCATGTGGGCTGCTGTCTGCTTGCTCTCTTTCCATGTTAGAAGCTGCCAAGTTGAACAAGCTCTGCTCTGCGAGAACAGTGCACACAGTTCTTACTGTGTATGCTTCTGTTCATCGGTTAGCACGGTGCACAGCCCATTTGAGTTTTTCATTTGTCCCAGCAAGCAAACATGCTCCTGCAGCATTTCTCGGCTTGTCTCAGTGATTTCTGAGATTATGATGCTGGGGTGTCTGTTTTCCACATTTGCAGCAAGCAGAGCATGTGGATTGCTGTCTGCTTTCTCTGTTTCCATGTTAGAAGCTGTCAAGTCGAACAAGCTCTGCTCTGCGAGAACAGTGCCCACAGCTCTCACTGTGTATGCTTCTGTTCATCGGTTTGCGCTGTGCACAACCCAAATGTGTTTTTCAGTTTTTCAAGCAAGAAAACATGCTCCTCCAGAATTTCTCTGCTTCTCTCTGTGATTTCTGAGATTCTGATACTGGTGTATCTGTTTTCCATCTTTGCAACAAGCAGAGAATGTAGGCTGAGGTCTGATTGCTCTGTTTCCATGTTAGAAGCTGTCAAGTTGAACAAGCTCTGCTTTGCGAGAACATTGCACACTGCACTCACTGTGTATGCTTCTGTTCATCGGTTTGCGCTGTGCACAGCCCAAGTGAGTTTTTCCCTTTTTCAAGCAGGCAAACATGGTCCTGCAGGATTTCTCTGCTTCTCTCTGTGATTTCTGAGATTGTGATGCTGGGGTGTGTGTTCGCCCCATTTGCAGCAAGCAGAGCATGTGGGTTCCTGACTGCTTGCTGTGTTTCCATGTTAGAAGGTGTCAAGTTGAACAAGCTCTGCTCTGAGAGCACAGGGCACACAGCTCCCACTGTGTATGCTTCTGTTCATCTGTTTGCACTGTCCACAGCCCAAGTGAGTTTTTCATTTGTCCTAGCAAGCAAACATGCTCCTGCAGCATTTCTCTGCTTCTCTCAGTGATTTCTGAGATTCTGATGCCGGGGTGCCTGTTTTCCACATTTGCAGCAAGCAGAGCATGTGGATTGCTGTCTGCTTGCTGTGTTTCCATGTTAGAAGCTGTCAAGTTGAACAAGCTCTGCTGTGCGAGAACAGTGCACACAGCTCTCGCTGTGTATGCTTCTGTTCATCTGTTTGCACTGTCCACAGCCCAAGTGAGTTTTTCACTTTTTTAAGCAAGCAAACATGGTCCTGCAGAATTCTCTATTTCTCTCAGTGATTTCTGAGATTCTGATGCTGGGGTGCCTGTTTTCCATGTTTGCAGCAAGCAGAGCGTGTGGGTTTCTGTCTGCTTGCTGTGTTTCCATGTTAGAAGCTGTCAAGTTGAACAAGCTCTGCTTTTCGAGAGCAGTGCACACTGCTCTCGCTGCGTATGCTTCTTTTCATCCGTTTGCACTGTGCATGGCCCATGTGAGTTTTCCATTTTTCCTAGGAAGCAAATATGCTACTGCAGCATTTCTCTGCTTCTCTCAGTGATTTCTGAGATTCTGATGCTAGGGCATCTGTTTCCCATGTTTGCAACAAGCAGAGAATGTGGGCTGCTATATGCTTGCTCTGTTTCCATGTTAGAAGCTGTCAATTTGAACAAGGTCTTCTGTGCGAGAACCATGCACACAGCTCTCGCAGTGTATGCTGCTGTTCATCGGTTTGCACAGTGCACAGCCCAAGTGAGTTTTTCACTTTTTCAAGCAAGCAAATATGCTCCTGCAGCATTTCTCTGCTTCTCTCAGTGATTTCTGAGATTATGATCCTGGGGCGTCTGTTTTCCATGTTTGCAACAAGCAGAGAATGTGGGCTGCTGTCTGCTTGCTCTCTTTCCATGGTAGAAGCTGTCAAGTTGAACAAGCTCTGCTTTGCGAAGACAGTGCCCACTGCCCTCGCTGTGTATGCTTCTTTTCATCCGTTTGCACTGTGCATGGCCCATGTGAGTTTTTCATTTGTCCTAGGAAGCAAACTTGCTCCTGCAGCATTTCGCTGCTTCTCTCAGTGATTTCTGAGTTTCTGACGCTAGGGCATCTGTTTTCCATGTTTGCAACAACCCGAGCATCTGGGCTGCTGTCTGCTTGCTCTCTTTCCATGTTAGAAGCTGTCAAGTCGAACAAGCTCTGCTCTGCGAGAACAGTGCACACAGCTCTCACTGTGTATCCTTCTGTTCATCCGTTAGCACTGTGCACAGCCCAAGTAAGTTTTTCACTTTTTCCAGCAAGCAAACATGGTACTGCAGCATTTCTCTGCTACTCTCAGTGATTTCTGAGATTCTGATGCTGGGGTGTCTGTTTTCCACATTTGCAGCAAGCAGGGCATGTGGATTGCTGTCTGCTTGCTGTGTTTCCTTGTTAGAAGCTGTCAAGTTGAACAAGCTCTGCTTTGCGAGAACAGTGCCCACAGCTCTCACTGTGTATGCTTCTGTTCATCGGTTTGGACTGTGCACAGCCCAAGTGAGTTTTTCACTTTTTCAAGCAAGCAAAAATGCTCCTGCATCATTTCCCTACTTCTCTCAGTGATTTCTGGGATTCTGATGCTAGGGTGTCTGTTTTCCACATTTGCAGCAAGCAGGGCATGTGGATTGCTGTCTGCTTGCTGTGTTTCCTTGTTAGAAGCTGTCAAGTTGAACAAGCTCTGCTCTGCGAAAACAGTGCCCTCAGCTCTCACTGTGTATGCTTCTGTTCATCCGTTTGCACTGTGCACAGCCCAAGTAAGGTTTTCATTTGTCCTAGCAAGAAAACAGGCTCACCGCAGCATTTCTCTGCTTCTCGCACTGATTTCTGTGATTCTGATGATGGGGCGTCTGTTTTCCACGTTTGCAGCAAGCAGAGCATGTTCGTTGCTCTCTGCTTGCTCTGTTTCCATGTTAGAAGCTGCCAAGTCGAACAACCTCTGCTCTGCGAGAACAGTGCCCCCCGCTCCCGCTGTGTATGCTTCTGTTCAACGGTTTGCACTGTGCACAGCCCATGTGAGTTTTTCGTTGGTCCTAGCAAGCAAACATGCTCCTGCAGCATTTCTCTGCTTCTCTCAGTGATTTCTGTGATTCTGATGTTGGGGTGTCTGTTTTCCATGTTTGCAGCAAGCAGAGCATGTGGGGTGCTGTCTGCTTGCTCTCTTTCCATGTTAGAAGCTGTCAAGTTGAACAACCTCTGCTTTGCGAGAACAGTGCACACAGCTCTCACTGTGTATGCTTCTGTTCATCCGTTTGCACTGTGCACAGCCCAAGTAAGTTTTCCATTTGTCCTTGAAAGAAAACATGCTCCTGCAGAATTTCTCTGCTTCTCTCAGTGATTTCTGAGGTTCTGATGCTAGGGTGTCTGTTTTCCTTCTTTGCAACAAGCAGAGCATGTGGGCTGCTGTATGCTTGCTCTCTTTCCATGTTAGAAGCTGTCAAGTTGAACAAGCTCTGCTCTGCGAGAACAGTGCACACTGCTCTCACTGTGTTTGCTTCTGTTCATCGGTTTGAGCTGTGCAAAGCCCAAGTGAGTTTTTCAATTTTTCAAGCAAGCAAACATGCTCCTGCAGCATTTCTCTGCTTCTCTCAGTGATTTCTGAGATTCTGATGCCGGGGTGTCTGTTTTCCACATTTGCAGCAAGCAGAGCATGTGGATTGCTGTCTGCTTGCTCTGTTTCCATGTTAGAAGCTGTCAAGTCGAACAAGCTGTTTTTTGCGAGAACGGTGCACACAGCTCGCACTGTCTATGCTTCTGTTCATCCGTTTGCACTGCGCACAGCCCAAGTAAGGTTTTCATTTGTCCTAGCAAGAAAACATGCTCCCGCAGCATTTCTCTGCTCCTCTCAGTGATTTCTGTGATTATGATGCTGGGGCGTCTGTTTTCCATGTTTGCAGCAAGCAGAGCAGGTGGGTCGCTGTCTGCTTGCTCTGATTCCATGTTAGAAGCTGTCAAGTTGATCAAGCTCTGCTCTGCGAGCACAGCGCACACAGCTCTCACTGTGTATGCTTCTGTTCATCTGTTAGCACTTTGCACAGCCCATTTGAGTTTTTCATTTGTCCTAGTAAGCAAACATGCTCCTGCAGAATTTCTCTGCTTCTCTCAGTGATTTCTGAGGTTCTGATGCTAGCGTGTCTGTTTTCCTTCCTTGCAACAAGCAGAGCATATGGGCTGCTGTCTGCTTGCTGTGTTTCCATGTTAGAAGCTGTCAAGTTGAACAAGCTCTGCTTTGCGAGAACAGTGCACACTGCCCTCGCTGTGTATGCTTCTGTACATCGGTTTGCACTGTGCACAACCCAAGTGAGTTTTTCCCTTTTTCAAGCAGGCAAACATGGTCCTGCAGCATTTCTCTGCTTCTCTCAGTGATTTCTGAGGTTCTGATGCTAGGGTGTCTGTTTTCCTTCTTTGCAACAAGCAGAGCATGTGGGCTGCTGTATGCTTGCTCTCTTTCCATGTTAGAAGCTGTCAAGTTGAATAAGCTCTGCTCTGCGAGAACGGTGCACTCCGCTCTTGCTCTGTATGCTTCTGTTCATACGTTTGCACTGTACACGGCCTATGTGTGTTTTTCATTTTTCCTAGCAAGCAAACATGCTCCTGCAGCATTTCTCTGCTTCTCTCAGTGATTTCTGTGGTTCTGACGCTAGCGTGTCTGTTTTCCTTCCTTGCAGCAAGCAGAGCATGTGGGCTGCTGTCTGCTTGCTGTGTTTCCATGTTAGAAGCTGTCAAGTTGAACAAGCTCTGGTCTGCAAGAACCATGCACGCAGCTCTCACTGCGTATGCTGCTGTTCAAAGGTTTGCGCTGTGCAGAGCCCAAGAGAGTTTTTTACTTTTTCAAGCCAGGAAACATGCTCCTGCAGCATTTCTTGGCTTCTCACAGTGATTTCTGAGGTTCTGATACTAGGGTGTCTGTTTTCCTTCTTTGCAGCAAGCAGAGCATGTGGGCTGCTGTCTGCTTGCTCTGTTTCCATATTAGAAGCTGTCAAGTTGAACAAGCTCTGCTTTGCGAGAACAGTGCACACTGCTCTCACTGTGTTTGCTTCTGTTCATCGGTTTGAGCTGTGCTCAGCCCATTTGAGTTTTTCAATTTTTCAAGCAAGCAAACATGCTCCTGCAGCATTTCTCTGCTTCTCTCAGTGATTTCTGAGATTATGATGCTGGGGTGTCTGTTTTCCATATTTGCAACAAGCAGAGCATGTGGGCTGCTGTCTGCTTGCTCTCTTTCCATGTTAGAAGCTGCCAAGTTGAACAAGCTCTGCTCTGCGAGAACAGTGCACACAGTTCTTACTGTGTATGCTTCTGTTCATCGGTTAGCACGGTGCACAGCCCATTTGAGTTTTTCATTTGTCCCAGCAAGCAAACATGCTCCTGCAGCATTTCTCGGCTTGTCTCAGTGATTTCTGAGATTATGATGCTGGGGTGTCTGTTTTCCACATTTGCAGCAAGCAGAGCATGTGGATTGCTGTCTGCTTTCTCTGTTTCCATGTTAGAAGCTGTCAAGTCGAACAAGCTCTGCTCTGCGAGAACAGTGCCCACAGCTCTCACTGTGTATGCTTCTGTTCATCGGTTTGCGCTGTGCACAACCCAAATGAGTTTTTCAGTTTTTCAAGCAAGAAAACATGCTCCTCCAGAATTTCTCTGCTTCTCTCTGTGATTTCTGAGATTCTGATACTGGTGTATCTGTTTTCCATCTTTGCAACAAGCAGAGAATGTAGGCTGAGGTCTGATTGCTCTGTTTCCATGTTAGAAGCTTTCAAGTTGAACAAGCTCTGCTTTGCGAGAACATTGCACACTGCACTCACTGTGTATGCTTCTGTTCATCGGTTTGCACTGTGCACAGCCCAAGTGAGTTTTTCACATTTTGAAGCAAGCAAACATGGTCCTGCAGCATTTCTCTGCTTCTCTCAGTGATTTCTGAGATTGTGATGCTAGGGTGTCTGCCTTCCATGTTTGCAGCAAGCGGAGCATGTGGGCTGCTGCCTGCTTGCTCTCTTTCCATGTTAGAAGCTGTCAAGTTGAACGAGCTGTGCTTTGCGAGAACAGTGCACACTGCTCTCACTGTGTTTGCTTCTGTTCATCGGTTTGCACTGTGCACAGCCCAAGTGAGTTTTTCACATTTTGAAGCAAGCAAACATGGTCCTGCAGCATTTCTCTGCTTCTCTCAGTGATTTCTGAGATTGTGATGCTAGGGTGTCTGCCTTCCATGTTTGCAGCAAGCGGAGCATGTGGGCTGCTGTCTGCTTGCTGTGTTTCCATGTTAGAAGCTGTCAAGTTGAACAAGCTCTGCTGTGCGAGAACAGTGCACACAGCTCTCGCTGTGTATGCTTCTGTTCATCTGTTTGCACTGCGCACAGCCCAAGTGAGGTTTTCATTTGTCCTTGCAAGGAAACATGCTCCTGCAGCATTTCTCTGCTTCTCTCAGTGATTTCTGAGATTATGATGCTGGGGTGCCTGTTTTCCATGTTTGCAGCAAGCAGAGCATGTGCGTTGCTGTCTGCTTCCTGTGTTTCCATGTTAGAAGCTGTCAGGTTGAACAAGCTGTGCTGTGCGAGAACAGTGCACACTGCTCTCGCTATGTATGCTTCTGTTCATCCGTTTGCACTGTACACGGCCCATGAATGTTTTCCATTTGTCCTAGCAAGCAAACATGCTCCTGCAGCATTGCTCTGCTTCTCTCAGTGATTTCTGAGATTCTGAAACTAGGGTGTCTGTTTTCCTTCTTTGCAACAAGCAGAGAATGTGGGCTGAGGTCTCCTTGCTGTGTTTCCATCTTAGAAGCTGTCAAGTTGAACAAGCTCTGCTCTGCGAGAACAGTGCACACAGCTCTCACTGTGTATGCTTCTGTTCATCCGTTTGCACTGTGCACAGCCCAAGTAAGTTTTCCATTTGTCCTTGAAAGAAATCATGCTCCTGCAGAATTTCTCTGCTTCTCTCAGTGATTTCTGTGATTCTGATGCTAGGGATTCTGCCTTCCATGTTTGCAACAAGCAGAGCATGTGGGCTGCTGTCTGCTTGCTGTGTTTCCATGTTAGAAGCTGTCAAGGTGAACAAGCTCTGCTTCGCGAGAACAGTGCACACTGCTCTCGCTATGTATGCTTCTGTTCATCTGTTTGCACTGTGCACAGCCCAAGTAAGGTTTTCACTTTTTCAAGCAAGCAATCATGGTCCTGCAGCATTTCTATGCTTCGCTCAGTGATTTCTGAGATTCTGATACTAGGGTGTCTGTTTTCCATCTTTGCAACACGCAGAGAATGTAGGCTGAAGTCTGCTTGCTGTGTTTCCATGTTAGAAGCTGTCAAGGTGAACACGCTCTGCTTTGCGAGAACCATACACACACCTCTCACTGTGTTTGCTTCTGTTCATTGGTTTGCGCTGTGCACAGCCCAAGCGAGGTTTTCATTTGTCCTAGCAAGAAAACATGCTCCCGCAGCATTTCTCTGCTCCTCTCAGTGATTTCTGAGATTATGATGCTGGGGCGTCTGTTTTCCACATTTGCAGCAAGCAGAGCATGTGGGCTGCTGTCTGCTTGCTGTGTTTCCATGTTAGAAGCTGTCAAGTTGAACAAGCTCAGCTTTGCGAGAACAGTGCACACTGCTCTCACTGTGTTTGCTTCTGTTCATTGGTTTGAGCTGTGCTCAGCCCATTTGAGTTTTTCAATTTTTCAAGCAAGCAAACATGCTCCTGCAGCATTTCTCTACTTCTCTCAGTGATTTCTGAGGTTCTGATGCTAGGGTGTCTGTTTTCCATCTTTGCAACAAGCAGAGCATGTGGGCTGCTGTATGCTTGCTCTCTTTCCATGTTAGAAGCTGTCAAGTCGAACAAGCTCTGCTCTGCGAGAACACTGTACAGAGCTCCCACTGTGTATGCTTCTGTTCATCGGTTTGCACTGTGCAAAACCCAAGTGTGTTTTTCCCTTTTTCAAGCAGGCAAACATGGTCCTGCAGGATTTCTCTGCTTCTCTCTGTGATTTCTGAGATTGTGATGCTGGGGTGTGTGTTCGCCCCATTTGCAGCAAGCAGAGCATGTGGGTTCCTGACTGCTTGCTGTGTTTCCATGTTAGAAGGTGTCAAGTTGAACAAGCTCTGCTCTGAGAGCACAGGGCACACAGCTCCCACTGTGTATGCTTCTGTTCATCTGTTTGCACTGTCCACAGCCCAAGTGAGTTTTTCATTTGTCCTAGCAAGCAAACATGCTCCTGCAGCATTTCTCTGCTTCTCTCAGTTATTTCTGAGATTCTGATGCCGGGGTGCCTGTTTTCCACATTTGCAGCAAGCAGAGCATGTGGATTGCTGTCTGCTTGCTGTGTTTCCATGTTAGAAGCTGTCAAGTTGAACAAGCTCTGCTGTGCGAGAACAGTGCACACAGCTCTCGCTATGTATGCTTCTGTTCATCTGTTTGCACTGTCCACAGCCCAACTGAGTTTTTCATTTGTCCTAGCAAGAAAACATGCTCCTGCAGCATTTCTCTGCTTCTCTCAGTGATTTCTGAGATTGTGATGCTAGGGTGTCTGCCTTCCATGTTTGCAGCAAGCGGAGCATCTGGGCTGCTGTCTGCTTGCTCTGTTTCCATGTTAGAAGCTGTCAAGTCGAACAAGCTCTGCTCTGCGAGAACAGTGCCCACAGCTCGCACTGTGTATGCTTCTGTTCAGCCCTTTGCCCTGTGCACAGCCCAAGTAAGGTTTTCATTGGTCCTTGCAAGAAAACATGATCCTGCAGCCGTTCTCGGCTTCTCTCAGTGATTTCTGAGATTATGATGCTGGGGTGTCTGTTTTCCATATTTGCAACAAGCAGAGCATGTGGGCTGCTGTCTGCTTGCTCTCTTTCCATGTTAGAAGCTGTCAAGTTGAACGAGCTCTGCTTTGCGAGAACAGTGCACACTGCCCTCACTGTGTGTGCTTCTGTTCATCGTTTTGCGCTGTGCACAGCCCAAGTGAGTTTTTCAATTATTCAAGCAAGCAAACATGCTCCTGCAGCATTTCTCTGCTTCTCTAAGTGATAGCTGAGATTCTGATACTGGTGTGTCTGTTTTCCATCTTTGCAAGAAGCAGAGAATGTAGGCTGAGGTCTGATTGTTCTGTTTCCATGTTAGAAGCTGTCAAGTTGAACAAGCTCTGCTCTGAGAGCACAGGGCACACAGCTCTCACTGCGTATGCTTCTGTTCATCGGTTTGCACTGCGCACAGCCCATTTGTGTTTTTCGTTGGTCCTAGCAAGAAAACATGCTCCTGCAGAATTTCTCTGCTTCTCTCTGTGTTTTCCGAGATTCTGATGCTAAGGTGTCTGTTTTCCATGTTTATAACAAGCAGAGCATGTGGGCTGCTGTCTGCTTGCTCTCTTTCCAAGTTAGAAGCTGTCAAGTTGAACAAACTCTGTTTTGCAAGAACAGTGCACACTGCTCTCGCTATGTATGCTTCCGTTCATCTGTTTGCGCTGTGCACAGCCCAAGTGAGTTTTTCATTTGTCCTAGCAAGAAAACATGATCCTGCAGCATTTCTCGGCTTCTCTCAGTGATTTCTGAGATTCTGATGCTGGGGTGTCTGTTTTCCATGTTTACAGCAAGCAGAGCATGTGGGCTGCTGTCTGCTTGCTCTCTTTCCATGTTAGAAGCTGTCAAGTTGAACAAGCTCTGCTTTGCGAGAACAGTGCCCACAGCTCTCACTGTGTGTGCTTCTGTGTCGCAGTGTCCGAATCGCGTGTTAATCACGCTGCAATAGCTAGCTCAGTCCACTAGATGTCACTGCAGCAGCGTGTTAGGGCAAAGTGGCTAGCTAAGAAAGCCTCCTTCTGCCCTGCGATGGGCACGGAGATGAAGCAATGGCGATCTCAGCAGTCAGAAGAAAGCCGGACCCTTGCAGGCAGGATTTAAATGAGGTTTATTGGAGAGGAGAGAGCCGGGAGCTCTGCCCCTGTGACCTGCTGCCCAGAAGAGACCCCGGGCCAGGGGTGCACGAGCTTTTTAAAGTGGGGTGGAAACAGGGGTGGCTGACAACCGGTTCAGCCAGTCACGACAACGGGGGATGTAACTGGGGGTGTAAACTTTACGACAGGGGGCCAACCACACAAGATGGGAGGGAATTCCAAGGGCCCCAGCCTATCACTCGACCCCCTGCCTGGAATTTTCCAAAAGCCAGGGAAGGTGTCCAAAGTGACAGACAGGTCGAACACGAGGAGTGGGGGAAGGGAGTGACAAAGTCAGGTGCAGGGGAGGATTGATTGACAGAAAACGTCTGTTTAAGCAACCTAACTCATAAGGGGAAAACCAGTACAGAACACAGGGGTATACAGTGAACTAAATCATTACAAAATTAACTCAAAAATCTTACAAAAATAACTTAATAACTTAGTAAAACAATTCTCACACTATTACACTTCTGTTCATCGGTTTGCACTGTGCACAGCCCATCTGAGTTTTTCATTTGTTCTAGCAAGCAAACATGCACCTGCAGCATTTCTCTGCTTCTCTCAGTGATTTCTGAGATTATGCTGCTAGGGCATCTGTTTTTCATGTTTGCAACAAGCAGAGAATGCGGGCTGAGGTCTGCTTGCTCTCTTTCCATCTTAGAAGCTGTAAAGTTGAACAAGCTCTGCTCTGCGAGAACAGTGCACACAGTTCTCACTGTGTATGCTTCTGTTCATCGGTTTGCACTGTGCACAGCCCAAGTAAGGTTTTCATTTGTCCTAGCAAGAAAACATGCTCCTGCAGAATTTCTCTGCTTCTCTCAGTGATTTATGAGATTCTGATGCTAGGGTGTCTCTTTTCCATGTTTATAACAAGCAGAGCATGTGGGCTGCTGTCTGCTTGCTCTCTTTCCCTGTTAGAAGCTGGCAAGCTGAACAAGCTCTGCTTTGCGAGAACAGTGCACACTGCTCTCGCTGTGTATGCTTCTTTTCATCCGTTTGCACTGTGCATGGCCCATGTGACTTTTTCATTTGTCCTAGGAAGCAAACATGCTCCTGCAGCATTTCTCTGCTTCTCTCAGTGATTTCTGAGATTCTGATGCTAGGGCATCTGTTTTCCATGTTTGAAACAAGGAGAGAAAGTGGGCTGCTATATGCTTGCGCTGTTTCCGTGTTAGAAGCTTTCAATTTGAACAAGGTCTTCTGTGCGAGAACCATGCACACAGCTCTCGCTGTGTATGCTTCTGTTCATCGTTTTGCGCTGCTCACAGCCCAAGTGAGTTTTTCACTTGTTCAAGCAAGCAAAAATGCTCCTGCAGCATTTCCCTACTTCTCTCAGTGATTTCTGGCATTCTGATGCTAGGGTGTCTGTTTTCCACATTTGCAGCAAGCAGAGCATGTGGATTGCTGTCTGCTTGCTCTGTTCCCATGTTAGAAGCTGTCAAGTCGAACAAGCTCTGCTCTGCGAGAACCGTGCACACTGCTCTCACTGTGTATGCTTCTGTTCATCTGTTTGCACAGTGCACAGCCCATTTGAGTTTTTCATATATCCTTGCAAGCAAACATGCTCCTGCAGCATTGCTCTGCTTCTCTCTGTGATTTCTGAGATTCTCATGCTAGGGTGTCTGTTTTCCATGTTTATAGCAAGCAGAGAATGTGGGCTGCTGTCTGCTTGCTCTCTTTCCATGTTAGAAGCTGTCAAGTTGAACAAGCTCTGCTATGCGAGAACAGTGCACACTACTCTCACTGTGTATGCTTCTGTTCATCGGTTTGCATTGTTCAGAGCCCAAGTGAGTTTTTCACTTTTTCAAGCAAGAAAGCACGCTCCTCCTGAATTTCTCTGCTTCTCTCAGGGATTTCTGAGATTCTGATGCTGGGGTGTCTGTTTTCCATGTTTGCAGCAAGCAGAGCATGTGGGTTCCTGTCTGCTTGCTCTCTTTCCATGTTAGAAGCTGTCAAGTTGAACAACCTCTGCTTTGCGAGAACAGAGCACACAGCTCTCACTGTGTATGCTTCTGTGTCGCAGTGTCCGAATCGCGTGTTAATCACGCTGCAATAGCTAGCTCCGTCCACTAGATGTCACTGCAGCAGCGTGTTCGGGCAAAGTGGCTAGCTAAGAAATCCTCCTTCTGCCCTGCGATGAGCACGGAGATGAAGCAATGGCGACCTCAGCAGTCAGAAGAAAGCCGGACTCTTGCAGGCAGGATTTAAATGAGGTTTACTGGAGGGGAGAGAGCCGGGAGCTCTGCCCCTGTGACCTGCTGCCCAGAAGAGACCCCGGGCCAGGGGTGCACGAGCTATTTAAAGTGGGGTGGAAACAGGGGTGGCTGACAACCGGTTCAGCCAGTCACGACAACAGGGGGTGTAACTGGGGGTGTAAACTTTACAGCAGGGGGCCAACCACACAAGATGGGAGGGAATTCCAAGCGCCCCAGCCTATCACTCGACCCCCTCCCTGGAGTTTTCCAGAAGCCAGGGAAGGTGTCCAAAGTGACAGACAGGTCGACCACGAGGAGTGGGGGAAGGGAGTGACAAAGAGGAGCAAGGGAGGATTGATTGACAGCAAACGTCTGTTTAAGCAACCTAACTCATAAGGGGAAAACCAGTACAGAACACAGGGGTATACAGTGAACTAAATCATTACAAAAGTAACTCAAAAATTTTACAAAAACAACTTAATAACTTAATAAAACAATTCTCACACCACTACACTTCTGTTCATCTGTTTGCACTGTGCACAGCCCATTTGAGTTTTTCACTTTTTCAAGCAAGCAAACATGGTCCTGCAGAATTTCTCTGCTTCTCTCAGTGATTTCTCAGGTTCTGATGCTGGAGTGTCTGTGTTCCATGTTTGCAACAAGCAGACCATGTGGGCTGCTGTCTGCTTTCTGTGTTTCCCTGCTAGATGCTGTCAAGTTGAACAAGCTCTGATTTGCGAGAACAGTGCACACCACTCTCGCTATGTATTCTTCTGTTCATCCGTTTGCACTGTACACGGCCCATGTGTGTTTTTCATTTGTCCTAGCATGCAAACATGCTCCTGCAGCATTGCTCTGCTTCTCTCAGTTATTTCTGAGATTCTGATACTAGGACGTCTCTTTTCCTTCTTTGCAACAAGCAGAGAATGTGGGCTGAGTTCTGCTTGCTGTGTTTCCATCATAGAAGCTGTCAAGTTGAACAAGCTCTGCCCTGCGAGAACAGTGCACACAGCTCTCACTGTGTATGCTTCTGTTCATCCGATTCCACTGTGCACAGCTGTCTTGGTTTGGGGCAAATTTGGGAGAAAACTTCTGTATAGGATCCCTCTAAGGAAGCAAACTTAGGTGGCTCCTCCCTCTAACTAGTCTGGTAAAAAAAAAAAAACTTCTTTGGAGAAACGTGGAAAAAACTATTTTACTAAACAAATGTGCATACAAGTATAAAGAATGAATAATAAGAAACAATAAAACTTCTCCTTTTGAAGTGAGATGGCAAATTGAGAAAGTCTTTGCCGTAGGTGGAGCTCGGCTCTCTCTCTTTCTTTCAGTCTCTCAGTCTTTTCTTAGTCTCAGTCTTTCCGGCGCTGCTGGAAAATGCCGAGGTCCAGGCCCCGGTGGGCCGCAGGTGCAGCCCCCAGTGCTCCCTTGGGTTTTCAGTCCAGAGTAGGTTTAAACAGTTCTAAGAAAAAGGAAAAAAAAAAAAACAGTCCAGGGAACTTCTCTGCCCTAGGTAGCTGAAACTAACTAAAATCAAAAAAAATCTCTGTCCTGCAGTCTCTCCAAGCCTCCGCCGAACACACCGTCCGGAGAAGAATGTGGAGGAGTCAGGCAGTTTTCTCAAAACAAACTCCGCGCTTCTCCTTGCTCTTAGAACCAATCTTAAAGGCACAGGACTCAATATACAGCACAAACAGAACAGACGATTGGGGATACAAGCATCATAAAGTTACCCTAGGACATTCCACCCCTTATCCCCATATCGTCAGTTTACTAAAACTAATATATACTCTAGCTCTAAACACACATATACATCTTTATAAAAACAATATGCAATATACAGTTATATACTATTCAGCACACAACGATAATCACACACGGTTCTCACCCAACAATCAAATCTCCCTGGGGTACACATCGTGTGGTTCCATCTTTCTGCATTACCTACTATGTGCAGCTTGGTCCCTGAGCAAAGACAATCCCACGGATGGGATCTTCTGTACTTGAAGCAGAATTGATCTAAACTGTCTTCCTTAACAAACTTTTTACATGTACTACTGGGACTTTCTTTTTATTTACTGTATGTAGGGGCTCAGATTGGGCAGGGCCTGCTCTGTTGGTGGAACTTCGGGTGTTAACTAACCAGGTGGCTTTTGCTAGATGCTGCTCCCAGTTTTTGAATGATCCCCCACCCAGTGCTTTCAGGGTGGTTTTTAGCAGTCTATTGTATTTTTCTACTTTCCCTGAAGCTGGTGCATGATAGGGGATGTGGTACACTCACTCAATGCTATGTTCTTTAGCTCAGTTGTTGATGAGGCTGTTCTTGGAATGAGTTCTATTGTCTGACTCAATCTTCTCAGGGGTACTATGCTTCTAAAGAACTTGTTTTTTAAGGCTTAGAATGGTGTTACGGGCAGTAGCATGAGGCACAGGGTAGGTCTCCAACCATCCCGTGGTGGCCTCTACTATTGTGAGCACATAGCGCTTGCTTTGGCGGGTTTGGGGAAGGGTGATGTAATTAATCTGCTAGGCTTCCCCATACTTATACTTGGACTATCGCCTGCTATACGATAGGGGCTTCACCCGCTTGGCCTGCTTGATGGCAGCACACGTCTCACAGTTATGGATAACTTGAGAAATACTGTTCATGGTTAGATTTACTCCTCGGTCTCGTGCCCACTTATAGGTGGCATCTCTACCCTGATGGCCTGAGGCATCATGGGCCTATTGAGCTAGAAACAACTTTCCTTTGTGTTGCCAATCTAAGTCTATCTTTGACACTTCTATTTTTGCAGCTTGATCTACCTGCTCGTTGTTCTGGTGCTCCTCATTAGCCCGACTCTTGGGGACATGGGCATTTACATGACGGACTTTGACAGGTAGCTTCTCTACCCGAGTGGCAATGTCCTTCCACTCATCTGCAGCTTAGATTGGCTTTCTCCTACGCTGCTAGTTGGCTTTTTTCCACTTCTCTAGCTATCCTCACAGAGCATTGGCTACTATTCACGAATCAGTGTAGAGGTAGAGCTTTGGCCACTTCTCTCTTTCAGCAATGTCTAGGGCCAGTTGAACAGCTTTGAGCTCAGCGAGTTGGCTTGACTCACTTTCTCTTTTAGTGGCTTGTGCAACTTGTCTTGTGGGGCTCTATACAGCTGCTTTCTACTTTCGTTTCATCCCAATGATGCGGCAGGAACTGTCAGTGAAAAGAGCATAGCGTGTTTCTTCTGCTGGCAGTTGGTTGTATGGTGGAGCTTCTTTAGCACGTGTTACTTGTTCCTGCTCCTCTTCATCTGTGAGATCAAAGTTTTCACTTTCTGGCTAGTTTGTAATTATTTCTAAAATCCCAGGGCGATTTGGGTTTCTAATGCGGGCGCGCTGAGTGATGAGGGCAATCTATTTGCTCCATGTGGCATTGGTGGCATGGTGAGTAGAGGGAACTTCTGCTTTGAACATCTGTCTCAGCACTGGTAGTCGAGGTGCTAGCAGGAGCTGTGTTTCGGTGCCTACTACTTCTGAGGCGGCTTGAACTCTTTCATAGGCGGCCAAGATTTCTTTCTCTGTTGGAGTATAGTTGGCTTCAGACTTTCTGTAGCTTCGACTCTAGAATCCTAGTGGTCGGCCCCGAGTCTCCCCAGGCACCTTTTGCCAAAAACTCCAGGACAGACTATGGCTTCTGGCTGCTGAGTAGAGCACGTTCTTCACATCTGGTCCTGTCCTGACTGGGCTAAGGGCTACTGCATGAGCGATCTCCTGCTTGATCTGGGCAAAGGCTTGTTGCTGTTCAGGGCCCCAGTGGAAATTGTTCTTCTTGCGGGTGACTAGGTAGAGAGGGCTCACAATCTGGCTGTACTCAGGAATGTGCATCTTCTAGAAACCTATGGCGCCTAGGAAAGCTTGTGTTTCTTTTTTGTTGGTTGGTGGACACATTGCTGTGATCTTGTTGATGACTTCAGTGGGAATTTGACGCCTTCTATCGTGCTACTTTACTCTCAGGAACTGGATCTTACGAGCTGGCCCTTTAACTTTGCTCTTCTTGATAGCGAAACCAGCCTCCAGGAGGATCTGGATGATCTTCTCTCTTTTCTCAAACACTTCTATTGCTGTGTTTCCCCACACAATGATGTCATCAATGTACTGTAGATGTTCCGGAGCCTCACCCTTTTCCAGTGCAGCCTGGATCAGTCCATGGCAGATGGTGGGGCTGTGTTTCCACCCTTGGGGCAGTCGATTTTAGGTGTACTGCACTCCTCTCCATGTGAAGGCAAACTGAGGCCTGCAATCTGCAGCTAGAGGAATGGAGAAAAATGCATTAGCAATGTCAATTGTGGCGTACCATTTTGCTGCCTTGGACTCCAGCTCGTACTGGAGTTCCAGCATGTCCGGCACAGCAGCGCTCAATGGTGGAGTTACTTCATTCAAGGCACGATAGTTCACAGTCAATCTCTATTCTCTATCAGACTTGCGCACAGGCTAGATGGGGCTGTTGAAGGGTGAGTGGGTTTTGCTGACCACTCCTTGGCTCTCTAGCTCACGGATCATCTTGTGGATGGGGATCACAGCATCTCGAGTTGTTCTGTACCGTCGGCGATGCACTATTGAAGTGGCAATTGGCACTTGTTGCTCTTCCACTTTCAGAAGACCTACAGCAGATGGGTTCTCTGATAGTCTAGGCAAGGTATTCAACTGCTTAACATCCTTTGTCTTTACAGCTGCTATCCCGAATGCCTACTTAAATCTCTTTGGGTCTTTGAAATATCTATTTCGGAGGAAGTCTATGCCCAAAATGCATGGGGCTTCTGGGCCAGTCACAATAGGGTGTCTCTTCTACTCATTTCTAGTTAAGCTCACATTAGCCACTACTAAAGTAAAATCTTGTGAACTTCTTGTTACTTCAGTAATGGAAACAGATTTTTCCCCCACATGTCTTGATGGGAGTATTGTGCACTGTGCTCCAGTGTTAACTAAGGCCTCATATTTTTGTGGTTCTGATGTGCTAGGCTAACGAATTTACACAGTTTAAAAAACACGGTTTTCCCTAGCCTCTACTTGGCTAGAGGCAGGGCCCCTCTAAGCCTGATTATCTTTTTTTTCCCTGGGTAACTGGAGCTGCTTCCTTCTTGCTGGAACTTCCTCTCACAGTTTTGCCATCTAACAGTTCATGCAGCTGTTGTGTCATAGCATCAGTAGATTCTCTATCTCATCTTTTCATGTTTTCTCTACATTCACGCAGGAGGACCCACAGCTTAGCCCGTGGGATGCCTTTTCCTTTTTTATCTAGGGAACGTTTGCGTGTGGTGCCAGAGCTTCTAACGTATTGCAGAGATCTGGAGAATGTTCTCTTTGATTTCTTTGAGATTCTCTTCTACTTTGTCTGCTAATCCCCGCACCTGTGTTTCCAGAGCTGCAATTTTTGCATGTGTTGGACCATGCACAGCATCTGCATATGTTCGGAGCTTCTTTGCTATATCAAGCACGGTCTCCGCTGTCTCATCCCGCTTCATTATTGCTAAAGCAGAGGAGTATTCTTGTGGCCCAAGTCGTACAAGTTTTCGCCACATCACAGGTGTACATGGTACCAGGTCGGGGTTTCTAGTGTTGATGTCATCTGAGAAGACAATCTCTGCTACTGCCATTTCCTTTAAGCGCTGGATCTCTTGTTCAATGGTTTTCCACTGGGTTTGCTGCATATAGAGATCGTCAGCACACAGATATCTTTGTGCCACACTTCTCAGGACCTGTTCCCAGAGACTGCAAGGACTAGCCTCTCTCATCATTTCTTGGTCAATAACTGGATCATGTGATAGGGATCCCAGATGTCTTGCTTCAGTGCCATCCAGTATCGTAGCCTCGCCTGCAGCATCCTAAAGACGGACTAACTAACTAATTATAGATTCATCAGATTGTTGAGTATAATCCTTTCTTAGGCCACGAAGGTCCTTCAGGGAAAAGGACTCAATAGTATCTCCTGCTCTTGTAGCAGTTGGTCGGGCTCTTGATGTTGTAGCAGCTGGTTGGGCTCCTGATGTTGTAGCAGCTGGTTGGGCTTTCGATTGTGTGCCAGTTGGTTGGGCTTGCAATTTTGTACCAGTTGGTTCGGCTTCTGATTGTGTATCATCAGTTGCTTCACTTTCTGATTGTGTGTCAGGTGGTTTGACTACTGACTGGGTGTCAGGAGGCATTGAGGATCCTTCACTTGAATTATCGTCTACTGGTTGATCGGTTTTGTCCGTGTGCTTCTTTCCTTTCTTTACTGCAGCAACTGCCGGTGTCTTAGCCTCACTGTCTGGTTTAGCTGCAGCCTGAATAGCTGTGGGATTGGCTGCAGCCTGAGTGACTGATTTATCTCCCTGCTCCCTTGCTTCTATCTGCTGCTCTACAGTGTTAAGCAGTGTGTGACTCATTTTAGAAAAGCTATAAACTATATAGAGGAAGGTCACCAGGTGAAGTACCAGGGAGGTGGGGTCTTTAACATTCAGGAGACCCTGAACCTTCTCTAAAAGCGATGTAACTGACTCAAAAGAGAAGAAGGAAAGAAGAGGCTGAAGAGCCTCATCCCCTACTCCTCCTCTAACAAACTGGGTGCAATTGTTGATAAATCTCCAAAACATGCTACTGGAACTAGGACGCAGGGCAGGAAGAAAAAACCATAAACCGAACATACCTAGAACAAACTCTAGTATCTTTATAAGCTTCTTGTAAGCCATAATCACTGAACTTAGCAAAATAACTATTTTAAATTGTGCATCCCTAGTGTAAAAGCTGTATGTTAGGGACAATATTGGAGCTATTTCTGGGTAAGAAAACAAACTTAGGGACCAGAAAGGTATTAAGATCTCAAAAAAGCCTAGGGAACAGAAATGCAGAAAAGACTCCATTCTAAGAGACATTAGGAATTCAAGAAGCAACATGGCCACTATTTAATCCCCACTTAAGGGACAAACAAACAAACAAAAAAAAGCAGTTAATAATAATCACAAGTTTTTTCTACTTTCTCGTGCCCCACGTTGGGCACCAATCAGCAGTATGTCCTGGTTTGGGGCAAATTTGGGAGAAAACCTCTGTATAGGATCCCTCTAAGGAAGCAAACCCAGGTGGCCCCTCCCTCTAACCAGTCTGGTAAAAAAAAAAAACCTCTTTGGAGAAAAGTGGAAAAAACTATTTTACTAAACAAATGTGCATACAAGTATAAAGAATGAATAATATGAAACAATAAAACTTCTCCTTCTGAAGTGAGATGGCAAATTGAGAAAGTCCTTGCCGTAGGTGGAGCTCGGCTCTCTCTCTCTCTCTCAGTCTCTCAGTCTTTCCTCAGTCCCAGTCCCTCCGGCGCTGCTGGAAAATGCCGAGGTTCAGGCCCCGGTGGGCCGCAGGTGCAGCCCCCAGTGCTCCCCTGGGTTTTCAGTCCAGAGCAGGTTTAAACAGTTCCAAGAAAAAGGAAAAAAAAAAAACAGTCCAGGGAACTTCTCTGCCCTAGCTAGCTGAAACTAACTAAAAGCAAAAAAATTCTCTGTCCTGCAGTCTCTCCAAGCCTCCGCCGAACACACCATCCGGAGAAGAATGTGGAGGAGTCAGGCAGTTTTCTCGAAACAAACTCCGCGCTTCTCCTTGCTCTTAGAACCAATCTTAAAGGCACAGGACTCAATATACAGCACAAACAGAACAGACGATTGGGGATACAAGCATCATAAAGTTACCCTAGGACAACAGCCCAAGTAAGTTTTCCATTTGTCCTAGCAAGAAAACATGCTCCTGCAGAATTTCTCTGCTTCTCTCAGTGATTTCTGAGATTCTGATGCTAGGGTGTCTGTTTTCCATGTTTATAACAAGCAGAGCATGTGGGCTGCTGTCTGCTTGCTCTCTTTCCATGTTAGAAGCTGTCAAGTTGAACAAGCTCTACTTTGCGAGAACAGTGCACACTGCTCTCGCTGTGTATGCTTCTTTTCATCCGTTTGCACTGTGCATGGCCCATGTGAGTTTTTCATTTGTCCTAGGAAGCAAACATGCTCCTGCAGCATTTCTCTGCTTCTCTCAGTGATTTCTGAGATTCTGATGCTAGGGCATCTGTTTTCCATGTTTGCAACAAGGAGAGAAAGTGGGCTGCTATATGCTTGCGCTGTTTCCGTGTTAGAAGCCGTCAATTTGAACAAGGTCTTCTGTGCGAGAACTATGCACACAGCTCTCGCTGTGTATGCTTCTGTTCATCGTTTTGCGCTGCGCACAGCCCAAGTGAGTTTTTCACTTGTTCAAGCAAGCAAAAATGCTCCTGCAGCATTTCCCTACTTCTCTCAGTGATTTCTGGGATTCTGATGCTAGGGTGCCTGTTTTCCACATTTGCAGCAAGCAGAGCATGTGGATTGCTGTCTGCTTGCTCTGTTTCCATGTTAGAAGCTGTCAAGTCGAACAAGCTCTGCTCTGCGAGAACAGTGCACACTGCTCTCACTGTGTATGCTTCTGTTCATCCGTTTGCACTGTGCACAGCCCGAGTAAGGTTTTCATTTGTCCTAGCAAGAAAACAGGCTCTCGCAGTATTTCTGTGCTTCTCGCAGTGATTTCTGTGATTCTGATGATGGGGCGTCTGTTTTCCACGTTTGCAGCAAGCAGAGCATGATGGTTGCTCTCTGCTTGCTCTGTTTCCATGTTAGAAGCTGCCAAGTCGAACAAGCTCGGCTCTGCGAGAACAGTGCCCACAGCTCTCACTGTGTATGCTTCTGTTCATCTGTTTGCACAGTGCACAGCCCATTTGAGTTTTTCATATATCCTTGCAAGCAAACATGCTCCTGCAGCATTGCTCTGCTTCTCTCTGTGATTTCTGAGATTCTCATGCTAGGGTGTCTGTTTTCCATGTTTATAGCAAGCAGAGAATGTGGGCTGCTGTCCGCTTGCTCTCTTTCCATGTTAGAAGCTGTCAAGTTGAACAAGCTCTGCTTCGCGAGAACAGTGCACACTACTCTCACTGTGTATGCTTCTGTTCATCGGTTTGCATTGTTCACAGCCCAAGTGAGTTTTTCACTTTTTCAAGCAAGCAAACATGCTCCTCCTGAATTTCTCTGCTTCTCTCAGGGATTTCTGAGATTCTGATGCTGGGGTGTCTGTTTTCCATGTTTGCAGCAAACAGAGCATGTGGGTTGCTGTCTGCTTGCTCTCTTTCCATGTTAGAAGCTGTCAAGTTGAACAACCTCTGCTTTGCGAGAACAGGGCACACAGCTCTCACTGTGTATGCTTCTGTGTCGCAGTGTCCGAATCGCGTGTTAATCACGCTGCAATAGCTAGCTTAGTCCACTAGATGTCACTGCAGCAGCGTGTTAGGGCAAAGTGGCTAGCTAAGAAATCCTCCTTCTGCCCTGCGATGAGCACGGAGATGAAGCAATGGTGACCTCAGCAGTCAGAAGAAAGCCGGATTATTGCAGGCAGGATTTAAATGAGGTTTACTGGAGGGGAGAGAGCCGGGAGCTCTGCCCCTGTGACCTGCTGCCCAGAAGAGACCCCGGGCCAGGGGTGCACGAGCTATTTAAAGTGGGGTGGAAACAGGGGTGGCTGACAACCGGTTCAGCCAGTCACGACAACAGGGGGTGTAACTGGGGGTGTAAACTTTACGACAGGGGGCCAACCACACAAGATGGGAGGGAATTCCAAGCGCCCCAGCCTATCACTCGACCCCCTCCCTGGAGTTTTCCAGAAGCCAGGGAAGGTGTCCAAAGTGACAGACAGGTCGACCACGAGGAGTGGGGGAAGGGAGTGACAAAGACAGGAGCAAGGGAGGATTGATTGACAGCAAACGTCTGTTTAAGCAACCTAACTCATAAGGGGAAAACGAGTACAGAACACAGGGGTATACAGTGAACTAAATCATTACAAAAGTAACTCAAAAATCTTACAAAAACAACTTAATAACTTAATAAAACAATTCTCACACCACTACACTTCTGTTCATCTGTTTGCACTGTGCACAGCCCATTTGAGTTTTTCACTTTTTCAAGCAAGCAAACGTGCTCCTGCAGCATTTCTCTGCTTCTCACAGTGATTTCTGAGATTATGCTGCTGGGGAGTCTGTTTTCCATGTTTGCAGCAAGCAGGGCGTGTGGGCTGCTGTCTGCTTGCTGTGTTTCCATGTTAGAAGCTGTCAAGGTGAACAAGCTCTGATTCACGAGAACAGTGCACACTGCTCTCGCTATGTATGCTTCTGTTCATCTGTTTGCACTGTGCACAGCCCAAGTAAGTTTTTCACTTTTTCAAGCAAGCAAGCATGGTCCTGCAGCATTTCTCTGCTTCGCTCAGTGGTTTCTGAGATTCTGATACTAGGGTGTCTGTTTTCCATCTTTGCAACACGCAAAGAATGTAGGCTGAGGTCTGCTTGCTGTGTTTCCATGTTAGAAGCTGTCAAGGTGAACACGCTCTGCTTTGCGAGAACCATACACACACCTCTCACTGTGTTTGCTTCTGTTCATCTGTTTGCACTGCGCACAGCCCATTTGTGTTTTTCGTTGGTCCTAGCAAGAAAACATGCTCCTGCAGCATTTCTCTACTTCTCTCTGTGATTTCTGAGATTCTGATGCTAGGGTGTCTGTTTTCCATGTTTATAACAAGCAGAGCATGTGGGCTGCTGTCTGCTTGCTGTGGCTCCATGTTAGAGGGTGTCAATTTGAACAAGCTCTGCTTTGCGAGAACAGTGCACACTGCTCTCGCTGTGTATGCTTCTTTTCATCCGTTTGCACTGTGCATGGCCCATGTGAGTTTTTCATTTGTCCTAGGAAGCAAACATGCTCCTGCAGCATTTCTCTACTTCTCTCAGTGATTTCTGAGATTCTGATGCTGGGGGGTCTGTTTTCCACATTTGCAGCAAGCAGAGCATGTGGATTGCTGTCTGCTTGCTCTGTTTCCATGTTAGAAGCTGTCAAGTCGAACAAGCTCTGCTCTGCGAGATCAGTGCACACTGCTCTCACTGTGTATGCTTCTGTTCATCCGTTTGCACTGTGCACAGCCCAAGTAAGGTTTTCAATTGTCCTAGCAAGAAAACCTGCCCCCGCAGCATTTCTCTGCTCCTCTCATTGATTTTTGTGATTATGATGCTGGGGCGACTGTTTTCCATGTTTGCCGCAAGCAGAGCATGTGGGCTGCTGTCTGCTTGCTGTGTTTCCATGTTAGAAGCTGTCAAGGTGAACAAGCTCTGCTCTGCGAGAACCATGCACACAGCTCTCACTGTGTATGCTTCTGTTCATCTGTTTGCACTGCGCACAGCCCATTTGTGTTTTTCGTTGGTCCTAGCAAGAAAACATGCTCCTGCAGCATTTCTCTACTTCTCTCTGTGATTTCTGAGATTCTGATGCTAGGGTGTCTGTTTTCCATGTTTATAACAAGCAGAGCATGTGGGCTGCTGTCTGCTTGCTCTCTTTCCATGTTAGAAGCTGGCAAGCTGAACAAGCTCTGCTTTGCGAGAACAGTGCACACTGCTCTCGCTGTGTATGCTTCTTTTCATCCGTTTGCACTGTGCATGGCCCATGTGAGTTTTTCATTTGTCCTAGGAAGCAAACAGGCTCCTGCAGCATTTCTCTGCTTCTCTCACTGATTTCTGAGATTCTGATGCTAGGGTGTCTGTTTTCCATGTTTGCAGCAAGCAGAGCATGTGGGCTGCTGTCTGCTTGCTGTGTTTCCATGTTAGAAGCTGTCAAGGTGAACAAGCTCTGCTTCGCGAGAAGAGTGCACACTGCTCTCGCTATGTATGCTTCTGTTCATCTGTTTGCGCTGTGCACAGCCCATTTGAGTTTTTCATTTGTCCCAGCAAGCAAACATGGTCCTGCAGCATTTCTCTGCTTCTCTCAGTGATTTCTCAGATTCTGATCCTTGGGCGTCTGTTTTCCATGTTTATAACAAGCAGAGAATGTGGTCTGCTGTCTGCTTGCTCTCTTTCCATGTTAGAAGCTGTCAAGTTGAACAAGCTCTGCTTTGCGAGAACAGTGCACACTGCTCTCGCTGTGTATGCTTCTGTTCATCCGTTGCACTGTGCACAATCCAAGTGAGTTTTTCACTTTTTCAAGCAAGCAAGCATGGTCCTGCAGCATTTCTCTGCTTCGCTCAGTGATTTCTGAGATTCTGATACTAGGGTGTCTGTTTCCCATCTTTGCAACACGCAGAGAATGTAGGCTGAGGTCTGCTTGCTGTGTTTCCATGTTAGAAGCTGTCAAGGTGAACACGCTCTGCTTTGCGAGAACCATACACACAGCTCTCACTGTGTTTGCTTCTGTTCATCTGTTTGCACTGCGCACAGCCCATTTGTGTTTTTCGTTGGTCCTAGCAAGAAAACACGCTCCTGCAGCATTTCTCTACTTCTCTGTGATTTCTGAGATTCTGATGCTAGGGTGTCTGTTTTCCATGTTTATAACAAGCAGAGCATGTGGGCTGCTGTCTGCTTGCTCTCTCTCCATGTTAGAAACGGTCAAGTTGAACAAGCTCTGCTTTGCGAGAACAGTGCACACTGCTCTCGCTGTGTATGCTTCTTTTCATCCGTTTGCACTGTGCATGGCCCATGTGAGTTTTTCATTTGTCCTAGGAAGCAAACATGCTCCTGCAGCAGTTCTCTGCTTCTCTCAGTGATTTCTGAGATTCTGATGCTAGGGCATCTGTTTTCCATGTTTGCAACAAGGAGAGAAAGTGGGCTGCTATATGCTTGCGCTGTTTCCGTGTTAGAACCTGTCAATTTGAACAAGGTCTTCTGTGCGAGAACCATGCACACAGCTCTCACTGTGTATGCTTCTGTTCATCCGTTTGCACTGTGCACAGCCCATTTGAGTTTTTCATTTGTCCCAGCAAGCAAACATGGTCCTGCAGCATTTCTCTGCTTCTATCAGTGATTTCTCAGATTCTGATCCTTGGGCGTCTGTTTTCCATGTTTATAACAAGCAGAGAATGTGGTCTGCTGTCTGCTTGCTCTCTTTCCATGTTAGAAGCTGTCAAGTTGAACAAGCTCTGCTTTGCGAGAACAGTGCACACTGCTCTCGCTGTGTATGCTTCTGTTCATCCGTTGCACTGTGCACAATCCAAGTGAGTTTTTCACTTTTTCAAGCAAGCAAACGTGCTCCTGCAGCATTTCTCTGCTTCTCTCAGTGATTTCTGAGATTATGATGCTGGGGTGTCTGTTTTCCATGTTCGCAACAAGCAGAGCATGTGGGCTGCTGTCTGCTTGCTCTCTTTCCATGTTAGAAGCTGTCAAGTTGAACAAGCTCTGCTCTGCGAAGACAGTGCACACTGCCCTCGCTGTGTATGCTTCTGTTCATCGGTTTGAGCTGTGCCCAGCACAAGTGAGTTTTTCAATTTTTCAAGCAAGTAAACATGCTCCTGCAGCATTTCTCTGCTTCTCTCAGTGATTTCTGAGGTTCCGATGCTAGGGTGTCTGTTTTCCTTCTTTGCAACAAGCAGAGCATGTGGGCTGCTGTCTGCTTGCTCTGTTTCCATGTTAGAAGCTGTCAAGTTGAACAAGCTCTGCTTTGCGAGGACAGGGCACACAGCTCTCACTGTGTATGCTTCTGTTCATCTGTATGCACTGTGCACAGCCCATTTGTGTTTTTCATTGGTCCTAGCAAGAAAACATGCTCCTGCAGAATTTCTCTGCTTCTCTCTGTGATTTCTGAGATTCTCATGCTAGGGTGTCTGTTTTCCATGTTTATAACAAGCAGAGCATGTGGGCTGCTGTCTGCTTGCTCTCTGTGTCTGGTTCCGTCCCGCACCGGGCGGGAGATGACCTCTGGCTAGCTCGGGTCAGCCCAGGCACAGAATGGTCCCAGTTTGTTTCGGTTTTTCTGCTCGGCAGCCTAACCCCCAAAAGTGTGACAGCAAAGCAGCAGAAGAGATAAGGCTGGCTCTCAGCTTAGCAGATTAAAAGATGTTTATTAGCTCCAGAGTTGAGGAGCGGAGAGGTTGAGAGTGAGGTGCTGAGAGATGTTGCTGAGAGGCTGAGAGAGCTCTGAGAGAGAGTTTTTTCCTCCCTCCTGCCCCCTATAAGCGGGGGAGGGGTTTCAGGGAGGATACTACAAAACCACGAATCAGGGGTTTCAGGGGGTAACAAGGTGTGCCCACCCCCAAGCCTCGGACCACTAAAATCCAAAGCTAAAGGAATTCCCCCCGGGGGGCCTATCACCTGAAGCCTTCTCCCTGGGATTTCGCAATCTTGGGAGGGCTCCTGGAGAAACAGGCTGCCCCAGAGCAAGGGGGGTGGGAGGACACAAATCACCTTATTATACAGACAACACAAAAGGGATACAGAATTGGGGATACAGTGAAATGAACCATAACATAAACTTCTTATAAAGACCTAATAAAACAGTTCTGCACCACTACAGCTCTCTTTCCATGTTAGAAGCTGTCAAGTTGAACAAGCTCTGCTTTGCAAGAACAGTGCACACTGCTCTCGCTGCGTATGCTTCTTTTCATCCGTTTGCACTGTGCATGGCCCATGTGAGTTTTCCATTTGTCCTAGGAAGCAAATATGCTACTGCAGCATTTCTCTGCTTCTCTCAGTGATTTCAGAGATTCTGATGCTAGGGCATCTGTTTCCCATGTTTGCAACAAGCAGAGAATGTGGGCTGCTATATGCTTGCTCTGTTTCCATGTTAGAAGCTGTCAATTTGAACAAGGTCTTCTGTGCGAGAACCATGCACACAGCTCTCGCAGTGTATGCTGCTGTTCATCGGTTTGCACAGTGCACAGCCCAAGTGAGTTTTTCACTTTTTCAAGCAAGCAAATATGCTCCTGCACCATTTCTCTGCTTCTCTCAGTGATTTCTGAGATTATGATCCTGGGGCGTCTGTTTTCCATGTTTGCAACAAGCAGAGAATGTGGGCTGCTGTCTGCTTGCTCTCTTTCCATGGTAGAAGCTGTCAAGTTGAACAAGCTCTGCTTTGCGAAGACAGTGCCCACTGCCCTCGCTGTGTATGCTTCTTTTCATCCGTTTGCACTGTGCATGGCCCATGTGAGTTTTTCATTTGTCCTAGGAAGCAAACTTGCTCCTGCAGCATTTCGCTGCTTCTCTCAGTGATTTCTGAGTTTCTGACGCTAGGGCATCTGTTTTCCATGTTTGCAACAACCCGAGCATCTGGGCTGCTGTCTGCTTGCTCTCTTTCCATGTTAGAAGCTGTCAAGTCGAACAAGCTCTGCTCTGCGAGAACAGTGCACACAGCTCTCACTGTGTATGCTGCTGTTCATCCGTTTGCACTGTGCACAGCCCAAGTAAGTTTTTCACTTTTTCCAGCAAGCAAACATGGTACTGCAGCATTTCTCTGCTTCTCTCAGTGATTTCTGAGATTCTGATGCTGGGGAGTCTGTTTACATGGTTTGCAACAAGCGGAGAATGTTGGCTGCTGTCTGCTTGCTGTGTTTCCTTGTTAGAAGCTGTCAAGTTGAACAAGCTCTGCTTTGCGAGAACAGTGCACACTGCTCTCGCTGTGTATGCTTCTGTTCATCCGTTGCACTGTGCACAATCCAAGTGAGTTTTTCACTTTTTCAAGCAAGCAAGCATGGTCCTGCAGCATTTCTCTGCTTCGCTCAGTGATTTCTGAGATTCTGATACTAGGGTGTCTGTTTCCCATCTTTGCAACACGCAGAGAATGTAGGCTGAGGTCTGCTTGCTGTGTTTCCATGTTAGAAGCTGTCAAGGTGAACACGCTCTGCTTTGCGTGAACCATACACACAGCTCTCACTGTGTTTGCTTCTGTTCATCTGTTTGCACTGCGCACAGCCCATTTGTGTTTTTCGTTGGTCCTAGCAAGAAAACACGCTCCTGCAGCATTTCTCTACTTCTCTGTGATTTCTGAGATTCTGATGCTAGGGTGTCTGTTTTCCATGTTTATAACAAGCAGAGCATGTGGGCTGCTGTCTGCTTGCTCTCTCTCCATGTTAGAAACGGTCAAGTTGAACAAGCTCTGCTTTGCGAGAACAGTGCACACTGCTCTCGCTGTGTATGCTTCTTTTCATCCGTTTGCACTGTGCATGGCCCATGTGAGTTTTTCATTTGTCCTAGGAAGCAAACATGCTCCTGCAGCAGTTCTCTGCTTCTCTCAGTGATTTCTGAGATTCTGATGCTAGGGCATCTGTTTTCCATGTTTGCAACAAGGAGAGAAAGTGGGCTGCTATATGCTTGCGCTGTTTCCGTGTTAGAACCTGTCAATTTGAACAAGGTCTTCTGTGCGAGAACCATGCACACAGCTCTCACTGTGTATGCTTCTGTTCATCCGTTTGCACTGTGCACAGCCCATTTGAGTTTTTCATTTGTCCCAGCAAGCAAACATGGTCCTGCAGCATTTCTCTGCTTCTCTCAGTGATTTCTCAGATTCTGATCCTTGGGCGTCTGTTTTCCATGTTTATAACAAGCAGAGAATGTGGTCTGCTGTCTGCTTGCTCTCTTTCCATGTTAGAAGCTGTCAAGTTGAACAAGCTCTGCTTTGCGAGAACAGTGCACACTGCTCTCGCTGTGTATGCTTCTGTTCATCCGTTGCACTGTGCACAATCCAAGTGAGTTTTTCACTTTTTCAAGCAAGCAAACGTGCTCCTGCAGCATTTCTCTGCTTCTCTCAGTGATTTCTGAGATTATGATGCTGGGGTGTCTGTTTTCCATGTTCGCAACAAGCAGAGCATGTGGGCTGCTGTCTGCTTGCTCTCTTTCCATGTTAGAAGCTGTCAAGTTGAACAAGCTCTGCTCTGCGAAGACAGTGCACACTGCCCTCGCTGTGTATGCTTCTGTTCATCGGTTTGAGCTGTGCCCAGCACAAGTGAGTTTTTCAATTTTTCAAGCAAGTAAACATGCTCCTGCAGCATTTCTCTGCTTCTCTCAGTGATTTCTGAGGTTCCGATGCTAGGGTGTCTGTTTTCCTTCTTTGCAACAAGCAGAGCATGTGGGCTGCTGTCTGCTTGCTCTGTTTCCATGTTAGAAGCTGTCAAGTTGAACAAGCTCTGCTTTGCGAGGACAGGGCACACAGCTCTCACTGTGTATGCTTCTGTTCATCTGTATGCACTGTGCACAGCCCATTTGTGTTTTTCATTGGTCCTAGCAAGAAAACATGCTCCTGCAGAATTTCTCTGCTTCTCTCTGTGATTTCTGAGATTCTCATGCTAGGGTGTCTGTTTTCCATGTTTATAACAAGCAGAGCATGTGGGCTGCTGTCTGCTTGCTCTCTGTGTCTGGTTCCGTCCCGCACCGGGCGGGAGATGACCTCTGGCTAGCTCGGGTCAGCCCAGGCACAGAATGGTCCCAGTTTGTTTCGGTTTTTCTGCTCGGCAGCCTAACCCCCAAAAGTGTGACAGCAAAGCAGCAGAAGAGATAAGGCTGGCTCTCAGCTTAGCAGATTAAAAGATGTTTATTAGCTCCAGAGTTGAGGAGCGGAGAGGTTGAGAGTGAGGTGCTGAGAGATGTTGCTGAGAGGCTGAGAGAGCTCTGAGAGAGAGTTTTTTCCTCCCTCCTGCCCCCTATAAGCGGGGGAGGGGTTTCAGGGAGGATACTACAAAACCACGAATCAGGGGTTTCAGGGGGTAACAAGGTGTGCCCACCCCCAAGCCTCGGACCACTAAAATCCAAAGCTAAAGGAATTCCCCCCGGGGGGCCTATCACCTGAAGCCTTCTCCCTGGGATTTCGCAATCTTGGGAGGGCTCCTGGAGAAACAGGCTGCCCCAGAGCAAGGGGGGTGGGAGGACACAAATCACCTTATTATACAGACAACACAAAAGGGATACAGAATTGGGGATACAGTGAAATGAACCATAACATAAACTTCTTATAAAGACCTAATAAAACAGTTCTGCACCACTACAGCTCTCTTTCCATGTTAGAAGCTGTCAAGTTGAACAAGCTCTGCTTTGCAAGAACAGTGCACACTGCTCTCGCTGCGTATGCTTCTTTTCATCCGTTTGCACTGTGCATGGCCCATGTGAGTTTTCCATTTGTCCTAGGAAGCAAATATGCTACTGCAGCATTTCTCTGCTTCTCTCAGTGATTTCAGAGATTCTGATGCTAGGGCATCTGTTTCCCATGTTTGCAACAAGCAGAGAATGTGGGCTGCTATATGCTTGCTCTGTTTCCATGTTAGAAGCTGTCAATTTGAACAAGGTCTTCTGTGCGAGAACCATGCACACAGCTCTCGCAGTGTATGCTGCTGTTCATCGGTTTGCACAGTGCACAGCCCAAGTGAGTTTTTCACTTTTTCAAGCAAGCAAATATGCTCCTGCACCATTTCTCTGCTTCTCTCAGTGATTTCTGAGATTATGATCCTGGGGCGTCTGTTTTCCATGTTTGCAACAAGCAGAGAATGTGGGCTGCTGTCTGCTTGCTCTCTTTCCATGGTAGAAGCTGTCAAGTTGAACAAGCTCTGCTTTGCGAAGACAGTGCCCACTGCCCTCGCTGTGTATGCTTCTTTTCATCCGTTTGCACTGTGCATGGCCCATGTGAGTTTTTCATTTGTCCTAGGAAGCAAACTTGCTCCTGCAGCATTTCGCTGCTTCTCTCAGTGATTTCTGAGTTTCTGACGCTAGGGCATCTGTTTTCCATGTTTGCAACAACCCGAGCATCTGGGCTGCTGTCTGCTTGCTCTCTTTCCATGTTAGAAGCTGTCAAGTCGAACAAGCTCTGCTCTGCGAGAACAGTGCACACAGCTCTCACTGTGTATGCTGCTGTTCATCCGTTTGCACTGTGCACAGCCCAAGTAAGTTTTTCACTTTTTCCAGCAAGCAAACATGGTACTGCAGCATTTCTCTGCTTCTCTCAGTGATTTCTGAGATTCTGATGCTGGGGAGTCTGTTTACATGGTTTGCAACAAGCGGAGAATGTTGGCTGCTGTCTGCTTGCTGTGTTTCCTTGTTAGAAGCTGTCAAGTTGAACAAGCTCTGCTTTGCGAGAACAGTGCCCACAGCTCTCACTGTGTATGCTTCTGTTCATCGGTTTGCACTGTGCACAGCCCAAGTGAGTTTTTCACTTTTTCAAGCAAGCAAAAATGCTCCTGCATCATTTCCCTACTTCTCTCAGTGATTTCTGGGATTCTGATGCTAGGGTGTCTGTTTTCCACATTTGCAGCAAGCAGGGCATGTGGATTGCTGTCTGCTTGCTGTGTTTCCTTGTTAGAAGCTGTCAAGTTGAACAAGCTCTGCTCTGCGAAAACAGTGCCCTCAGCTCTCACTGTGTATGCTTCTGTTCATCCGTTTGCACTGTGCACAGCCCAAGTAAGGTTTTCATTTGTCCTAGCAAGAAAACAGGCTCACCGCAGCATTTCTCTGCTTCTCGCACTGATTTCTGTGATTCTGATGATGGGGCGTCTGTTTTCCACGTTTGCAGCAAGCAGAGCATGTTCGTTGCTCTCTGCTTGCTCTGTTTCCATGTTAGAAGCTGCCAAGTCGAACAACCTCTGCTCTGCGAGAACAGTGCCCCCCGCTCCCGCTGTGTATGCTTCTGTTCAACGGTTTGCACTGTGCACAGCCCATGTGAGTTTTTCAATTTTTCAAGCAAGCAAACATGCTCCTGCAGCATTTCTCTGCTTCTCTCAGTGATTTCTGTGATTCTGATGTTGGGGTGTCTGTTTTCCATGTTTGCAGCAAGCAGAGCATGTGGGGTGCTGTCTGCTTGCTCTCTTTCCATGTTAGAAGCTGTCAAGTTGAACAACCTCTGCTTTGCGAGAACAGTGCACACAGCTCTCACTGTGTATGCTTCTGTTCATCCGTTTGCACTGTGCACAGCCCAAGTAAGTTTTCCATTTGTCCTTGAAAGAAAACATGCTCCTGCAGAATTTCTCTGCTTCTCTCAGTGATTTCTGTGATTCTGATGCTAGGGATTCTGCCTTCCATGTTTGCAACAAGCAGAGCATGTGGGCTGCTGTCTGCTTGCTGTGTTTCCATGTTAGAAGCTGTCAAGTTGAACAAGCTCTGCTTTGCGAGAACAGTGCACACTGCTCTCACTGTGTTTGCTTCTGTTCATCGGTTTGAGCTGTGCACAGCCCATTTGAGTTTTTCAATTTTTCAAGCAAGCAAACATGCTCCTGCAGCATTTCTCTGCTTCTCTCGGTGATTTCTGAGGTTCTGATGCTAGCGTGTCTGTTTTCCTTCCTTGCAACAAGCAGAGCATGTGGGCTGCTGTCTGCTTGCTGTGTTTCCATGTTAGAAGCTGTCACGTTGAACAAGCTCTGCTTTGCGAGAACAGGGCACACAGCTCTCACTGTGTATGCTTCTGTTCATCTGTATGCACTGTGCACAGCCCAAGTAAGGTTTTCATTGGTCCTAGCAAGAAAACATCCTCCTGCAGCATTTCTCTGCTTCTCTCGGTGATTTCTGAGATTCTCATGCTTGGGTGTCTGCCTTCCGTGTTATAACAAGCAGAGCATGTGGGCTGCTGTCTGCTTGCTCTCTTTCCATGTTAGAAGCTGGCAAGCTGAACAAGCTCTGCTTTGCGAGAACAGTGCACACTGCTCTCGCTGTGTATGCTTCTTTTCATCCGTTTGCACTGTGCATGGCGCATGTGAGTTTTTCATTTGTCCTAGGAAGCAAACATGCTCCTGCAGCATTTCTCTACTTCTCTCAGTGATTTCTGAGATTCTGATGCTAGGGTGTCTGTTTTCCATGTTTATAACAAGCAGAGCATGTGGGCTGCTGTCTGCTTGCTCTCTTTCCATGTTAGAAGCTGGCAAGCTGAACAAGCTCTGCTTTGCGAGAACAGTGCACACTGCTCTCGCTGCGTATGCTTCTTTTCATCCGTTTGCACTGTGCATGGCCCATGTGAGTTTTCCATTTGTCCTAGGAAGCAAATATGCTACTGCAGCATTTCTCTGCTTCTCTCAGTGATTTCAGAGATTCTGATGCTAGGGCATCTGTTTCCCATGTTTGCAACAAGCAGAGAATGTGGGCTGCTATATGCTTGCTCTGTTTCCATGTTAGAAGCTGTCAATTTGAACAAGGTCTTCTGTGCGAGAACCATGCACACAGCTCTCGCAGTGTATGCTGCTGTTCATCGGTTTGCACAGTGCACAGCCCAAGTGAGTTTTTCACTTTTTCAAGCAAGCAAATATGCTCCTGCACCATTTCTCTGCTTCTCTCAGTGATTTCTGAGATTATGATCCTGGGGCGTCTGTTTTCCATGTTTGCAACAAGCAGAGAATGTGGGCTGCTGTCTGCTTGCTCTCTTTCCATGGTAGAAGCTGTCAAGTTGAACAAGCTCTGCTTTGCGAAGACAGTGCCCACTGCCCTCGCTGTGTATGCTTCTTTTCATCCGTTTGCACTGTGCATGGCCCATGTGAGTTTTTCATTTGTCCTAGGAAGCAAACTTGCTCCTGCAGCATTTCGCTGCTTCTCTCAGTGATTTCTGAGTTTCTGACGCTAGGGCATCTGTTTTCCATGTTTGCAACAACCCGAGCATCTGGGCTGCTGTCTGCTTGCTCTCTTTCCATGTTAGAAGCTGTCAAGTCGAACAAGCTCTGCTCTGCGAGAACAGTGCACACAGCTCTCACTGTGTATGCTGCTGTTCATCCGTTTGCACTGTGCACAGCCCAAGTAAGTTTTTCACTTTTTCCAGCAAGCAAACATGGTACTGCAGCATTTCTCTGCTTCTCTCAGTGATTTCTGAGATTCTGATGCTGGGGAGTCTGTTTACATGGTTTGCAACAAGCGGAGAATGTTGGCTGCTGTCTGCTTGCTGTGTTTCCTTGTTAGAAGCTGTCAAGTTGAACAAGCTCTGCTTTGCGAGAACAGTGCCCACAGCTCTCACTGTGTATGCTTCTGTTCATCGGTTTGCACTGTGCACAGCCCAAGTGAGTTTTTCACTTTTTCAAGCAAGCAAAAATGCTCCTGCATCATTTCCCTACTTCTCTCAGTGATTTCTGGGATTCTGATGCTAGGGTGTCTGTTTTCCACATTTGCAGCAAGCAGGGCATGTGGATTGCTGTCTGCTTGCTGTGTTTCCTTGTTAGAAGCTGTCAAGTTGAACAAGCTCTGCTCTGCGAAAACAGTGCCCTCAGCTCTCACTGTGTATGCTTCTGTTCATCCGTTTGCACTGTGCACAGCCCAAGTAAGGTTTTCATTTGTCCTAGCAAGAAAACAGGCTCACCGCAGCATTTCTCTGCTTCTCGCACTGATTTCTGTGATTCTGATGATGGGGCGTCTGTTTTCCACGTTTGCAGCAAGCAGAGCATGTTCGTTGCTCTCTGCTTGCTCTGTTTCCATGTTAGAAGCTGCCAAGTCGAACAACCTCTGCTCTGCGAGAACAGTGCCCCCCGCTCCCGCTGTGTATGCTTCTGTTCAACGGTTTGCACTGTGCACAGCCCATGTGAGTTTTTCAATTTTTCAAGCAAGCAAACATGCTCCTGCAGCATTTCTCTGCTTCTCTCAGTGATTTCTGTGATTCTGATGTTGGGGTGTCTGTTTTCCATGTTTGCAGCAAGCAGAGCATGTGGGGTGCTGTCTGCTTGCTCTCTTTCCATGTTAGAAGCTGTCAAGTTGAACAACCTCTGCTTTGCGAGAACAGTGCACACAGCTCTCACTGTGTATGCTTCTGTTCATCCGTTTGCACTGTGCACAGCCCAAGTAAGTTTTCCATTTGCCCTTGAAAGAAAACATGCTCCTGCAGAATTTCTCTGCTTCTCTCAGTGATTTCTGTGATTCTGATGCTAGGGATTCTGCCTTCCATGTTTGCAACAAGCAGAGCATGTGGGCTGCTGTCTGCTTGCTGTGTTTCCATGTTAGAAGCTGTCAAGTTGAACAAGCTCTGCTTTGCGAGAACAGTGCACACTGCTCTCACTGTGTTTGCTTCTGTTCATCGGTTTGAGCTGTGCACAGCCCATTTGAGTTTTTCAATTTTTCAAGCAAGCAAACATGCTCCTGCAGCATTTCTCTGCTTCTCTCGGTGATTTCTGAGGTTCTGATGCTAGCGTGTCTGTTTTCCTTCCTTGCAACAAGCAGAGCATGTGGGCTGCTGTCTGCTTGCTGTGTTTCCATGTTAGAAGCTGTCACGTTGAACAAGCTCTGCTTTGCGAGAACAGGGCACACAGCTCTCACTGTGTATGCTTCTGTTCATCTGTATGCACTGTGCACAGCCCAAGTAAGGTTTTCATTGGTCCTAGCAAGAAAACATCCTCCTGCAGCATTTCTCTGCTTCTCTCGGTGATTTCTGAGATTCTCATGCTTGGGTGTCTGCCTTCCGTGTTATAACAAGCAGAGCATGTGGGCTGCTGTCTGCTTGCTCTCTTTCCATGTTAGAAGCTGGCAAGCTGAACAAGCTCTGCTTTGCGAGAACAGTGCACACTGCTCTCGCTGTGTATGCTTCTTTTCATCCGTTTGCACTGTGCATGGCGCATGTGAGTTTTTCATTTGTCCTAGGAAGCAAACATGCTCCTGCAGCATTTCTCTACTTCTCTCAGTGATTTCTGAGATTCTGATGCTAGGGTGTCTGTTTTCCATGTTTATAACAAGCAGAGCATGTGGGCTGCTGTCTGCTTGCTCTCTTTCCATGTTAGAAGCTGGCAAGCTGAACAAGCTCTGCTTTGCGAGAACAGTGCACACTGCTCTCGCTGTGTATGCTTCTTTTCATCCGTTTGCACTGTGCATGGCGCATGTGAGTTTTTCATTTGTCCTAGGAAGCAAACATGCTCCTGCAGCATTTCTCTGCTTCTCTCACTGATTTCTGAGATTCTGATGCTAGGGTGTCTCTTTTCCATGTTTGCAGCAAGCAGAGCATGTGGGCTGCTGTCTGCTTGCTGTGTTTCCATGTTAGAAGCTGTCAAGGTGAACAAGCTCTGCTTCGCGAGAACAGTGCACACTGCTCTCGCTATGTATGCTTCTGTTCATCTGTTTGCACTGTGCACAGCCCAAGTAAGGTTTTCACTTTTTCAAGCAAGCAATCATGGCCCTGCAGCATTTCTATGCTTCGCTCAGTGATTTCTGAGATTCTGATACTAGGGTGTCTGTTTTCAATCTTTGCAACACGCAGAGAATGTAGGCTGAGGTCTGCTTGCTGTGTTTCCATGTTAGAAACTGTCAAAGTGAACAAGCTCTGCTTTGCCAGAACCATACACACAGCTCTCACTGTGTTTGCTTCTGTTCATTGTTTTGCGCTGTGCACGGCCCAAGTGATTTTTTCACTTTTTCAAGCAAGAAAACATGCTCCTGCAGCATTTCTCTACTTCTCTCTGTGATTTCTGAGATTCTGATGCTAGGGTGTCTCTTTTCCATGTTTGCAGCAAGCAGAGCATGTGGGCTGCTGTCTGCTTGCTGTGTTTCCATGTTAGAAGCTGTCAAGTAGAACAAGCTCTGCTCTGCGAGAACCATGCACACAGCTCTCACTGTGTATGCTTCTGTTCATCTGTTTGCACTGCGCACAGCCCATTTGTGTTTTTCGTTGGTCCTAGCAAGAAAACATGCTCCTGCAGAATTTCTCTGCTTCTCTCTGTGTTTTCCAAGATTCTGATGCTAAGGTGTCTGTTTTCCATGTTTATAACAAGCAGAGCATGTGGGCTGCTGTCTGCTTGCTCTCTTTCCATGTTAAAAGCTGGCAAGCTGAACAAGCTCTGCTTTGCGAGAACAGTGCACACTGCTCTCGCTGTGCATGCTTCTTTTCATCCGTTTGCACTGTGCATGGCGCATGTGAGTTTTTCATTTGTCCTAGGAAGCAAACATGCTCCTGCAGCATTTCTCTACTTCTCTCAGTGATTTCTGAGATTCTGATGATGGGGTGTCTGTTTTCCACATTTGCAGCAAGCAGAACATGTGGATAGCTGTCTGCTTGCTCTGTTTCCATGTTAGAAGCTGCCAAGTCGAACAACCTCTGCTCTGCGAGAACAGTGCCCCCCGCTCCCGCTGTGTATGCTTCTGTTCAACGGTTTGCACTGTGCACAGCCCATGTGAGTTTTTCAATTTTTCAAGCAAGCAAACATGCTCCTGCAGCATTTCTCTGCTTCTCTCAGTGATTTCTGTGATTCTGATGTTGGGGTGTCTGTTTTCCATGTTTGCAGCAAGCAGAGCATGTGGGGTGCTGTCTGCTTGCTCTCTTTCCATGTTAGAAGCTGTCAAGTTGAACAACCTCTGCTTTGCGAGAACAGTGCACACAGCTCTCACTGTGTATGCTTCTGTTCATCCGTTTGCACTGTGCACAGCCCAAGTAAGTTTTCCATTTGTCCTTGAAAGAAAACATGCTCCTGCAGAATTTCTCTGCTTCTCTCAGTGATTTCTGTGATTCTGATGCTAGGGATTCTGCCTTCCATGTTTGCAACAAGCAGAGCATGTGGGCTGCTGTCTGCTTGCTCTCTTTCCATGTTAAAAGCTGGCAAGCTGAACAAGCTCTGCTTTGCGAGAACAGTGCACACTGCTCTCGCTGTGCATGCTTCTTTTCATCCGTTTGCACTGTGCATGGCGCATGTGAGTTTTTCATTTGTCCTAGGAAGCAAACATGCTCCTGCAGCATTTCTCTACTTCTCTCAGTGATTTCTGAGATTCTGATGCCGGGGTGTCTGTTTTCCACATTTGCAGCAAGCAGAACATGTGGATAGCTGTCTGCTTGCTGTGTTTCCATGTTAGAAGCTGACAAGTTGAACAAGCTCTGCTGTGCGAGAACCATGCACACAGCTCTCGCTGTGTATGCTTCTGTTCATCTGTTTGCGCTGTGCACAGCCCAAGTGAGTTTTTCATTTGTCCTAGGAAGCAAACATGCTCCTGCAGCATTTCTCTACTCCACTGTGTGATTTCTGAGATTCTGATGCTGGGGTGTCTGTTTTCCACATTTGCAGCAAGCAGAGCATGTGGATTGCTGTCTGCTTGCTCTGTTTCCATGTCAGAAGCTGTCAAGTCGAACAAGCTGTTTTTTGCGAGAACGGTGCACACAGCTCGCACTGTCTATGCTTCTGTTCATCCGTTTGCACTGCGCACAGCCCAAGTAAGGTTTTCATTTGTCCTAGCAAGAAAACATGCTCCCGCAGCATTTCTCTGCTCCTCTCAGTGATTTCTGTGATTATGATGCTGGGGCGTCTGTTTTCCATGTTTGCAGCAAGCAGAGCAGGTGGGTCGCTGTCTGCTTGCTCTGATTCCATGTTAGAAGCTGTCAAGTTGATCAAGCTCTGCTCTGCGAGCACAGCGCACACAGCTCTCACTGTGTATGCTTCTGTTCATCTGTTAGCACTGTGCACAGCCCATTTGAGTTTTTCATTTGTCCTAGTAAGCAAACATGCTCCTGCAGAATTTCTCTGCTTCTCTCAGTGATTTCTGAGGTTCTGACGCTAGCGTGTCTGTTTTCCTTCCTTGCAGCAAGCAGAGCATGTGGGCTGCTGTCTGCTTGCTGTGTTTCCATGTTAGAAGCTGTCAAGTTGAACAAGCTCTGCTTTGCGAGAACAGTGCACACTGCTCTCGCTGTGTATGCTTCTGTACATCGGTTTGCACTGTGCACAACCCAAGTGAGTTTTTCCCTTTTTCAAGCAGGCAAACATGGTCCTGCAGCATTTCTCTGCTTCTCTCAGTGATTTCTGAGGTTCTGATGCTAGGGTGTCTGTTTTCCTTCTTTGCAACAAGCAGAGCATGTGGGCTGCTGTATGCTTGCTCTCTTTCCATGTTAGAAGCTGTCAAGTTGAACAAGCTCTGCTCTGCGAGAACGGTGCACTCCGCTCTTGCTCTGTATGATTCTGTTCATACGTTTGCACTGTACACGGCCTATGTGTGTTTTTCATTTTTCCTAGCAAGCAAACATGCTCCTGCAGCATTTCTCTGCTTCTCTCAGTGATTTCTGTGGTTCTGACGCTAGCGTGTCTGTTTTCCTTCCTTGCAGCAAGCAGAGCATGTGGGCTGCTGTCTGCTTGCTGTGTTTCCATGTTAGAAGCTGTCAAGTTGAACAAGCTCTGGTCTGCAAGAACCATGCACGCAGCTCTCACTGCGTATGCTTCTGTTCAAAGGTTTGCGCTGCGCAGAGCCCAAGTGAGTTTTTTACTTTTTCAAGGCAGGAAACATGCTCCTGCAGCATTTCTTGGCTTCTCACAGTGATTTCTGAGGTTCTGATACTAGGGTGTCTGTTTTCCTTCTTTGCAGCAAGCAGAGCATGTGGGCTGCTGTCTGCTTGCTCTGTTTCCATATTAGAAGCTGTCAAGTTGAACAAGCTCTGCTTTGCGAGAACAGTGCACACTGCTCTCGCTGTGTATGCTTCTTTTCATCCGTTTGCACTGTGCATGGCCCATGTGAGTTTTTCATTTGTCCTAGGAAGCAAACATGCTCCTGCAGCATTTCTCTGCTTCTCTCACTGATTTCTGAGATTCTGATGCTAGGGTGTCTCTTTTCCATGTTTGCAGCAAGCAGAGCATGTGGGCTGCTGTCTGCTTGCTGTGTTTCCATGTTAGAAGCTGTCAAGGTGAACAAGCTCTGCTTCGCGAGAACAGTGCGCACTGCTCTCGCTATGTATGCTTCTGTTCATCTGTTTGCACTGTGCACAGCCCAAGTAAGTTTTTCACTTTTTCAAGCAAGCAAGCATGGCCCTGCAGCATTTCTATGCTTCGCTCAGTGATTTCTGAGATTCTGATACTAGGGTGTCTGTTTTCAATCTTTGCAACACGCAGAGAATGTAGGCTGAGGTCTGCTTGCTGTGTTTCCATGTTAGAAACTGTCAAAGTGAACAAGCTCTGCTTTGCCAGAACCATACACACAGCTCTCACTGTGTTTGCTTCTGTTCATTGTTTTGCGCTGTGCACGGCCCAAGTGATTTTTTCACTTTTTCAAGCAAGAAAACATGCTCCTGCAGCATTTCTCTACTTCTCTCTGTGATTTCTGAGATTCTGATGCTAGGGTGTCTCTTTTCCATGTTTGCAGCAAGCAGAGCATGTGGGCTGCTGTCTGCTTGCTGTGTTTCCATGTTAGAAGCTGTCAGGTAGAACAAGCTCTGCTCTGCGAGAACCATGCACACAGCTCTCACTGTGTATGCTTCTGTTCATCTGTTTGCACTGCGCACAGCCCATTTGTGTTTTTCGTTGGTCCTAGCAAGAAAACATGCTCCTGCAGAATTTCTCTGCTTCTCTCTGTGTTTTCCAAGATTCTGATGCTAAGGTGTCTGTTTTCCATGTTTATAACAAGCAGAGCATGTGGGCTGCTGTCTGCTTGCTCTCTTTCCATGTTAAAAGCTGGCAAGCTGAACAAGCTCTGCTTTGCGAGAACAGTGCACACTGCTCTCGCTGTGCATGCTTCTTTTCATCCGTTTGCACTGTGCATGGCGCATGTGAGTTTTTCATTTGTCCTAGGAAGCAAACATGCTCCTGCAGCATTTCTCTACTTCTCTCAGTGATTTCTGAGATTCTGATGCCGGGGTGTCTGTTTTCCACATTTGCAGCAAGCAGAACATGTGGATAGCTGTCTGCTTGCTCTGTTTCCATGTTAGAAGCTGCCAAGTCGAACAACCTCTGCTCTGCGAGAACAGTGCCCCCCGCTCCCGCTGTGTATGCTTCTGTTCAACGGTTTGCACTGTGCACAGCCCATGTGAGTTTTTCAATTTTTCAAGCAAGCAAACATGCTCCTGCAGCATTTCTCTGCTTCTCTCAGTGATTTCTGTGATTCTGATGTTGGGGTGTCTGTTTTCCATGTTTGCAGCAAGCAGAGCATGTGGGGTGCTGTCTGCTTGCTCTCTTTCCATGTTAGAAGCTGTCAAGTTGAACAACCTCTGCTTTGCGAGAACAGTGCACACAGCTCTCACTGTGTATGCTTCTGTTCATCCGTTTGCACTGTGCACAGCCCAAGTAAGTTTTCCATTTGTCCTTGAAAGAAAACATGCTCCTGCAGAATTTCTCTGCTTCTCTCAGTGATTTCTGTGATTCTGATGCTAGGGATTCTGCCTTCCATGTTTGCAACAAGCAGAGCATGTGGGCTGCTGTCTGCTTGCTGTGTTTCCATGTTAGAAGCTGTCAAGTTGAACAAGCTCTGCTTTGCGAGAACAGTGCACACTGCTCTCACTGTGTTTGCTTCTGTTCATCGGTTTGAGCTGTGCACAGCCCATTTGAGTTTTTCGTTGGTCCTAGCAAGAAAACATGCTCCTGCAGAATTTCTCTGCTTCTCTCTGTGTTTTCCAAGATTCTGATGCTAAGGTGTCTGTTTTCCATGTTTATAACAAGCAGAGCATGTGGGCTGCTGTCTGCTTGCTCTCTTTCCATGTTAAAAGCTGGCAAGCTGAACAAGCTCTGCTTTGCGAGAACAGTGCACACTGCTCTCGCTGTGCATGCTTCTTTTCATCCGTTTGCACTGTGCATGGCGCATGTGAGTTTTTCATTTGTCCTAGGAAGCAAACATGCTCCTGCAGCATTTCTCTACTTCTCTCAGTGATTTCTGAGATTCTGATGCCGGGGTGTCTGTTTTCCACATTTGCAGCAAGCAGAACATGTGGATAGCTGTCTGCTTGCTGTGTTTCCATGTTAGAAGCTGACAAGTTGAACAAGCTCTGCTGTGCGAGAACCATGCACACAGCTCTCGCTGTGTATGCTTCTGTTCATCTGTTTGCGCTGTGCACAGCCCAAGTGAGTTTTTCATTTGTCCTAGGAAGCAAACATGCTCCTGCAGCATTTCTCTACTCCTCTGTGTGATTTCTGAGATTCTGATGCTGGGGTGTCTGTTTTCCACATTTGCAGCAAGCAGAGCATGTGGATTGCTGTCTGCTTGCTCTGTTTCCATGTTAGAAGCTGTCAAGTCGAACAAGCTGTTTTTTGCGAGAACGGTGCACACAGCTCGCACTGTCTATGCTTCTGTTCATCCGTTTGCACTGCGCACAGCCCAAGTAAGGTTTTCATTTGTCCTAGCAAGAAAACATGCTCCCGCAGCATTTCTCTGCTCCTCTCAGTGATTTCTGTGATTATGATGCTGGGGCGTCTGTTTTCCATGTTTGCAGCAAGCAGAGCAGGTGGGTCGCTGTCTGCTTGCTCTGATTCCATGTTAGAAGCTGTCAAGTTGATCAAGCTCTGCTCTGCGAGCACAGCGCACACAGCTCTCACTGTGTATGCTTCTGTTCATCTGTTAGCACTGTGCACAGCCCATTTGAGTTTTTCATTTGTCCTAGTAAGCAAACATGCTCCTGCAGAATTTCTCTGCTTCTCTCAGTGATTTCTGAGGTTCTGACGCTAGCGTGTCTGTTTTCCTTCCTTGCAGCAAGCAGAGCATGTGGGCTGCTGTCTGCTTGCTGTGTTTCCATGTTAGAAGCTGTCAAGTTGAACAAGCTCTGCTTTGCGAGAACAGTGCACACTGCTCTCGCTGTGTATGCTTCTGTACATCGGTTTGCACTGTGCACAACCCAAGTGAGTTTTTCCCTTTTTCAAGCAGGCAAACATGGTCCTGCAGCATTTCTCTGCTTCTCTCAGTGATTTCTGAGGTTCTGATGCTAGGGTGTCTGTTTTCCTTCTTTGCAACAAGCAGAGCATGTGGGCTGCTGTATGCTTGCTCTCTTTCCATGTTAGAAGCTGTCAAGTTGAACAAGCTCTGCTCTGCGAGAACGGTGCACTCCGCTCTTGCTCTGTATGATTCTGTTCATACGTTTGCACTGTACACGGCCTATGTGTGTTTTTCATTTTTCCTAGCAAGCAAACATGCTCC
This sequence comes from Delichon dasypus, assembly GCA_037837765.1. Taxonomy (NCBI): domain Eukaryota; kingdom Metazoa; phylum Chordata; class Aves; order Passeriformes; family Hirundinidae; genus Delichon; species Delichon dasypus. The sequence continues at coordinate 365,473 of JBBAXF010000045.1, forward strand.
TGCAGCATTTCTCTGCTTCTCTCAGTGATTTCTGTGGTTCTGACGCTAGCGTGTCTGTTTTCCTTCCTTGCAGCAAGCAGAGCATGTGGGCTGCTGTCTGCTTGCTGTGTTTCCATGTTAGAAGCTGTCAAGTTGAACAAGCTCTGGTCTGCAAGAACCATGCACGCAGCTCTCACTGCGTATGCTTCTGTTCAAAGGTTTGCGCTGCGCAGAGCCCAAGTGAGTTTTTTACTTTTTCAAGCCAGGAAACATGCTCCTGCAGCATTTCTTGGCTTCTCACAGTGATTTCTGAGGTTCTGATACTAGGGTGTCTGTTTTCCTTCTTTGCAGCAAGCAGAGCATGTGGGCTGCTGTCTGCTTGCTCTGTTTCCATATTAGAAGCTGTCAAGTTGAACAAGCTCTGCTTTGCGAGAACAGTGCACACTGCTCTCACTGTGTTTGCTTCTGTTCATCGGTTTGAGCTGTGCTCAGCCCATTTGAGTTTTTCAATTTTTCAAGCAAGCAAACATGCTCCTGCAGCATTTCTCTGCTTCTCTCAGTGATTTCTGAGATTATGATGCTGGGGTGTCTGTTTTCCATATTTGCAACAAGCAGAGCATGTGGGCTGCTGTCTGCTTGCTCTCTTTCCATGTTAGAAGCTGCCAAGTTGAACAAGCTCTGCTCTGCGAGAACAGTGCACACAGTTCTCACTGTGTATGCTTCTGTTCATCGGTTAGCACGGTGCACAGCCCATTTGAGTTTTTCATTTGTCCCAGCAAGCAAACATGCTCCTGCAGCATTTCTCGGCTTGTCTCAGTGATTTCTGAGATTATGATGCTGGGGTGTCTGTTTTCCACATTTGCAGCAAGCAGAGCATGTGGATTGCTGTCTGCTTTCTCTGTTTCCATGTTAGAAGCTGTCAAGTCGAACAAGCTCTGCTCTGCGAGAACAGTGCCCACAGCTCTCACTGTGTATGCTTCTGTTCATCGGTTTGCGCTGTGCACAACCCAAATGTGTTTTTCAGTTTTTCAAGCAAGAAAACATGCTCCTCCAGAATTTCTCTGCTTCTCTCTGTGATTTCTGAGATTCTGATACTGGTGTATCTGTTTTCCATCTTTGCAACAAGCAGAGAATGTAGGCTGAGGTCTGATTGCTCTGTTTCCATGTTAGAAGCTGTCAAGTTGAACAAGCTCTGCTTTGCGAGAACATTGCACACTGCACTCACTGTGTATGCTTCTGTTCATCGGTTTGCGCTGTGCACAGCCCAAGTGAGTTTTTCCCTTTTTCAAGCAGGCAAATATGGTCCTGCAGGATTTCTCTGCTTCTCTCTGTGATTTCTGAGATTGTGATGCTGGGGTGTGTGTTCGCCCCATTTGCAGCAAGCAGAGCATGTGGGTTCCTGACTGCTTGCTGTGTTTCCATGTTAGAAGGTGTCAAGTTGAACAAGCTCTGCTCTGAGAGCACAGGGCACACAGCTCCCACTGTGTATGCTTCTGTTCATCTGTTTGCACTGTCCACAGCCCAAGTGAGTTTTTCATTTGTCCTAGCAAGCAAACATGCTCCTGCAGCATTTCTCTGCTTCTCTCAGTGATTTCTGAGATTCTGATGCCGGGGTGCCTGTTTTCCACATTTGCAGCAAGCAGAGCATGTGGATTGCTGTCTGCTTGCTGTGTTTCCATGTTAGAAGCTGTCAAGTTGAACAAGCTCTGCTGTGCGAGAACAGTGCACACAGCTCTCGCTGTGTATGCTTCTGTTCATCTGTTTGCACTGTCCACAGCCCAACTGAATTTTTCATTTGTCCTAGCAAGAAAACATGCTCCTGCAGCATTTCTCTGCTTCTCTCAGTGATTTCTATGATTATGATGCTGGGGTGTCTGTTTTCCATGTTTGCAGCAAGCGGAGCATGTGGGCTGCTGTCTCCTTACTCTCTTTCCATGTAAGAAGCTGTCAAGTTGAACAAGCTGTGCTTTGCGAGAACAGTGCCCACATCTTTCGCTGTGTATGCTTCTCTTCATCTGTTTGCACTGTGCACAGCCCAAGTGAGTTTTTCACTTTTTTAAGCAAGCAAACATGGTCCTGCAGAATTCTCTATTTCTCTCAGTGATTTCTGAGATTCTGATGCTGGGGTGCCTGTTTTCCATGTTTGCAGCAAGCAGAGCGTGTGGGTTTCTGTCTGCTTGCTGTGTTTCCATGCTAGAAGCTGTCAAGTTGAACAAGCTCTGCTTTTCGAGAGCAGTGCACACTGCTCTCGCTGCGTATGCTTCTTTTCATCCGTTTGCACTGTGCATGGCCCATGTGAGTTTTCCATTTGTCCCAGGAAGCAAATATGCTACTGCAGCATTTCTCTGCTTCTCTCAGTGATTTCTGAGATTCTGATGCTAGGGCATCTGTTTCCCATGTTTGCAACAAGCAGAGAATGTGGGCTGCTATATGCTTGCTCTGTTTCCATGTTAGAAGCTGTCAATTTGAACAAGGTCTTCTGTGCGAGAACCATGCACACAGCTCTCGCAGTGTATGCTGCTGTTCATCGGTTCGCACAGTGCACAGCCCAAGTGAGTTTTTCACTTTTTCAAGCAAGCAAATATGCTCCTGCAGCATTTCTCTGCTTCTCTCAGTGATTTCTGAGATTATGATCCTGGGGCGTCTGTTTTCCATGTTTGCAACAAGCAGAGAATGTGGTCTGCTGTCTGCTTGCTCTCTTTCCATGGTAGAAGCTGTCAAGTTGAACAAGCTCTGCTTTGTGAAGACAGTGCCCACTGCCCTCGCTGTGTATGCTTCTTTTCATCCGTTTGCACTGTGCATGGCCCATGTGAGTTTTTCATTTGTCCTAGGAAGCAAACTTGCTCCTGCAGCATTTCGCTGCTTCTCTCAGTGATTTCTGAGTTTCTGACGCTAGGGCATCTGTTTTCCATGTTTGCAACAACCCGAGCATCTGGGCTGCTGTCTGCTTGCTCTCTTTCCATGTTAGAAGCTGTCAAGTCGAACAAGCTCTGCTCTGCGAGAACAGTGCACACAGCTCTCACTGTGTATGCTTCTGTTCATCCGTTTGCACTGTGCACAGCCCAAGTAAGTTTTTCACTTTTTCCAGCAAGCAAACATGGTACTGCAGCATTTCTCTGCTTCTCTCAGTGATTTCTGAGATTCTGATGCTGGGGTGTCTGTTTTCCACATTTGCAGCAAGCAGGGCATGTGGATTGCTGTCTGCTTGCTGTGTTTCCTTGTTAGAAGCTGTCAAGTTGAACAAGCTCTGCTTTGCGAGAACAGTGCCCACAGCTCTCACTGTGTATGCTTCTGTTCATCGGTTTGGACTGTGCACAGCCCAAGTGAGTTTTTCACTTTTTCAAGCAAGCAAAAATGCTCCTGCATCATTTCCCTACTTCTCTCAGTTATTTCTGGGATTCTGATGCTAGGGTGTCTGTTTTCCACATTTGCAGCAAGCAGGGCATGTGGATTGCTGTCTGCTTGCTGTGTTTCCTTGTTAGAAGCTGTCAAGTTGAACAAGCTCTGCTCTGCGAAAACAGTGCCCTCAGCTCTCACTGTGTATGCTTCTGTTCATCCGTTTGCACTGTGCACAGCCCAAGTAAGGTTTTCATTTGTCCTAGCAAGAAAACAGGCTCACCGCAGCATTTCTCTGCTTCTCGCACTGATTTCTGTGATTCTGATGATGGGGCGTCTGTTTTCCACGTTTGCAGCAAGCAGAGCATGTTCGTTGCTCTCTGCTTGCTCTGTTTCCATGTTAGAAGCTGCCAAGTCGAACAACCTCTGCTCTGCGAGAACAGTGCCCCCCGCTCCCGCTGTGTATGCTTCTGTTCAACGGTTTGCACTGTGCACAGCCCATGTGAGTTTTTCAATTTTTCAAGCAAGCAAACATGCTCCTGCAGCATTTCTCTGCTTCTCTCAGTGATTTCTGTGATTCTGATGTTGGGGTGTCTGTTTTCCATGTTTGCAGCAAGCAGAGCATGTGGGGTGCTGTCTGCTTGCTCTCTTTCCATGTTAGAAGCTGTCAAGTTGAACAACCTCTGCTTTGCGAGAACAGTGCACACAGCTCTCACTGTGTATGCTTCTGTTCATCCGTTTGCACTGTGCACAGCCCAAGTAAGTTTTCCATTTGTCCTTGAAAGAAAACATGCTCCTGCAGAATTTCTCTGCTTCTCTCAGTGATTTCTGTGATTCTGATGCTAGGGATTCTGCCTTCCATGTTTGCAACAAGCAGAGAATGTGGGCTGCTGTCTGTTGCTGTGTTTCCATGTTAGAAGCTGTCAAGTTGAACAAGCTCTGCTTTGCGAGAACAGTGCACACTGCTCTCACTGTGTTTGCTTCTGTTCATCGGTTTGAGCTGTGCACAGCCCATTTGAGTTTTTCAATTTTTCAAGCAAGCAAACATGCTCCTGCAGCATTTCTCTGCTTCTCTCAGTGATTTCTCTGATTCTGATGCTAGGGATTCTGCCTTCCATGTTTGCAACAAGCAGAGCATGTGGGCTGCTGTCTGCTTGCTGTGTTTCCATGTTAGAAGCTGTCAAGTTGAACAAGCTCTGCTTTGCGAGAACAGTGCACACTGCTCTCACTGTGTTTGCTTCTGTTCATCGGTTTGAGCTGTGCACAGCCCATTTGAGTTTTTCCCTTTTTCAAGCAGGCAAACACGGTCCTGCAGCATTTCTCTGCTTCTCTCAGTGATTTCTGAGGTTCTGATGCTAGGGTGTCTGTTTTCCTTCTTTGAAACAAGCAGAGCATGTGGGCTGCTGTATGCTTGCTCTCTTTCCATGTTAGAAGCTGTCAAGTCGAACAAGCTCTGCTCTGCGAGAACGGTGCACTCCGCTCTTGCTCTGTATGCTTCTGTTCATACGTTTGCACTGTACACGGCCTATGTGTGTTTTTCATTTTTCCTAGCAAGCAAACGTGCTCCTGCAGAATTTCTCTGCTTCTCTCGGTGATTTCTGAGGTTCTGATGCTAGCGTGTCTGTTTTCCTTCCTTGCAACAAGCAGAGCATGTGGGCTGCTGTCTGCTTGCTGTGTTTCCATGTTAGAAGCTGTCACGTTGAACAAGCTCTGCTTTGCGAGAACAGGGCACACAGCTCTCACTGTGTATGCTTCTGTTCATCTGTATGCACTGTGCACAGCCCAAGTAAGGTTTTCATTGGTCCTAGCAAGAAAACATCCTCCTGCAGCATTTCTCTGCTTCTCTCGGTGATTTCTGAGATTCTCATGCTTGGGTGTCTGCCTTCCGTGTTATAACAAGCAGAGCATGTGGGCTGCTGTCTGCTTGCTCTCTTTCCATGTTAGAAGCCGTCAAGTTGAACAAGCTCTGCTCTGCGAGAACAGTGCACACTGCTCTCACTGTGTTTGCTTCTGTTCATCGGTTTGAGCTGTGCACAGCCCAAGTGAGTTTTTCAATTTTTCAAGCAAGCAAACATGCTCCTGCAGCATTTCTCTGCTTCTCTCAGCGATTTCTGAGATTCTGATGCTGGGGTGTCTGTTTTCCACATTTGCAGCAAGCAGAGCATGTGGATTGCTGTCTGCTTGCTCTGTTTCCATGTTAGAAGCTGTCAAGTCGAACAAGCTGTTTTTTGCGAGAACGGTGCACACAGCTCGCACTGTCTATGCTTCTGTTCATCCGTTTGCACTGCGCACAGCCCAAGTAAGGTTTTCATTTGTCCTAGCAAGAAAACATGCTCCCGCAGCATTTCTCTGCTCCTCTCAGTGATTTCTGTGATTATGATGCTGGGGCGTCTGTTTTCCATGTTTGCAGCAAGCAGAGCAGGTGGGTCGCTGTCTGCTTGCTCTGATTCCATGTTAGAAGCTGTCAAGTTGATCAAGCTCTGCTCTGCGAGCACAGCGCACACAGCTCTCACTGTGTATGCTTCTGTTCATCTGTTAGCACTGTGCACAGCCCATTTGAGTTTTTCATTTGTCCTAGTAAGCAAACATGCTCCTGCAGAATTTCTCTGCTTCTCTCAGTGATTTCTGAGGTTCTGACGCTAGCGTGTCTGTTTTCCTTCCTTGCAGCAAGCAGAGCATGTGGGCTGCTGTCTGCTTGCTGTGTTTCCATGTTAGAAGCTGTCAAGTTGAACAAGCTCTGCTTTGCGAGAACAGTGCACACTGCTCTCGCTGTGTATGCTTCTGTACATCGGTTTGCACTGTGCACAACCCAAGTGAGTTTTTCCCTTTTTCAAGCAGGCAAACATGGTCCTGCAGCATTTCTCTGCTTCTCTCAGTGATTTCTGAGGTTCTGATGCTAGGGTGTCTGTTTTCCTTCTTTGCAACAAGCAGAGCATGTGGGCTGCTGTATGCTTGCTCTCTTTCCATGTTAGAAGCTGTCAAGTTGAACAAGCTCTGCTCTGCGAGAACGGTGCACTCCGCTCTTGCTCTGTATGATTCTGTTCATACGTTTGCACTGTACACGGCCTATGTGTGTTTTTCATTTTTCCTAGCAAGCAAACATGCTCCTGCAGCATTTCTCTGCTTCTCTCAGTGATTTCTGTGGTTCTGACGCTAGCGTGTCTGTTTTCCTTCCTTGCAGCAAGCAGAGCATGTGGGCTGCTGTCTGCTTGCTGTGTTTCCATGTTAGAAGCTGTCAAGTTGAACAAGCTCTGGTCTGCAAGAACCATGCACGCAGCTCTCACTGCGTATGCTTCTGTTCAAAGGTTTGCGCTGCGCAGAGCCCAAGTGAGTTTTTTACTTTTTCAAGCCAGGAAACATGCTCCTGCAGCATTTCTTGGCTTCTCACAGTGATTTCTGAGGTTCTGATACTAGGGTGTCTGTTTTCCTTCTTTGCAGCAAGCAGAGCATGTGGGCTGCTGTCTGCTTGCTCTGTTTCCATATTAGAAGCTGTCAAGTTGAACAAGCTCTGCTTTGCGAGAACAGTGCACACTGCTCTCACTGTGTTTGCTTCTGTTCATCGGTTTGAGCTGTGCTCAGCCCATTTGAGTTTTTCAATTTTTCAAGCAAGCAAACATGCTCCTGCAGCATTTCTCTGCTTCTCTCAGTGATTTCTGAGATTATGATGCTGGGGTGTCTGTTTTCCATATTTGCAACAAGCAGAGCATGTGGGCTGCTGTCTGCTTGCTCTCTTTCCATGTTAGAAGCTGCCAAGTTGAACAAGCTCTGCTCTGCGAGAACAGTGCACACAGTTCTCACTGTGTATGCTTCTGTTCATCGGTTAGCACGGTGCACAGCCCATTTGAGTTTTTCATTTGTCCCAGCAAGCAAACATGCTCCTGCAGCATTTCTCGGCTTGTCTCAGTGATTTCTGAGATTATGATGCTGGGGTGTCTGTTTTCCACATTTGCAGCAAGCAGAGCATGTGGATTGCTGTCTGCTTTCTCTGTTTCCATGTTAGAAGCTGTCAAGTCGAACAAGCTCTGCTCTGCGAGAACAGTGCCCACAGCTCTCACTGTGTATGCTTCTGTTCATCGGTTTGCGCTGTGCACAACCCAAATGTGTTTTTCAGTTTTTCAAGCAAGAAAACATGCTCCTCCAGAATTTCTCTGCTTCTCTCTGTGATTTCTGAGATTCTGATACTGGTGTATCTGTTTTCCATCTTTGCAACAAGCAGAGAATGTAGGCTGAGGTCTGATTGCTCTGTTTCCATGTTAGAAGCTGTCAAGTTGAACAAGCTCTGCTTTGCGAGAACATTGCACACTGCACTCACTGTGTATGCTTCTGTTCATCGGTTTGCGCTGTGCACAGCCCAAGTGAGTTTTTCCCTTTTTCAAGCAGGCAAACATGGTCCTGCAGGATTTCTCTGCTTCTCTCTGTGATTTCTGAGATTGTGATGCTGGGGTGTGTGTTCGCCCCATTTGCAGCAAGCAGAGCATGTTGGTTCCTGACTGCTTGCTGTGTTTCCATGTTAGAAGGTGTCAAGTTGAACAAGCTCTGCTCTGAGAGCACAGGGCACACAGCTCCCACTGTGTATGCTTCTGTTCATCTGTTTGCACTGTCCACAGCCCAAGTGAGTTTTTCATTTGTCCTAGCAAGCAAACATGCTCCTGCAGCATTTCTCTGCTTCTCTCAGTGATTTCTGAGATTCTGATGCCGGGGTGCCTGTTTTCCACATTTGCAGCAAGCAGAGCATGTGGATTGCTGTCTGCTTGCTGTGTTTCCATGTTAGAAGCTGTCAAGTTGAACAAGCTCTGCTGTGCGAGAACAGTGCACACAGCTCTCACTGTGTATGCTTCTGTTCATCTGTTTGCACTGTCCACAGCCCAACTGAATTTTTCATTTGTCCTAGCAAGAAAACATGCTCCTGCAGCATTTCTCTGCTTCTCTCAGTGATTTCTGAGATTATGATGCTGGGGTGTCTGTTTTCCATGTTTGCAGCAAGCGGAGCATGTGGGCTGCTGTCTCCTTACTCTCTTTCCATGTTAGAAGCTGTCAAGTTGAACAAGCTGTGCTTTGCGAGAACAGTGCCCACATCTTTCGCTGTGTATGCTTCTCTTCATCTGTTTGCACTGTGCACAGCCCAAGTGAGTTTTTCACTTTTTTAAGCAAGCAAACATGGTCCTGCAGAATTCTCTATTTCTCTCAGTGATTTCTGAGATTCTGATGCTGGGGTGCCTGTTTTCCATGTTTGCAGCAAGCAGAGCGTGTGGGTTTCTGTCTGCTTGCTGTGTTTCCATGCTAGAAGCTGTCAAGTTGAACAAGCTCTGCTTTTCGAGAGCAGTGCACACTGCTCTCGCTGCGTATGCTTCTTTTCATCCGTTTGCACTGTGCATGGCCCATGTGAGTTTTCCATTTGTCCCAGGAAGCAAATATGCTACTGCAGCATTTCTCTGCTTCTCTCAGTGATTTCTCAGATTCTGATGCTAGGGCATCTGTTTCCCATGTTTGCAACAAGCAGAGAATGTGGGCTGCTATATGCTTGCTCTGTTTCCATGTTAGAAGCTGTCAATTTGAACAAGGTCTTCTGTGCGAGAACCATGCACACAGCTCTCGCAGTGTATGCTGCTGTTCATCGGTTTGCACAGTGCACAGCCCAAGTGAGTTTTTCACTTTTTCAAGCAAGCAAATATGCTCCTGCAGCATTTCTCTGCTTCTCTCAGTGATTTCTGAGATTATGATCCTGGGGCATCTGTTTTCCATGTTTGCAACAAGCAGAGAATGTGGGCTGCTGTCTGCTTGCTCTCTTTCCGTGGTAGAAGCTGTCAAGTTGAACAAGCTCTGCTTTGCGAAGACAGTGCCCACTGCCATCGCTGTGTATGCTTCTTTTCATCCGTTTGCACTGTGCATGGCCCATGTGAGTTTTTCATTTGTCCTAGGAAGCAAACTTGCTCCTGCAGCATTTCGCTGCTTCTCTCAGTGATTTCTGAGTTTCTGACGCTAGGGCATCTGTTTTCCATGTTTGCAACAACCCGAGCATCTGGGCTGCTGTCTGCTTGCTCTCTTTCCATGTTAGAAGCTGTCAAGTCGAACAAGCTCTGCTCTGCGAGAACAGTGCACACAGCTCTCACTGTGTATGCTTCTGTTCATCCGTTTGCACTGTGCACAGCCCAAGTAAGTTTTTCACTTTTTCCAGCAAGCAAACATGGTACTGCAGCATTTCTCTGCTTCTCTCAGTGATTTCTGAGATTCTGATGCTGGGGTGTCTGTTTTCCACATTTGCAGCAAGCAGGGCATGTGGATTGCTGTCTGCTTGCTGTGTTTCCTTGTTAGAAGCTGTCAAGTTGAACAAGCTCTGCTTTGCGAGAACAGTGTCCACAGCTCTCACTGTGTATGCTTCTGTTCATCGGTTTGGACTGTGCACAGCCCAAGTGAGTTTTTCACTTTTTCAAGCAAGCAAAAATGCTCCTGCATCATTTCCCTACTTCTCTCAGTGATTTCTGGGATTCTGATGCTAGGGTGTCTGTTTTCCACATTTGCAGCAAGCAGGGCATGTGGATTGCTGTCTGCTTGCTGTGTTTCCTTGTTAGAAGCTGTCAAGTTGAACAAGCTCTGCTCTGCGAAAACAGTGCCCTCAGCTCTCACTGTGTATGCTTCTGTTCATCCGTTTGCACTGTGCACAGCCCAAGTAAGGTTTTCATTTGTCCTAGCAAGAAAACAGGCTCACCGCAGCATTTCTCTGCTTCTCGCACTGATTTCTGTGATTCTGATGATGGGGCGTCTGTTTTCCACGTTTGCAGCAAGCAGAGCATGTTCGTTGCTCTCTGCTTGCTCTGTTTCCATGTTAGAAGCTGCCAAGTCGAACAACCTCTGCTCTGCGAGAACAGTGCCCCCCGCTCCCGCTGTGTATGCTTCTGTTCAACGGTTTGCACTGTGCACAGCCCATGTGAGTTTTTCAATTTTTCAAGCAAGCAAACATGCTCCTGCAGCATTTCTCTGCTTCTCTCAGTGATTTCTGTGATTCTGATGTTGGGGTGTCTGTTTTCCATGTTTGCAGCAAGCAGAGCATGTGGGGTGCTGTCTGCTTGCTCTCTTTCCATGTTAGAAGCTGTCAAGTTGAACAACCTCTGCTTTGCGAGAACAGTGCACACAGCTCTCACTGTGTATGCTTCTGTTCATCCGTTTGCACTGTGCACAGCCCAAGTAAGTTTTCCATTTGTCCTTGAAAGAAAACATGCTCCTGCAGAATTTCTCTGCTTCTCTCAGTGATTTCTGTGATTCTGATGCTAGGGATTCTGCCTTCCATGTTTGCAACAAGCAGAGAATGTGGGCTGCTGTCTGCTTGCTCTCTTTCCATGTTAGAAGCCGTCAAGTTGAACAAGCTCTGCTCTGCGAGAACAGTGCACACTGCTCTCACTGTGTTTGCTTCTGTTCATCGGTTTGAGCTGTGCACAGCCCAAGTGAGTTTTTCAATTTTTCAAGCAAGCAAACATGCTCCTGCAGCATTTCTCTGCTTCTCTCAGCGATTTCTGAGATTCTGATGCTGGGGTGTCTGTTTTCCACATTTGCAGCAAGCAGAGCATGTGGATTGCTGTCTGCTTGCTCTGTTTCCATGTTAGAAGCTGTCAAGTCGAACAAGCTGTTTTTTGCGAGAACGGTGCACACAGCTCGCACTGTCTATGCTTCTGTTCATCCGTTTGCACTGCGCACAGCCCAAGTAAGGTTTTCATTTGTCCTAGCAAGAAAACATGCTCCCGCAGCATTTCTCTGCTCCTCTCAGTGATTTCTGTGATTATGATGCTGGGGCGTCTGTTTTCCATGTTTGCAGCAAGCAGAGCAGGTGGGTCGCTGTCTGCTTGCTCTGATTCCATGTTAGAAGCTGTCAAGTTGATCAAGCTCTGCTCTGCGAGCACAGCACACACAGCTCTCACTGTGTATGCTTCTGTTCATCTGTTAGCACTGTGCACAGCCCATTTGAGTTTTTCATTTGTCCTAGTAAGCAAACATGCTCCTGCAGAATTTCTCTGCTTCTCTCAGTGATTTCTGAGGTTCTGACGCTAGCGTGTCTGTTTTCCTTCCTTGCAGCAAGCAGAGCATGTGGGCTGCTGTCTGCTTGCTGTGTTTCCATGTTAGAAGCTGTCAAGTTGAACAAGCTCTGCTTTGCTAGAACAGTGCACACTGCTCTCGCTGTGTATGCTTCTGTACATCGGTTTGCACTGTGCACAACCCAAGTGAGTTTTTCCCTTTTTCAAGCAGGCAAACATGGTCCTGCAGCATTTCTCTGCTTCTCTCAGTGATTTCTGAGGTTCTGATGCTAGGGTGTCTGTTTTCCTTCTTTGCAACAAGCAGAGCATGTGGGCTGCTGTATGCTTGCTCTCTTTCCATGTTAGAAGCTGTCAAGTTGAACAAGCTCTGCTCTGCGAGAACGGTGCACTCCGCTCTTGCTCTGTATGATTCTGTTCATACGTTTGCACTGTACACGGCCTATGTGTGTTTTTCATTTTTCCTAGCAAGCAAACATGCTCCTGCAGCATTTCTCTGCTTCTCTCAGTGATTTCTGTGGTTCTGACGCTAGCGTGTCTGTTTTCCTTCCTTGCAGCAAGCAGAGCATGTGGGCTGCTGTCTGCTTGCTGTGTTTCCATGTTAGAAGCTGTCAAGTTGAACAAGCTCTGGTCTGCAAGAACCATGCACGCAGCTCTCACTGCGTATGCTTCTGTTCAAAGGTTTGCGCTGTGCAGAGCCCAAGTGAGTTTTTTACTTTTTCAAACCAGGAAACATGCTCCTGCAGCATTTCTTGGCTTCTCACAGTGATTTCTGAGGTTCTGATACAAGGGTGTCTGTTTTCCTTCTTTGCAGCAAGCAGAGCATGTGGGCTGCTGTCTGCTTGCTCTGTTTCCATATTAGAAGCTGTCAAGTTGAACAAGCTCTGCTTTGCGAGAACAGTGCACACTGCTCTCACTGTGTTTGCTTCTGTTCATCGGTTTGAGCTGTGCTCAGCCCATTTGAGTTTTTCAATTTTTCAAGCAAGCAAACATGCTCCTGCAGCATTTCTCTGCTTCTCTCAGTGATTTCTGAGATTATGATGCTGGGGTGTCTGTTTTCCATATTTGCAGCAAGCAGAGCATGTGGATTGCTGTCTGCTTTCTCTGTTTCCATGTTAGAAGCTGTCAAGTCGAACAAGCTCTGCTCTGCGAGAACAGTGCCCACAGCTCTCACTGTGTATGCTTCTGTTCATCGGTTTGCACTGCGCACAGCCCATTTGTGTTTTTCGTTGGTCCTAGCAAGAAAACATGCTCCTGCAGAATTTCTCTGCTTCTCTCTGTGTTTTCCAAGATTCTGATGCTAAGGTGTCTGTTTTCCATGTTTATAACAAGCAGAGCATGTGGGCTGCTGTCTGCTTGCTCTCTTTCCATGTTAAAAGCTGGCAAGCTGAACAAGCTCTGCTTTGCGAGAACAGTGCACACTGCTCTCGCTGTGCATGCTTCTTTTCATCCGTTTGCACTGTGCATGGCGCATGTGAGTTTTTCATTTGTCCTAGGAAGCAAACATGCTCCTGCAGCATTTCTCTACTTCTCTCAGTGATTTCTGAGATTCTGATGCCGGGGTGTCTGTTTTCCACATTTGCAGCAAGCAGAACATGTGGATAGCTGTCTGCTTGCTGTGTTTCCATGTTAGAAGCTGACAAGTTGAACAAGCTCTGCTGTGCGAGAACCATGCACACAGCTCTCGCTGTGTATGCTTCTGTTCATCTGTTTGCGCTGTGCACAGCCCAAGTGAGTTTATCATTTGTCCTAGCAAGCAAACATGCTCCTGCAGCATTTCTCTACTCCTCTGTGTGATTTCTGAGATTCTGATGCTGGGGTGTCTGTTTTCCACATTTGCAGCAAGCAGAGCATGTGGATTGCTGTCTGCTTGCTCTGTTTCCATGTTAGAAGCTGTCAAGTCGAACAAGCTGTTTTTTGCGAGAACGGTGCACACAGCTCGCACTGTCTATGCTTCTGTTCATCCGTTTGCACTGCGCACAGCCCAAGTAAGGTTTTCATTTGTCCTAGCAAGAAAACATGCTCCCGCAGCATTTCTCTGCTCCTCTCAGTGATTTCTGTGATTATGATGCTGGGGCGTCTGTTTTCCATGTTTGCAGCAAGCAGAGCAGGTGGGTCGCTGTCTGCTTGCTCTGATTCCATGTTAGAAGCTGTCAAGTTGATCAAGCTCTGCTCTGCGAGCACAGCGCACACAGCTCTCACTGTGTATGCTTCTGTTCATCTGTTAGCACTGTGCACAGCCCATTTGAGTTTTTCATTTGTCCTAGTAAGCAAACATGCTCCTGCAGAATTTCTCTGCTTCTCTCAGTGATTTCTGAGGTTCTGACGCTAGCGTGTCTGTTTTCCTTCCTTGCAGCAAGCAGAGCATGTGGGCTGCTGTCTGCTTGCTGTGTTTCCATGTTAGAAGCTGTCAAGTTGAACAAGCTCTGCTTTGCGAGAACAGTGCACAATGCTCTCGCTGTGTATGCTTCTGTACATCGGTTTGCACTGTGCACAACCCAAGTGAGTTTTTCCCTTTTTCAAGCAGGCAAACATGGTCCTGCAGCATTTCTCTGCTTCTCTCAGTGATTTCTGAGGTTCTGATGCTAGGGTGTCTGTTTTCCTTCTTTGCAACAAGCAGAGCATGTGGGCTGCTGTATGCTTGCTCTCTTTCCATGTTAGAAGCTGTCAAGTTGAACAAGCTCTGCTCTGCGAGAACGGTGCACTCCGCTCTTGCTCTGTATGATTCTGTTCATACGTTTGCACTGTACACGGCCTATGTGTGTTTTTCATTTTTCCTAGCAAGCAAACATGCTCCTGCAGCATTTCTCTGCTTCTCTCAGTGATTTCTGTGGTTCTGACGCTAGCGTGTCTGTTTTCCTTCCTTGCAGCAAGCAGAGCATGTGGGCTGCTGTCTGCTTGCTGTGTTTCCATGTTAGAAGCTGTCAAGTTGAACAAGCTCTGGTCTGCAAGAACCATGCACGCAGCTCTCACTGCGTATGCTTCTGTTCAAAGGTTTGCGCTGCGCAGAGCCCAAGTGAGTTTTTTACTTTTTCAAGCCAGGAAACATGCTCCTGCAGCATTTCTTGGCTTCTCACAGTGATTTCTGAGGTTCTGATACTAGGGTGTCTGTTTTCCTTCTTTGCAGCAAGCAGAGCATGTGGGCTGCTGTCTGCTTGCTCTGTTTCCATATTAGAAGCTGTCAAGTTGAACAAGCTCTGCTTTGCGAGAACAGTGCACACTGCTCTCACTGTGTTTGCTTCTGTTCATCGGTTTGAGCTGTGCTCAGCCCATTTGAGTTTTTCAATTTTTCAAGCAAGCAAACATGCTCCTGCAGCATTTCTCTGCTTCTCTCAGTGATTTCTGAGATTATGATGCTGGGGTGTCTGTTTTCCATATTTGCAACAAGCAGAGCATGTGGGCTGCTGTCTGCTTGCTCTCTTTCCATGTTAGAAGCTGCCAAGTTGAACAAGCTCTGCTCTGCGAGAACAGTGCACACAGTTCTCACTGTGTATGCTTCTGTTCATCGGTTAGCACGGTGCACAGCCCATTTGAGTTTTTCATTTGTCCCAGCAAGCAAACATGCTCCTGCAGCATTTCTCGGCTTGTCTCAGTGATTTCTGAGATTATGATGCTGGGGTGTCTGTTTTCCACATTTGCAGCAAGCAGAGCATGTGGATTGCTGTCTGCTTTCTCTGTTTCCATGTTAGAAGCTGTCAAGTCGAACAAGCTCTGCTCTGCGAGAACAGTGCCCACAGCTCTCACTGTGTATGCTTCTGTTCATCGGTTTGCGCTGTGCACAACCCAAATGTGTTTTTCAGTTTTTCAAGCAAGAAAACATGCTCCTCCAGAATTTCTCTGCTTCTCTCTGTGATTTCTGAGATTCTGATACTGGTGTATCTGTTTTCCATCTTTGCAACAAGCAGAGAATGTAGGCTGAGGTCTGATTGCTCTGTTTCCATGTTAGAAGCTGTCAAGTTGAACAAGCTCTGCTTTGCGAGAACATTGCACACTGCACTCACTGTGTATGCTTCTGTTCATCGGTTTGCGCTGTGCACAGCCCAAGTGAGTTTTTCCCTTTTTCAAGCAGGACATGGTCCTGCAGGATTTCTCTGCTTCTCTCTGTGATTTCTGAGATTGTGATGCTGGGGTGTGTGTTCGCCCCATTTGCAGCAAGCAGAGCATGTGGGTTCCTGACTGCTTGCTGTGTTTCCATGTTAGAAGGTGTCAAGTTGAACAAGCTCTGCTCTGAGAGCACAGGGCACACAGCTCCCACTGTGTATGCTTCTGTTCATCTGTTTGTTCTGTCCACAGCCCAAGTGAGTTTTTCATTTGTCCTAGCAAGCAAACATGCTCCTGCAGCATTTCTCTGCTTCTCTCAGTGATTTCTGAGATTCTGATGCCGGGGTGCCTGTTTTCCACATTTGCAGCAAGCAGAGCATGTGGATTGCTGTCTGCTTGCTGTGTTTCCATGTTAGAAGCTGTCAAGTTGAACAAGCTCTGCTGTGCGAGAACAGTGCACACAGCTCTCGCTGTGTATGCTTCTATTCATCTGTTTGCACTGTCCACAGCCCAACTGAATTTTTCATTTGTCCTAGCAAGAAAACATGCTCCTGCAGCATTTCTCTGCTTCTCTCAGTGATTTCTGAGATTATGATGCTGGGGTGTCTGTTTTCCATGTTTGCAGCAAGCGGAGCATGTGGGCTGCTGTCTCCTTACTCTCTTTCCATGTTAGAAGCTGCCAAGTTGAACAAGCTCTGCTTTGCGAGAACAGTGCACACTGCTCTCACTGTGTTTGCTTCTGTTCATCGGTTTGAGCTGTGCTCAGCCCATTTGAGTTTTTCAATTTTTCAAGCAAGCAAACATGCTCCTGCAGCATTTCTCTGCTTCTCTCAGTGATTTCTGAGATTATGATGCTGGGGTGTCTGTTTTCCATATTTGCAACAAGCAGAGCATGTGGGCTGCTGTCTGCTTGCTCTCTTTCCATGTTAGAAGCTGCCAAGTTGAACAAGCTCTGCTCTGCGAGAACAGTGCACACAGTTCTCACTGTGTATGCTTCTGTTCATCGGTTAGCACGGTGCACAGCCCATTTGAGTTTTTCATTTGTCCCAGCAAGCAAACATGCTCCTGCAGCATTTCTCGGCTTGTCTCAGTGATTTCTGAGATTATGATGCTGGGGTGTCTGTTTTCCACATTTGCAGCAAGCAGAGCATGTGGATTGCTGTCTGCTTTCTCTGTTTCCATGTTAGAAGCTGTCAAGTCGAACAAGCTCTGCTCTGCGAGAACAGTGCCCACAGCTCTCACTGTGTATGCTTCTGTTCATCGGTTTGCGCTGTGCACAACCCAAATGTGTTTTTCAGTTTTTCAAGCAAGAAAACATGCTCCTCCAGAATTTCTCTGCTTCTCTCTGTGATTTCTGAGATTCTGATACTGGTGTATCTGTTTTCCATCTTTGCAACAAGCAGAGAATGTAGGCTGAGGTCTGATTGCTCTGTTTCCATGTTAGAAGCTGTCAAGTTGAACAAGCTCTGCTTTGCGAGAACATTGCACACTGCACTCACTGTGTATGCTTCTGTTCATCGGTTTGCGCTGTGCACAGCCCAAGTGAGTTTTTCCCTTTTTCAAGCAGGACATGGTCCTGCAGGATTTCTCTGCTTCTCTCTGTGATTTCTGAGATTGTGATGCTGGGGTGTGTGTTCGCCCCATTTGCAGCAAGCAGAGCATGTGGGTTCCTGACTGCTTGCTGTGTTTCCATGTTAGAAGGTGTCAAGTTGAACAAGCTCTGCTCTGAGAGCACAGGGCACACAGCTCCCACTGTGTATGCTTCTGTTCATCTGTTTGTTCTGTCCACAGCCCAAGTGAGTTTTTCATTTGTCCTAGCAAGCAAACATGCTCCTGCAGCATTTCTCTGCTTCTCTCAGTGATTTCTGAGATTCTGATGCCGGGGTGCCTGTTTTCCACATTTGCAGCAAGCAGAGCATGTGGATTGCTGTCTGCTTGCTGTGTTTCCATGTTAGAAGCTGTCAAGTTGAACAAGCTCTGCTGTGCGAGAACAGTGCACACAGCTCTCGCTGTGTATGCTTCTATTCATCTGTTTGCACTGTCCACAGCCCAACTGAATTTTTCATTTGTCCTAGCAAGAAAACATGCTCCTGCAGCATTTCTCTGCTTCTCTCAGTGATTTCTGAGATTATGATGCTGGGGTGTCTGTTTTCCATGTTTGCAGCAAGCGGAGCATGTGGGCTGCTGTCTCCTTACTCTCTTTCCATGTTAGAAGCTGCCAAGTTGAACAAGCTCTGCTCTGCGAGAACAGTGCACACAGTTCTCACTGTGTATGCTTCTCTTCATCTGTTTGCACTGTGCACAGCCCAAGTGAGTTTTTCACTTTTTTAAGCAAGCAAACATGGTCCTGCAGAAGTCTCTATTTCTCTCAGTGATTTCTGAGATTCTGATGCTGGGGTGCCTGTTTTCCATGTTTGCAGCAAGCAGAGCGTGTGGGTTTCTGTCTGCTTGCTGTGTTTCCATGTTAGAAGCTGTCAAGTTGAACAAGCTCTGCTTTTCGAGAACAGTGCACACTGCTCTCGCTGCGTATGCTTCTTTTCATCCGTTTGCACTGTGCATGGCCCATGTGAGTTTTCCATTTGTCCTAGGAAGCAAATATGCTACTGCAGCATTTCTCTGCTTCTCTCAGTGATTTCTGAGATTCTGATGCTAGGGCATCTGTTTCCCATGTTTGCAACAAGCAGAGAATGTGGGCTGCTATATGCTTGCTCTGTTTCCATGTTAGAAGCTGTCAATTTGAACAAGGTCTTCTGTGCGAGAACCATGCACACAGCTCTCGCAGTGTATGCTGCTGTTCATCGGTTTGCACAGTGCACAGCCCAAGTGAGTTTTTCACTTTTTCAAGCAAGCAAATATGCTCCTGCAGCATTTCTCTGCTTCTCTCAGTGATTTCTGAGATTATGATCCTGGGGCATCTGTTTTCCATGTTTGCAACAAGCAGAGAATGTGGGCTGCTGTCTGCTTGCTCTCTTTCCATGGTAGAAGCTGTCAAGTTGAACAAGCTCTGCTTTGCGAAGACAGTGCCCACTGCCATCGCTGTGTATGCTTCTTTTCATCCGTTTGCACTGTGCATGGCCCATGTGAGTTTTTCATTTGTCCTAGGAAGCAAACTTGCTCCTGCAGCATTTCGCTGCTTCTCTCAGTGATTTCTGAGTTTCTGACGCTAGGGCATCTGTTTTCCATGTTTGCAACAACCCGAGCATCTGGGCTGCTGTCTGCTTGCTCTCTTTCCATGTTAGAAGCTGTCAAGTCGAACAAGCTCTGCTCTGCGAGAACAGTGCACACAGCTCTCACTGTGTATGCTTCTGTTCATCCGTTTGCACTGTGCACAGCCCAAGTAAGTTTTTCACTTTTTCCAGCAAGCAAACATGGTACTGCAGCATTTCTCTGCTTCTCTCAGTGATTTCTGAGATTCTGATGCTGGGGTGTCTGTTTTCCACATTTGCAGCAAGCAGGGCATGTGGATTGCTGTCTGCTTGCTGTGTTTCCTTGTTAGAAGCTGTCAAGTTGAACAAGCTCTGCTTTGCGAGAACAGTGTCCACAGCTCTCACTGTGTATGCTTCTGTTCATCGGTTTGGACTGTGCACAGCCCAAGTGAGTTTTTCACTTTTTCAAGCAAGCAAAAATGCTCCTGCATCATTTCCCTACTTCTCTCAGTGATTTCTGGGATTCTGATGCTAGGGTGTCTGTTTTCCACATTTGCAGCAAGCAGGGCATGTGGATTGCTGTCTGCTTGCTGTGTTTCCTTGTTAGAAGCTGTCAAGTTGAACAAGCTCTGCTCTGCGAAAACAGTGCCCTCAGCTCTCACTGTGTATGCTTCTGTTCATCCGTTTGCACTGTGCACAGCCCAAGTAAGGTTTTCATTTGTCCTAGCAAGAAAACAGGCTCACCGCAGCATTTCTCTGCTTCTCGCACTGATTTCTGTGATTCTGATGATGGGGCGTCTGTTTTCCACGTTTGCAGCAAGCAGAGCATGTTCGTTGCTCTCT
Source organism: Delichon dasypus (assembly GCA_037837765.1). Lineage (NCBI taxonomy): Eukaryota > Metazoa > Chordata > Aves > Passeriformes > Hirundinidae > Delichon > Delichon dasypus. Next base: position 384,839 of record JBBAXF010000045.1, read on the forward strand.
GCTTGCTCTGTTTCCATGTTAGAAGCTGCCAAGTCGAACAACCTCTGCTCTGCGAGAACAGTGCCCCCCGCTCCCGCTGTGTATGCTTCTGTTCAACGGTTTGCACTGTGCACAGCCCATGTGAGTTTTTCAATTTTTCAAGCAAGCAAACATGCTCCTGCAGCATTTCTCTGCTTCTCTCAGTGATTTCTGTGATTCTGATGTTGGGGTGTCTGTTTTCCATGTTTGCAGCAAGCAGAGCATGTGGGGTGCTGTCTGCTTGCTCTCTTTCCATGTTAGAAGCTGTCAAGTTGAACAACCTCTGCTTTGCGAGAACAGTGCACACAGCTCTCACTGTGTATGCTTCTGTTCATCCGTTTGCACTGTGCACAGCCCAAGTAAGTTTTCCATTTGTCCTTGAAAGTAAACATGCTCCTGCAGAATTTCTCTGCTTCTCTCAGTGATTTCTGTGATTCTGATGCTAGGGATTCTGCCTTCCATGTTTGCAACAAGCAGAGAATGTGGGCTGCTGTCTGTTGCTGTGTTTCCATGTTAGAAGCTGTCAAGTTGAACAAGCTCTACTTTGCGAGAACAGTGCACACTGCTCTCACTGTGTTTGCTTCTGTTCATCGGTTTGAGCTGTGCACAGCCCATTTGAGTTTTTCAATTTTTCAAGCAAGCAAACATGCTCCTGCAGCATTTCTCTGCTTCTCTCAGTGATTTCTCTGATTCTGATGCTAGGGATTCTGCCTTACATGTTTGCAGCAAGCGGAGCATGTGGGCTGCTGTCTGCTTGCTGTGTTTCCATGTTAGAAGCTGTCAAGTTGAACAAGCTCTGCTGTGCGAGAACAGTGCACACAGCTCTCGCTGTGTATGCTTCTGTTCATCTGTTTGCGCTGTGCACAGCCCAAGTGAGGTTTTCATTTGTCCTTGCAAGGAAACATGCTCCTGCAGCATTTCTCTGCTTCTCTCAGTGATTTCTGAGATTATGATGCTGGGGCGCCTGTTTTCCATGTTTGCAGCAAGCAGAGCATGTGCGTTGCTGTCTGCTTCCTGTGTTTCCATGTTAGAAGCTGTCAGGTTGAACAAGCTGTGCTGTGCGAGAACAGTGCACACTGCTCTCGCTATGTATGCTTCTGTTCATCCGTTTGCACTGTACACGGCCCATGAATGTTTTCCATTTGTCCTAGCAAGCAAACATGCTCCTGCAGCATTGCTCTGCTTCTCTCAGTGATTTCTGAGATTCTGAAACTAGGGTGTCTGTTTTCCTTCTTTGCAACAAGCAGAGAATGTGGGCTGAGGTCTCCTTGCTGTGTTTCCATCTTAGAAGCTGTAAAGTTGAACAAGCTCTGCTCTGCGAGAACAGTGCACACAGCTCTCACTGTGTATGCTTCTGTTCATCCGCTTGCACTGTGCACAGCCCAAGTAAGTTTTCCATTTGTCCTTGAAAGAAAACATGCTCCTGCAGAATTTCTCTGCTTCTCTCAGTGATTTCTGTGATTCTGATGCTAGGGATTCTGCCTTCCATGTTTGCAACAAGCAGAGCATGTGGGCTGCTGTCTGCTTGCTGTGTTTCCATGTTAGAAGCTGTCAAGGTGAACAAGCTCTGCTTCGCGAGAACAGTGCACACTGCTCTCGCTATGTATGCTTCTGTTCATCTGTTTGCACTGTGCACAGCCCAAGTAAGGTTTTCACTTTTTCAAGCAAGCAATCATGGTCCTGCAGCATTTCTATGCTTCGCTCAGTGATTTCTGAGATTCTGATACTAGGGTGTCTGTTTTCCATCTTTGCAACACGCAGAGAATGTAGGCTGAAGTCTGCTTGCTGTGTTTCCATGTTAGAAGCTGTCAAGGTGAACAAGCTCTGCTTTGCGAGAACCATACACACACCTCTCACTGTGTTTGCTTCTGTTCATTGGTTTGCGCTGTGCACAGCCCAAGTGAGGTTTTCATTTGTCCTAGCAAGAAAACATGCCCCCGCAGCATTTCTCTGCTCCTCTCATTGATTTTTGTGTTTATGATGCTGGGGCGTCTGTTTTCCATGTTTGCCACAAGCAGAGCATGTGGGCTGCTGTCTGCTTGCTGTGTTTCCATGTTAGAAGCTGTCAAGTAGAACAAGCTCTGCTCTGCGAGAACCATGCACACAGCTCTCACTGTGTATGCTTCTGTTCATCCGTTTGCACTGTGCCCAGCCATTGGTGTTTTTCATTTGTCCTGGCAAGCAAACATGCCCCCGCAGCATTTCTCTGCTCCTCTCATTGATTTTTGTGATTATGATGCTGGGGCGACTGTTTTCCATGTTTGCCGCAAGCAGAGCATGTGGGCTGCTGTCTGCTTGCTGTGTTTCCATGTTAGAAGCTGTCAAGTAGAACAAGCTCTGCTCTGCGAGAACCATGCACACAGCTCTCACTGTGTATGCTTCTGTTCATCTGTTTGCACTGCGCACAGCCCATTTGTGTTTTTCGTTGGTCCTAGCAAGAAAACATGCTCCTGCAGCATTTCTCTACTTCTCTCTGTGATTTCTGAGATTCTGATGCTAGGGTGTCTGTTTTCCATGTTTATAACAAGCAGAGCATGTGGGCTGCTGTCTGCTTGCTCTCTTTCCATGTTAGAAGCTGGCAAGCTGAACAAGCTCTGCTTTGCGAGAACAGTGCACACTGTTCTCGCTGTGTATGCTTCTTTTCATCCGTTTGCACTGTGCATGGCCCATGTGAGTTTTTCATTTGTCCTAGGAAGCAAACATGCTCCTGCAGCATTTCTCTACTTCTCTCAGTGATTTCTGAGGTTCTGATGCTAGGGTGTCTGTTTTCCATGTTTATAACAAGCAGAGCATGTGGGCTGCTGTCTGCTTGCTGTGTTTCCATGTTAGAAGCTGTCAAGGTGAACAAGCTCTGCTTCGCGAGAACAGTGCACACTGCTCTCGCTATGTATGCTTCTGTTCATCTGTTTGCACTGTGCACAGCTCAAGTAAGTTTTTCACTTTTTCAAGCAAGCAAGCATGGTCCTGCAGCATTTCTCTGCTTCGCTCAGTGATTTCTGAGATTCTGATACTAGGGTGTCTGTTTTCCATCTTTGCAACACGCAGAGAATGTAGGCTGAGGTCTGCTTGCTGTGTTTCCATGTTAGAAGCTGTCAAGGTGAACACGCTCTGCTTTGCGAGAACCATACACACACCTCTCACTGTGTTTGCTTCTGTTCATTGGTTTGCGCTGTGCACGGCCCAAGTGATTTTTTCACTTTTTCAAGCAAGAAAACATGCTCCTGCAGCATTTCTCTACTTCTCTCTGTGATTTCTGAGATTCTGATGCTGGGGTGTCTGTTTTCCACATTTGCAGCAAGCAGAGCATGTGGATTGCTGTCTGCTTGCTCTGTTTCCATGTTAGAAGCTGTCAAGTCGAACAAGCTCTGCTGTGCGAGAACAGTGCACACAGCTCTCACTGTGTATGCTTCTGTTCATCCGTTTGCACTGTGCACAGCCCAAGTAAGGTTTTCATTTGTCCCAGCAAGAAAACATGCCCCCGCAGCATTTCTCTGCTCCTCTCATTGATTTTTGTGACTATGATCCTGGGGCGACTGTTTTCCATGTTTGCCGCAAGCAGAGCATGTGGGCTGCTGTCTGCTTGCTGTGTTTCCATGTTAGAAGCTGTCAAGTAGAACAAGCTCTGCTCTGCGAGAACCATGCACACAGCTCTCACTGTGTATGCTTCTGTTCATCTGTTTGCACTGCGCACAGCCCATTTGTGTTTTTCGTTGGTCCTAGCAAGAAAACATGCTCCTGCAGCATTTCTCTACTTCTCTCTGTGATTTCTGAGTTTCTGATGCTAGGGTGTCTGTTTTCCATGTTTATAACAAGCAGAGCATGTGGGCTGCTGTCTGCTTGCTGTGTTTCCATGTTAGAAGCTGTCAAGGTGAACAAGCTCTGCTTCGCGAGAACAGTGCACACTGCTCTCGCTATGTATGCTTCTGTTCATCTGTTTGCACTGTGCACAGCTCAAGTAAGTTTTTCACTTTTTCAAGCAAGCAAGCATGGTCCTGCAGCATTTCTCTGCTTCGCTCAGTGATTTCTGAGATTCTGATACTAGGGTGTCTGTTTTCCATGTTTGCAGCAAGCAGAGCATGTGGGCTGCTGTCTGCTTGCTCTCTTTCCATGTTAGAAGCTGGCAAGCTGAACAAGCTCTGCTTTGCGAGAACAGTGCACACTGCTCTCGCTGTGTATGCTTCTTTTCATCCGTTTGCACTGTGCATGGCCCATGTGAGTTTTTCATTTGTCCTAGGAAGCAAACATGCTCCTGCAGCATTTCTCTACTTCTCTCAGTGATTTCTGAGGTTCTGATGCTAGGGTGTCTGTTTTCCATGTTTGCCACAAGCAGAGCATGTGGGCTGCTGTCTGCTTGCTGTGTTTCCATGTTAGAAGCTGTCAAGTAGAACAAGCTCTGCTCTGCGAGAACCATGCACACAGCTCTCACTGTGTATGCTTCTGTTCATCTGTTTGCACTGTGCCCAGCCATTGGTGTTTTTCATTTGTCCTGGCAAGCAAACATGCCCCCGCAGCATTTCTCTGCTCCTCTCATTGATTTTTGTGATTATGATGCTGGGGCGACTGTTTTCCATGTTTGCCGCAAGCAGAGCATGTGGGCTGCTGTCTGCTTGCTGTGTTTCCATGTTAGAAGCTGTCAAGTAGAACAAGCTCTGCTCTGCGAGAACCATGCACACAGCTCTCACTGTGTATGCTTCTGTTCATCTGTTTGCACTGCGCACAGCCCATTTGTGTTTTTCGTTGGTCCTAGCAAGAAAACATGCTCCTGCAGCATTTCTCTACTTCTCTCTGTGATTTCTGAGATTCTGATGCTAGGGTGTCTGTTTTCCATGTTTATAACAAGCAGAGCATGTGGGCTGCTGTCTGCTTGCTCTCTTTCCATGTTAGAAGCTGGCAAGCTGAACAAGCTCTGCTTTGCGAGAACAGTGCACACTGCTCTCGCTGTGTATGCTTCTGTTCATCTGTTTGCACTGCGCACAGCCCATTTGTGTTTTTCGTTGGTCCTAGCAAGAAAACATGCTCCTGCAGCATTTCTCTACTTCTCTCGGTGATTTCTGAGATTCTGATGCTAGGGTGTCTGTTTTCCATGTTTATAACAAGCAGAGCATGTGGGCTGCTGTCTGCTTGCTGTGTTTCCATGTTAGAAGCTGTCAAGGTGAACAAGCTCTGCTTCGCGAGAACAGTGCACACTGCTCTCGCTATGTATGCTTCTGTTCATCTGTTTGCACTGTGCACAGCTCAAGTAAGTTTTTCACTTTTTCAAGCAAGCAAGCATGGTCCTGCAGCATTTCTCTGCTTCGCTCAGTGATTTCTGAGATTCTGATACTAGGGTGTCTGTTTTCCATGTTTGCAGCAAGCAGAGCATGTGGGCTGCTGTCTGCTTGCTCTCTTTCCATGTTAGAAGCTGGCAAGCTGAACAAGCTCTGCTTTGCGAGAACAGTGCACACTGCTCTCGCTGTGTATGCTTCTTTTCATCCGTTTGCACTGTGCATGGCCCATGTGAGTTTTTCATTTGTCCTAGGAAGCAAACATGCTCCTGCAGCATTTCTCTACTTCTCTCAGTGATTTCTGAGGTTCTGATGCTAGGGTGTCTGTTTTCCATGTTTATAACAAGCAGAGCATGTGGGCTGCTGTCTGCTTGCTGTGTTTCCATGTTAGAAGCTGTCAAGGTGAACAAGCTCTGCTGTGCGAGAACAGTGCACACAGCTCTCACTATGTATGCTTCTGTTCATCCGTTTGCACTGTGCACAGCCCAAGTAAGGTTTTCATTTGTCCTAGCAAGAAAACATGCCCCCGCAGCATTTCTCTGCTCCTCTCATTGATTTTTGTGATTATGATGCTGGGGCGACTGTTTTCCATGTTTGCCACAAGCAGAGCATGTGGGCTGCTGTCTGCTTGCTGTGTTTCCATGTTAGAAGCTGTCAAGTAGAACAAGCTCTGCTCTGCGAGAACCATGCACACAGCTCTCACTGTGTATGCTTCTGTTCATCCGTTTGCACTGTGCCCAGCCATTGGTGTTTTTCATTTGTCCTGGCAAGCAAACATGCCCCCGCAGCATTTCTCTGCTCCTCTCATTGATTTTTGTGATTATGATGCTGGGGCGACTGTTTTCCATGTTTGCCGCAAGCAGAGCATGTGGGCTGCTGTCTGCTTGCTGTGTTTCCATGTTAGAAGCTGTCAAGTAGAACAAGCTCTGCTCTGCGAGAACCATGCACACAGCTCTCACTGTGTATGCTTCTGTTCATCTGTTTGCACTGCGCACAGCCCATTTGTGTTTTTCGTTGGTCCTAGCAAGAAAACATGCTCCTGCAGCATTTCTCTACTTCTCTCTGTGATTTCTGAGATTCTGATGCTAGGGTGTCTGTTTTCCATGTTTGCAGCAAGCAGAGCATGTGGGCTGCTGTCTGCTTGCTCTCTTTCCATGTTAGAAGCTGGCAAGCTGAACAAGCTCTGCTTTGCGAGAACAGTGCACACTGTTCTCGCTGTGTATGCTTCTTTTCATCCGTTTGCACTGTGCATGGCCCATGTGAGTTTTTCATTTGTCCTAGGAAGCAAACATGCTCCTGCAGCATTTCTCTACTTCTCTCAGTGATTTCTGAGGTTCTGATGCTAGGGTGTCTGTTTTCCATGTTTATAACAAGCAGAGCATGTGGGCTGCTGTCTGCTTGCTGTGTTTCCATGTTAGAAGCTGTCAAGGTGAACAAGCTCTGCTTCGCGAGAACAGTGCACACAGCTCTCACTATGTATGCTTCTGTTCATCCGTTTGCACTGTGCACAGCCCAAGTAAGGTTTTCATTTGTCCTAGCAAGAAAACATGCCCCCGCAGCATTTCTCTGCTCCTCTCATTGATTTTTGTGTTTATGATGCTGGGGAGACTGTTTTCCATGTTTGCCACAAGCAGAGCATGTGGGCTGCTGTCTGCTTGCTGTGTTTCCATGTTAGAAGCTGTCAAGTAGAACAAGCTCTGCTCTGCGAGAACCATGCACACAGCTCTCACTGTGTATGCTTCTGTTCATCCGTTTGCACTGTGCCCAGCCATTGGTGTTTTTCATTTGTCCTGGCAAGCAAACATGCCCCCGCAGCATTTCTCTGCTCCTCTCATTGATTTTTGTGATTATGATGCTGGGGCGACTGTTTTCCATGTTTGCCGCAAGCAGAGCATGTGGGCTGCTGTCTGCTTGCTGTGTTTCCATGTTAGAAGCTGTCAAGTAGAACAAGCTCTGCTCTGCGAGAACCATGCACACAGCTCTCACTGTGTATGCTTCTGTTCATCTGTTTGCACTGCGCACAGCCCATTTGTGTTTTTCGTTGGTCCTAGCAAGAAAACATGCTCCTGCAGCATTTCTCTACTTCTCTCTGTGATTTCTGAGATTCTGATGCTAGGGTGTCTGTTTTCCATGTTTATAACAAGCAGAGCATGTGGGCTGCTGTCTGCTTGCTCTCTTTCCATGTTAGAAGCTGGCAAGCTGAACAAGCTCTGCTTTGCGAGAACAGTGCACACTGCTCTCGCTGTGTATGCTTCTTTTCATCCGTTTGCACTGTGCATGGCCCATGTGAGTTTTTCATTTGTCCTAGGAAGCAAACATGCTCCTGCAGCATTTCTCTACTTCTCTCAGTGATTTCTGAGGTTCTGATGCTAGGGTGTCTGTTTTCCATGTTTGCCACAAGCAGAGCATGTGGGCTGCTGTCTGCTTGCTGTGTTTCCATGTTAGAAGCTGTCAAGGTGAACAAGCTCTGCTTCGCGAGAACAGTGCACACTGCTCTCGCTATGTATGCTTCTGTTCATCTGTTTGCACTGTGCACAGCTCAAGTAAGTTTTTCACTTTTTCAAGCAAGCAAGCATGGTCCTGCAGCATTTCTCTGCTTCGCTCAGTGATTTCTGAGATTCCGATACTAGGGTGTCTGTTTTCCATCTTTGCAACACGCAGAGAATGTAGGCTGAGGTCTGCTTGCTGTGTTTCCATGTTAGAAGCTGTCAAGGTGAACACGCTCTGCTTTGCGAGAACCATACACACACCTCTCACTGTGTTTGCTTCTGTTCATTGGTTTGCGCTGTGCACGGCCCAAGTGATTTTTTCACTTTTTCAAGCAAGAAAACATGCTCCTGCAGCATTTCTCTACTTCTCTCTGTGATTTCTGAGATTCTGATGCTGGGGTGTCTGTTTTCCACATTTGCAGCAAGCAGAGCATGTGGATTGCTGTCTGCTTGCTCTGTTTCCATGTTAGAAGCTGTCAAGTCGAACAAGCTCTGCTGTGCGAGAACAGTGCACACAGCTCTCACTGTGTATGCTTCTGTTAATCCGTTTGCACTGTGCACAGCCCAAGTAAGGTTTTCATTTGTCCCAGCAAGAAAACATGCCCCCGCAGCATTTCTCTGCTCCTCTCATTGATTTTTGTGACTATGATCCTGGGGCGACTGTTTTCCATGTTTGCCGCAAGCAGAGCATGTGGGCTGCTGTCTGCTTGCTGTGTTTCCATGTTAGAAGCTGTCAAGTAGAACAAGCTCTGCTCTGCGAGAACCATGCACACAGCTCTCACTGTGTATGCTTCTGTTCATCTGTTTGCACTGCGCACAGCCCATTTGTGTTTTTCGTTGGTCCTAGCAAGAAAACATGCTCCTGCAGCATTTCTCTACTTCTCTCTGTGATTTCTGAGTTTCTGATGCTAGGGTGTCTGTTTTCCATGTTTATAACAAGCAGAGCATGTGGGCTGCTGTCTGCTTGCTGTGTTTCCATGTTAGAAGCTGTCAAGGTGAACAAGCTCTGCTTCGCGAGAACAGTGCACACTGCTCTCGCTATGTATGCTTCTGTTCATCTGTTTGCACTGTGCACAGCTCAAGTAAGTTTTTCACTTTTTCAAGCAAGCAAGCATGGTCCTGCAGCATTTCTCTGCTTCGCTCAGTGATTTCTGAGATTCTGATACTAGGGTGTCTGTTTTCCATGTTTGCAGCAAGCAGAGCATGTGGGCTGCTGTCTGCTTGCTCTCTTTCCATGTTAGAAGCTGGCAAGCTGAACAAGCTCTGCTTTGCGAGAACAGTGCACACTGCTCTCGCTGTGTATGCTTCTTTTCATCCGTTTGCACTGTGCATGGCCCATGTGAGTTTTTCATTTGTCCTAGGAAGCAAACATGCTCCTGCAGCATTTCTCTACTTCTCTCAGTGATTTCTGAGGTTCTGATGCTAGGGTGTCTGTTTTCCATGTTTGCCACAAGCAGAGCATGTGGGCTGCTGTCTGCTTGCTGTGTTTCCATGTTAGAAGCTGTCAAGTAGAACAAGCTCTGCTCTGCGAGAACCATGCACACAGCTCTCACTGTGTATGCTTCTGTTCATCTGTTTGCACTGTGCCCAGCCATTGGTGTTTTTCATTTGTCCTGGCAAGCAAACATGCCCCCGCAGCATTTCTCTGCTCCTCTCATTGATTTTTGTGATTATGATGCTGGGGCGACTGTTTTCCATGTTTGCCGCAAGCAGAGCATGTGGGCTGCTGTCTGCTTGCTGTGTTTCCATGTTAGAAGCTGTCAAGTAGAACAAGCTCTGCTCTGCGAGAACCATGCACACAGCTCTCACTGTGTATGCTTCTGTTCATCTGTTTGCACTGCGCACAGCCCATTTGTGTTTTTCGTTGGTCCTAGCAAGAAAACATGCTCCTGCAGCATTTCTCTACTTCTCTCTGTGATTTCTGAGATTCTGATGCTAGGGTGTCTGTTTTCCATGTTTATAACAAGCAGAGCATGTGGGCTGCTGTCTGCTTGCTCTCTTTCCATGTTAGAAGCTGGCAAGCTGAACAAGCTCTGCTTTGCGAGAACAGTGCACACTGCTCTCGCTGTGTATGCTTCTGTTCATCTGTTTGCACTGCGCACAGCCCATTTGTGTTTTTCGTTGGTCCTAGCAAGAAAACATGCTCCTGCAGCATTTCTCTACTTCTCTCGGTGATTTCTGAGATTCTGATGCTAGGGTGTCTGTTTTCCATGTTTATAACAAGCAGAGCATGTGGGCTGCTGTCTGCTTGCTGTGTTTCCATGTTAGAAGCTGTCAAGGTGAACAAGCTCTGCTTCGCGAGAACAGTGCACACTGCTCTCGCTATGTATGCTTCTGTTCATCTGTTTGCACTGTGCACAGCTCAAGTAAGTTTTTCACTTTTTCAAGCAAGCAAGCATGGTCCTGCAGCATTTCTCTGCTTCGCTCAGTGATTTCTGAGATTCTGATACTAGGGTGTCTGTTTTCCATGTTTGCAGCAAGCAGAGCATGTGGGCTGCTGTCTGCTTGCTCTCTTTCCATGTTAGAAGCTGGCAAGCTGAACAAGCTCTGCTTTGCGAGAACAGTGCACACTGCTCTCGCTGTGTATGCTTCTTTTCATCCGTTTGCACTGTGCATGGCCCATGTGAGTTTTTCATTTGTCCTAGGAAGCAAACATGCTCCTGCAGCATTTCTCTGCTTCTCTCAGTGATTTCTGAGGTTCTGATGCTAGGGTGTCTGTTTTCCATGTTTATAACAAGCAGAGCATGTGGGCTGCTGTCTGCTTGCTGTGTTTCCATGTTAGAAGCTGTCAAGGTGAACAAGCTCTGCTGTGCGAGAACAGTGCACACAGCTCTCACTATGTATGCTTCTGTTCATCCGTTTGCACTGTGCACAGCCCAAGTAAGGTTTTCATTTGTCCTAGCAAGAAAACATGCCCCCGCAGCATTTCTCTGCTCCTCTCATTGATTTTTGTGATTATGATGCTGGGGCGACTGTTTTCCATGTTTGCCACAAGCAGAGCATGTGGGCTGCTGTCTGCTTGCTGTGTTTCCATGTTAGAAGCTGTCAAGTAGAACAAGCTCTGCTCTGCGAGAACCATGCACACAGCTCTCACTGTGTATGCTTCTGTTCATCCGTTTGCACTGTGCACAGCCCAAGTAAGGTTTTCATTTGTCCTGGCAAGCAAACATGCCCCCGCAGCATTTCTCTGCTCTTCTCATTGATTTTTGTGATTATGATGCTGGGGCGACTGTTTTCCATGTTTGCCGCAAGCAGAGCATGTGGGCTGCTGTCTGCTTGCTGTGTTTCCATGTTAGAAGCTGTCAAGTAGAACAAGCTCTGCTCTGCGAGAACCATGCACACAGCTCTCACTGTGTATGCTTCTGTTCATCTGTTTGCACTGCGCACAGCCCATTTGTGTTTTTCGTTGGTCCTAGCAAGAAAACATGCTCCTGCAGCATTTCTCTACTTCTCTCTGTGATTTCTGAGATTCTGATGCTAGGGTGTCTGTTTTCCATGTTTATAACGAGCAGAGCATGTGGGCTGCTGTCTGCTTGCTGTGTTTCCATGTTAGAAGCTGGCAAGCTGAACAAGCTCTGCTTTGCGAGAACAGTGCACACTGCTCTCGCTGTGTATGCTTCTTTTCATCCGTTTGCACTGTGCATGGCCCATGTGAGTTTTTCATTAGTCCTAGGAAGCAAACATGCTCCTGCAGCATTTCTCTACTTCTCTCAGTGATTTCTGAGATTCTGATGCTAGGGTGTCTGTTTTCCATGTTTGCAGCAAGCAGAGCATGTGGGCTGCTGTCTGCTTGCTGTGTTTCCATGTTAGAAGCTGTCAAGGTGAACAAGCTCTGCTTCACGAGAACAGTGCACACTGCTCTCGCTATGTATGCTTCTGTTCATCTGTTTGCACTGTGCACAGCCCAAGTAAGTTTTTCACTTTTTCAAGCAAGCAAGCATGGTCCTGCAGCATTTCTCTGCTTCACTCAGTGATTTCTGAGATTCTGATACTAGGGTGTCTGTTTTCCATCTTTGCAACACGCAGAGAATGTAGGCTGAGGTCTGCTTGCTCTGTTTCCATGTTAGAAGCTGTCAAGGTGAACAAGCTCTGCTTTGCGAGAACCATACACACAGCTCTCACTGTGTTTACTTCTGTTCATCCATTTGCACTGTGCACAGCCCAAGTAAGGTTTTCATTTGTCCTAGCAAGAAAACATGCCCCCGCAGCATTTCTCTGCTCCTCTCATTGATTTTTGTGATTATGATGCTGGGGCGACTGTTTTCCATGTTTGCCGCAAGCAGAGCATGTGGGCTGCTGTCTGCTTGCTGTGTTTCCATGTTAGAAGCTGTCAAGTAGAACAAGCTCTGCTCTGCGAGAACCATGCACACAGCTCTCACTGTGTATGCTTCTGTTCATCCGTTTGCACTGTGCCCAGCCATTGGTGTTTTTCATTTGTCCTGGCAAGCAAACATGCCCCCGCAGCATTTCTCTGCTCCTCTCATTGATTTTTGTGATTATGATGCTGGGGCGACTGTTTTCCATGTTTGCCGCAAGCAGAGCATGTGGGCTGCTGTCTGCTTGCTGTGTTTCCATGTTAGAAGCTGTCAAGTAGAACAAGCTCTGCTCTGCGAGAACCATGCACACAGCTCTCACTGTGTATGCTTCTGTTCATCTGTTTGCACTGCGCACAGCCCATTTGTGTTTTTCGTTGGTCCTAGCAAGAAAACATGCTCCTGCAGCATTTCTATACTTCTCTCTGTGATTTCTGAGATTCTGATGCTAGGGTGTCTGTTTTCCATGTTTATAACAAGCAGAGCATGTGGGCTGCTGTCTGCTTGCTCTCTTTCCATGTTAGAAGCTGGCAAGCTGAACAAGCTCTGCTTTGCGAGAACAGTGCACACTGTTCTCGCTGTGTATGCTTCTTTTCATCCGTTTGCACTGTGCATGGCCCATGTGAGTTTTTCATTTGTCCTAGGAAGCAAACATGCTCCTGCAGCATTTCTCTACTTCTCTCTGTGATTTCTGAGATTCTGATGCTAGGGTGTCTGTTTTCCATGTTTATAACAAGCAGAGCATGTGGGCTGCTGTCTGCTTGCTCTCTTTCCATGTTAGAAGCTGGCAAGCTGAACAAGCTCTGCTTTGCGAGAACAGTGCACACTGCTCTCGCTGTGTATGCTTCTTTTCATCCGTTTGCACTGTGCATGGCCCATGTGAGTTTTTCATTTGTCCTAGGAAGCAAACATGCTCCTGCAGCATTTCTCTACTTCTCTCAGTGATTTCTGAGATTCTGATGCTAGGGTGTCTGTTTTCCATGTTTGCAGCAAGCAGAGCATGTGGGCTGCTGTCTGCTTGCTGTGTTTCCATGTTAGAAGCTGTCAAGGTGAACAAGCTCTGCTTCACGAGAACAGTGCACACTGCTCTCGCTATGTATGCTTCTGTTCATCTGTTTGCACTGTGCACAGCCCAAGTAAGTTTTTCACTTTTTCAAGCAAGCAAGCATGGTCCTGCAGCATTTCTCTTCTTCACTCAGTGATTTCTGAGATTCTGATACTAGGGTGTCTGTTTTCCATCTTTGCAACACGCAGAGCATGTGGGCTGCTGTCTGCTTGCTGTGTTTCCATGTTAGAAGCTGTCAAGTAGAACAAGCTCTGCTCTGCGAGAACCATGCACACAGCTCTCACTGTGTATGCTTCTGTTCATCTGTTTGCACTGCGCACAGCCCATTTGTGTTTTTCGTTGGTCCTAGCAAGAAAACATGCTCCTGCAGCATTTCTCTACTTCTCTCTGTGATTTCTGAGATTCTGATGCTAGGGTGTCTGTTTTCCATGTTTATAACAAGCAGAGCATGTGGGCTGCTGTCTGCTTGCTCTCTTTCCATGTTAGAAGCTGGCAAGCTGAACAAGCTCTGCTTTGCGAGAACAGTGCACACTGCTCTCGCTGTGTATGCTTCTTTTCATCCGTTTGCACTGTGCATGGCCCATGTGAGTTTTTCATTTGTCCTAGGAAGCAAACATGCTCCTGCAGCATTTCTCTACTTCTCTCAGTGATTTCTGAGATTCTGATGCTAGGGTGTCTGTTTTCCATGTTTGCAGCAAGCAGAGCATGTGGGCTGCTGTCTGCTTGCTGTGTTTCCATGTTAGAAGCCGGCAAGCTGAACAAGCTCTGCTTTGCGAGAACAGTGCACACTGCTCTCGCTGTGTATGCTTCTTTTCATCCGTTTGCACTGTGCATGGCCCATGTGAGTTTTTCATTTGTCCTAGGAAGCAAACATGCTCCTGCAGCATTTCTCTACTTCTCTCAGTGATTTCTGAGGTTCTGATGCTAGGGTGTCTGTTTTCCATGTTTGCCACAAGCAGAGCATGTGGGCTGCTGTCTGCTTGCTGTGTTTCCATGTTAGAAGCTGTCAAGTAGAACAAGCTCTGCTCTGCGAGAACCATGCACACAGCTCTCACTGTGTATGCTTCTGTTCATCCGTTTGCACTGTGCCCAGCCATTGGTGTTTTTCATTTGTCCCGGCAAGCAAACATGCCCCCGCAGCATTTCTCTGCTCCTCTCATTGATTTTTGTGATTATGATGCTGGGGCGACTGTTTTCCATGTTTGCCGCAAGCAGAGCATGTGGGCTGCTGTCTGCTTGCTGTGTTTCCATGTTAGAAGCTGTCAAGTAGAACAAGCTCTGCTCTGCGAGAACCATGCACACAGCTCTCACTGTGTATGCTTCTGTTCATCTGTTTGCACTGCGCACAGCCCATTTGTGTTTTTCGTTGGTCCTAGCAAGAAAACATGCTCCTGCAGCATTTCTCTACTTCTCTCTGTGATTTCTGAAATTCTGATGCTAGGGTGTCTGTTTTCCATGTTTATAACAAGCAGAGCATGTGGGCTGCTGTCTGCTTGCTCTCTTTCCATGTTAGAAGCTGGCAAGCTGAACAAGCTCTGCTTTGCGAGAACAGTGCACACTGCTCTCGCTGTGTATGCTTCTGTTCATCTGTTTGCACTGCGCACAGCCCATTTGTGTTTTTCGTTGGTCCTAGCAAGAAAACATGCTCCTGCAGCATTTCTCTACTTCTCTCTGTGATTTCTGAGATTCTGATGCTAGGGTGTCTGTTTTCCATGTTTATAACAAGCAGAGCATGTGGGCTGCTGTCTGCTTGCTGTGTTTCCATGTTAGAAGCTGTCAAGGTGAACAAGCTCTGCTTCGCGAGAACAGTGCACACTGCTCTCGCTATGTATGCTTCTGTTCATCTGTTTGCACTGTGCACAGCTCAAGTAAGTTTTTCACTTTTTCAAGCAAGCAAGCATGGTCCTGCAGCATTTCTCTGCTTCGCTCAGTGATTTCTGAGATTCTGATACTAGGGTGTCTGTTTTCCATGTTTGCAGCAAGCAGAGCATGTGGGCTGCTGTCTGCTTGCTCTCTTTCCATGTTAGAAGCTGGCAAGCTGAACAAGCTCTGCTTTGCGAGAACAGTGCACACTGCTCTCGCTGTGTATGCTTCTTTTCATCCGTTTGCACTGTGCATGGCCCATGTGAGTTTTTCATTTGTCCTAGGAAGCAAACATGCTCCTGCAGCATTTCTCAACTTCTCTCAGTGATTTCTGAGGTTATGATGCAAGGGTGTCTGTTTTCCATGTTTGCCACAAGCAGAGCATGTGGGCTGCTGTCTGCTTGCTGTGTTTCCATGTTAGAAGCTGTCAAGTCGAACAAGCTCTGCTCTGCGAGAACCATGCACACAGCTCTCACTGTGTATGCTTCTGTTCATCCGTTTGCACTGTGCCCAGCCATTGGTGTTTTTCATTTGTCCTGGCAAGCAAACATGCCCCCGCAGCATTTCTCTGCTCCTCTCATTGATTTTTGTGATTATGATGCTGGGGCGACTGTTTTCCATGTTTGCCGCAAGCAGAGCATGTGGGCTGCTGTCTGCTTGCTGTGTTTCCATGTTAGAAGCTGTCAAGTAGAACAAGCTCTGCTCTGCGAGAACCATGCACACAGCTCTCACTGTGTATGCTTCTGTTCATCTGTTTGCACTGCGCACAGCCCATTTGTGTTTTTCGTTGGTCCTAGCAAGAAAACATGCTCCTGCAGCATTTCTCTACTTCTCTCTGTGATTTCTGAGATTCTGATGCTAGGGTGTCTGTTTTCCATGTTTATAACAAGCAGAGCATGTGGGCTGCTGTCTGCTTGCTCTCTTTCCATGTTAGAAGCTGGCAAGCTGAACAAGCTCTGCTTTGCGAGAACAGTGCACACTGCTCTCGCTGTGTATGCTTCTGTTCATCTGTTTGCACTGCGCACAGCCCATTTGTGTTTTTCGTTGGTCCTAGCAAGAAAACATGCTCCTGCAGCATTTCTCTACTTCTCTCTGTGATTTCTGAGATTCTGATGCTAGGGTGTCTGTTTTCCATGTTTATAACAAGCAGAGCATGTGGGCTGCTGTCTGCTTGCTGTGTTTCCATGTTAGAAGCTGTCAAGGCGAACAAGCTCTGCTTCGCGAGAACAGTGCACACTGCTCTCGCTATGTATGCTTCTGTTCATCTGTTTGCACTGTGCACAGCTCAAGTAAGTTTTTCACTTTTTCAAGCAAGCAAGCATGGTCCTGCAGCATTTCTCTGCTTCGCTCAGTGATTTCTGAGATTCTGATACTAGGGTGTCTGTTTTCCATGTTTGCAGCAAGCAGAGCATGTGGGCTGCTGTCTGCTTGCTCTCTTTCCATGTTAGAAGCTGGCAAGCTGAACAAGCTCTGCTTTGCGAGAACAGTGCACACTGCTCTCGCTATGTATGCTTCTTTTCATCCGTTTGCACTGTGCATGGCCCATGTGAGTTTTTCATTTGTCCTAGGAAGCAAACATGCTCCTGCAGCATTTCTCTACTTCTCTCAGTGATTTCTGAGGTTCTGATGCTAGGGTGTCTGTTTTCCATGTTTATAACAAGCAGAGCATGTGGGCTGCTGTCTGCTTGCTGTGTTTCCATGTTAGAAGCTGTCAAGGTGAACAAGCTCTGCTGTGCGAGAACAGGGCACACAGCTCTCACTATGTATGCTTCTGTTCATCCGTTTGCACTGTGCACAGCCCAAGTAAGGTTTTCATTTGTCCTAGCAAGAAAACATGCCCCCGCAGCATTTCTCTGCTCCTCTCATTGATTTTTGTGATTATGATGCTGGGGCGACTGTTTTCCATGTTTGCCACAAGCAGAGCATGTGGGCTGCTGTCTGCTTGCTGTGTTTCCATGTTAGAAGCTGTCAAGTAGAACAAGCTCTGCTCTGCGAGAACCATGCACACAGCTCTCACTGTGTATGCTTCTGTTCATCCGTTTGCACTGTGCCCAGCCATTGGTGTTTTTCATTTGTCCTGGCAAGCAAACATGCCCCCGCAGCATTTCTCTGCTCTTCTCATTGATTTTTGTGATTATGATGCTGGGGCGACTGTTTTCCATGTTTGCCGCAAGCAGAGCATGTGGGCTGCTGTCTGCTTGCTGTGTTTCCATGTTAGAAGCTGTCAAGTAGAACAAGCTCTGCTCTGCGAGAACCATGCACACAGCTCTCACTGTATATGCTTCTGTTCATCTGTTTGCACTGCGCACAGCCCATTTGTGTTTTTCGTTGGTCCTAGCAAGAAAACATGCTCCTGCAGCATTTCTCTACTTCTCTCTGTGATTTCTGAGATTCTGATGCTAGGGTGTCTGTTTTCCATGTTTATAACAAGCAGAGCATGTGGGCTGCTGTCTGCTTGCTCTCTTTCCATGTTAGAAGCTGGCAAGCTGAACAAGCTCTGCTTTGCGAGAACAGTGCACACTGCTCTCGCTGTGTATGCTTCTTTTCATCCGTTTGCACTGTGCATGGCCCATGTGAGTTTTTCATTTGTCCTAGGAAGCAAACATGCTCCTGCAGCATTTCTCTACTTCTCTCAGTGATTTCTGAGATTCTGATGCTAGGGTGTCTGTTTTCCATGTTTGCAGCAAGCAGAGCATGTGGGCTGCTGTCTGCTTGCTGTGTTTCCATGTTAGAAGCTGTCAAGGTGAACAAGCTCTGCTTCACGAGAACAGTGCACACTGCTCTCGCTATGTATGCTTCTGTTCATCTGTTTGCACTGTGCACAGCCCAAGTAAGTTTTTCACTTTTTCAAGCAAGCAAGCATGGTCCTGCAGCATTTCTCTGCTTCACTCAGTGATTTCTGAGATTCTGATACTAGGGTGTCTGTTTTCCATCTTTGCAACACGCAGAGAATGTAGGCTGAGGTCTGCTTGCTCTGTTTCCATGTTAGAAGCTGTCAAGGTGAACAAGCTCTGCTTTGCGAGAACCATACACACAGCTCTCACTGTGTTTACTTCTGTTCATCCGTTTGCACTGTGCACAGCCCAAGTAAGGTTTTCATTTGTCCTAGCAAGAAAACATGCCCCCGCAGCATTTCTCTGCTCCTCTCATTGATTTTTGTGATTATGATGCTGGGGCGACTGTTTTCCATGTTTGCCGCAAGCAGAGCATGTGGGCTGCTGTCTGCTTGCTGTGTTTCCATGTTAGAAGCTGTCAAGTAGAACAAGCTCTGCTCTGCGAGAACCATGCACACAGCTCTCACTGTGTATGCTTCTGTTCATCCGTTTGCACTGTGCCCAGCCATTGGTGTTTTTCATTTGTCCTGGCAAGCAAACATGCCCCCGCAGCATTTCTCTGCTCCTCTCATTGATTTTTGTGATTATGATGCTGGGGCGACTGTTTTCCATGTTTGCCGCAAGCAGAGCATGTGGGCTGCTGTCTGCTTGCTGTGTTTCCATGTTAGAAGCTGTCAAGTAGAACAAGCTCTGCTCTGCGAGAACCATGCACACAGCTCTCACTGTGTATGCTTCTGTTCATCTGTTTGCACTGCGCACAGCCCATTTGTGTTTTTCGTTGGTCCTAGCAAGAAAACATGCTCCTGCAGCATTTCTCTACTTCTCTCTGTGATTTCTGAGGTTCTGATGCTAGGGTGTCTGTTTTCCATGTTTATAACAAGCAGAGCATGTGGGCTGCTGTCTGCTTGCTGTGTTTCCATGTTAGAAGCTGTCAAGGTGAACAAGCTCTGCTTCGCGAGAACAGTGCACACTGCTCTCGCTATGTATGCTTCTGTTCATCTGTTTGCACTGTGCACAGCTCAAGTAAGTTTTTCACATTTTCAAGCAAGCAAGCATGGTCCTGCAGCATTTCTCTGCTTCGCTCAGTGATTTCTGAGATTCTGATACTAGGGTGTCTGTTTTCCATCTTTGCAACACGCAGAGAATGTAGGCTGAGGTCTGCTTGCTGTGTTTCCATGTTAGAAGCTGTCAAGGTGAACACGCTCTGCTTTGCGAGAACCATACACACACCTCTCACTGTGTTTGCTTCTGTTCATTGGTTTGCGCTGTGCACGGCCCAAGTGATTTTTTCACTTTTTCAAGCAAGAAAACATGCTCCTGCAGCATTTCTCTACTTCTCTCTGTGATTTCTGAGATTCTGATGCTGGGGTGTCTGTTTTCCACATTTGCAGCAAGCAGAGCATGTGGATTGCTGTCTGCTTGCTCTGTTTCCATGTTAGAAGCTGTCAAGTCGAACAAGCTCTGCTGCGCGAGAACAGTGCACACAGCTCTCACTGTGTATGCTTCTGTTCATCCGTTTGCACTGTGCACAGCCCAAGTAAGGTTTTCATTTGTCCCAGCAAGAAAACATGCCCCCGCAGCATTTCTCTGCTCCTCTCATTGATTTTTGTGACTATGATCCTGGGGCGACTGTTTTCCATGTTTGCCGCAAGCAGAGCATGTGGGCTGCTGTCTGCTTGCTGTGTTTCCATGTTAGAAGCTGTCAAGTAGAACAAGCTCTGCTCTGCGAGAACCATGCACACAGCTCTCACTGTGTATGCTTCTGTTCATCTGTTTGCACTGCGCACAGCCCATTTGTGTTTTTCGTTGGTCCTAGCAAGAAAACATGCTCCTGCAGCATTTCTCTACTTCTCTCTGTGATTTCTGAGTTTCTGATGCTAGGGTGTCTGTTTTCCATGTTTATAACAAGCAGAGCATGTGGGCTGCTGTCTGCTTGCTGTGTTTCCATGTTAGAAGCTGTCAAGGTGAACAAGCTCTGCTTCGCGAGAACCATGCACACAGCTCTCACTGTGTATGCTTCTGTTCATCCGTTTGCGCTGTGCCCAGCCATTGGTGTTTTTCATTTGTCCTGGCAAGCAAACATGCCCCCGCAGCATTTCTCTGCTCCTCTCATTGATTTTTGTGATTATGATGCTGGGGCGACTGTTTTCCATGTTTGCCGCAAGCAGAGCATGTGGGCTGCTGTCTGCTTGCTGTGTTTCCATGTTAGAAGCTGTCAAGTAGAACAAGCTCTGCTCTGCGAGAACCATGCACACAGCTCTCACTGTGTATGCTTCTGTTCATCTGTTTGCACTGCGCACAGCCCATTTGTGTTTTTCGTTGGTCCTAGCAAGAAAACATGCTCCTGCAGCATTTCTCTACTTCTCTCTGTGATTTCTGAGATTCTGATGCTAGGGTGTCTGTTTTCCATGTTTATAACAAGCAGAGCATGTGGGCTGCTGTCTGCTTGCTCTCTTTCCATGTTAGAAGCTGGCAAGCTGAACAAGCTCTGCTTTGCGAGAACAGTGCACACTGCTCTCGCTGTGTATGCTTCTTTTCATCCGTTTGCACTGTGCATGGCCCATGTGAGTTTTTCATTTGTCCTAGGAAGCAAACATGCTCCTGCAGCATTTCTCTACTTCTCTCAGTGATTTCTGAGATTCTGATGCTAGGGTGTCTGTTTTCCATGTTTGCAGCAAGCAGAGCATGTGGGCTGCTGTCTGCTTGCTCTCTTTCCATGTTAGAAGCTGGCAAGCTGAACAAGCTCTGCTTTGCGAGAACAGTGCACACTGCTCTCACTGTGTATGCTTCTTTTCATCCGTTTGCACTGTGCATGGCCCATGTGAGTTTTTCATTTGTCCTAGGAAGCAAACATGCTCCTGCAGCATTTCTCTACTTCTCTCAGTGATTTCTGAGGTTCTGATGCTAGGGTGTCTGTTTTCCATGTTTATAACAAGCAGAGCATGTGGGCTGCTGTCTGCTTGCTGTGTTTCCATGTTAGAAGCTGTCAAGGTGAACAAGCTCTGCTGTGCGAGAACAGGGCACACAGCTCTCACTATGTATGCTTCTGTTCATCCGTTTGCACTGTGCACAGCCCAAGTAAGGTTTTCATTTGTCCTAGCAAGAAAACATGCCCCCGCAGCATTTCTCTGCTCCTCTCATTGATTTTTGTGATTATGATGCTGGGGCGACTGTTTTCCATGTTTGCCACAAGCAGAGCATGTGGGCTGCTGTCTGCTTGCTGTGTTTCCATGTTAGAAGCTGTCAAGTAGAACAAGCTCTGCTCTGCGAGAACCATGCACACAGCTCTCACTGTGTATGCTTCTGTTCATCCGTTTGCACTGTGCCCAGCCATTGGTGTTTTTCATTTGTCCTGGCAAGCAAACATGCCCCCGCAGCATTTCTCTGCTCTTCTCATTGATTTTTGTGATTATGATGCTGGGGCGACTGTTTTCCATGTTTGCCGCAAGCAGAGCATGTGGGCTGCTGTCTGCTTGCTGTGTTTCCATGTTAGAAGCTGTCAAGTAGAACAAGCTCTGCTCTGCGAGAACCATGCACACAGCTCTCACTGTATATGCTTCTGTTCATCTGTTTGCACTGCGCACAGCCCATTTGTGTTTTTCGTTGGTCCTAGCAAGAAAACATGCTCCTGCAGCATTTCTCTACTTCTCTCTGTGATTTCTGAGATTCTGATGCTAGGGTGTCTGTTTTCCATGTTTATAACAAGCAGAGCATGTGGGCTGCTGTCTGCTTGCTCTCTTTCCATGTTAGAAGCTGGCAAGCTGAACAAGCTCTGCTTTGCGAGAACAGTGCACACTGCTCTCGCTGTGTATGCTTCTTTTCATCCGTTTGCACTGTGCATGGCCCATGTGAGTTTTTCATTTGTCCTAGGAAGCAAACATGCTCCTGCAGCATTTCTCTACTTCTCTCAGTGATTTCTGAGATTCTGATGCTAGGGTGTCTGTTTTCCATGTTTGCAGCAAGCAGAGCATGTGGGCTGCTGTCTGCTTGCTGTGTTTCCATGTTAGAAGCTGTCAAGGTGAACAAGCTCTGCTTCGCGAGAACAGTGCACACTGCTCTCGCTATGTATGCTTCTGTTCATCTGTTTGCACTGTGCACAGCCCAAGTAAGTTTTTCACTTTTTCAAGCAAGCAAGCATGGTCCTGCAGCATTTCTCTGCTTCACTCAGTGATTTCTGAGATTCTGATACTAGGGTGTCTGTTTTCCATCTTTGCAACACGCAGAGAATGTAGGCTGAGGTCTGCTTGCTCTGTTTCCATGTTAGAAGCTGTCAAGGTGAACAAGCTCTGCTTTGCGAGAACCATACACACAGCTCTCACTGTGTTTACTTCTGTTCATCCGTTTGCACTGTGCACAGCCCAAGTAAGGTTTTCATTTGTCCTAGCAAGAAAACATGCCCCCGCAGCATTTCTCTGCTCCTCTCATTGATTTTTGTGATTATGATGCTGGGGCGACTGTTTTCCATGTTTGCCGCAAGCAGAGCATGTGGGCTGCTGTCTGCTTGCTGTGTTTCCATGTTAGAAGCTGTCAAGTAGAACAAGCTCTGCTCTGCGAGAACCATGCACACAGCTCTCACTGTGTATGCTTCTGTTCATCCGTTTGCACTGTGCCCAGCCATTGGTGTTTTTCATTTGTCCTGGCAAGCAAACATGCCCCCGCAGCATTTCTCTGCTCCTCTCATTGATTTTTGTGATTATGATGCTGGGGCGACTGTTTTCCATGTTTGCCGCAAGCAGAGCATGTGGGCTGCTGTCTGCTTGCTGTGTTTCCATGTTAGAAGCTGTCAAGTAGAACAAGCTCTGCTCTGCGAGAACCATGCACACAGCTCTCACTGTGTATGCTTCTGTTCATCTGTTTGCACTGCGCACAGCCCATTTGTGTTTTTCGTTGGTCCTAGCAAGAAAACATGCTCCTGCAGCATTTCTCTACTTCTCTCTGTGATTTCTGAGATTCTGATGCTAGGGTGTCTGTTTTCCATGTTTATAACAAGCAGAGCATGTGGGCTGCTGTCTGCTTGCTCTCTTTCCATGTTAGAAGCTGGCAAGCTGAACAAGCTCTGCTTTGCGAGAACAGTGCACACTGTTCTCGCTGTGTATGCTTCTGTTCATCCGTTTGCACTGTGCATGGCCCATGTGAGTTTTTCATTTGTCCTAGGAAGCAAACATGCTCCTGCAGCATTTCTCTACTTCTCTCAGTGATTTCTGAGGTTCTGATGCTAGGGTGTCTGTTTTCCATGTTTATAACAAGCAGAGCATGTGGGCTGCTGTCTGCTTGCTGTGTTTCCATGTTAGAAGCTGTCAAGGTGAACAAGCTCTGCTTCGCGAGAACAGTGCACACTGCTCTCGCTACGTATGCTTCTGTTCATCTGTTTGCACTGTGCACAAACCAAGTAAGTTTTTCACTTTTTCAAGCAAGCAAGCATGGTCCTGCAGCATTTCTCTGCTTCGCTCAGTGATTTCTGAGATTCTGATACTAGGGTGTCTGTTTTCCATCTTTGCAACACGCAGAGAATGTAGGCTGAGGTCTGCTTGCTGTGTTTCCATGTTAGAAGCTGTCAAGGTGAACACGCTCTGCTTTGCGAGAACCATACACACACCTCTCACTGTGTTTTCTTCTGTTCATTGGTTTGCGCTGTGCACGGCCCAAGTGATTTTTTCACTTTTTCAAGCAAGAAAACATGCTCCTGCAGCATTTCTCTACTTCTCTCTGTGATTTCTGAGATTCTGATGCTGGGGTGTCTGTTTTCCACATTTGCAGCAAGCAGAGCATGTGGATTGCTGTCTGCTTGCTCTGTTTCCATGTTAGAAGCTGTCAAGTCGAACAAGCTCTGCTGTGCGAGAACAGTGCACACAGCTCTCACTGTGTATGCTTCTGTTCATCCGTTTGCACTGTGCACAGCCCAAGTAAGGTTTTCATTTGTCCCAGCAAGAAAACATGCCCCCGCAGCATTTCTCTGCTCCTCTCATTGATTTTTGTGACTATGATCCTGGGGCGACTGTTTTCCATGTTTGCCGCAAGCAGAGCATGTGGGCTGCTGTCTGCTTGCTGTGTTTCCATGTTAGAAGCTGTCAAGTAGAACAAGCTCTGCTCTGCGAGAACCATGCACACAGCTCTCACTGTGTATGCTTCTGTTCATCTGTTTGCACTGCGCACAGCCCATTTGTGTTTTTCGTTGGTCCTAGCAAGAAAACATGCTCCTGCAGCATTTCTCTACTTCTCTCTGTGATTTCTGAGTTTCTGATGCTAGGGTGTCTGTTTTCCATGTTTATAACAAGCAGAGCATGTGGGCTGCTGTCTGCTTGCTGTGTTTCCATGTTAGAAGCTGTCAAGGTGAACAAGCTCTGCTTCGCGAGAACAGTGCACACTGCTCTCGCTATGTATGCTTCTGTTCATCTGTTTGCACTGTGCACAGCTCAAGTAAGTTTTTCACTTTTTCAAGCAAGCAAGCATGGTCCTGCAGCATTTCTCTGCTTCGCTCAGTGATTTCTGAGATTCTGATACTAGGGTGTCTGTTTTCCATGTTTGCAGCAAGCAGAGCATGTGGGCTGCTGTCTGCTTGCTCTCTTTCCATGTTAGAAGCTGGCAAGCTGAACAAGCTCTGCTTTGCGAGAACAGTGCACACTGCTCTCGCTGTGTATGCTTCTTTTCATCCGTTTGCACTGTGCATGGCCCATGTGAGTTTTTCATTTGTCCTAGGAAGCAAACATGCTCCTGCAGCATTTCTCTACTTCTCTCAGTGATTTCTGAGGTTCTGATGCTAGGGTGTCTGTTTTCCATGTTTGCCACAAGCAGAGCATGTGGGCTGCTGTCTGCTTGCTGTGTTTCCATGTTAGAAGCTGTCAAGTAGAACAAGCTCTGCTCTGCGAGAACCATGCACACAGCTCTCACTGTGTATGCTTCTGTTCATCCGTTTGCACTGTGCCCAGCCATTGGTGTTTTTCATTTGTCCTGGCAAGCAAACATGCCCCCGCAGCATTTCTCTGCTCCTCTCATTGATTTTTGTGATTATGATGCTGGGGCGACTGTTTTCCATGTTTGCCGCAAGCAGAGAATGTGGGCTGCTGTCTGCTTGCTGTGTTTCCATGTTAGAAGCTGTCAAGTCGAACAAGCTCTGCTCTGCGAGAACCATGCACACAGCTCTCACTGTGTATGCTTCTGTTCATCTGTTTGCACTGCGCACAGCCCATTTGTGTTTTTCGTTGGTCCTAGCAAGAAAACATGCTCCTGCAGCATTTCTCTACTTCTCTCTGTGATTTCTGAGATTCTGATGCTAGGGTGTCTGTTTTCCATGTTTATAACAGGCAGAGCATGTGGGCTGCTGTCTGCTTGCTCTCTTTCCATGTTAGAAGCTGGCAAGCTGAACAAGCTCTGCTTTGCGAGAACAGTGCACACTGCTCTCGCTGTGTATGCTTCTGTTCATCTGTTTGCACTGCGCACAGCCCATTTGTGTTTTTCGTTGGTCCTAGCAAGAAAACATGCTCCTGCAGCATTTCTCTACTTCTCTCAGTGATTTCTGAGATTCTGATGCTAGGGTGTCTGTTTTCCATGTTTATAACAAGCAGAGCATGTGGGCTGCTGTCTGCTTGCTGTGTTTCCATGTTAGAAGCTGTCAAGGTGAACAAGCTCTGCTTCGCGAGAACAGTGCACACTGCTCTCGCTATGTATGCTTCTGTTCATCTGTTTGCACTGTGCACAGCTCAAGTAAGTTTTTCACTTTTTCAAGCAAGCAAGCATGGTCCTGCAGCATTTCTCTGCTTCGCTCAGTGATTTCTGAGATTCTGATACTAGGGTGTCTGTTTTCCATGTTTGCAGCAAGCAGAGCATGTGGGCTGCTGTCTGCTTGCTCTCTTTCCATGTTAGAAGCTGGCAAGCTGAACAAGCTCTGCTTTGCGAGAACAGTGCACACTGCTCTCGCTGTGTATGCTTCTTTTCATCCGTTTGCACTGTGCATGGCCCATGTGAGTTTTTCATTTGTCCTAGGAAGCAAACATGCTCCTGCAGCATTTCTCTACTTCTCTCAGTGATTTCTGAGGTTCTGATGCTAGGGTGTCTGTTTTCCATGTTTATAACAAGCAGAGCATGTGGGCTGCTGTCTGCTTGCTGTGTTTCCATGTTAGAAGCTGTCAAGGTGAACAAGCTCTGCTGTGTGAGAACAGTGCACACAGCTCTCACTATGTATGCTTCTGTTCATCCGTTTGCACTGTGCACAGCCCAAGTAAGGTTTTCATTAGTCCTAGCAAGAAAACATGCCCCCGCAGCATTTCTCTGCTCCTCTCATTGATTTTTGTGATTATGATGCTGGGGCGACTGTTTTCCATGTTTGCCACAAGCAGAGCATGTGGGCTGCTGTCTGCTTGCTGTGTTTCCATGTTAGAAGCTGTCAAGTATAACAAGCTCTGCTCTGCGAGAACCATGCACACAGCTCTCACTGTGTATGCTTCTGTTCATCCGTTTGCGCTGTGCCCAGCCATTGGTGTTTTTCATTTGTCCTGGCAAGCAAACATGCCCCCGCAGCATTTCTCTGCTCCTCTCATTGATTTTTGTGATTATGATGCTGGGGCGACTGTTTTCCATGTTTGCCGCAAGCAGAGCATGTGGGCTGCTGTCTGCTTGCTGTGTTTCCATGTTAGAAGCTGTCAAGTAGAACAAGCTCTGCTCTGCGAGAACCATGCACACAGCTCTCACTGTGTATGCTTCTGTTCATCTGTTTGCACTGCGCACAGCCCATTTGTGTTTTTCGTTGGTCCTAGCAAGAAAACATGCTCCTGCAGCATTTCTCTACTTCTCTCTGTGATTTCTGAGATTCTGATGCTAGGGTGTCTGTTTTCCATGTTTATAACAAGCAGAGCATGTGGGCTGCTGTCTGCTTGCTCTCTTTCCATGTTAGAAGCTGGCAAGCTGAACAAGCTCTGCTTTGCGAGAACAGTGCACACTGCTCTCGCTGTGTATGCTTCTTTTCATCCGTTTGCACTGTGCATGGCCCATGTGAGTTTTTCATTTGTCCTAGGAAGCAAACATGCTCCTGCAGCATTTCTCTACTTCTCTCAGTGATTTCTGAGATTCTGATGCTAGGGTGTCTGTTTTCCATGTTTGCAGCAAGCAGAGCATGTGGGCTGCTGTCTGCTTGCTGTGTTTCCATGTTAGAAGCTGTCAAGGTGAACAAGCTCTGCTTTGCGAGAACAGTGCACACTGCTCTCGCTATGTATGCTTCTGTTCATCTGTTTGCACTGTGCACAGCTCAAGTAAGTTTTTCACTTTTTCAAGCAAGCAAGCATGGTCCTGCAGCATTTCTCTGCTTCGCTCAGTGATTTCTGAGATTCTGATACTAGGGGGTCTGTTTTCCATGTTTGCAGCAAGCAGAGCATGTGGGCTGCTGTCTGCTTGCTCTCTTTCCATGTTAGAAGCTGGCAAGCTGAACAAGCTCTGCTTTGCGAGAACAGTGCACACTGCTCTCGCTGTGTATGCTTCTTTTCATCCGTTTGCACTGTGCATGGCCCATGTGAGTTTTTCATTTGTCCTAGGAAGCAAACATGCTCCTGCAGCATTTCTCTACTTCTCTCAGTGATTTCTGAGGTTCTGATGCTAGGGTGTCTGTTTTCCATGTTTATAACAAGCAGAGCATGTGGGCTGCTGTCTGCTTGCTGTGTTTCCATGTTAGAAGCTGTCAAGGTGAACAAGCTCTGCTGTGCGAGAACAGGGCACACAGCTCTCACTATGTATGCTTCTGTTCATCCGTTTGCACTGTGCACAGCCCAAGTAAGGTTTTCATTTGTCCTAGCAAGAAAACATGCCCCCGCAGCATTTCTCTGCTCCTCTCATTGATTTTTGTGATTATGATGCTGGGGCGACTGTTTTCCATGTTTGCCACAAGCAGAGCATGTGGGCTGCTGTCTGCTTGCTGTGTTTCCATGTTAGAAGCTGTCAAGTAGAACAAGCTCTGCTCTGCGAGAACCATGCACACAGCTCTCACTGTGTATGCTTCTGTTCATCCGTTTGCACTGTGCCCAGCCATTGGTGTTTTTCATTTGTCCTGGCAAGCAAACATGCCCCCGCAGCATTTCTCTGCTCTTCTCATTGATTTTTGTGATTATGATGCTGGGGCGACTGTTTTCCATGTTTGCCGCAAGCAGAGCATGTGGGCTGCTGTCTGCTTGCTGTGTTTCCATGTTAGAAGCTGTCAAGTAGAACAAGCTCTGCTCTGCGAGAACCATGCACACAGCTCTCACTGTATATGCTTCTGTTCATCTGTTTGCACTGCGCACAGCCCATTTGTGTTTTTCGTTGGTCCTAGCAAGAAAACATGCTCCTGCAGCATTTCTCTACTTCTCTCTGTGATTTCTGAGATTCTGATGCTAGGGTGTCTGTTTTCCATGTTTATAACAAGCAGAGCATGTGGGCTGCTGTCTGCTTGCTCTCTTTCCATGTTAGAAGCTGGCAAGCTGAACAAGCTCTGCTTTGCGAGAACAGTGCACACTGCTCTCGCTGTGTATGCTTCTTTTCATCCGTTTGCACTGTGCATGGCCCATGTGAGTTTTTCATTTGTCCTAGGAAGCAAACATGCTCCTGCAGCATTTCTCTACTTCTCTCAGTGATTTCTGAGATTCTGATGCTAGGGTGTCTGTTTTCCATGTTTGCAGCAAGCAGAGCATGTGGGCTGCTGTCTGCTTGCTGTGTTTCCATGTTAGAAGCTGTCAAGGTGAACAAGCTCTGCTTCACGAGAACAGTGCACACTGCTCTCGCTATGTATGCTTCTGTTCATCTGTTTGCACTGTGCACAGCCCAAGTAAGTTTTTCACTTTTTCAAGCAAGCAAGCATGGTCCTGCAGCATTTCTCTGCTTCACTCAGTGATTTCTGAGATTCTGATACTAGGGTGTCTGTTTTCCATCTTTGCAACACGCAGAGAATGTAGGCTGAGGTCTGCTTGCTCTGTTTCCATGTTAGAAGCTGTCAAGGTGAACAAGCTCTGCTTTGCGAGAACCATACACACAGCTCTCACTGTGTTTACTTCTGTTCATCCGTTTGCACTGTGCACAGCCCAAGTAAGGTTTTCATTTGTCCTAGCAAGAAAACATGCCCCCGCAGCATTTCTCTGCTCCTCTCATTGATTTTTGTGATTATGATGCTGGGGCGACTGTTTTCCATGTTTGCCGCAAGCAGAGCATGTGGGCTGCTGTCTGCTTGCTGTGTTTCCATGTTAGAAGCTGTCAAGTAGAACAAGCTCTGCTCTGCGAGAACCATGCACACAGCTCTCACTGTGTATGCTTCTGTTCATCCGTTTGCACTGTGCCCAGCCATTGGTGTTTTTCATTTGTCCTGGCAAGCAAACATGCCCCCGCAGCATTTCTCTGCTCCTCTCATTGATTTTTGTGATTATGATGCTGGGGCGACTGTTTTCCATGTTTGCCGCAAGCAGAGCATGTGGGCTGCTGTCTGCTTGCTGTGTTTCCATGTTAGAAGCTGTCAAGTAGAACAAGCTCTGCTCTGCGAGAACCATGCACACAGCTCTCACTGTGTATGCTTCTGTTCATCTGTTTGCACTGCGCACAGCCCATTTGTGTTTTTCGTTGGTCCTAGCAAGAAAACATGCTCCTGCAGCATTTCTCTACTTCTCTCTGTGATTTCTGAGGTTCTGATGCTAGGGTGTCTGTTTTCCATGTTTATAACAAGCAGAGCATGTGGGCTGCTGTCTGCTTGCTGTGTTTCCATGTTAGAAGCTGTCAAGGTGAACAAGCTCTGCTTCGCGAGAACAGTGCACACTGCTCTCGCTATGTATGCTTCTGTTCATCTGTTTGCACTGTGCACAGCTCAAGTAAGTTTTTCACATTTTCAAGCAAGCAAGCATGGTCCTGCAGCATTTCTCTGCTTCGCTCAGTGATTTCTGAGATTCTGATACTAGGGTGTCTGTTTTCCATCTTTGCAACACGCAGAGAATGTAGGCTGAGGTCTGCTTGCTGTGTTTCCATGTTAGAAGCTGTCAAGGTGAACACGCTCTGCTTTGCGAGAACCATACACACACCTCTCACTGTGTTTGCTTCTGTTCATTGGTTTGCGCTGTGCACGGCCCAATTGATTTTTTCACTTTTTCAAGCAAGAAAACATGCTCCTGCAGCATTTCTCTACTTCTCTCTGTGATTTCTGAGATTCTGATGCTGGGGTGTCTGTTTTCCACATTTGCAGCAAGCAGAGCATGTGGATTGCTGTCTGCTTGCTGTGTTTCCATGTTAGAAGCTGTCAAGTCGAACAAGCTCTGCTGCGCGAGAACAGTGCACACAGCTCTCACTGTGTATGCTTCTGTTCATCCGTTTGCACTGTGCACAGCCCAAGTAAGGTTTTCATTTGTCCCAGCAAGAAAACATGCCCCCGCAGCATTTCTCTGCTCCTCTCATTGATTTTTGTGACTATGATCCTGGGGCGACTGTTTTCCATGTTTGCCGCAAGCAGAGCATGTGGGCTGCTGTCTGCTTGCTGTGTTTCCATGTTAGAAGCTGTCAAGTAGAACAAGCTCTGCTCTGCGAGAACCATGCACACAGCTCTCACTGTGTATGCTTCTGTTCATCTGTTTGCACTGCGCACAGCCCATTTGTGTTTTTCGTTGGTCCTAGCAAGAAAACATGCTCCTGCAGCATTTCTCTACTTCTCTCTGTGATTTCTGAGTTTCTGATGCTAGGGTGTCTGTTTTCCATGTTTATAACAAGCAGAGCATGTGGGCTGCTGTCTGCTTGCTGTGTTTCCATGTTAGAAGCTGTCAAGGTGAACAAGCTCTGCTTCGCGAGAACCATGCACACAGCTCTCACTGTGTATGCTTCTGTTCATCCGTTTGCGCTGTGCCCAGCCATTGGTGTTTTTCATTTGTCCTGGCAAGCAAACATGCCCCCGCAGCATTTCTCTGCTCCTCTCATTGATTTTTGTGATTATGATGCTGGGGCGACTGTTTTCCATGTTTGCCGCAAGCAGAGCATGTGGGCTGCTGTCTGCTTGCTGTGTTTCCATGTTAGAAGCTGTCAAGTAGAACAAGCTCTGCTCTGCGAGAACCATGCACACAGCTCTCACTGTGTATGCTTCTGTTCATCTGTTTGCACTGCGCACAGCCCATTTGTGTTTTTCGTTGGTCCTAGCAAGAAAACATGCTCCTGCAGCATTTCTCTACTTCTCTCTGTGATTTCTGAGATTCTGATGCTAGGGTGTCTGTTTTCCATGTTTATAACAAGCAGAGCATGTGGGCTGCTGTCTGCTTGCTCTCTTTCCATGTTAGAAGCTGGCAAGCTGAACAAGCTCTGCTTTGCGAGAACAGTGCACACTGCTCTCGCTGTGTATGCTTCTTTTCATCCGTTTGCACTGTGCATGGCCCATGTGAGTTTTTCATTTGTCCTAGGAAGCAAACATGCTCCTGCAGCATTTCTCTACTTCTCTCAGTGATTTCTGAGATTCTGATGCTAGGGTGTCTGTTTTCCATGTTTGCAGCAAGCAGAGCATGTGGGCTGCTGTCTGCTTGCTGTGTTTCCATGTTAGAAGCTGTCAAGGTGAACAAGCTCTGCTTCGCGAGAACAGTGCACACTGCTCTCGCTATGTATGCTTCTGTTCATCTGTTTGCACTGTGCACAGCCCAAGTAAGTTTTTCACTTTTTCAAGCAAGCAAGCATGGTCCTGCAGCATTTCTCTGCTTCACTCAGTGATTTCTGAGATTCTGATACTAGGGTGTCTGTTTTCCATGTTTGCAGCAAGCAGAGCATGTGGGCTGCTGTCTGCTTGCTCTCTTTCCATGTTAGAAGCTGGCAAGCTGAACAAGCTCTGCTTTGCGAGAACAGTGCACACTGCTCTCGCTGTGTATGCTTCTTTTCATCCGTTTGCACTGTGCATGGCCCATGTGAGTTTTTCATTTGTCCTAGGAAGCAAACATGCTCCTGCAGCATTTCTCTACTTCTCTCAGTGATTTCTGAGGTTCTGATGCTAGGGTGTCTGTTTTCCATGTTTGCCACAAGCAGAGCATGTGGGCTGCTGTCTGCTTGCTGTGTTTCCATGTTAGAAGCTGTCAAGTAGAACAAGCTCTGCTCTGCGAGAACCATGCACACAGCTCTCACTGTGTATGCTTCTGTTCATCCGTTTGCACTGTGCCCAGCCATTGGTGTTTTTCATTTGTCCTGGCAAGCAAACATGCCCCCGCAGCATTTCTCTGCTCCTCTCATTGATTTTTGTGATTATGATGCTGGGGCGACTGTTTTCCATGTTTGCCGCAAGCAGAGCATGTGGGCTGCTGTCTGCTTGCTGTGTTTCCATGTTAGAAGCTGTCAAGTAGAACAAGCTCTGCTCTGCGAGAACCATGCACACAGCTCTCACTGTGTATGCTTCTGTTCATCTGTTTGCACTGCGCACAGCCCATTTGTGTTTTTCGTTGGTCCTAGCAAGAAAACATGCTCCTGCAGCATTTCTCTACTTCTCTCTGTGATTTCTGAGATTCTGATGCTAGGGTGTCTGTTTTCCATGTTTATAACAAGCAGAGCATGTGGGCTGCTGTCTGCTTGCTCTCTTTCCATGTTAGAAGCTGGCAAGCTGAACAAGCTCTGCTTTGCGAGAACAGTGCACACTGCTCTCGCTGTGTATGCTTCTGTTCATCTGTTTGCACTGCGCACAGCCCATTTGTGTTTTTCGTTGGTCCTAGCAAGAAAACATGCTCCTGCAGCATTTCTCTACTTCTCTCTGTGATTTCTGAGATTCTGATGCTAGGGTGTCTGTTTTCCATGTTTATAACAAGCAGAGCATGTGGGCTGCTGTCTGCTTGCTGTGTTTCCATGTTAGAAGCTGTAAAGGCGAACAAGCTCTGCTTCGCGAGAACAGTGCACACTGCTCTCGCTATGTATGCTTCTGTTCATCTGTTTGCACTGTGCACAGCTCAAGTAAGTTTTTCACTTTTTCAAGCAAGCAAGCATGGTCCTGCAGCATTTCTCTGCTTCGCTCAGTGATTTCTGAGATTCTGATACTAGGGTGTCTGTTTTCCATGTTTGCAGCAAGCAGAGCATGTGGGCTGCTGTCTGCTTGCTCTCTTTCCATGTTAGAAGCTGGCAAGCTGAACAAGCTCTGCTTTGCGAGAACAGTGCACACTGCTCTCACTGTGTATGCTTCTTTTCATCCGTTTGCACTGTGCATGGCCCATGTGAGTTTTTCATTTGTCCTAGGAAGCAAACATGCTCCTGCAGCATTTCTCTACTTCTCTCAGTGATTTCTGAGGTTCTGATGCTAGGGTGTCTGTTTTCCATGTTTATAACAAGCAGAGCATGTGGGCTGCTGTCTGCTTGCTGTGTTTCCATGTTAGAAGCTGTCAAGGTGAACAAGCTCTGCTGTGCGAGAACAGGGCACACAGCTCTCACTATGTATGCTTCTGTTCATCCGTTTGCACTGTGCACAGCCCAAGTAAGGTTTTCATTTGTCCTAGCAAGAAAACATGCCCCCGCAGCATTTCTCTGCTCCTCTCATTGATTTTTGTGATTATGATGCTGGGGCGACTGTTTTCCATGTTTGCCACAAGCAGAGCATGTGGGCTGCTGTCTGCTTGCTGTGTTTCCATGTTAGAAGCTGTCAAGTAGAACAAGCTCTGCTCTGCGAGAACCATGCACACAGCTCTCACTGTGTATGCTTCTGTTCATCCGTTTGCACTGTGCCCAGCCATTGGTGTTTTTCATTTGTCCTGGCAAGCAAACATGCCCCCGCAGCATTTCTCTGCTCTTCTCATTGATTTTTGTGATTATGATGCTGGGGCGACTGTTTTCCATGTTTGCCGCAAGCAGAGCATGTGGGCTGCTGTCTGCTTGCTGTGTTTCCATGTTAGAAGCTGTCAAGTAGAACAAGCTCTGCTCCGCGAGAACCATGCACACAGCTCTCACTGTATATGCTTCTGTTCATCTGTTTGCACTGCGCACAGCCCATTTGTGTTTTTCGTTGGTCCTAGCAAGAAAACATGCTCCTGCAGCATTTCTCTACTTCTCTCTGTGATTTCTGAGATTCTGATGCTAGGGTGTCTGTTTTCCATGTTTATAACAAGCAGAGCATGTGGGCTGCTGTCTGCTTGCTCTCTTTCCATGTTAGAAGCTGGCAAGCTGAACAAGCTCTGCTTTGCGAGAACAGTGCACACTGCTCTCGCTGTGTATGCTTCTTTTCATCCGTTTGCACTGTGCATGGCCCATGTGAGTTTTTCATTTGTCCTAGGAAGCAAACATGCTCCTGCAGCATTTCTCTACTTCTCTCAGTGATTTCTGAGATTCTGATGCTAGGGTGTCTGTTTTCCATGTTTGCAGCAAGCAGAGCATGTGGGCTGCTGTCTGCTTGCTGTGTTTCCATGTTAGAAGCTGTCAAGGTGAACAAGCTCTGCTTCGCGAGAACAGTGCACACTGCTCTCGCTATGTATGCTTCTGTTCATCTGTTTGCACTGTGCACAGCCCAAGTAAGTTTTTCACTTTTTCAAGCAAGCAAGCATGGTCCTGCAGCATTTCTCTGCTTCACTCAGTGATTTCTGAGATTCTGATACTAGGGTGTCTGTTTTCCATCTTTGCAACACGCAGAGAATGTAGGCTGAGGTCTGCTTGCTCTGTTTCCATGTTAGAAGCTGTCAAGGTGAACAAGCTCTGCTTTGCGAGAACCATACACACAGCTCTCACTGTGTTTACTTCTGTTCATCCGTTTGCACTGTGCACAGCCCAAGTAAGGTTTTCATTTGTCCTAGCAAGAAAACATGCCCCCGCAGCATTTCTCTGCTCCTCTCATTGATTTTTGTGATTATGATGCTGGGGCGACTGTTTTCCATGTTTGCCGCAAGCAGAGCATGTGGGCTGCTGTCTGCTTGCTGTGTTTCCATGTTAGAAGCTGTCAAGTAGAACAAGCTCTGCTCTGCGAGAACCATGCACACAGCTCTCACTGTGTATGCTTCTGTTCATCCGTTTGCACTGTGCCCAGCCATTGGTGTTTTTCATTTGTCCTGGCAAGCAAACATGCCCCCGCAGCATTTCTCTGCTCCTCTCATTGATTTTTGTGATTATGATGCTGGGGCGACTGTTTTCCATGTTTGCCGCAAGCAGAGCATGTGGGCTGCTGTCTGCTTGCTGTGTTTCCATGTTAGAAGCTGTCAAGTAGAACAAGCTCTGCTCTGCGAGAACCATGCACACAGCTCTCACTGTGTATGCTTCTGTTCATCTGTTTGCACTGCGCACAGCCCATTTGTGTTTTTCGTTGGTCCTAGCAAGAAAACATGCTCCTGCAGCATTTCTCTACTTCTCTCTGTGATTTCTGAGATTCTGATGCTAGGGTGTCTGTTTTCCATGTTTATAACAAGCAGAGCATGTGGGCTGCTGTCTGCTTGCTCTCTTTCCATGTTAGAAGCTGGCAAGCTGAACAAGCTCTGCTTTGCGAGAACAGTGCACACTGTTCTCGCTGTGTATGCTTCTGTTCATCCGTTTGCACTGTGCATGGCCCATGTGAGTTTTTCATTTGTCCTAGGAAGCAAACATGCTCCTGCAGCATTTCTCTACTTCTCTCAGTGATTTCTGAGGTTCTGATGCTAGGGTGTCTGTTTTCCATGTTTATAACAAGCAGAGCATGTGGGCTGCTGTCTGCTTGCTGTGTTTCCATGTTAGAAGCTGTCAAGGTGAACAAGCTCTGCTTCGCGAGAACAGTGCACACTGCTCTCGCTATGTATGCTTCTGTTCATCTGTTTGCACTGTGCACAAACCAAGTAAGTTTTTCACTTTTTCAAGCAAGCAAGCATGGTCCTGCAGCATTTCTCTGCTTCGCTCAGTGATTTCTGAGATTCTGATACTAGGGTGTCTGTTTTCCATCTTTGCAACACGCAGAGAATGTAGGCTGAGGTCTGCTTGCTGTGTTTCCATGTTAGAAGCTGTCAAGGTGAACACGCTCTGCTTTGCGAGAACCATACACACACCTCTCACTGTGTTTTCTTCTGTTCATTGGTTTGCGCTGTGCACGGCCCAAGTGATTTTTTCACTTTTTCAAGCAAGAAAACATGCTCCTGCAGCATTTCTCTACTTCTCTCTGTGATTTCTGAGATTCTGATGCTGGGGTGTCTGTTTTCCACATTTGCAGCAAGCAGAGCATGTGGATTGCTGTCTGCTTGCTCTGTTTCCATGTTAGAAGCTGTCAAGTCGAACAAGCTCTGCTGTGCGAGAACAGTGCACACAGCTCTCACTGTGTATGCTTCTGTTCATCCGTTTGCACTGTGCACAGCCCAAGTAAGGTTTTCATTTGTCCCAGCAAGAAAACATGCCCCCGCAGCATTTCTCTGCTCCTCTCATTGATTTTTGTGACTATGATCCTGGGGCGACTGTTTTCCATGTTTGCCGCAAGCAGAGCATGTGGGCTGCTGTCTGCTTGCTGTGTTTCCATGTTAGAAGCTGTCAAGTAGAACAAGCTCTGCTCTGCGAGAACCATGCACACAGCTCTCACTGTGTATGCTTCTGTTCATCTGTTTGCACTGCGCACAGCCCATTTGTGTTTTTCGTTGGTCCTAGCAAGAAAACATGCTCCTGCAGCATTTCTCTACTTCTCTCTGTGATTTCTGAGTTTCTGATGCTAGGGTGTCTGTTTTCCATGTTTATAACAAGCAGAGCATGTGGGCTGCTGTCTGCTTGCTGTGTTTCCATGTTAGAAGCTGTCAAGGTGAACAAGCTCTGCTTCGCGAGAACAGTGCACACTGCTCTCGCTATGTATGCTTCTGTTCATCTGTTTGCACTGTGCACAGCTCAAGTAAGTTTTTCACTTTTTCAAGCAAGCAAGCATGGTCCTGCAGCATTTCTCTGCTTCGCTCAGTGATTTCTGAGATTCTGATACTAGGGTGTCTGTTTTCCATGTTTGCAGCAAGCAGAGCATGTGGGCTGCTGTCTGCTTGCTCTCTTTCCATGTTAGAAGCTGGCAAGCTGAACAAGCTCTGCTTTGCGAGAACAGTGCACACTGCTCTCGCTGTGTATGCTTCTTTTCATCCGTTTGCACTGTGCATGGCCCATGTGAGTTTTTCATTTGTCCTAGGAAGCAAACATGCTCCTGCAGCATTTCTCTACTTCTCTCAGTGATTTCTGAGGTTCTGATGCTAGGGTGTCTGTTTTCCATGTTTGCCACAAGCAGAGCATGTGGGCTGCTGTCTGCTTGCTGTGTTTCCATGTTAGAAGCTGTCAAGTAGAACAAGCTCTGCTCTGCGAGAACCATGCACACAGCTCTCACTGTGTATGCTTCTGTTCATCCGTTTGCACTGTGCCCAGCCATTGGTGTTTTTCATTTGTCCTGGCAAGCAAACATGCCCCCGCAGCATTTCTCTGCTCCTCTCATTGATTTTTGTGATTATGATGCTGGGGCGACTGTTTTCCATGTTTGCCGCAAGCAGAGAATGTGGGCTGCTGTCTGCTTGCTGTGTTTCCATGTTAGAAGCTGTCAAGTCGAACAAGCTCTGCTCTGCGAGAACCATGCACACAGCTCTCACTGTGTATGCTTCTGTTCATCTGTTTGCACTGCGCACAGCCCATTTGTGTTTTTCGTTGGTCCTAGCAAGAAAACATGCTCCTGCAGCATTTCTCTACTTCTCTCTGTGATTTCTGAGATTCTGATGCTAGGGTGTCTGTTTTCCATGTTTATAACAGGCAGAGCATGTGGGCTGCTGTCTGCTTGCTCTCTTTCCATGTTAGAAGCTGGCAAGCTGAACAAGCTCTGCTTTGCGAGAACAGTGCACACTGCTCTCGCTCTGTATGCTTCTGTTCATCTGTTTGCACTGCGCACAGCCCATTTGTGTTTTTCGTTGGTCCTAGCAAGAAAACATGCTCCTGCAGCATTTCTCTACTTCTCTCAGTGATTTCTGAGATTCTGATGCTAGGGTGTCTGTTTTCCATGTTTATAACAAGCAGAGCATGTGGGCTGCTGTCTGCTTGCTGTGTTTCCATGTTAGAAGCTGTCAAGGTGAACAAGCTCTGCTTCGCGAGAACAGTGCACACTGCTCTCGCTATGTATGCTTCTGTTCATCTGTTTGCACTGTGCACAGCCCAAGTAAGTTTTTCACTTTTTCAAGCAAGCAAGCATGGTCCTGCAGCATTTCTCTGCTTTGCTCAGTGATTTCTGAGATTCTGATACTAGGGTGTCTGTTTTCCATCTTTGCAACACGCAGAGAATGTAGGCTGAGGTCTGCTTGCTGTGTTTCCATGTTAGAAGCTGTCAAGGTGAACACGCTCTGCTTCGCGAGAACCATACACACACCTCTCACTGTGTTTGCTTCTGTTCATTGGTTTGCGCTGTGCACGGCCCAAGTGATTTTTTCACTTTTTCAAGCAAGAAAACATGCTCCTGCAGCATTTCTCTACTTCTCTCTGTGATTTCTGAGATTCTGATGCTGGGGTGTCTGTTTTCCACATTTGCAGCAAGCAGAGCATGTGGATTGCTGTCTGCTTGCTCTGTTTCCATGTTAGAAGCTGTCAAGTCGAACAAGCTCTGCTGTGCGAGAACAGTGCACACAGCTCTCACTGTGTATGCTTCTGTTCATCCGTTTGCACTGTGCACAGCCCAAGTAAGGTTTTCATTTGTCCCAGCAAGAAAACATGCCCCCGCAGCATTTCTCTGCTCCTCTCATTGATTTTTGTGACTATGATCCTGGGGCGACTGTTTTCCATGTTTGCCGCAAGCAGAGCATGTGGGCTGCTGTCTGCTTGCTGTGTTTCCATGTTAGAAGCTGTCAAGTAGAACAAGCTCTGCTCTGCGAGAACCATGCACACAGCTCTCACTGTGTATGCTTCTGTTCATCTGTTTGCACTGCGCACAGCCCATTTGTGTTTTTCGTTGGTCCTAGCAAGAAAACATGCTCCTGCAGCATTTCTCTACTTCTCTCTGTGATTTCTGAGTTTCTGATGCTAGGGTGTCTGTTTTCCATGTTTATAACAAGCAGAGCATGTGGGCTGCTGTCTGCTTGCTGTGTTTCCATGTTAGAAGCTGTCAAGGTGAACAAGCTCTGCTTTGCGAGAACAGTGCACACTGCTCTCGCTATGTATGCTTCTGTTCATCTGTTTGCACTGTGCACAGCTCAAGTAAGTTTTTCACTTTTTCAAGCAAGCAAGCAGGGTCCTGCAGCATTTCTCTGCTTCGCTCAGTGATTTCTGAGATTCTGATACTAGGGTGTCTGTTTTCCATGTTTGCAGCAAGCAGAGCATGTGGGCTGCAGTCTGCTTGCTCTCTTTCCATGTTAGAAGCTGGCAAGCTGAACAAGCTCTGCTTTGCGAGAACAGTGCACACTGCTCTCGCTGTGTATGCTTCTTTTCATCCGTTTGCACTGTGCATGGCCCATGTGAGTTTTTCATTTGTCCTAGGAAGCAAACATGCTCCTGCAGCATTTCTCTACTTCTCTCAGTGATTTCTGAGGTTCTGATGCTAGGGTGTCTGTTTTCCATGTTTGCCACAAGCAGAGCATGTGGGCTGCTGTCTGCTTGCTGTGTTTCCATGTTAGAAGCTGTCAAGTAGAACAAGCTCTGCTCTGCGAGAACCATGCACACAGCTCTCACTGTGTATGCTTCTGTTCATCCGTTTGCACTGTGCCCAGCCATTGGTGTTTTTCATTTGTCCTGGCAAGCAAACATGCCCCCGCAGCATTTCTCTGCTCCTCTCATTGATTTTTGTGATTATGATGCTGGGGCGACTGTTTTCCATGTTTGCCGCAAGCAGAGCATGTGGGCTGCTGTCTGCTTGCTGTGTTTCCATGTTAGAAGCTGTCAAGTAGAACAAGCTCTGCTCTGCGAGAACCATGCACACAGCTCTCACTGTGTATGCTTCTGTTCATCTGTTTGCACTGCGCACAGCCCATTTGTGTTTTTCGTTGGTCCTAGCAAGAAAACATGCTCCTGCAGCATTTCTCTACTTCTCTCTGTGATTTCTGAGATTCTGATGCTAGGGTGTCTGTTTTCCATGTTTATAACAAGCAGAGCATGTGGGCTGCTGTCTGCTTGCTCTCTTTCCATGTTAGAAGCTGGCAAGGTGAACAAGCTCTGCTTCGCGAGAACAGTGCACACTGCTCTCGCTATGTATGCTTCTGTTCATCTGTTTGCACTGTGCACAGCTCAAGTAAGTTTTTCACTTTTTCAAGCAAGCAAGCATGGTCCTGCAGCATTTCTCTGCTTCGCTCAGTGATTTCTGAGATTCTGATACTAGGGTGTCTGTTTTCCATGTTTGCAGCAAGCAGAGCATGTGGGCTGCTGTCTGCTTGCTCTCTTTCCATGTTAGAAGCTGGCAAGCTGAACAAGCTCTGCTTTGCGAGAACAGTGCACACTGCTCTCGCTGTGTATGCTTCTTTTCATCCGTTTGCACTGTGCATGGCCCATGTGAGTTTTTCATTTGTCCTAGGAAGCAAACATGCTCCTGCAGCATTTCTCTACTTCTCTCAGTGATTTCTGAGATTCTGATGCTAGGGTGTCTGTTTTCCATGTTTGCAGCAAGCAGAGCATGTGGGCTGCTGTCTGCTTGCTGTGTTTCCATGTTAGAAGCTGTCAAGGTGAACAAGCTCTGCTTCACGAGAACAGTGCACACTGCTCTCGCTATGTATGCTTCTGTTCATCTGTTTGCACTGTGCACAGCCCAAGTAAGTTTTTCACTTTTTCAAGCAAGCAAGCATGGTCCTGCAGCATTTCTCTGCTTCACTCAGTGATTTCTGAGATTCTGATACTAGGGTGTCTGTTTTCCATCTTTGCAACACGCAGAGAATGTAGGCTGAGGTCTGCTTGCTCTGTTTCCATGTTAGAAGCTGTCAAGGTGAACAAGCTCTGCTTTGCGAGAACCATACACACAGCTCTCACTGTGTTTACTTCTGTTCATCCGTTTGCACTGTGCACAGCCCAAGTAAGGTTTTCATTTGTCCTAGCAAGAAAACATGCCCCCGCAGCATTTCTCTGCTCCTCTCATTGATTTTTGTGATTATGATGCTGGGGCGACTGTTTTCCATGTTTGCCGCAAGCAGAGCATGTGGGCTGCTGTCTGCTTGCTGTGTTTCCATGTTAGAAGCTGTCAAGTAGAACAAGCTCTGCTCTGCGAGAACCATGCACACAGCTCTCACTGTG
The DNA here is from genome assembly GCA_037837765.1 of Delichon dasypus. Lineage (NCBI taxonomy): Eukaryota > Metazoa > Chordata > Aves > Passeriformes > Hirundinidae > Delichon > Delichon dasypus. The sequence continues at coordinate 425,759 of JBBAXF010000045.1, forward strand.
TATGCTTCTGTTCATCCGTTTGCACTGTGCCCAGCCATTGGTGTTTTTCATTTGTCCTGGCAAGCAAACATGCCCCCGCAGCATTTCTCTGCTCCTCTCATTGATTTTTGTGATTATGATGCTGGGGCGACTGTTTTCCATGTTTGCCGCAAGCAGAGCATGTGGGCTGCTGTCTGCTTGCTGTGTTTCCATGTTAGAAGCTGTCAAGTAGAACAAGCTCTGCTCTGCGAGAACCATGCACACAGCTCTCACTGTGTATGCTTCTGTTCATCTGTTTGCACTGCGCACAGCCCATTTGTGTTTTTCGTTGGTCCTAGCAAGAAAACATGCTCCTGCAGCATTTCTCTACTTCTCTCTGTGATTTCTGAGATTCTGATGCTAGGGTGTCTGTTTTCCATGTTTATAACAAGCAGAGCATGTGGGCTGCTGTCTGCTTGCTCTCTTTCCATGTTAGAAGCTGGCAAGCTGAACAAGCTCTGCTTTGCGAGAACAGTGCAAACTGTTCTCGCTGTGTATGCTTCTTTTCATCCGTTTGCACTGTGCATGGCCCATGTGAGTTTTTCATTTGTCCTAGGAAGCAAACATGCTCCTGCAGCATTTCTCTACTTCTCTCAGTGATTTCTGAGGTTCTGATGCTAGGGTGTCTGTTTTCCATGTTTATAACAAGCAGAGCATGTGGGCTGCTGTCTGCTTGCTGTGTTTCCATGTTAGAAGCTGTCAAGGTGAACAAGCTCTGCTTCGCGAGAACAGTGCACACTGCTCTCGCTATGTATGCTTCTGTTCATCTGTTTGCACTGTGCACAGCTCAAGTAAGTTTTTCACTTTTTCAAGCAAGCAAGCATGGTCCTGCAGCATTTCTCTCCTTCGCTCAGTGATTTCTGAGATTCTGATACTAGGGTGTCTGTTTTCCATCTTTGCAACACGCAGAGAATGTAGGCTGAGGTCTGCTTGCTGTGTTTCCATGTTAGAAGCTGTCAAGGTGAACACGCTCTGCTTTGCGAGAACCATACACACACCTCTCACTGTGTTTGCTTCTGTTCATTGGTTTGCGCTGTGCACGGCCCAAGTGATTTTTTCACTTTTTCAAGCAAGAAAACATGCTCCTGCAGCATTTCTCTACTTCTCTCTGTGATTTCTGAGATTCTGATGCTGGGGTGTCTGTTTTCCACATTTGCAGCAAGCAGAGCATGTGGATTGCTGTCTGCTTGCTCTGTTTCCATGTTAGAAGCTGTCAAGTCGAACAAGCTCTGCTGTGCGAGAACAGTGCACACAGCTCTCACTGTGTATGCTTCTGTTCATCCGTTTGCACTGTGCACAGCCCAAGTAAGGTTTTCATTTGTCCCAGCAAGAAAACATGCCCCCGCAGCATTTCTCTGCTCCTCTCATTGATTTTTGTGACTATGATCCTGGGGCGACTGTTTTCCATGTTTGCCGCAAGCAGAGCATGTGGGCTGCTGTCTGCTTGCTGTGTTTCCATGTTAGAAGCTGTCAAGTAGAACAAGCTCTGCTCTGCGAGAACCATGCACACAGCTCTCACTGTGTATGCTTCTGTTCATCTGTTTGCACTGCGCACAGCCCATTTGTGTTTTTCGTTGGTCCTAGCAAGAAAACATGCTCCTGCAGCATTTCTCTACTTCTCTCTGTGATTTCTGAGTTTCTGATGCTAGGGTGTCTGTTTTCCATGTTTATAACAAGCAGAGCATGTGGGCTGCTGTCTGCTTGCTGTGTTTCCATGTTAGAAGCTGTCAAGGTGAACAAGCTCTGCTTCGCGAGAACAGTGCACACTGCTCTCGCTATGTATGCTTCTGTTCATCTGTTTGCACTGTGCACAGCTCAAGTAAGTTTTTCACTTTTTCAAGCAAGCAAGCATGGTCCTGCAGCATTTCTCTGCTTCGCTCAGTGATTTCTGAGATTCTGATACTAGGGTGTCTGTTTTCCATGTTTGCAGCAAGCAGAGCATGTGGGCTGCTGTCTGCTTGCTCTCTTTCCATGTTAGAAGCTGGCAAGCTGAACAAGCTCTGCTTTGCGAGAACAGTGCACACTGCTCTCGCTGTGTATGCTTCTTTTCATCCGTTTGCACTGTGCATGGCCCATGTGAGTTTTTCATTTGTCCTAGGAAGCAAACATGCTCCTGCAGCATTTCTCTACTTCTCTCCGTGATTTCTGAGGTTCTGATGCTAGGGTGTCTGTTTTCCATGTTTGCCACAAGCAGAGCATGTGGGCTGCTGTCTGCTTGCTGTGTTTCCATGTTAGAAGCGGTCAAGTAGAACAAGCTCTGCTCTGCGAGAACCATGCACACAGCTCTCACTGTGTATGCTTCTGTTCATCCGTTTGCACTGTGCCCAGCCATTGGTGTTTTTCATTTGTCCTGGCAAGCAAACATGCCCCCGCAGCATTTCTCTGCTCCTCTCATTGATTTTTGTGATTATGATGCTGGGGCGACTGTTTTCCATGTTTGCCGCAAGCAGAGCATGTGGGCTGCTGTCTGCTTGCTGTGTTTCCATGTTAGAAGCTGTCAAGTAGAACAAGCTCTGCTCTGCGAGAACCATGCACACAGCTCTCACTGTGTATGCTTCTGTTCATCTGTTTGCACTGCGCACAGCCCATTTGTGTTTTTCGTTGGTCCTAGCAAGAAAACATGCTCCTGCAGCATTTCTCTACTTCTCTCTGTGATTTCTGAGATTCTGATGCTAGGGTGTCTGTTTTCCATGTTTATAACAAGCAGAGCATGTGGGCTGCTGTCTGCTTGCTCTCTTTCCATGTTAGAAGCTGGCAAGCTGAACAAGCTCTGCTTTGCGAGAACAGTGCACACAGCTCTCACTGTGTATGCTTCTGTTCATCTGTTTGCACTGCGCACAGCCCATTTGTGTTTTTCGTTGGTCCTAGCAAGAAAACATGCTCCTGCAGCATTTCTCTACTTCTCTCTGTGATTTCTGAGATTCTGATGCTAGGGTGTCTGTTTTCCATGTTTATAACAAGCAGAGCATGTGGGCTGCTGTCTGCTTGCTCTCTTTCCATGTTAGAAGCTGGCAAGCTGAACAAGCTCTGCTTTGCGAGAACCATACACACAGCTCTCACTGTGTTTACTTCTGTTCATCCGTTTGCACTGTGCACAGCCCAAGTAAGGTTTTCATTTGTCCCAGCAAGAAAACATGCCCCCGCAGCATTTCTCTGCTCCTCTCATTGATTTTTGTGACTATGATCCTGGGGCGACTGTTTTCCATGTTTGCCGCAAGCAGAGCATGTGGGCTGCTGTCTGCTTGCTGTGTTTCCATGTTAGAAGCTGTCAAGTAGAACAAGCTCTGCTCTGCGAGAACCATGCACACAGCTCTCACTCTGTATGCTTCTGTTCATCTGTTTGCACTGCGCTCAGCCATTGGTGTTTTTCATTTGTCCTAGCAAGCAAACATGCCCCCGCAGCATTTCTCTGCTCCTCTCATTGATTTTTGTGATTATGATCCTGGGGCGACTGTTTTCCATGTTTGCCGCAAGCAGAGCATGTGGGCTGCTGTCTGCTTGCTGTGTTTCCATGTTAGAAGCTGTCAAGTAGAACAAGCTCTGCTCTGCGAGAACCATGCACACAGCTCTCACTGTGTATGCTTCTGTTCATCTGTTTGCACTGCGCACAGCCCATTTGTGTTTTTCGTTGGTCCTAGCAAGAAAACATGCTCCTGCAGCATTTCTCTACTTCTCTCTGTGATTTCTGAGATTCTGATGCTAGGGTGTCTGTTTTCCATGTTTATAACAAGCAGAGCATGTGGGCTGCTGTCTGCTTGCTCTCTTTCCATGTTAGAAGCTGGCAAGCTGAACAAGCTCTGCTTTGCGAGAACAGTGCACACTGCTCTCGCTGTGTATGCTTCTTTTCATCCGTTTGCACTGTGCATGGCCCATGTGAGTTTTTCATTTGTCCTAGGAAGCAAACATGCTCCTGCAGCATTTCTCTACTTCTCTCAGTGATTTCTGAGATTCTGATACTAGGGTGTCTGTTTTCCATCTTTGCAACACGCAGAGAATGTAGGCTGAGGTCTGCTTGCTGTGTTTCCATGTTAGAAGCTGTCAAGGTGAACACGCTCTGCTTCGCGAGAACCATACACACACCTCTCACTGTGTTTGCTTCTGTTCATTGGTTTGCGCTGTGCACGGCCCAAGTGATTTTTTCACTTTTTCAAGCAAGAAAACATGCTCCTGCAGCATTTCTCTACTTCTCTCTGTGATTTCTGAGATTCTGATGCTGGGGTGTCTGTTTTCCACATTTGCAGCAAGCAGAGCATGTGGATTGCTGTCTGCTTGCTCTGTTTCCATGTTAGAAGCTGTCAAGTCGAACAAGCTCTGCTGTGCGAGAACAGTGCACACAGCTCTCACTGTGTATGCTTCTGTTCATCCGTTTGCACTGTGCACAGCCCAAGTAAGGTTTTCATTTGTCCCAGCAAGAAAACATGCTCCTGCAGCATTTCTCTACTTCTCTCTGTGATTTCTGAGTTTCTGATGCTAGGGTGTCTGTTTTCCATGTTTATAACAAGCAGAGCATGTGGGCTGCTGTCTGCTTGCTGTGTTTCCATGTTAGAAGCTGTCAAGGTGAACAAGCTCTGCTTTGCGAGAACAGTGCACACTGCTCTCGCTATGTATGCTTCTGTTCATCTGTTTGCACTGTGCACAGCTCAAGTAAGTTTTCACTTTTTCAAGCAAGCAAGCAGGGTCCTGCAGCATTTCTCTGCTTCGCTCAGTGATTTCTGAGATTCTGATACTAGGGTGTCTGTTTTCCATGTTTGCAGCAAGCAGAGCATGTGGGCTGCAGTCTGCTTGCTCTCTTTCCATGTTAGAAGCTGGCAAGCTGAACAAGCTCTGCTTTGCGAGAACAGTGCACACTGCTCTCGCTGTGTATGCTTCTTTTCATCCGTTTGCACTGTGCATGGCCCATGTGAGTTTTTCATTTGTCCTAGGAAGCAAACATGCTCCTGCAGCATTTCTCTACTTCTCTCAGTGATTTCTGAGGTTCTGATGCTAGGGTGTCTGTTTTCCATGTTTGCCACAAGCAGAGCATGTGGGCTGCTGTCTGCTTGCTGTGTTTCCATGTTAGAAGCTGTCAAGTAGAACAAGCTCTGCTCTGCGAGAACCATGCACACAGCTCTCACTGTGTATGCTTCTGTTCATCCGTTTGCACTGTGCCCAGCCATTGGTGTTTTTCATTTGTCCTGGCAAGCAAACATGCCCCCGCAGCATTTCTCTGCTCCTCTCATTGATTTTTGTGATTATGATGCTGGGGCGACTGTTTTCCATGTTTGCCGCAAGCAGAGCATGTGGGCTGCTGTCTGCTTGCTGTGTTTCCATGTTAGAAGCTGTCAAGTAGAACAAGCTCTGCTCTGCGAGAACCATGCACACAGCTCTCACTGTGTATGCTTCTGTTCATCTGTTTGCACTGCGCACAGCCCATTTGTGTTTTTCGTTGGTCCTAGCAAGAAAACATGCTCCTGCAGCATTTCTCTACTTCTCTCTGTGATTTCTGAGATTCTGATGCTAGGGTGTCTGTTTTCCATGTTTATAACAAGCAGAGCATGTGGGCTGCTGTCTGCTTGCTCTCTTTCCATGTTAGAAGCTGGCAAGGTGAACAAGCTCTGCTTCGCGAGAACAGTGCACACTGCTCTCGCTATGTATGCTTCTGTTCATCTGTTTGCACTGTGCACAGCTCAAGTAAGTTTTTCACTTTTTCAAGCAAGCAAGCATGGTCCTGCAGCATTTCTCTGCTTCGCTCAGTGATTTCTGAGATTCTGATACTAGGGTGTCTGTTTTCCATGTTTGCAGCAAGCAGAGCATGTGGGCTGCTGTCTGCTTGCTCTCTTTCCATGTTAGAAGCTGGCAAGCTGAACAAGCTCTGCTTTGCGAGAACAGTGCACACTGCTCTCGCTGTGTATGCTTCTTTTCATCCGTTTGCACTGTGCATGGCCCATGTGAGTTTTTCATTTGTCCTAGGAAGCAAACATGCTCCTGCAGCATTTCTCTACTTCTCTCAGTGATTTCTGAGGTTCTGATGCTAGGGTGTCTGTTTTCCATGTTTATAACAAGCAGAGCATGTGGGCTGCTGTCTGCTTGCTGTGTTTCCATGTTAGAAGCTGTCAAGGTGAACAAGCTCTGCTGTGCGAGAACAGTGCACACAGCTCTCACTATGTATGCTTCTGTTCATCCGTTTGCACTGTGCACAGCCCAAGTAAGGTTTTCATTTGTCCTAGCAAGAAAACATGCCCCCGCAGCATTTCTCTGCTCTTCTCATTGATTTTTGTGATTATGATGCTGGGGCGACTGTTTTCCATGTTTGCCGCAAGCAGAGCATGTGGGCTGCTGTCTGCTTGCTGTGTTTCCATGTTAGAAGCTGTCAAGTAGAACAAGCTCTGCTCTGCGAGAACCATGCACACAGCTCTCACTGTGTATGCTTCTGTTCATCTGTTTGCACTGCGCACAGCCCATTTGTGTTTTTCGTTGGTCCTAGCAAGAAAACATGCTCCTGCAGCATTTCTCTACTTCTCTCTGTGATTTCTGAGATTCTGATGCTAGGGTGTCTGTTTTCCATGTTTATAACAAGCAGAGCATGTGGGCTGCTGTCTGCTTGCTCTCTTTCCATGTTAGAAGCTGGCAAGCTGAACAAGCTCTGCTTTGCGAGAACAGTGCACACTGCTCTCGCTGTGTATGCTTCTTTTCATCCGTTTGCACTGTGCATGGCCCATGTGAGTTTTTCATTTGTCCTAGGAAGCAAACATGCTCCTGCAGCATTTCTCTACTTCTCTCAGTGATTTCTGAGATTCTGATGCTAGGGTGTCTGTTTTCCATGTTTGCAGCAAGCAGAGCATGTGGGCTGCTGTCTGCTTGCTCTCTTTCCATGTTAGAAGCTGGCAAGCTGAACAAGCTCTGCTTTGCGAGAACCATACACACAGCTCTCACTGTGTTTACTTCTGTTCATCCGTTTGCACTGTGCACAGCCCAAGTAAGGTTTTCATTTGTCCTAGCAAGAAAACATGCCCCCGCAGCATTTCTCTGCTCCTCTCATTGATTTTTGTGATTATGATGCTGGGGCGACTGTTTTCCATGTTTGCCGCAAGCAGAGCATGTGGGCTGCTGTCTGCTTGCTGTGTTTCCATGTTAGAAGCTGTCAAGTAGAACAAGCTCTGCTCTGCGAGAACCATGCACACAGCTCTCACTGTGTATGCTTCTGTTCATCTGTTTGCACTGCGCACAGCCCATTTGTGTTTTTCGTTGGTCCTAGCAAGAAAACATGCTCCTGCAGCATTTCTCTACTTCTCTCTGTGATTTCTGAGATTCTGATGCTAGGGTGTCTGTTTTCCATGTTTATAACAAGCAGAGCATGTGGGCTGCTGTCTGCTTGCTGTGTTTCCATGTTAGAAGCTGTCAAGGTGAACAAGCTCTGCTTCGCGAGAACAGTGCACACTGCTCTCGCTATGTATGCTTCTGTTCATCTGTTTGCACTGTGCACAGCTCAAGTAAGTTTTTCACTTTTTCAAGCAAGCAAGCATGGTCCTGCAGCATTTCTCTGCTTCGCTCAGTGATTTCTGAGATTCTGATACTAGGTTGTCTGTTTTCCATCTTTGCAACACGCAGAGAATGTAGGCTGAGGTCTGCTTGCTGTGTTTCCATGTTAGAAGCTGTCAAGGTGAACACGCTCTGCTTTGCGAGAACCATACACACACCTCTCACTGTGTTTGCTTCTGTTCATTGGTTTGCGCTGTGCACGGCCCAAGTGATTTTTTCACTTTTTCAAGCAAGAAAACATGCTCCTGCAGCATTTCTCTACTTCTCTCTGTGATTTCTGAGATTCTGATGCTGGGGTGTCTGTTTTCCACATTTGCAGCAAGCAGAGCATGTGGATTGCTGTCTGCTTGCTCTGTTTCCATGTTAGAAGCTGTCAAGTCGAACAAGCTCTGCTGTGCGAGAACAGTGCACACAGCTCCCACTGTGTATGCTTCTGTTCATCCGTTTGCACTGTGCACAGCCCAAGTAAGGTTTTCATTTGTCCCAGCAAGAAAACATGCCCCCGCAGCATTTCTCTGCTCCTCTCATTGATTTTTGTGACTATGATCCTGGGGCGACTGTTTTCCATGTTTGCCGCAAGCAGAGCATGTGGGCTGCTGTCTGCTTGCTGTGTTTCCATGTTAGAAGCTGTCAAGTAGAACAAGCTCTGCTCTGCGAGAACCATGCACACAGCTCTCACTGTGTATGCTTCTGTTCATCTGTTTGCACTGCGCACAGCCCATTTGTGTTTTTCGTTGGTCCTAGCAAGAAAACATGCTCCTGCAGCATTTCTCTACTTCTCTCTGTGATTTCTGAGTTTCTGATGCTAGGGTGTCTGTTTTCCATGTTTATAACAAGCAGAGCATGTGGGCTGCTGTCTGCTTGCTGTGTTTCCATGTTAGAAGCTGTCAAGGTGAACAAGCTCTGCTTCGCGAGAACAGTGCACACTGCTCTCGCTATGTATGCTTCTGTTCATCTGTTTGCACTGTGCACAGCTCAAGTAAGTTTTTCACTTTTTCAAGCAAGCAAGCATGGTCCTGCAGCATTTCTCTGCTTCGCTCAGTGATTTCTGAGATTCTGATACTAGGGTGTCTGTTTTCCATGTTTGCAGCAAGCAGAGCATGTGGGCTGCTGTCTGCTTGCTCTCTTTCCATGTTAGAAGCTGGCAAGCTGAACAAGCTCTGCTTTGCGAGAACAGTGCACACTGCTCTCGCTGTGTATGCTTCTTTTCATCCGTTTGCACTGTGCATGGCCCATGTGAGTTTTTCATTTGTCCTAGGAAGCAAACATGCTCCTGCAGCATTTCTCTACTTCTCTCAGTGATTTCTGAGGTTCTGATGCTAGGGTGTCTGTTTTCCATGTTTGCCACAAGCAGAGCATGTGGGCTGCTGTCTGCTTGCTGTGTTTCCATGTTAGAAGCTGTCAAGTAGAACAAGCTCTGCTGTGCGAGAACCATGCACACAGCTCTCACTCTGTATGCTTCTGTTCATCCGTTTGCACTGTGCCCAGCCATTGGTGTTTTTCATTTGTCCTGGCAAGCAAACATGCCCCCGCAGCATTTCTCTGCTCCTCTCATTGATTTTTGTGATTATGATGCTGGGGCGACTGTTTTCCATGTTTATAACAAGCAGAGAATGTGGGCTGCTGTCTGCTTGCTGTGTTTCCATGTTAGAAGCTGTCAAGTAGAACAAGCTCTGCTCTGCGAGAACCATGCACACAGCTCTCACTGTGTATGCTTCTGTTCATCTGTTTGCACTGCGCACAGCCCATTTGTGTTTTTCGTTGGTCCTAGCAAGAAAACATGCTCCTGCAGCATTTCTCTACTTCTCTCTGTGATTTCTGAGATTCTGATGCTAGGGTGTCTGTTTTCCATGTTTATAACAAGCAGAGCATGTGGGCTGCTGTCTGCTTGCTCTCTTTCCATGTTAGAAGCTGGCAAGCTGAACAAGCTCTGCTTTGCGAGAACAGTGCACACTGCTCTCGCTGTGTATGCTTCTGTTCATCTGTTTGCACTGCGCACAGCCCATTTGTGTTTTTCGTTGGTCCTAGCAAGAAAACATGCTCCTGCAGCATTTCTCTACTTCTCTCTGTGATTTCTGAGATTCTGATGCTAGGGTGTCTGTTTTCCATGTTTATAACAAGCAGAGCATGTGGGCTGCTGTCTGCTTGCTGTGTTTCCATGTTAGAAGCTGTCAAGGTGAACAAGCTCTGCTTCGCGAGAACAGTGCACACTGCTCTCGCTATGTATGCTTCTGTTCATCTGTTTGCACTGTGCACAGCTCAAGTAAGTTTTACACTTTTTCAAGCAAGCAAGCATGGTCCTGCAGCATTTCTCTGCTTCGCTCAGTGATTTCTGAGATTCTGATACTAGGGTGTCTGTTTTCCATGTTTGCAGCAAGCAGAGCATGTGGGCTGCTGTCTGCTTACTCTCTTTCCATGTTAGAAGCTGGCAAGCTGAACAAGCTCTGCTTTGCGAGAACAGTGCACACTGCTCTCGCTGTGTATGCTTCTTTTCATCCGTTTGCACTGTGCATGGCCCATGTGAGTTTTTCATTTGTCCTAGGAAGCAAACATGCTCCTGCAGCATTTCTCTACTTCTCTCAGTGATTTCTGAGGTTCTGATGCTAGGGTGTCTGTTTTCCATGTTTGCCACAAGCAGAGCATGTGGGCTGCTGTCTGCTTGCTGTGTTTCCATGTTAGAAGCTGTCAAGTAGAACAAGCTCTGCTCTGCGAGAACCATGCACACAGCTCTCACTGTGTATGCTTCTGTTCATCTGTTTGCACTGCGCACAGCCCATTTGTGTTTTTCGTTGGTCCTAGCAAGAAAACATGCTCCTGCAGCATTTCTCTACTTCTCTCTGTGATTTCTGAGATTCTGATGCTAGGGTGTCGGTTTTCCATGTTTATAACAAGCAGAGCATGTGGGCTGCTGTCTGCTTGCTCTCTTTCCATGTTAGAAGCTGGCAAGCTGAACAAGCTCTGCTTTGCGAGAACAGTGCACACTGCTCTCGCTGTGTATGCTTCTGTTCATCTGTTTGCACTGCGCACAGCCCATTTGTGTTTTTCGTTGGTCCTAGCAAGAAAACATGCTCCTGCAGCATTTCTCTACTTCTCTCTGTGATTTCTGAGATTCTGATGCTAGGGTGTCTGTTTTCCATGTTTATAACAAGCAGAGCATGTGGGCTGCTGTCTGCTTGCTGTGTTTCCATGTTAGAAGCTGTCAAGGTGAACAAGCTCTGCTTCGCGAGAACAGTGCACACTGCTCTCGCTATGTATGCTTCTGTTCATCTGTTTGCACTGTGCACAGCTCAAGTAAGTTTTACACTTTTTCAAGCAAGCAAGCATGGTCCTGCAGCATTTCTCTGCTTCGCGCAGTGATTTCTGAGATTCTGATACTAGGGTGTCTGTTTTCCATGTTTGCAGCAAGCAGAGCATGTGGGCTGCTGTCTGCTTACTCTCTTTCCATGTTAGAAGCTGGCAAGCTGAACAAGCTCTGCTTTGCGAGAACAGTGCACACTGCTCTCGCTGTGTATGCTTCTTTTCATCCGTTTGCACTGTGCATGGCCCATGTGAGTTTTTCATTTGTCCTAGGAAGCAAACATGCTCCTGCAGCATTTCTCTACTTCTCTCAGTGATTTCTGAGGTTCTGATGCTAGGGTGTCTGTTTTCCATGTTTATAACAAGCAGAGCATGTGGGCTGCTGTCTGCTTGCTGTGTTTCCATGTTAGAAGCTGTCAAGGTGAACAAGCTCTGCTGTGTGAGAACAGTGCACACAGCTCTCACTATGTATGCTTCTGTTCATCCGTTTGCACTGTGCACAGCCCAAGTAAGGTTTTCATTAGTCCTAGCAAGAAAACATGCCCCCGCAGCATTTCTCTGCTCCTCTCATTGATTTTTGTGATTATGATGCTGGGGCGACTGTTTTCCATGTTTGCCGCAAGCAGAGCATGTGGGCTGCTGTCTGCTTGCTGTGTTTCCATGTTAGAAGCTGTCAAGTAGAACAAGCTCTGCTCTGCGAGAACCATGCACACAGCTCTCACTGTGTATGCTTCTGTTCATCTGTTTGCACTGCGCACAGCCCATTTGTGTTTTTCGTTGGTCCTAGCAAGAAAACATGCTCCTGCAGCATTTCTCTACTTCTCTCTGTGATTTCTGAGATTCTGATGCTAGGGTGTCTGTTTTCCATGTTTATAACAAGCAGAGCATGTAGGCTGCTGTCTGCTTGCTCTCTTTCCATGTTAGAAGCTGGCAAGCTGAACAAGCTCTGCTTTGCGAGAACAGTGCACACTGCTCTCGCTGTGTATGCTTCTTTTCATCCGTTTGCACTGTGCATGGCCCATGTGAGTTTTTCATTTGTCCTAGGAAGCAAACATGCTCCTGCAGCATTTCTCTACTTCTCTCAGTGATTTCTGAGATTCTGATGCTAGGGTGTCTGTTTTCCATGTTTGCAGCAAGCAGAGCATGTGGGCTGCTGTCTGCTTGCTGTGTTTCCATGTTAGAAGCTGTCAAGGTGAACAAGCTCTGCTTCGCGAGAACAGTGCACACTGCTCTCGCTATGTATGCTTCTGTTCATGTTTGCACTGTGCACAGCTCAAGTAAGTTTTTCACTTTTTCAAGCAAGCAAGCATGGTCCTGCAGCATTTCTCTGCTTTGCTCAGTGATTTCTGAGATTCTGATACTAGGGTGTCTGTTTTCCATGTTTGCAGCAAGCAGAGCATGTGGGCTGCTGTCTGCTTGCTCTCTTTCCATGTTAGAAGCTGGCAAGCTGAACAAGCTCTGCTTTGCGAGAACAGTGCACACTGCTCTCGCTGTGTATGCTTCTTTTCATCCGTTTGCACTGTGCATGGCCCATGTGAGTTTTTCATTTGTCCTAGGAAGCAAAAATGCTCCTGCAGCATTTCTCTACTTCTCTCAGTGATTTCTGAGGTTCTGATGCTAGGGTGTCTGTTTTCCATGTTTATAACAAGCAGAGCATGTGGGCTGCTGTCTGCTTGCTGTGTTTCCATGTTAGAAGCTGTCAAGGTGAACAAGCTCTGCTGTGCGAGAACAGTGCACACAGCTCTCACTATGTATGCTTCTGTTCATCCGTGTGCACTGTGCACAGCCCAAGTAAGGTTTTCATTTGTCCTGGCAAGCAAACATGCCCCCGCAGCATTTCTCTGCTCCTCTCATTGATTTTTGTGATTATGATGCTGGGGCGACTGTTTTCCATGTTTGCCGCAAGCAGAGCATGTGGGCTGCTGTCTGCTTGCTGTGTTTCCATGTTAGAAGCTGTCAAGTAGAACAAGCTCTGCTCTGCGAGAACCATGCACACAGCTCTCACTGTGTATGCTTCTGTTCATCTGTTTGCACTGCGCACAGCCCATTTGTGTTTTTCGTTGGTCCTAGCAAGAAAACATGCTCCTGCAGCATTTCTCTACTTCTCTCTGTGATTTCTGAGTTTCTGATGCTAGGGTGTCTGTTTTCCATGTTTATAACAAGCAGAGCATGTGGGCTGCTGTCTGCTTGCTGTGTTTCCATGTTAGAAGCTGTCAAGGTGAACAAGCTCTGCTTCTCGAGAACAGTGCACACTGCTCTCGCTATGTATGCTTCTGTTCATCTGTTTGCACTGTGCACAGCTCAAGTAAGTTTTTCACTTTTTCAAGCAAGCAAGCATGGTCCTGCAGCATTTCTCTGCTTCGCTCAGTGATTTCTGAGATTCTGATACTAGGGTGTCTGTTTTCCATGTTTGCAGCAAGCAGAGCATGTGGGCTGCTGTCTGCTTGCTCTCTTTCCATGTTAGAAGCTGGCAAGCTGAACAAGCTCTGCTTTGCGAGAACAGTGCACACTGCTCTCGCTGTGTATGCTTCTTTTCATCCGTTTGCACTGTGCATGGCCCATGTGAGTTTTTCATTTGTCCTAGGAAGCAAACATGCTCCTGCAGCATTTCTCTACTTCTCTCAGTGATTTCTGAGGTTCTGATGCTAGGGTGTCTGTTTTCCATGTTTGCCACAAGCAGAGCATGTGGGCTGCTGTCTGCTTGCTGTGTTTCCATGTTAGAAGCTGTCAAGTAGAACAAGCTCTGCTCTGCGAGAACCATGCACACAGCTCTCACTGTGTATGCTTCTGTTCATCCGTTTGCACTGTGCCCAGCCATTGGTGTTTTTCATTTGTCCTGGCAAGCAAACATGCCCCCGCAGCATTTCTCTGCTCCTCTCATTGATTTTTGTGATTATGATGCTGGGGCGACTGTTTTCCATGTTTGCCGCAAGCAGAGCATGTGGGCTGCTGTCTGCTTGCTGTGTTTCCATGTTAGAAGCTGTCAAGTAGAACAAGCTCTGCTCTGCGAGAACCATGCACACAGCTCTCACTGTGTATGCTTCTGTTCATCTGTTTGCACTGCGCACAGCCCATTTGTGTTTTTCGTTGGTCCTAGCAAGAAAACATGCTCCTGCAGCATTTCTCTACTTCTCTCTGTGATTTCTGAGATTCTGATGCTAGGGTGTCTGTTTTCCATGTTTATAACAAGCAGAGCATGTGGGCTGCTGTCTGCTTGCTCTCTTTCCATGTTAGAAGCTGGCAAGCTGAACAAGCTCTGCTTTGCGAGAACAGTGCACACTGCTCTCGCTGTGTATGCTTCTGTTCATCTGTTTGCACTGCGCACAGCCCATTTGTGTTTTTCGTTGGTCCTAGCAAGAAAACATGCTCCTGCAGCATTTCTCTACTTCTCTCTGTGATTTCTGAGATTCTGATGCTAGGGTGTCTGTTTTCCATGTTTATAACAAGCAGAGCATGTGGGCTGCTGTCTGCTTGCTGTGTTTCCATGTTAGAAGCTGTCAAGGTGAACAAGCTCTGCTTCGCGAGAACAGTGCACACTGCTCTCGCTATGTATGCTTCTGTTCATCTGTTTGCACTGTGCACAGCTCAAGTAAGTTTTTCACTTTTTCAAGCAAGCAAGCATGGTCCTGCAGCATTTCTCTGCTTCGCTCAGTGATTTCTGAGATTCTGATACTAGGGTGTCTGTTTTCCATGTTTGCAGCAAGCAGAGCATGTGGGCTGCTGTCTGCTTGCTCTCTTTCCATGTTAGAAGCTGGCAAGCTGAACAAGCTCTGCTTTGCGAGAACAGTGCACACTGCTCTCGCTGTGTATGCTTCTTTTCATCCGTTTGCACTGTGCATGGCCCATGTGAGTTTTTCATTTGTCCTAGGAAGCAAAAATGCTCCTGCAGCATTTCTCTACTTCTCTCAGTGATTTCTGAGGTTCTGATGCTAGGGTGTCTGTTTTCCATGTTTATAACAAGCAGAGCATGTGGGCTGCTGTCTGCTTGCTGTGTTTCCATGTTAGAAGCTGTCAAGGTGAACAAGCTCTGCTGTGCGAGAACAGTGCACACAGCTCTCACTATGTATGCTTCTGTTCATCCGTGTGCACTGTGCACAGCCCAAGTAAGGTTTTCATTTGTCCTGGCAAGCAAACATGCCCCCGCAGCATTTCTCTGCTCCTCTCATTGATTTTTGTGATTATGATGCTGGGGCGACTGTTTTCCATGTTTGCCGCAAGCAGAGCATGTGGGCTGCTGTCTGCTTGCTGTGTTTCCATGTTAGAAGCTGTCAAGTAGAACAAGCTCTGCTCTGCGAGAACCATGCACACATCTCTCACTGTGTATGCTTCTGTTCATCTGTTTGCACTGCGCACAGCCCATTTGTGTTTTTCGTTGGTCCTAGCAAGAAAACATGCTCCTGCAGCATTTCTCTACTTCTCTCTGTGATTTCTGAGTTTCTGATGCTAGGGTGTCTGTTTTCCATGTTTATAACAAGCAGAGCATGTGGGCTGCTGTCTGCTTGCTGTGTTTCCATGTTAGAAGCTGTCAAGGTGAACAAGCTCTGCTTCGCGAGAACAGTGCACACTGCTCTCGCTATGTATGCTTCTGTTCATCTGTTTGCACTGTGCACAGCTCAAGTAAGTTTTTCACTTTTTCAAGCAAGCAAGCATGGTCCTGCAGCATTTCTCTGCTTCGCTCAGTGATTTCTGAGATTCTGATACTAGGGTGTCTGTTTTCCATGTTTGCAGCAAGCAGAGCATGTGGGCTGCTGTCTGCTTGCTCTCTTTCCATGTTAGAAGCTGGCAAGCTGAACAAGCTCTGCTTTGCGAGAACAGTGCACACTGCTCTCGCTGTGTATGCTTCTTTTCATCCGTTTGCACTGTGCATGGCC
The DNA here is from genome assembly GCA_037837765.1 of Delichon dasypus. NCBI lineage: Eukaryota > Metazoa > Chordata > Aves > Passeriformes > Hirundinidae > Delichon > Delichon dasypus. The sequence goes on from JBBAXF010000045.1 coordinate 441,463, forward strand.
CATGTGAGTTTTTCATTTGTCCTAGGAAGCAAACATGCTCCTGCAGCATTTCTCTACTTCTCTCAGTGATTTCTGAGGTTCTGATGCTAGGGTGTCTGTTTTCCATGTTTGCCACAAGCAGAGCATGTGGGCTGCTGTCTGCTTGCTGTGTTTCCATGTTAGAAGCTGTCAAGTAGAACAAGCTCTGCTCTGCGAGAACCATGCACACAGCTCTCACTGTGTATGCTTCTGTTCATCCGTTTGCACTGTGCCCAGCCATTGGTGTTTTTCATTTGTCCTGGCAAGCAAACATGCCCCCGCAGCATTTCTCTGCTCCTCTCATTGATTTTTGTGATTATGATGCTGGGGCGACTGTTTTCCATGTTTGCCGCAAGCAGAGCATGTGGGCTGCTGTCTGCTTGCTGTGTTTCCATGTTAGAAGCTGTCAAGTAGAACAAGCTCTGCTCTGCGAGAACCATGCACACAGCTCTCACTGTGTATGCTTCTGTTCATCTGTTTGCACTGCGCACAGCCCATTTGTGTTTTTCGTTGGTCCTAGCAAGAAAACATGCTCCTGCAGCATTTCTCTACTTCTCTCTGTGATTTCTGAGATTCTGATGCTAGGGTGTCTGTTTTCCATGTTTATAACAAGCAGAGCATGTGGGCTGCTGTCTGCTTGCTCTCTTTCCATGTTAGAAGCTGGCAAGCTGAACAAGCTCTGCTTTGCGAGAACAGTGCACACTGCTCTCGCTGTGTATGCTTCTGTTCATCTGTTTGCACGGCGCACAGCCCATTTGTGTTTTTCGTTGGTCCTAGCAAGAAAACATGCTCCTGCAGCATTTCTCTACTTCTCTCTGTGATTTCTGAGATTCTGATGCTAGGGTGTCTGTTTTCCATGTTTATAACAAGCAGAGCATGTGGGCTGCTGTCTGCTTGCTGTGTTTCCATGTTAGAAGCTGTCAAGGTGAACAAGCTCTGCTTCGCGAGAACAGTGCACACTGCTCTCGCTATGTATGCTTCTGTTCATCTGTTTGCACTGTGCACAGCTCAAGTAAGTTTTTCACTTTTTCAAGCAAGCAAGCATGGTCCTGCAGCATTTCTCTGCTTCGCTCAGTGATTTCTGAGATTCTGATACTAGGGTGTCTGTTTTCCATGTTTGCAGCAAGCAGAGCATGTGGGCTGCTGTCTGCTTGCTCTCTTTCCATGTTAGAAGCTGGCAAGCTGAACAAGCTCTGCTTTGCGAGAACAGTGCACACTGCTCTCGCTGTGTATGCTTCTTTTCATCCGTTTGCACTGTGCATGGCCCATGTGAGTTTTTCATTTGTCCTAGGAAGCAAAAATGCTCCTGCAGCATTTCTCTACTTCTCTCAGTGATTTCTGAGGTTCTGATGCTAGGGTGTCTGTTTTCCATGTTTATAACAAGCAGAGCATGTGGGCTGCTGTCTGCTTGCTGTGTTTCCATGTTAGAAGCTGTCAAGGTGAACAAGCTCTGCTGTGCGAGAACAGTGCACACAGCTCTCACTATGTATGCTTCTGTTCATCCGTGTGCACTGTGCACAGCCCAAGTAAGGTTTTCATTTGTCCTGGCAAGCAAACATGCCCCCGCAGCATTTCTCTGCTCCTCTCATTGATTTTTGTGATTATGATGCTGGGGCGACTGTTTTCCATGTTTGCCGCAAGCAGAGCATGTGGGCTGCTGTCTGCTTGCTGTGTTTCCATGTTAGAAGCTGTCAAGTAGAACAAGCTCTGCTCTGCGAGAACCATGCACACATCTCTCACTGTGTATGCTTCTGTTCATCTGTTTGCACTGCGCACAGCCCATTTGTGTTTTTCGTTGGTCCTAGCAAGAAAACATGCTCCTGCAGCATTTCTCTACTTCTCTCTGTGATTTCTGAGTTTCTGATGCTAGGGTGTCTGTTTTCCATGTTTATAACAAGCAGAGCATGTGGGCTGCTGTCTGCTTGCTGTGTTTCCATGTTAGAAGCTGTCAAGGTGAACAAGCTCTGCTTCGCGAGAACAGTGCACACTGCTCTCGCTATGTATGCTTCTGTTCATCTGTTTGCACTGTGCACAGCTCAAGTAAGTTTTTCACTTTTTCAAGCAAGCAAGCATGGTCCTGCAGCATTTCTCTGCTTCGCTCAGTGATTTCTGAGATTCTGATACTAGGGTGTCTGTTTTCCATGTTTGCAGCAAGCAGAGCATGTGGGCTGCTGTCTGCTTGCTCTCTTTCCATGTTAGAAGCTGGCAAGCTGAACAAGCTCTGCTTTGCGAGAACAGTGCACACTGCTCTCGCTGTGTATGCTTCTTTTCATCCGTTTGCACTGTGCATGGCCCATGTGAGTTTTTCATTTGTCCTAGGAAGCAAACATGCTCCTGCAGCATTTCTCTACTTCTCTCAGTGATTTCTGAGGTTCTGATGCTAGGGTGTCTGTTTTCCATGTTTGCCACAAGCAGAGCATGTGGGCTGCTGTCTGCTTGCTGTGTTTCCATGTTAGAAGCTGTCAAGTAGAACAAGCTCTGCTCTGCGAGAACCATGCACACAGCTCTCACTGTGTATGCTTCTGTTCATCCGTTTGCACTGTGCCCAGCCATTGGTGTTTTTCATTTGTCCTGGCAAGCAAACATGCCCCCGCAGCATTTCTCTGCTCCTCTCATTGATTTTTGTGATTATGATGCTGGGGCGACTGTTTTCCATGTTTGCCGCAAGCAGAGCATGTGGGCTGCTGTCTGCTTGCTGTGTTTCCATGTTAGAAGCTGTCAAGTAGAACAAGCTCTGCTCTGCGAGAACCATGCACACAGCTCTCACTGTGTATGCTTCTGTTCATCTGTTTGCACTGCGCACAGCCCATTTGTGTTTTTCGTTGGTCCTAGCAAGAAAACATGCTCCTGCAGCATTTCTCTACTTCTCTCTGTGATTTCTGAGATTCTGATGCTAGGGTGTCTGTTTTCCATGTTTATAACAAGCAGAGCATGTGGGCTGCTGTCTGCTTGCTCTCTTTCCATGTTAGAAGCTGGCAAGCTGAACAAGCTCTGCTTTGCGAGAACAGTGCACACTGCTCTCGCTGTGTATGCTTCTGTTCATCTGTTTGCACTGCGCACAGCCCATTTGTGTTTTTCGTTGGTCCTAGCAAGAAAACATGCTCCTGCAGCATTTCTCTACTTCTCTCTGTGATTTCTGAGATTCTGATGCTAGGGTGTCTGTTTTCCATGTTTATAACAAGCAGAGCATGTGGGCTGCTGTCTGCTTGCTGTGTTTCCATGTTAGAAGCTGTCAAGGTGAACAAGCTCTGCTTCGCGAGAACAGTGCACACTGCTCTCGCTATGTATGCTTCTGTTCATCTGTTTGCACTGTGCACAGCTCAAGTAAGTTTTTCACTTTTTCAAGCAAGCAAGCATGGTCCTGCAGCATTTCTCTGCTTCGCTCAGTGATTTCTGAGATTCTGATACTAGGGTGTCTGTTTTCCATGTTTGCAGCAAGCAGAGCATGTGGGCTGCTGTCTGCTTGCTCTCTTTCCATGTTAGAAGCTGGCAAGCTGAACAAGCTCTGCTTTGCGAGAACAGTGCACACTGCTCTCGCTGTGTATGCTTCTTTTCATCCGTTTGCACTGTGCATGGCCCATGTGAGTTTTTCATTTGTCCTAGGAAGCAAACATGCTCCTGCAGCATTTCTCTACTTCTCTCAGTGATTTCTGAGGTTCTGATGCTAGGGTGTCTGTTTTCCATGTTTATAACAAGCAGAGCATGTGGGCTGCTGTCTGCTTGCTGTGTTTCCATGTTAGAAGCTGTCAAGGTGAACAAGCTCTGCTGTGCGAGAACAGTGCACACAGCTCTCACTATGTATGCTTCTGTTCATCCGTTTGCACTGTGCACAGCCCAAGTAAGGTTTTCATTTGTCCTAGCAAGAAAACATGCCCCCGCAGCATTTCTCTGCTCTTCTCATTGATTTTTGTGATTATGATGCTGGGGCGACTGTTTTCCATGTTTGCCGCAAGCAGAGCATGTGGGCTGCTGTCTGCTTGCTGTGTTTCCATGTTAGAAGCTGTCAAGTAGAACAAGCTCTGCTCTGCGAGAACCATGCACACAGCTCTCACTGTGTATGCTTCTGTTCATCTGTTTGCACTGCGCACAGCCCATTTGTGTTTTTCGTTGGTCCTAGCAAGAAAACATGCTCCTGCAGCATTTCTCTACTTCTCTCTGTGATTTCTGAGATTCTGATGCTAGGGTGTCTGTTTTCCATGTTTATAACAAGCAGAGCATGTGGGCTGCTGTCTGCTTGCTCTCTTTCCATGTTAGAAGCTGGCAAGCTGAACAAGCTCTGCTTTGCGAGAACAGTGCACACTGCTCTCGCTGTGTATGCTTCTGTTCATCTGTTTGCACTGCGCACAGCCCATTTGTGTTTTTCGTTGGTCCTAGCAAGAAAACATGCTCCTGCAGCATTTCTCTACTTCTCTCTGTGATTTCTGAGATTCTGATGCTAGGGTGTCTGTTTTCCATGTTTATAACAAGCAGAGCATGTGGGCTGCTGTCTGCTTGCTGTGTTTCCATGTTAGAAGCTGTCAAGGTGAACAAGCTCTGCTTCGCGAGAACAGTGCACACTGCTCTCGCTATGTATGCTTCTGTTCATCTGTTTGCACTGTGCACAGCTCAAGTAAGTTTTACACTTTTTCAAGCAAGCAAGCATGGTCCTGCAGCATTTCTCTGCTTCGCTCAGTGATTTCTGAGATTCTGATGCTAGGGTGTCTGTTTTCCATGTTTGCAGCAAGCAGAGCATGTGGGCTGCTGTCTGCTTGCTGTGTTTCCATGTTAGAAGCTGTCAAGGTGAACAAGCTCTGCTTCGCGAGAACAGTGCACACTGCTCTCGCTGTGTATGCTTCTGTTCATCTCTTTGCACTGTGCACAGCCCAAGTAAGTTTTTCACTTTTTCAAGCAAGCAAGCATGGTCCTGCAGCATTTCTCTGCTTTGCTCAGTGATTTCTGAGGTTCTGATGCTAGGGTGTCTGTTTTCCATGTTTATAACAAGCAGAGCATGTGGGCTGCTGTCTGCTTGCTGTGTTTCCATGTTAGAAGCTGTCAAGTTGAACAAGCTCTGCTGTGTGAGAACAGTGCACACAGCTCTCACTATGTATGCTTCTGTTCATCCGTTTGCACTGTGCACAGCCCAAGTAAGGTTTTCATTAGTCCTAGCAAGAAAACATGCCCCCGCAGCATTTCTCTGCTCCTCTCATTGATTTTTGTGATTATGATGCTGGGGCGACTGTTTTCCATGTTTGCCGCAAGCAGAGCATGTGGGCTGCTGTCTGCTTGCTGTGTTTCCATGTTAGAAGCTGTCAAGTAGAACAAGCTCTGCTCTGCGAGAACCATGCACACAGCTCTCACTGTGTATGCTTCTGTTCATCTGTTTGCACTGCGCACAGCCCATTTGTGTTTTTCGTTGGTCCTAGCAAGAAAACATGCTCCTGCAGCATTTCTCTACTTCTCTCTGAGATTTCTGAGATTCTGATGCTAGGGTGTCTGTTTTCCATGTTTATAACAAGCAGGGCATGTGGGCTGCTGTCTGCTTGCTCTCTTTCCATGTTAGAAGCTGGCAAGCTGAACAAGCTCTGCTTTGCGAGAACAGTGCACACTGCTCTCGCTGTGTATGCTTCTTTTCATCCGTTTGCACTGTGCATGGCCCATGTGAGTTTTTCATTTGTCCTAGGAAGCAAACATGCTCCTGCAGCATTTCTCTACTTCTCTCAGTGATTTCTGAGATTCTGATGCTAGGGTGTCTGTTTTCCATGTTTGCAGCAAGCAGAGCATGTGGGCTGCTGTCTGCTTGCTGTGTTTCCATGTTAGAAGCTGTCAAGGTGAACAAGCTCTGCTTCGCGAGAACAGTGCACACTGCTCTCGCTATGTATGCTTCTGTTCATCTGTTTGCACTGTGCACAGCTCAAGTAAGTTTTTCACTTTTTCAAGCAAGCAAGCATGGTCCTGCAGCATTTCTCTGCTTCGCTCAGTGATTTCTGAGATTCTGATACTAGGGTGTCTGTTTTCCATGTTTGCAGCAAGCAGAGCATGTGGGCTGCTGTCTGCTTGCTCTCTTTCCATGTTAGAAGCTGGCAAGCTGAACAAGCTCTGCTTTGCGAGAACAGTGCACACTGCTCTCGCTGTGTATGCTTCTTTTCATCCGTTTGCACTGTGCATGGCCCATGTGAGTTTTTCATTTGTCCTAGGAAGCAAACATGCTCCTGCAGCATTTCTCTACTTCTCTCAGTGATTTCTGAGGTTCTGATGCTAGGGTGTCTGTTTTCCATGTTTATAACAAGCAGAGCATGTGGGCTGCTGTCTGCTTGCTGTGTTTCCATGTTAGAAGCTGTCAAGGTGAACAAGCTCTGCTGTGCGAGAACAGTGCACACAGCTCTCACTATGTATGCTTCTGTTCATCCGTGTGCACTGTGCACAGCCCAAGTAAGGTTTTCATTTGTCCTGGCAAGCAAACATGCCCCCGCAGCATTTCTCTGCTCCTCTCAGTGATTTCTGAGATTCTGATGCTGGGGTGTCTGTTTTCCACATTTGCAGCAAGCAGAGCATGTGGATTGCTGTCTGCTTGCTCTGTTTCCATGTTAGAAGCTGTCAAGTCGAACAAGCTCTGCTGTGCGAGAACAGTGCACACAGCTCTCACTGTGTATGCTTCTGTTCATCTGTTTGCACTGCGCACAGCCCATTTGTGTTTTTCGTTGGTCCTAGCAAGAAAACATGCTCCTGCAGCATTTCTCTACTTCTCTCTGTGATTTCTGAGATTCTGATGCTAGGGTGTCTGTTTTCCATGTTTATAACAAGCAGAGCATGTGGGCTGCTGTCTGCTTGCTCTCTTTCCATGTTAGAAGCTGGCAAGCTGAACAAGCTCTGCTTTGCGAGAACAGTGCACACTGCTCTCACTGTGTTTGCTTCTGTTCATTGGTTTGCGCTGTGCACGGCCCAAGTGAGTTTTTCACTTTTTCAAGCAAGAAAACATGCTCCTGCAGCATTTCTCGGCTTCTCTCTGTGATTTCTGAGATTCTGATGCTAGGGTGTCTGTTTTCCATGTTTATAACAAGCAGAGCATGTGGGCTGCTGTCTGCTTGCTCTCTTTCCATGTTAGAAGCTGGCAAGCTGAACAAGCTCTGCTTTGCGAGAACAGTGCACACTGCTCTCGCTGTGTATGCTTCTTTTCATCCGTTTGCACTGTGCATGGCCCATGTGAGTTTTTCATTTGTCCTAGGAAGCAAACATGCTCCTGCAGCATTTCTCTACTTCTCTCAGTGATTTCTGAGATTCTGATGCTAGGGTGTCTGTTTTCCATGTTTGCAGCAAGCAGAGCATGTGGGCTGCTGTCTGCTTGCTGTGTTTCCATGTTAGAAGCTGTCAAGGTGAACAAGCTCTGCTTCGCGAGAAGAGTGCACACTGCTCTCGCTGTGTATGCTTCTGTTCATCTCTTTGCACTGTGCACAGCCCAAGTAAGTTTTTCACTTTTTCAAGCAAGCAAGCATGGTCCTGCAGCATTTCTCTGCTTTGCTCAGTGATTTCTGAGATTCTGATACTAGGGTGTCTGTTTTCCATGTTTATAACAAGCAGAGCATGTGGGCTGCTGTCTGCTTGCTCTCTTTCCATGTTAGAAGCTGGCAAGCTGAACAAGCTCTGCTTTGCGAGAACAGTGCACACTGCTCTCGCTGTGTATGCTTCTTTTCATCCGTTTGCACTGTGCATGGCCCATGTGAGTTTTTCATTTGTCCTAGGAAGCAAACATGCTCCTGCAGCATTTCTCTACTTCTCTCAGTGATTTCTGAGATTCTGATGCTAGGGTGTCTGTTTTCCAGGTTTGCAGCAAGCAGAGCATGTGGGCTGCTGTCTGCTTGCTGTGTTTCCATGTTAGAAGCTGTCAAGGTGAACAAGCTCTGCTTCGCGAGAACAGTGCACACTGCTCTCGCTGTGTATGCTTCTGTTCATCTGTTTGCACTGTGCACAGCCCAAGTAAGTTTTTCACTTTTTCAAGCAAGCAAGCATGGTCCTGCAGCATTTCTCTGCTTCGCTCAGTGATTTCTGAGATTCTGATACTAGGGTGTCTGTTTTCCATCTTTGCAACACGCAGAGAATGTAGGCTGAGGTCTGCTTGCTGTGTTTCCATGTTAGAAGCTGTCAAGGTGAACAAGCTCTGCTTTGCGAGAACCATACACACAGCTCTCACTGTGTTTGCTTCTGTTCATTGGTTTGCGCTGTGCACGGCCCAAGTGAGTTTTTCACTTTTTCAAGCAAGAAAACATGCTCCTGCAGCATTTCTCTGCTTCTCTCAGTGATTTCTGAGATTCTGATGCTGGGGTGTCTGTTTTCCACATTTGCAGCAAGCAGAGCATGTGGATTGCTGTCTGCTTGCTCTGTTTCCATGTTAGAAGCTGTCAAGTAGAACAAGCTCTGCTTCGCGAGAACAGTGCACACTGCTCTCGCTATGTATGCTTCTGTTCATCCGTTTGCACTGTGCACAGCCCAAGTAAGTTTTTCACTTTTTCAAGCAAGCAAGCATGGTCCTGCAGCATTTCTCTGCTTCGCTCAGTGATTTCTGAGATTCTGATACTAGGGTGTCTGTTTTCCATCTTTGCAACACGCAGAGAATGTAGGCTGAGGTCTGCTTGCTGTGTTTCCATGTTAGAAGCTGTCAAGGTGAACAAGCTCTGCTTTGCGAGAACCATACACACAGCTCTCACTGTGTTTGCTTCTGTTCATTGGTTTGCGCTGTGCACGGCCCAAGTGAGTTTTTCACTTTTTCAAGCAAGAAAACATGCTCCTGCAGCATTTCTCGGCTTCTCTCTGTGATTTCTGAGATTCTGATGCTAGGGTGTCTGTTTTCCATGTTTATAACAAGCAGAGCATGTGGGCTGCTGTCTGCTTGCTCTCTTTCCATGTTAGAAGCTGGCAAGCTGAACAAGCTCTGCTTTGCGAGAACAGTGCACACTGCTCTCGCTGTGTATGCTTCTTTTCATCCGTTTGCACTGTGCATGGCCCATGTGAGTTTTTCATTTGTCCTAGGAAGCAAACATGCTCCTGCAGCATTTCTCTACTTCTCTCAGTGATTTCTGAGATTCTGATGCTAGGGTGTCTGTTTTCCATGTTTGCAGCAAGCAGAGCATGTGGGCTGCTGTCTGCTTGCTGTGTTTCCATGTTAGAAGCTGTCAAGGTGAACAAGCTCTGCTTCGCGAGAAGAGTGCACACTGCTCTCGCTGTGTATGCTTCTGTTCATCTCTTTGCACTGTGCACAGCCCAAGTAAGTTTTTCACTTTTTCAAGCAAGCAAGCATGGTCCTGCAGCATTTCTCTGCTTTGCTCAGTGATTTCTGAGATTCTGATACTAGGGTGTCTGTTTTCCATGTTTATAACAAGCAGAGCATGTGGGCTGCTGTCTGCTTGCTCTCTTTCCATGTTAGAAGCTGGCAAGCTGAACAAGCTCTGCTTTGCGAGAACAGTGCACACTGCTCTCGCTGTGTATGCTTCTTTTCATCCGTTTGCACTGTGCATGGCCCATGTGAGTTTTTCATTTGTCCTAGGAAGCAAACATGCTCCTGCAGCATTTCTCTACTTCTCTCAGTGATTTCTGAGATTCTGATGCTAGGGTGTCTGTTTTCCAGGTTTGCAGCAAGCAGAGCATGTGGGCTGCTGTCTGCTTGCTGTGTTTCCATGTTAGAAGCTGTCAAGGTGAACAAGCTCTGCTTCGCGAGAACAGTGCACACTGCTCTCGCTGTGTATGCTTCTGTTCATCTGTTTGCACTGTGCACAGCCCAAGTAAGTTTTTCACTTTTTCAAGCAAGCAAGCATGGTCCTGCAGCATTTCTCTGCTTCGCTCAGTGATTTCTGAGATTCTGATGCTGGGGTGTCTGTTTTCCACATTTGCAGCAAGCAGAGCATGTGGATTGCTGTCTGCTTGCTCTGTTTCCATGTTAGAAGCTGTCAAGTCGAACAAGCTCTGCTGTGCGAGAACAGTGCATACAGCTCTCACTGTGTATGCTTCTGTTCATCCGTTTGCACTGTGCACAGCCCAAGTAAGGTTTTCATTTGTCCTAGCAAGAAAACATGCCCCCGCAGCATTTCTCTGTTTCTCTCAGTGATTTCTGAGATTCTGATGCTGGGGCGTCTGTTTTCCATGTTTGCAGCAAGCAGAGCATGTGGTTTCCTGTCTGCTTGCTCTCTTTCCATGTCAGAAGCTGTCAAGTAGAACAAGCTCTGCTGTGCGAGAACCATGCACACAGCTCTCACTGTGTATGCTTCTGTTCATCTGTTTGCACTGCGCACAGCCCATTTGTGTTTTTCGTTGGTCCTAGCAAGAAAACATGCTTCTGCAGCATTTCTCTACTTCTCTCTGTGATTTCTGAGATTCTGATGCTAGGGTGTCTGTTTTCCATGTTTATAACAAGCAGAGCATGTGGGCTGCTGTCTGCTTGCTGTGTTTCCATGTTAGAAGCTGTCAAGCTGAACAAGCTCTGCTTTGCGAGAACAGTGCACACTGCTCTCGCTGTGTATGCTTCTTTTCATCCGTTTGCACTGTGCATGGCCCATGTGAGTTTTTCATTTGTCCTAGGAAGCAAACATGCTCCTGCAGCATTTCTCTACTTCTCTCAGTGATTTCTGAGATTCTGATGCTAGGGTGTCTGTTTTCCATGTTTGCAGCAAGCAGAGCATGTGGGCTGCTGTCTGCTTGCTCTCTTTCCATGTTAGAAGCTGGCAAGCTGAACAAGCTCTGCTTTGCGAGAACAGTGCACACTGCTCTCACTGTGTTTGCTTCTGTTCATTGGTTCGCGCTGTGCACGGCCCAAGTGAGTTTTTCACTTTTTCAAGCAAGAAAACATGCTCCTGCAGCATTTCTCTGCTTCTCTCAGTGATTTCTGAGATTCTGATGCTGGGGTGTCTGTTTTCCACATTTGCCGCAAGCAGAGCATGTGGGCTGCTGTCTGCTTGCTGTGTTTCCATGTTAGAAGCTGTCAAGTCGAACAAGCTCTGCTGTGCGAGAACAGTGCATACAGCTCTCACTGTGTATGCTTCTGTTCATCCGTTTGCACTGTGCACAGCCCAAGTAAGGTTTTCATTTGTCCTAGCAAGAAAACATGCCCCCGCAGCATTTCTCTGCTTCTCTCAGTGATTTCTGAGATTCTGATGCTGGGGCGTCTGTTTTTCATTTTTGCAGCAAGCACAGCATGTGGTTTCCTGTCTGCTTGCTCTCTTTCCATGTCAGAAGCTGTCAAGTAGAACAAGCTCTGCTCTGCGAGAACCATGCACACAGCTCTCACTGTGTATGCTTCTGTTCATCTGTTTGCACTGCGCACAGCCCATTTGTGTTTTTCGTTGGTCCTAGCAAGAAAACATGCTTCTGCAGCATTTCTCTACTTCTCTCTGTGATTTCTGAGATTCTGATGCTAGGGTGTCTGTTTTCCATGTTTATAACAAGCAGAGCATGTGGGCTGCTGTCTGCTTGCTCTCTTTCCATGTTAGAAGCTGGCAAGCTGAACAAGCTCTGCTTTGCGAGAACAGTGCACACTGCTCTCGCTGTGTATGCTTCTTTTCATCCGTTTGCACTGTGCATGGCCCATGTGAGTTTTTCATTTGTCCTAGGAAGCAAACATGCTCCTGCAGCATTTCTCTACTTCTCTCAGTGATTTCTGAGATTCTGATGCTGGGGTGTCTGTTTTCCACATTTGCAGCAAGCAGAGCATGTGGATTGCTGTCTGCTTGCTCTGTTTCCATGTTAGAAGCTGTCAAGTCGAACAAGCTCTGCTGTGCGAGAACAGTGCACACAGCTCTCACTGTGTATGCTTCTGTTCATCCGTTTGCACTGTGCACAGCCCAAGTAAGGTTTTCATTTGTCCTAGCAAGAAAAAATGCCCCCGCAGCATTTCTCTTCTCCTCTCATTGATTTTTGTGATTATGATGCTGGGGCGTCTGTTTTCCATGTTTGCCGCAAGCAGAGCATGTGGGCTGCTGTCTGCTTGCTGTGTTTCCATGTTAGAAGCTGTCAAGTAGAACAAGCTCTGCTCTGCAAGAACCATGCACACAGCTCTCACTGTGTATGCTTCTGTTCATCTGTTTGCACTGCGCACAGCCCATTTGTGTTTTTCGTTGGTCCTAGCAAGAAAACATGCTCCTGCAGCATTTCTCTACTTCTCTCTGTGATTTCTGAGATTCTGATGCTAGGGTGTCTGTTTTCCATGTTTATAACAAGCAGAGCATGTGGGCTGCTGTCTGCTTGCTCTCTTTCCATGTAAGAAGCTGGCAAGCTGAACAAGCTCTGCTTTGCGAGAACAGTGCACACTGCTCTCGCTGTGTATGCTTCTTTTCATCCGTTTGCACTGTGCATGGCCCATGTGAGTTTTTCATTTGTCCTAGGAAGCAAACATGCTTCTGCAGCATTTCTCTACTTCTCTCAGTGATTTCTGAGATTCTGATGCTAGGGTGTCTGTTTTCCATGTTTGCAGCAAGCAGAGCATGTGGGCTGCTGTCTGCTTGCTGTGTTTCCATGTTAGAAGCTGTCAAGGTGAACAAGCTCTGCTTCGCGAGAACAGTGCACACTGCTCTCGCTATGTATGCTTCTGTTCATCCGTTTGCACTGTGCACAGCCCAAGTAAGTTTTTCACTTTTTCAAGCAAGCAAGCATGGTCCTGCAGCATTTCTCTGCTTCGCTCAGTGATTTCTGAGATTCTGATACTAGGGTGTCTGTTTTCCATCTTTGCAACACGCAGAGAATGTAGGCTGAGGTCTGCTTGCTCTGTTTCCATGTTAGAAGCTGTCAAGGTGAACAAGCTCTGCTTTGCGAGAACCATACACACAGCTCTCACTGTGTTTGCTTCTGTTCATTGGTTTGCGCTGTGCACGGCCCAAGTGAGTTTTTCACTTTTTCAAGCAAGAAAACATGCTCCTGCAGCATTTCTCGGCTTCTCTCTGTGATTTCTGAGATTCTGATGCTAGGGTGTCTGTTTTCCATGTTTATAACAAGCAGAGCATGTGGGCTGCTGTCTGCTTGCTCTCTTTCCATGTTAGAAGCTGGCAAGCTGAACAAGCTCTGCTTTGCGAGAACAGTGCACACTGCTCTCGCTGTGTATGCTTCTTTTCATCCGTTTGCACTGTGCATGGCCCATGTGAGTTTTTCATTTGTCCTAGGAAGCAAACATGCTCCTGCAGCATTTCTCTACTTCTCTCAGTGATTTCTGAGATTCTGATGCTAGGGTGTCTGTTTTCCATGTTTGCAGCAAGCAGAGCATGTGGGCTGCTGTCTGCTTGCTGTGTTTCCATGTTAGAAGCTGCCAAGGTGAACAAGCTCTGCTTCGCGAGAAGAGTGCACACTGCTCTCGCTGTGTATGCTTCTGTTCATCTCTTTGCACTGTGCACAGCCCAAGTAAGTTTTTCACTTTTTCAAGCAAGCAAGCATGGTCCTGCAGCATTTCTCTGCTTTGCTCAGTGATTTCTGAGATTCTGATACTAGGGTGTCTGTTTTCCATGTTTATAACAAGCAGAGCATGTGGGCTGCTGTCTGCTTGCTCTCTTTCCATGTTAGAAGCTGGCAAGCTGAACAAGCTCTGCTTTGCGAGAACAGTGCACACTGCTCTCGCTGTGTATGCTTCTTTTCATCCGTTTGCACTGTGCATGGCCCATGTGAGTTTTTCATTTGTCCTAGGAAGCAAACATGCTCCTGCAGCATTTCTCTACTTCTCTCAGTGATTTCTGAGATTCTGATGCTAGGGTGTCTGTTTTCCAGGTTTGCAGCAAGCAGAGCATGTGGGCTGCTGTCTGCTTGCTGTGTTTCCATGTTAGAAGCTGTCAAGGTGAACAAGCTCTGCTTCGCGAGAACAGTGCACACTGCTCTCGCTGTGTATGCTTCTGTTCATCTGTTTGCACTGTGCACAGCCCAAGTAAGTTTTTCACTTTTTCAAGCAAGCAAGCATGGTCCTGCAGCATTTCTCTGCTTCGCTCAGTGATTTCTGAGATTCTGATGCTGGGGTGTCTGTTTTCCACATTTGCAGCAAGCAGAGCATGTGGATTGCTGTCTGCTTGCTCTGTTTCCATGTTAGAAGCTGTCAAGTCGAACAAGCTCTGCTGTGCGAGAACAGTGCATACAGCTCTCACTGTGTATGCTTCTGTTCATCCGTTTGCACTGTGCACAGCCCAAGTAAGGTTTTCATTTGTCCTAGCAAGAAAACATGCCCCCGCAGCATTTCTCTGTTTCTCTCAGTGATTTCTGAGATTCTGATGCTGGGGCGTCTGTTTTCCATGTTTGCAGCAAGCAGAGCATGTGGTTTCCTGTCTGCTTGCTCTCTTTCCATGTCAGAAGCTGTCAAGTAGAACAAGCTCTGCTGTGCGAGAACCATGCACACAGCTCTCACTGTGTATGCTTCTGTTCATCTGTTTGCACTGCGCACAGCCCATTTGTGTTTTTCGTTGGTCCTAGCAAGAAAACATGCTTCTGCAGCATTTCTCTACTTCTCTCTGTGATTTCTGAGATTCTGATGCTAGGGTGTCTGTTTTCCATGTTTATAACAAGCAGAGCATGTGGGCTGCTGTCTGCTTGCTGTGTTTCCATGTTAGAAGCTGTCAAGCTGAACAAGCTCTGCTTTGCGAGAACAGTGCACACTGCTCTCGCTGTGTATGCTTCTTTTCATCCGTTTGCACTGTGCATGGCCCATGTGAGTTTTTCATTTGTCCTAGGAAGCAAACATGCTCCTGCAGCATTTCTCTACTTCTCTCAGTGATTTCTGAGATTCTGATGCTAGGGTGTCTGTTTTCCATGTTTGCAGCAAGCAGAGCATGTGGGCTGCTGTCTGCTTGCTGTGTTTCCATGTTAGAAGCTGTCAAGGTGAACAAGCTCTGCTTCGCGAGAAGAGTGCACACTGCTCTCGCTGTGTATGCTTCTGTTCATCTCTTTGCACTGTGCACAGCCCAAGTAAGTTTTTCACTTTTTCAAGCAAGCAAGCATGGTCCTGCAGCATTTCTCTGCTTTGCTCAGTGATTTCTGAGATTCTGATACTAGGGTGTCTGTTTTCCATGTTTATAACAAGCAGAGCATGTGGGCTGCTGTCTGCTTGCTCTCTTTCCATGTTAGAAGCTGGCAAGCTGAACAAGCTCTGCTTTGCGAGAACAGTGCACACTGCTCTCACTGTGTTTGCTTCTGTTCATTGGTTCGCGCTGTGCACGGCCCAAGTGAGTTTTTCACTTTTTCAAGCAAGAAAACATGCTCCTGCAGCATTTCTCTGCTTCTCTCAGTGATTTCTGAGATTCTGATGCTGGGGTGTCTGTTTTCCACATTTGCCGCAAGCAGAGCATGTGGGCTGCTGTCTGCTTGCTGTGTTTCCATGTTAGAAGCTGTCAAGTCGAACAAGCTCTGCTGTGCGAGAACAGTGCATACAGCTCTCACTGTGTATGCTTCTGTTCATCCGTTTGCACTGTGCACAGCCCAAGTAAGGTTTTCATTTGTCCTAGCAAGAAAACATGCCCCCGCAGCATTTCTCTGCTTCTCTCAGTGATTTCTGAGATTCTGATGCTGGGGCGTCTGTTTTTCATTTTTGCAGCAAGCACAGCATGTGGTTTCCTGTCTGCTTGCTCTCTTTCCATGTCAGAAGCTGTCAAGTAGAACAAGCTCTGCTCTGCGAGAACCATGCACACAG
Organism: Delichon dasypus; assembly: GCA_037837765.1. Taxonomy (NCBI): domain Eukaryota; kingdom Metazoa; phylum Chordata; class Aves; order Passeriformes; family Hirundinidae; genus Delichon; species Delichon dasypus. The sequence goes on from JBBAXF010000045.1 coordinate 457,091, forward strand.
CTCTCACTGTGTATGCTTCTGTTCATCTGTTTGCACTGCGCACAGCCCATTTGTGTTTTTCGTTGGTCCTAGCAAGAAAACATGCTTCTGCAGCATTTCTCTACTTCTCTCTGTGATTTCTGAGATTCTGATGCTAGGGTGTCTGTTTTCCATGTTTATAACAAGCAGAGCATGTGGGCTGCTGTCTGCTTGCTCTCTTTCCATGTTAGAAGCTGGCAAGCTGAACAAGCTCTGCTTTGCGAGAACAGTGCACACTGCTCTCGCTGTGTATGCTTCTTTTCATCCGTTTGCACTGTGCATGGCCCATGTGAGTTTTTCATTTGTCCTAGGAAGCAAACATGCTCCTGCAGCATTTCTCTACTTCTCTCAGTGATTTCTGAGATTCTGATGCTGGGGTGTCTGTTTTCCACATTTGCAGCAAGCAGAGCATGTGGATTGCTGTCTGCTTGCTCTGTTTCCATGTTAGAAGCTGTCAAGTCGAACAAGCTCTGCTGTGCGAGAACAGTGCACACAGCTCTCACTGTGTATGCTTCTGTTCATCCGTTTGCACTGTGCACAGCCCAAGTAAGGTTTTCATTTGTCCTAGCAAGAAAAAATGCCCCCGCAGCATTTCTCTTCTCCTCTCATTGATTTTTGTGATTATGATGCTGGGGCGTCTGTTTTCCATGTTTGCCGCAAGCAGAGCATGTGGGCTGCTGTCTGCTTGCTGTGTTTCCATGTTAGAAGCTGTCAAGTAGAACAAGCTCTGCTCTGCAAGAACCATGCACACAGCTCTCACTGTGTATGCTTCTGTTCATCTGTTTGCACTGCGCACAGCCCATTTGTGTTTTTCGTTGGTCCTAGCAAGAAAACATGCTCCTGCAGCATTTCTCTACTTCTCTCTGTGATTTCTGAGATTCTGATGCTAGGGTGTCTCTTTTCCATGTTTATAACAAGCAGAGCATGTGGGCTGCTGTCTGCTTGCTCTCTTTCCATGTAAGAAGCTGGCAAGCTGAACAAGCTCTGCTTTGCGAGAACAGTGCACACTGCTCTCGCTGTGTATGCTTCTTTTCATCCGTTTGCACTGTGCATGGCCCATGTGAGTTTTTCATTTGTCCTAGGAAGCAAACATGCTTCTGCAGCATTTCTCTACTTCTCTCAGTGATTTCTGAGATTCTGATGCTAGGGTGTCTGTTTTCCATGTTTGCAGCAAGCAGAGCATGTGGGCTGCTGTCTGCTTGCTGTGTTTCCATGTTAGAAGCTGTCAAGGTGAACAAGCTCTGCTTCGCGAGAACAGTGCACACTGCTCTCGCTATGTATGCTTCTGTTCATCTGTTTGCACTGTGCACAGCCCAAGTAAGTTTTTCACTTTTTCAAGCAAGCAAGCATGGTCCTGCAGCATTTCTCTGCTTCGCTCAGTGATTTCTGAGATTCTGATACTAGGGTGTCTGTTTTCCATCTTTGCAACACGCAGAGAATGTAGGCTGAGGTCTGCTTGCTCTGTTTCCATGTTAGAAGCTGTCAAGGTGAACAAGCTCTGCTTTGCGAGAACCATACACACAGCTCTCACTGTGTTTGCTTCTGTTCATTGGTTTGCGCTGTGCACGGCCCAAGTGAGTTTTTCACTTTTTCAAGCAAGAAAACATGCTCCTGCAGCATTTCTCGGCTTCTCTCTGTGATTTCTGAGATTCTGATGCTAGGGTGTCTGTTTTCCATGTTTATAACAAGCAGAGCATGTGGGCTGCTGTCTGCTTGCTCTCTTTCCATGTTAGAAGCTGTCAAGTCGAACAAGCTCTGCTGTGCGAGAACAGTGCATACAGCTCTCACTGTGTATGCTTCTGTTCATCCGTTTGCACTGTGCACAGCCCAAGTAAGGTTTTCATTTGTCCTAGCAAGAAAACATGCCCCCGCAGCATTTCTCTGCTTCTCTCAGTGATTTCTGAGATTCTGATGCTGGGGCGTCTGTTTTTCATTTTTGCAGCAAGCACAGCATGTGGTTTCCTGTCTGCTTGCTCTCTTTCCATGTCAGAAGCTGTCAAGTAGAACAAGCTCTGCTCTGCGAGAACCATGCACACAGCTCTCACTGTGTATGCTTCTGTTCATCTGTTTGCACTGCGCACAGCCCATTTGTGTTTTTCGTTGGTCCTAGCAAGAAAACATGCTTCTGCAGCATTTCTCTACTTCTCTCTGTGATTTCTGAGATTCTGATGCTAGGGTGTCTGTTTTCCATGTTTATAACAAGCAGAGCATGTGGGCTGCTGTCTGCTTGCTCTCTTTCCATGTTAGAAGCTGGCAAGCTGAACAAGCTCTGCTTTGCGAGAACAGTGCACACTGCTCTCGCTGTGTATGCTTCTTTTCATCCGTTTGCACTGTGCATGGCCCATGTGAGTTTTTCATTTGTCCTAGGAAGCAAACATGCTCCTGCAGCATTTCTCTACTTCTCTCAGTGATTTCTGAGATTCTGATGCTGGGGTGTCTGTTTTCCACATTTGCAGCAAGCAGAGCATGTGGATTGCTGTCTGCTTGCTCTGTTTCCATGTTAGAAGCTGTCAAGTCGAACAAGCTCTGCTGTGCGAGAACAGTGCACACAGCTCTCACTGTGTATGCTTCTGTTCATCCGTTTGCACTGTGCACAGCCCAAGTAAGGTTTTCATTTGTCCTAGCAAGAAAAAATGCCCCCGCAGCATTTCTCTTCTCCTCTCATTGATTTTTGTGATTATGATGCTGGGGCGTCTGTTTTCCATGTTTGCCGCAAGCAGAGCATGTGGGCTGCTGTCTGCTTGCTGTGTTTCCATGTTAGAAGCTGTCAAGTAGAACAAGCTCTGCTCTGCAAGAACCATGCACACAGCTCTCACTGTGTATGCTTCTGTTCATCTGTTTGCACTGCGCACAGCCCATTTGTGTTTTTCGTTGGTCCTAGCAAGAAAACATGCTCCTGCAGCATTTCTCTACTTCTCTCTGTGATTTCTGAGATTCTGATGCTAGGGTGTCTCTTTTCCATGTTTATAACAAGCAGAGCATGTGGGCTGCTGTCTGCTTGCTCTCTTTCCATGTAAGAAGCTGGCAAGCTGAACAAGCTCTGCTTTGCGAGAACAGTGCACACTGCTCTCGCTGTGTATGCTTCTTTTCATCCGTTTGCACTGTGCATGGCCCATGTGAGTTTTTCATTTGTCCTAGGAAGCAAACATGCTTCTGCAGCATTTCTCTACTTCTCTCAGTGATTTCTGAGATTCTGATGCTAGGGTGTCTGTTTTCCATGTTTGCAGCAAGCAGAGCATGTGGGCTGCTGTCTGCTTGCTGTGTTTCCATGTTAGAAGCTGTCAAGGTGAACAAGCTCTGCTTCGCGAGAACAGTGCACACTGCTCTCGCTATGTATGCTTCTGTTCATCTGTTTGCACTGTGCACAGCCCAAGTAAGTTTTTCACTTTTTCAAGCAAGCAAGCATGGTCCTGCAGCATTTCTCTGCTTCGCTCAGTGATTTCTGAGATTCTGATACTAGGGTGTCTGTTTTCCATCTTTGCAACACGCAGAGAATGTAGGCTGAGGTCTGCTTGCTCTGTTTCCATGTTAGAAGCTGTCAAGGTGAACAAGCTCTGCTTTGCGAGAACCATACACACAGCTCTCACTGTGTTTGCTTCTGTTCATTGGTTTGCGCTGTGCACGGCCCAAGTGAGTTTTTCACTTTTTCAAGCAAGAAAACATGCTCCTGCAGCATTTCTCGGCTTCTCTCTGTGATTTCTGAGATTCTGATGCTAGGGTGTCTGTTTTCCATGTTTATAACAAGCAGAGCATGTGGGCTGCTGTCTGCTTGCTCTCTTTCCATGTTAGAAGCTGGCAAGCTGAACAAGCTCTGCTTTGCGAGAACAGTGCACACTGCTCTCGCTGTGTATGCTTCTTTTCATCCGTTTGCACTGTGCATGGCCCATGTGAGTTTTTCATTTGTCCTAGGAAGCAAACATGCTCCTGCAGCATTTCTCTACTTCTCTCAGTGATTTCTGAGATTCTGATGCTAGGGTGTCTGTTTTCCATGTTTGCAGCAAGCAGAGCATGTGGGCTGCTGTCTGCTTGCTGTGTTTCCATGTTAGAAGCTGTCAAGGTGAACAAGCTCTGCTTCGCGAGAAGAGTGCACACTGCTCTCGCTGTGTATGCTTCTGTTCATCTCTTTGCACTGTGCACAGCCCAAGTAAGTTTTTCACTTTTTCAAGCAAGCAAGCATGGTCCTGCAGCATTTCTCTGCTTTGCTCAGTGATTTCTGAGATTCTGATACTAGGGTGTCTGTTTTCCATGTTTATAACAAGCAGAGCATGTGGGCTGCTGTCTGCTTGCTCTCTTTCCATGTTAGAAGCTGGCAAGCTGAACAAGCTCTGCTTTGCGAGAACAGTGCACACTGCTCTCGCTGTGTATGCTTCTTTTCATCCGTTTGCACTGTGCATGGCCCATGTGAGTTTTTCATTTGTCCTAGGAAGCAAACATGCTCCTGCAGCATTTCTCTACTTCTCTCAGTGATTTCTGAGATTCTGATGCTAGGGTGTCTGTTTTCCAGGTTTGCAGCAAGCAGAGCATGTGGGCTGCTGTCTGCTTGCTGTGTTTCCATGTTAGAAGCTGTCAAGGTGAACAAGCTCTGCTTCGCGAGAACAGTGCACACTGCTCTCGCTGTGTATGCTTCTGTTCATCTGTTTGCACTGTGCACAGCCCAAGTAAGTTTTTCACTTTTTCAAGCAAGCAAGCATGGTCCTGCAGCATTTCTCTGCTTCGCTCAGTGATTTCTGAGATTCTGATGCTGGGGTGTCTGTTTTCCACATTTGCAGCAAGCAGAGCATGTGGATTGCTGTCTGCTTGCTCTGTTTCCATGTTAGAAGCTGTCAAGTAGAACAAGCTCTGCTGTGCGAGAACCGTGCACACAGCTCTCACTGTGTATGCTTCTGTTCATCTGTTTGCACTGCGCACAGCCCATTTGTGTTTTTCGTTGGTCCTAGCAAGAAAACATGCTTCTGCAGCATTTCTCTACTTCTCTCTGTGATTTCTGAGATTCTGATGCTAGGGTGTCTGTTTTCCATGTTTATAACAAGCAGAGCATGTGGGCTGCTGTCTGCTTGCTCTCTTTCCATGTAAGAAGCTGGCAAGCTGAACAAGCTCTGCTTTGCGAGAACAGTGCACACTGCTCTCGCTGTGTATGCTTCTTTTCATCCGTTTGCACTGTGCATGGCCCATGTGAGTTTTTCATTTGTCCTAGGAAGCAAACATGCTTCTGCAGCATTTCTCTACTTCTCTCAGTGATTTCTGAGATTCTGATGCTAGGGTGTCTGTTTTCCATGTTTGCAGCAAGCAGAGCATGTGAGCTGCTGTCTGCTTGCTGTGTTTCCATGTTAGAAGCTGTCAAGGTGAACAAGCTCTGCTTCGCGAGAACAGTGCACACTGCTCTCGCTATGTATGCTTCTGTTCATCTGTTTGCACTGTGCACAGCCCAAGTAAGTTTTTCACTTTTTCAAGCAAGCAAGCATGGTCCTGCAGCATTTCTCTGCTTCGCTCAGTGATTTCTGAGATTCTGATACTAGGGTGTCTGTTTTCCATCTTTGCAACACGCAGAGAATGTAGGCTGACGTCTGCTTGCTCTGTTTCCATGTTAGAAGCTGTCAAGGTGAACAAGCTCTGCTTTGCGAGAACCATACACACAGCTCTCACTGTGTTTGCTTCTGTTCATTGGTTTGCGCTGTGCACGGCCCAAGTGAGTTTTTCACTTTTTCAAGCAAGAAAACATGCTCCTGCAGCATTTCTCGGCTTCTCTCTGTGATTTCTGAGATTCTGATGCTAGGGTGTCTGTTTTCCATGTTTATAACAAGCAGAGCATGTGGGCTGCTGTCTGCTTGCTCTCTTTCCATGTTAGAAGCTGGCAAGCTGAACAAGCTCTGCTTTGCGAGAACAGTGCACACTGCTCTCGCTGTGTATGCTTCTTTTCATCCGTTTGCACTGTGCATGGCCCATGTGAGTTTTTCATTTGTCCTAGGAAGCAAACATGCTCCTGCAGCATTTCTCTACTTCTCTCAGTGATTTCTGAGATTCTGATGCTAGGGTGTCTGTTTTCCATGTTTGCAGCAAGCAGAGCATGTGGGCAGCTGTCTGCTTGCTGTGTTTCCATGTTAGAAGCTGTCAAGGTGAACAAGCTCTGCTTCGCGAGAAGAGTGCACACTGCTCTCGCTGTGTATGCTTCTGTTCATCTCTTTGCACTGTGCACAGCCCAAGTAAGTTTTTCACTTTTTCAAGCAAGCAAGCATGGTCCTGCAGCATTTCTCTGCTTTGCTCAGTGATTTCTGAGATTCTGATACTAGGGTGTCTGTTTTCCATGTTTATAACAAGCAGAGCATGTGGGCTGCTGTCTGCTTGCTCTCTTTCCATGTTAGAAGCTGGCAAGCTGAACAAGCTCTGCTTTGCGAGAACAGTGCACACTGCTCTCTCTGTGTATGCTTCTTTTCATCCGTTTGCACTGTGCATGGCCCATGTGAGTTTTTCATTTGTCCTAGGAAGCAAACATGCTCCTGCAGCATTTCTCTACTTCTCTCAGTGATTTCTGAGATTCTGATGCTGGGACTTCTGTTTTCCATGTTTGCAGCAAGCACAGCATGTGGTTTCCTGTCTGCTTGCTCTCTTTCCATGTCAGAAGCTGTCAAGTAGAACAAGCTCTGCTGTGCGAGAACCATGCACACAGCTCTCACTGTGTATGCTTCTGTTCATCTGTTTGCACTGCGCACAGCCCATTTGTGTTTTTCGTTGGTCCTAGCAAGAAAACATGCTTCTGCAGCATTTCTCTACTTCTCTCAGTGATTTCTGAGATTCTGATGCTAGGGTGTCTGTTTTCCATGTTTATAACAAGCAGAGCATGTGGGCTGCTGTCTGCTTGCTCTCTTTCCATGTTAGAAGCTGGCAAGCTGAACAAGCTCTGCTTTGCGAGAACAGTGCACACTGCTCTCGCTGTGTATGCTTCTTTTCATCCGTTTGCACTGTGCATGGCCCATGTGAGTTTTTCATTTGTCCTAGGAAACAAACATGCTCCTGCAGCATTTCTCTACTTCTCTCAGTGATTTCTGAGATTCTGATGCTAGGATGTGTGTTTTCCATGTTTATAACAAGCAGAGCATGTGGGCTGCTGTCTGCTTGCTGTGTTTCCATGTTAGAAGCTGTCAAGGTGAACAAGCTCTGCTTCGCGAGAACAGTGCACACTGCTCTCGCTGTGTATGCTTCTGTTCATCTGTTTGCACTGTGCACAGCCCAAGTAAGTTTTTCACTTTTTCAAGCAAGCAAGCATGGTCCTGCAGCATTTCTCTGCTTTGCTCAGTGATTTCTGAGATTCTGATACTAGGGTGTCTGTTTTCCATCTTTGCAACACGCAGAGAATGTAGGCTGAGGTCTGCTTGCTGTGTTTCCATGTTAGAAGCTGTCAAGGTGAACAAGCTCTGCTTTGCGAGAACCATACACACAGCTCTCACTGTGTTTGCTTCTGTTCATTGGTTTGCGCTGTGCACGGCCCAAGTGAGTTTTTCACTTTTTCAAGCAAGAAAACATGCTCCTGCAGCATTTCTCGGCTTCTCTCTGTGATTTCTGAGATTCTGATGCTGGGGTGTCTGTTTTCCACATTTGCAGCAAGCAGAGCATGTGGATTGCTGTCTGCTTGCTCTGTTTCCATGTTAGAAGCTGTCAAGTCGAACAAGCTCTGCTGTGCGAGAACAGTGCACACAGCTCTCACTGTGTATGCTTCTGTTCATCCGTTTGCACTGTGCACAGCCCAAGTAAGGTTTTCATTTGTCCTAGCAAGAAAACATGCCCCCGCAGCATTTCTCTGCTCCTCTCATTGATTTTTGAGATTATGATGCTGGGGCATCTGTTTTCCATGTTTGCCGCAAGCAGAGCATGTGGGCTGCTGTCTGCTTGCTGTGTTTCCATGTTAGAAGCTGTCAAGTAGAACAAGCTCTGCTCTGCAAGAACCATGCACACAGCTCTCACTGTGTATGCTTCTGTTCATCTGTTTGCACTGCGCACACCCCATTTGTGTTTTTGGTTGGTCCTAGCAAGAAAATATGCTCCTGCAGCATTTCTCGACTTCTCTCTGTGATTTCTGAGATTCTGATGCTAGGGTGTCTGTTTTCCATGTTTATAACAAGCAGAGCATGTGGGCTGCTGTCTGCTTGCTCTCTTTCCATGTAAGAAGCTGGCAAGCTGAACAAGCTCTGCTTTGCGAGAACAGTGCACACTGCTCTCGCTGTGTATGCTTCTTTTCATCCGTTTGCACTGTGCATGGCCCATGTGAGTTTTTCATTTGTCCTAGGAAGCAAACATGCTCCTGCAGCATTTCTCTACTTCTCTCAGTGATTTCTGAGATTCTGATGCTAGGGTGTCTGTTTTCCATGTTTGCAGCAAGCAGAGCATGTGGGCTGCTGTCTGCTTGCTGTGTTTCCATGTTAGAAGCTGTCAAGGTGAACAAGCTCTGCTTCGCGAGAACAGTGCACACTGCTCTCGCTGTGTATGCTTCTGTTCATCTGTTTGCTCTGTGCACAGCCCAAGTAAGTTTTTCACTTTTTCAAGCAAGCAAGCATGGTCCTGCAGCATTTCTCTGCTTCGCTCAGTGATTTCTGAGATTCTGATGCTGGGGTGTCTGTTTTCCACATTTGCAGCAAGCAGAGCATGTGGATTGCTGTCTGCTTGCTCTGTTTCCATGTTAGAAGCTGTCAAGTCGAACAAGCTCTGCTGTGCGAGAACAGTGCATACAGCTCTCACTGTGTATGCTTCTGTTCATCCGTTTGCACTGTGCACAGCCCAAGTAAGGTTTTCATTTGTCCTAGCAAGAAAACATGCCCCCGCAGCATTTCTCTGCTTCTCTCAGTGATTTCTGAGATTCTGATGCTGGGGCGTCTGTTTTCCATGTTTGCAGCAAGCACAGCATGTGGTTTCCTGTCTGCTTGCTCTCTTTCCATGTCAGAAGCTGTCAAGTAGAACAAGCTCTGCTGTGCGAGAACCATGCACACAGCTCTCACTGTCTATGCTTCTGTTCATCTGTTTGCATTGCGCACAGCCCATTTGTGTTTTTCGTTGGTCCTAGCAAGAAAACATGCTTCTGCAGCATTTCTCTACTTCTCTCTGTGATTTCTGAGATTCTGATGCTAGGGTGTCTGTTTTCCATGTTTATAACAAGCAGAGCATGTGGGCTGCTGTCTGCTTGCTCTGTTTCCATGTTAGAAGCTGGCAAGCTGAACAAGCTCTGCTTTGCGAGAACAGTGCACACTGCTCTCGCTGTGTATGCTTCTTTTCATCCGTTTGCACTGTGCATGGCCCATGTGAGTTTTTCATTTGTCCTAGGAAGCAAACATGCTCCTGCAGCATTTCTCTACTTCTCTCAGTGATTTCTGAGATTCTGATGCTAGGATGTCTGTTTTCCATGTTTATAACAAGCAGAGCATGTGGGCTGCTGTCTGCTTGCTGTGTTTCCATGTTAGAAGCTGTCAAGGTGAACAAGCTCTGCTTTGCGAGAACCATACACACAGCTCTCACTGTGTTTGCTTCTGTTCATTGGTTTGCGCTGTGCACGGCCCAAGTGAGTTTTTCACTTTTTCAAGCAAGAAAACATGCTCCTGCAGCATTTCTCTGCTTCTCTCAGTGATTTCTGAGATTCTGATGCTGGGGTGTCTGTTTTCCACATTTGCAGCAAGCAGAGCATGTGGATTGCTGTCTGCTTGCTCTGTTTCCATGTTAGAAGCTGTCAAGTCGAACAAGCTCTGCTGTGCGAGAACAGTGCACACAGCTCTCACTGTGTATGCTTCTGTTCATCCGTTTGCACTGTGCACAGCCCAAGTAAGGTTTTCATGTGTCCTAGCAAGAAAAAATGCACCCACAGCATTTCTCTGCTCCTATCATTGATTTTTGTGATTATGATGCTGGGGCGTCTGTTTTCCATGTTTGCCGCAAGCAGAGCATGTGGGCTGCTGTCTGCTTGCTGTGTTTCCATGTTAGAAGCTGTCAAGTAGAACAAGCTCTGCTCTGCAAGAACCATGCACACAGCTCTCACTGTGTATGCTTCTGTTCATCTGTTTGCACTGCGCACAGCCCATTTGTGTTTTTCGTTGGTCCTAGCAAGAAAACATGCTCCTGCAGCATTTCTCTACTTCTCCCTGTGATTTCTGAGATTCTCATGCTAGGGTGTCTGTTTTCCATGTTTATAACAAGCAGAGCATGTGGGCTGCTGTCTGCTTGCTCTCTTTCCATGTTAGAAGCTGGCAAGCTGAACAAGCTCTGCTTTGCGAGAACAGTGCACACTGCTCTCGCTGTGTATGCTTCTTTTCATCCGTTTGCACTGTGCATGGCCCATGTGAGTTTTTCATTTGTCCTAGGAAGCAAACATGCTCCTGCAGCATTTCTCTACTTCTCTCAGTGATTTCTGAGATTCTGATGCTAGGGTGTCTGTTTTCCAGGTTTGCAGCAAGCAGAGCATGTGGGCTGCTGTCTGCTTGCTGTGTTTCCATGTTAGAAGCTGTCAAGGTGAACAAGCTCTGCTTCGCGAGAACAGTGCACACTGCTCTCGCTGTGTATGCTTCTGTTCATCTGTTTGCACTGTGCACAGCCCAAGAAAGTTTTTCACTTTTTCAAGCAAGCAAGCATGGTCCTGCAGCATTTCTCTGCTTCGCTCTGTGATTTCTGAGATTCTGATGCTGGGGTGTCTGTTTTCCACATTTGCAGCAAGCAGAGCATGTGGATTGCTGTCTGCTTGCTCTCTTTCCATGTCAGAAGCTGTCAAGTCGAACAAGCTCTGCTGTGCGAGAACAGTGCACACAGCTCTCACTGTGTATGCTTCTGTTCATCCGTTTGCACTGTGCACAGCCCAAGTAAGGTTTTCATTTGTCCTGGCAAGAAAACATGCCCCCGCAGCATTTTTCTGCTTCTCTCAGTGATTTCTGAGATTCTGATGCTGGGGCGTCTGTTTTCCATGTTTGCAGCAAGCACAGCATGTTGTTTCCTGTCTGCTTGCTCTCTTTCCATGTCAGAAGCTGTCAAGTAGAACAAGCTCTGCTGTGCGAGAACCATGCACACAGCTCTCACTGTGTATGCTTCTGTTCATCTGTTTGCACTGCGCACAGCCCATTTGTGTTTTTCGTTGGTCCTAGCAAGAAAACATGCTTCTGCAGCATTTCTCTACTTCTCTCTGTGATTTCTGAGATTCTGATGCTAGGGTGTCTGTTTTCCATGTTTATAACAAGCAGAGCATGTGGGCTGCTGTCTGCTTGCTCTCTTTCCATGTTAGAAGCTGGCAAGCTGAACAAGCTCTGCTTTGCGAGAACAGTGCACACTGCTCTCGCTGTGTATGCTTCTTTTCATCCGTTTGCGCTGTGCACGGCCCAAGTGAGTTTTTCACTTTTTCAAGCAAGAAAACATGCTCCTGCAGCATTTCTCTGCTTCTCTCAGTGATTTCTGAGATTCTGATGCTGGGGTGTCTGTTTTCCATCTTTGCAACACGCAGAGAATGTAGGCTGAGGTCTGCTTGCTGTGTTTCCATGTTAGAAGCTGTCAAGTCGAACAAGCTCTGCTGTGCGAGAACAGTGCACACAGCTCTCACTGTGTATGCTTCTGTTCATCCGTTTGCACTGTGCTCAGCCCAAGTATGGTTTTCATTTGTCCTAGCAAGAAAAAATGCCCCCGCAGCATTTCTCTTCTCCTCTCATTGATTTTTGTGATTATGATGCTGGGGCGTCTGTTTTCCATGTTTGCCGCAAGCAGAGCATGTGGGCTGCCGTCTGCTTGCTGTGTTTCCATGTTAGAAGCTGTCAAGTAGAACAAGCTCTGCTCTGCGAGAACCATGCACACAGCTCTCACTGTGTATGCTTCTGTTCATCTGTTTGCACTGCGCACAGCCCATTTGTGTTTTTCGTTGGTCCTAGCAAGAAAACATGCTCCTGCAGCATTTCTCTACTTCTCTCTGTGATTTCTGAGATTCTGATGCTAGGGTGTCTGTTTTCCATGTTTATAACAAGCAGAGCATGTGGGCTGCTGTCTGATTGCTCTCTTTCCATGTTAGAAGCTGGCAAGCTGAACAAGCTCTGCTTTGCGAGAACAGTGCACACTGCTCTCGCTGTGTATGCTTCTTTTCATCCGTTTGCACTGTGCATGGCCCATGTGAGTTTTTCATTTGTCCTAGGAAGCAAACATGCTTCTGCAGCATTTCTCTACTTCTCTCAGTGATTTCTGAGATTCTGATGCTAGGGTGTCTGTTTTCCATGTTTGCAGCAAGCAGAGCATGTGGGCTGCTGTCTGCTTGCTGTGTTTCCATGTTAGAAGCTGTCAAGGTGAACAAGCTCTGCTTCGCGAGAACAGTGCACACTGCTCTCGCTATGTATGCTTCTGTTCATCTGTTTGCACTGTGCACAGCCCAAGTAAGTTTTTCACTTTTTCAAGCAAGCAAGCATGGTCCTGCAGCATTTCTCTGCTTCGCTCAGTGATTTCTGAGATTCTGATACTAGGGTGTCTGTTTTCCATCTTTGCAACACGCAGAGAATGTAGGCTGAGGTCTGCTTGCTCTGTTTCCATGTTAGAAGCTGTCAAGGTGAACAAGCTCTGCTTTGCGAGAACCATACACACAGCTCTCACTGTGTTTGCTTCTGTTCATTGGTTTGCGCTGTGCACGGCCCAAGTGAGTTTTTCACTTTTTCAAGCAAGAAAACATGCTCCTGCAGCATTTCTCGGCTTCTCTCTGTGATTTCTGAGATTCTGATGCTAGGGTGTCTGTTTTCCATGTTTATAACAAGCAGAGCATGTGGGCTGCTGTCTGCTTGCTCTCTTTCCATGTTAGAAGCTGGCAAGCTGAACAAGCTCTGCTTTGCGAGAACAGTGCACACTGCTCTCGCTGTGTATGCTTCTTTTCATCCGTTTGCACTGTGCATGGCCCATGTGAGTTTTTCATTTGTCCTAGGAAGCAAACACGCTCCTGCAGCATTTCTCTACTTCTCTCAGTGATTTCTGAGATTCTGATGCTAGGATGTCTGTTTTCCATGTTTATAACAAGCAGAGCATGTGGGCTGCTGTCTGCTTGCTGTGTTTCCATGTTAGAAGCTGTCAAGGTGAACAAGCTCTGCTTCGCGAGAACAGTGCACACTGCTCTCGCTGTGTATGCTTCTGTTCATCCGTTTGCACTGTGCACAGCCCAAGTAAGTGTTTCACTTTTTCAAGCAAGCAAGCATGGTCCTGCAGCATTTCTCTGCTTTGCTCAGTGATTTCTGAGATTCTGATACTAGGGTGTCTGTTTTCCATCTTTGCAACACGCAGAGAATGTAGGCTGAGGTCTGCTTGCTGTGTTTCCATGTTAGAAGCTGTCAAGGTGAACAAGCTCTGCTTTGCGAGAACCATACACACAGCTCTCACTGTGTTTGCTTCTGTTCATTGGTTTGCGCTGTGCACGGCCCAAGTGAGTTTTTCACTTTTTCAAGCAAGAAAACATGCTCCTGCAGCATTTCTCTGCTTCTCTCAGTGATTTCTGAGATTCTGATGCTGGGGTGTCTGTTTTCCACATTTGCAGCAAGCAGAGCATGTGGATTGCTGTCTGCTTGCTCTGTTTCCATGTTAGAAGCTGTCAAGTCGAACAAGCTCTGCTGTGCGAGAACAGTGCACACAGCTCTCACTGTGTATGCTTCTGTTCATCCGTTTGCACTGTGCACAGCCCAAGTAAGGTTTTCATTTGTCCTAGCAAGAAAAAATGCCCCCGCAGCATTTCTCTTCTCCTCTCATTGATTTTTGTGATTATGATGCTGGGGCGCCTGTTTTCCATGTTTGCCGCAAGCAGAGCATGTGGGCTGCTGTCTGCTTGCTGTGTTTCCATGTTAGAAGCTGTCAAGTAGAACAAGCTCTGCTGTGCGAGAACCGTGCACACAGCTCTCACTGTGTATGCTTCTGTTCATCTGTTTGCACTGCGCACAGCCCATTTGTGTTTTTCGTTGGTCCTAGCAAGAAAACATGCTCCTGCAGCATTTCTCTACTTCTCTCAGTGATTTCTGAGATTCTGATGCTAGGGTGTCTGTTTTCCATGTTTATAACAAGCAGAGCATGTGGGCTGCTGTCTGCTTGCTGTGTTTCCATGTTAGAAGCTGTCAAGGTGAACAAGCTCTGCTTCGCGAGAACAGTGCACACTGCTCTCGCTGTGTGTGCTTCTGTTCATCTGTTTGCACTGTGCACAGCCCAAGTAAGTTTTTCACTTTTTCAAGCAAGCAAGCATGGTCCTGCAGCATTTCTCTGCTTTGCTCAGTGATTTCTGAGATTCTGATACTAGGGTGTCTGTTTTCCATCTTTGCAACACGCAGAGAATGTAGGCTGAGGTCTGCTTGCTGTGTTTCCATGTTAGAAGCTGTCAAGGTGAACAAGCTCTGCTTTGCGAGAACCATACACACAGCTCTCACTGTGTTTGCTTCTGTTCATTGGTTTGCGCTGTGCACGGCCCAAGTGAGTTTTTCACTTTTTCAAGCAAGAAAACATGCTCCTGCAGCATTTCTCTGCTTCTCTCAGTGATTTCTGAGATTCTGATGCTGGGGTGTCTGTTTTCCACATTTGCAGCAAGCAGAGCATGTGGATTGCTGTCTGCTTGCTCTGTTTCCATGTTAGAAGCTGTCAAGTCGAACAAGCTCTGCTGTGCGAGAACAGTGCACACAGCTCTCACTGTGTATGCTTCTGTTCATCCGTTTGCACTGTGCACAGCCCAAGTAAGGTTTTCATTAGTCCTAGCAAGAAAAAATGCCCCGACAGCATTTCTCTGCTCCTCTCATTGATTTTTGTGATTATGATGCTGGGGCGACTGTTTTCCATGTTTGCCGCAAGCAGAGCATGTGGGCTGCTGTCTGCTTGCTGTGTTTCCATGTTAGAAGCTGTCAAGTAGAACAAGCTCTGCTCTGCAAGAACCATGCACACAGCTCTCACTGTGTATGCTTCTGTTCATCTGTTTGCACTGCGCACAGCCCATTTGTGTTTTTCGTTGGTCCTAGCAAGAAAACATGCTCCTGCAGCATTTCTCTACTTCTCTCTGTGATTTCTGAGATTCTGATGCTAGGGTGTCTGTTTTCCATGTTTATAACAAGCAGAGCATGTGGGCTGCTGTCTGCTTGCTCTCTTTCCATGTTAGAAGCTGGCAAGCTGAACAAGCTCTGCTTTGCAAGAACAGTGCACACTGCTCTCGCTGTGTATGCTTCTTTTCATCCGTTTGCACTGTGCATGGCCCATGTGAGTTTTTCATTTGTCCTAGGAAGCAAACATGCTCCTGCAGCATTTCTCTACTTCTCTCAGTGATTTCTGAGGTTCTGATGCTAGGGTGTCTGTTTTCCAGGTTTGCAGCAAGCAGAGCATGTGGGCTGCTGTCTGCTTGCTGTGTTTCCATGTTAGAAGCTGTCAAGGTGAACAAGCTCTGCTTCGCGAGAACAGTGCACACTGCTCTCGCTGTGTATGCTTCTGTTCATCTGTTTGCACTGTGCACAGCCCAAGTAAGTTTTTCACTTTTTCAAGCAAGCAAGCATGGTCCTGCAGCATTTCTCTGCTTCGCTCATTGATTTCTGAGATTCTGATGCTGGGGTGTCTGTTTTCCACATTTGCAGCAAGCAGAGCATGTGGATTGCTGTCTGCTTGCTCTGTTTCCATGTTAGAAGCTGTCAAGTCGAACAAGCTCTGCCGTGCGAGAACAGTGCATACAGCTCTCACTGTGTATGCTTCTGTTCATCCGTTTGCACTGTGCACAGCCCAAGTAAGGTTTTCATTTGTCCTAGCAAGAAAACATGCCCCCGCAGCATTTCTCTGCTTCTCTCAGTGATTTCTGAGATTCTGATGCTGGGGCGTCTGTTTTCCATGTTTGCAGCAAGCACAGCATGTGGTTTCCTGTCTGCTTGCTCTCTTTCCATGTCAGAAGCTGTCAAGTAGAACAAGCTCTGCTGTGCGAGAACCATGCACACAGCTCTCACTGTGTATGCTTCTGTTCATCTGTTTGCACTGCGCACAGCCCATTTGTGTTTTTCGTTGGTCCTAGCAAGAAAACATGCTTCTGCAGCATTTCTCTACTTCTCTCAGTGATTTCTGAGATTCTGATGCTAGGGTGTCTGTTTTCCATGTTTATAACAAGCAGAGCATGTGGGCTGCTGTCTGCTTGCTCTCTTTCCATGTTAGAAGCTGGCAAGCTGAACAAGCTCTGCTTTGCGAGAACAGTGCACACTGCTCTCGCTGTGTATGCTTCTTTTCATCCGTTTGCACTGTGCATGGCCCATGTGAGTTTTTCATTTGTCCTAGGAAGCAAACATGCTCCTGCAGCATTTCTCTACTTCTCTCAGTGATTTCTGAGATTCTGATGCTAGGATGTCTGTTTTCCATGTTTATAACAAGCAGAGCATGTGGGCTGCTGTCTGCTTGCTGTGTTTCCATGTTAGAAGCTGTCAAGGTGAACAAGCTCTGCTTCGCGAGAACAGTGCACACTGCTCTCGCTGTGTATGCTTCTGTTCATCTGTTTGCACTGTGCACAGCCCAAGTAAGTTTTTCACTTTTTCAAGCAAGCAAGCATGGTCCTGCAGCATTTCTCTGCTTTGCTCAGTGATTTCTGAGATTCTGATACTAGGGTGTCTGTTTTCCATCTTTGCAACAACACGCAGAGAATGTAGGCTGAGGTCTGCTTGCTGTGTTTCCATGTTAGAAGCTGTCAAGGTGAACAAGCTCTGCTTTGCGAGAACCATACACACAGCTCTCACTGTGTTTGCTTCTGTTCATTGGTTTGCGCTGTGCACGGCCCAAGTGAGTTTTTCACTTTTTCAAGCAAGAAAACATGCTCCTGCAGCATTTCTCGGCTTCTCTCAGTGATTTCTGAGATTCTGATGCTGGGGTGTCTGTTTTCCACATTTGCAGCAAGCAGAGCATGTGGATTGCTGTCTGCTTGCTCTGTTTCATGTTAGAAGCTGTCAAGTCGACAAGCTCTGCTGTGCGAGAACAGTGCACACAGCTCTCACTGTGTATGCTTCTGTTCATCGTTTGCACTGTGCACAGCCAAGTAAGGTTTTCATTTGTCCTAAGCAAGAAAACATGCCCCCGCAGCATTTCTCTGCTCCTCTCATTGATTTTTGAGATTATGATGCTGGGGCGTCTGTTTTCCATGTTTGCCGCAAGCAGAGCATGTGGGCTGCTGTCTGCTTGCTGTGTTTCCATGTTAGAAGCTGTCAAGTAGAACAAGCTCTGCTCTGCAAGAACCATGCACACAGCTCTCACTGTGTATGCTTCTGTTCATCTGTTTGCACTGCGCACACCCATTTGTGTTTTTGGTTGGGTCCTAGCAAGGAAAACATGCTCCTGCAGCATTTATATACTTCTCTCAGTGATTTCTGAGATTCTGATGCTAGGGTGTTGTTTTCCATGTTTATAACAAGCAGAGCATGTGGGCTGCTGTCTGCTTGCTCTCTTTCCATGTAAGAAGCTGGCAAGCTGAACAAGCTCTGCTTTGCGAGAACAGTGCACACTGCTCTCGCTGTGTATGCTTCTTTTCATCCGTTTGCACTGTGCATGGCCCATGTGAGTTTTTCATTTGTCCTAGGAAGCAAACATGCTCCTGCAGCATTTCTCTACTTCTCTCAGTGATTTCTGAGATTCTGATGCTAGGGTGTCTGTTTTCCCATGTTTGCAGCAAGCAGAGCATGTGGGCTGCTGTCTGCTTGCTGTGTTTCCATGTTAGAAGCTGTCAAGGTGAACAAGCTCTGCTTCGCGAGAACAGTGCACATGCTCTCGCTGTGTATGCTTCTGTTCATCTGTTTGCTCTGTGCACAGCCCAAGTAAGTTTTTCACTTTTTCAAGCAAGCAAGCATGGTCCTGCAGCATTTCTCTGCTTCGCTCAGTGATTTCTGAGATTCTGATGCTGGGGTGTCTGTTTTCCACATTTGCAGCAAGCAGAGCATGTGGATTGCTGTCTGCTTGCTCTGTTTCCATGTTAGAAGCTGTCAAGTCGAACAAGCTCTGCTGTGCGAGAACAGTGCATACAGCTCTCACTGTGTATGCTTCTGTTCATCCGTTTGCACTGTGCACAGCCCAAGTAAGGTTTTCATTTGTCCTAGCAAGAAAACATGCCCCCGCAGCATTTCTCTGCTTCTCTCAGTGATTTCTGAGATTCTGATGCTGGGGCGTCTGTTTTCCATGTTTGCAGCAAGCACAGCATGTGGTTTCCTGTCTGCTTGCTCTCTTTCCATGTCAGAAGCTGTCAAGTAGAACAAGCTCTGCTGTGCGAGAACCATGCACACAGCTCTCACTGTCTATGCTTCTGTTCAATCTGTTTGCATTGCGCACAGCCCATTTGTGTTTTTCGTTGGTCCTAGCAAGAAAACATTGCTTCAGCAGCATTTCTCTACTTCTCTCTGTGATTTCTGAGATTCTGATGCTAGGGTGTCTGTTTTCCATGTTTATAACAAGCAGAGCATGTGGGCTGCTGTCTGCTTGCTCTGTTTCCATGTTAGAAGCTGGCAAGCTGAACAAGCTCTGCTTTGCGAGAACAGTGCACACTGCTCTCGCTGTGTATGCTTCTTTTCATCCGTTTGCACTGTGCATGGCCATGTGAGTTTTTCATTTGTCCTAGGAAGCAAACATGCTCCTGCAGCATTTCTCTACTTCTCTCAGTGATTTCTGAGATTCTGATGCTAGGATGTCTGTTTTCCATGTTTATAACAAGCAGAGCATGTGGGCTGCTGTCTGCTTGCTGTGTTTCCATGTTAGAAGCTGTCAAGGTGAACAAGCTCTGCTTCGCGAGAACAGTGCACACTGCTCTCGCTGTGTATGCTTCTGTTCATCTGTTTGCACTGTGCACAGCCCAAGTAAGTTTTTCACTTTTTCAAGCAAGCAAGCATGGTCCTGCAGCATTCTCTGCTTCGCTCAGTGATTTCTGAGATTCTGATACTAGGGTGTCTGTTTTCCATCTTTGCAACACGCAGAGAATGTAGGCTGAGGTCTGCTTGCTGTGTTTCCATGTTAGAAGCTGTCAAGGTGAACAAGCTCTGCTTTGCGAGAACCATACACACAGCTCTCACTGTGTTTGCTTCTGTTCATTGGTTTGCGCTGTGCACGGCCCAAGTGAGTTTTTCACTTTTTCAAGCAAGAAAAACATGCTCCTGCAGCATTTCTCGGCTTCTCTCTGTGATTTCTGAGATTCTGATGCTAGGGTGTCTGTTTTCCATGTTTATAACAAGCAGAGCATGTGGGCTGCTGTCTGCTTGCTCTCTTTCCATGTTAGAAGCTGGCAAGGTGAACAAGCTCTGCTTTGCGAGAACAGTGCACACTGCTCTCGCTGTGTATGCTTCTTTTCATCCGTTTGCACTGTGCATGGCCATGTGAGTTTTTCATTTGTCCTAGGAAGCAAACATGCTCCTGCAGCATTTCTCTACTTCTCTCAGTGATTTCTGAGATTCTGATGCTAGGATGTCTGTTTTCCATGTTTATAACAAGCAGAGCATGTGGGCTGCTGTCTGCTTGCTGTGTTTCCATGTTAGAAGCTGTCAAGGTGAACAAGCTCTGCTTCGCGAGAACAGTGCACACTGCTCTCGCTGTGTATGCTTCTGTTCATCTGTTTGCTCTGTGCACAGCCCAAGTAAGTTTTTCACTTTTTCAAGCAAGCAAGCATGTCCTGCAGCATTTCTCTGCTTCGCTCAGTGATTTCTGAGATTCTGATGCTGGGTGTCTGTTTTCCACATTTGCCAGCAAGCAGAGCATGTGGATTGCTGTCTGCTTGCTCTGTTTCCATGTTAGAAGCTGTCAAGTCGAACAAGCTCTGCTGTGCGAGAACAGTGCATACAGCTCTCACTGTGTATGCTTCTGTTCATCTGTTTGCACTGTGCACAGCCCAAGTAAGTTTTTCACTTTTTCAAGCAAGCAAGCATGGTCCTGCAGCATTTCTCTGCTTCGCTCAGTGATTTCTGAGATTCTGATACTAGGGTGTCTGTTTTCCATCTTTGCAACACGCAGAGAATGTAGGCTGAGGTCTGCTTGCTGTGTTTCCATGTTAGAAGCTGTCAAGGTGAACAAGCTCTGCTTTGCGAGAACCATACACACAGCTCTCACTGTGTTTGCTTCTGTTCATTGGTTTGCGCTGTGCACGGCCCAAGTGAGTTTTTCACTTTTTCAAGCAAGAAAACATGCTCCTGCAGCATTTCTCTGCTTCTCTCAGTGATTTCTGAGATTCTGATGCTGGGGTGTCTGTTTTCCACATTTGCAGCAAGCAGAGCATGTGGATTGCTGTCTGCTTGCTCTGTTTCCATGTTAGAAGCTGTCAAGTCGAACAAGCTCTGCTGTGCGAGAACAGTGCACACAGCTCTCACTGTGTATGCTTCTGTTCATCCGTTTGCACTGTGCACAGCCCAAGTAAGGTTTTCATTTGTCCTAGCAAGAAAAAATGCCCCCGCAGCATTTCTCTTCTCCTCTCATTGATTTTTGTGATTATGATGCTGGGGCGCCTGTTTTCCATGTTTGCCACAAGCAGAGCATGTGGATTGCTGTCTGCTTGCTCTGTTTCCATGTTAGAAGCTGTCAAGATAGAACAAGCTCTGCTCTGCGAGAACCATGCACACAGCTCTCACTGTGTATGCTTCTGTTCATCTGTTTGCACTGCGCACAGCCCATTTGTGTTTTTCGTTGGTCCTAGCAAGGAAAACATGCTCCCTGCAGCATTTCTCTACTTCTCCCTGTGATTTCTGAGATTCTGATGCTAGGGTGTCTGTTTTCCATGTTTATAACAAGCAGAGCATGTGGGCTGCTGTCTGCTTGCTCTCTTCCCATGTTAGAAGCTGCAAGCTGAACAAGCTCTGCTTTGCGAGAACAGTGCACACTGCTCTCGCTGTGTATGCTTCTTTTCATCCGTTTGCACTGTGCATGGCCATGTGAGTTTTTCATTTGTCCTAGGAAGCAAACATGCTCCTGCAGCATTTCTCTACTTCTCTCAGTGATTTCTGAGATTCTGATGCTAGGGTGTCTGTTTTCCATGTTTGCAGCAAGCAGAGCATGTGGGCTGCTGTCTGCTTGCTGTGTTTCCATGTTAGAAGCTGTCAAGGTGAACAAGCTCTGCTTCGCGAGAACAGTGCACACTGCTCTCGCTATGTATGCTTCTGTTCATCTGTTTGCACTGTGCACAGCCCAAGTAAGTTTTTCACTTTTTCAAGCAAGCAAGCATGGTCCTGCAGCATTTCTCTGCTTCGCTCAGTGATTTCTGAGATTCTGATACTAGGGTGTCTGTTTTCCATCTTTGCAACACGCAGAGAATGTAGGCTGAGGGTCTGCTTGCTGTGTTTCCATGTTAGAAGCTGTCAAGGTGAACAAGCTCTGCTTTGCGAGAACCATACACACAGCTCTCACTGTGTTTGCTTCTGTTCATTGGTTTGCGCTGTGCCCGGCCCAAGTGAGTTTTTCACTTTTTCAAGCAAGAAAACATGCTCCTGCAGCATTTCTCGGCTTCTCTCTGTGATTTCTGAGATTCTGATGCTAGGGTGTCTGTTTTCCATGTTTATAACAAGCAGAGCATGTGGGCTGCTGTCTGCTTGCTCTCTTTCCATGTTAGAAGCTGGCAAGCTGAACAAGCTCTGCTTTGCGAGAACAGTGCACACTGCTCTCGCTGTGTATGCTTCTTTTCATCCGTTTGCACTGTGCATGGCCCATGTGAGTTTTTCATTTGTCCTAGGAAGCAAAACATGCTCCTGCAGCATTTCTCTACTTCTCTCAGTGATTTCTGAGATTCTGATGCTAGGATGTCTGTTTTTCCATGTTTTATAACAAGCAGAGCATGTGGGCTGCTGTCTGCTTGCTGTGTTTCCATGTTAGAAGCTGTCAAGGTGAACAAGCTCTGCTTCGCGAGAACAGTGCACACTGCTCTCGCTGTGTATGCTTCTTTTCATCCGTTTGCACTGTGCATGGCCCATGTGAGTTTTTCATTTGTCCTAGGAAGCAAACATGCTCCTGCAGCATTTCTCTACTTCTCTCAGTGATTTCTGAGATTCTGAAACTAGGGTGTCTGTTTTCCATCTTTGCAACACGCAGAGAATGTAGGCTGAGGTCTGCTTGCTGTGTTTCCATGTTAGAAGCTGTCAAGGTGAACAAGCTCTGCTTTGCGAGAACCATACACACAGCTCTCACTGTGTTTGCTTCTGTTCATTGGTTTGCGCTGTGCACGGCCCAAGTGAGTTTTTCACTTTTTCAAGCAAGAAAACATGCTCCTGCAGCATTTCTCTGCTTCTCTCAGTGATTTCTGAGATTCTGATGCTGGGGTGTCTGTTTTCCACATTTGCAGCAAGCAGAGCATGTGGATTGCTGTCTGCTTGCTCTGTTTCATGTTAGAAGCTGTCAAGTCGAACAAGCTCTGCTGTGCGAGAACAGTGCATACAGCTCTCACTGTGTATGCTTCTGTTCATCCGTTTGCACTGTGCACAGCCCAAGTAAGGTTTTCATTTGTCCTAGCAAGAAAAAATGCCCCCACAGCATTTCTCTGCTCCTCTCATTGATTTTTGTGATTATGATGCTGGGGCGTCTGTTTTCCATGTTTGCCGCAAGCAGAGCATGTGGGCTGCTGTCTGCTTGCTGTGTTTCCATGTTAGAAGCTGTCAAGTAGAACAAGCTCTGCTCTGCAAGAACCATGCACACAGCTCTCACTGTGTATGCTTCTGTTCATCTGTTTGCACTGCGCACAGCCCATTTGTGTTTTTCGTTGGTCCTAGCAAGAAAACATGCTCCTGCAGCATTTCTCTACTTCTCCCTGTGATTTCTGAGATTCTGATGCTAGGGTGTCTGTTTTCCATGTTTATAACAAGCAGAGCATGTGGGCTGCTGTCTGCTTGCTCTCTTTCCATGTAAGAAGCTGGCAAGCTGAACAAGCTCTGCTTTGCGAGAACAGTGCACACTGCTCTCGCTGTGTATGCTTCTTTTCATCCGTTTGCACTGTGCATGGCCCATGTGAGTTTTTCATTTGTCCTAGGAAGCAAACATGCTCCTGCAGCATTTCTCTACTTCTCTCAGTGATTTCTGAGATTCTGATGCTAGGGTGTCTGTTTTCCAGGTTTGCAGCAAGCAGAGCATGTGGGCTGCTGTCTGCTTGCTGTGTTTCCATGTTAGAAGCTGTCAAGGTGAACAAGCTCTGCTTCGCGAGAACAGTGCACACTGCTCTCGCTGTGTATGCTTCTGTTCATCTGTTTGCACTGTGCACAGCCCAAGTAAGTTTTTCACTTTTTCAAGCAAGCAAGCATGGTCCTGCAGCATTTCTCTGCTTCGCTCAGTGATTTCTGAGATTCTGATGCTGGGGTGTCTGTTTTCCACATTTGCAGCAAGCAGAGCATGTGGATTGCTGTCTGCTTGCTCTGTTTCCATGTTAGAAGCTGTCAAGTCGAACAAGCTCTGCTGTGCGAGAACAGTGCATACAGCTCTCACTGTGTATGCTTCTGTTCATCCGTTTGCACTGTGCACAGCCCAAGTAAGGTTTTCATTTGTCCTAGCAAGAAAACATGCCCCCGCAGCATTTCTCTGCTTCTCTCAGTGATTTCTGAGATTCTGATGCTGGGGCATCTGTTTTCCATGTTTGCAGCAAGCACAGCATGTGGTTTCCTGTCTGCTTGCTCTCTTTCCATGTCAGAAGCTGTCAAGTAGAACAAGCTCTGCTGTGCGAGAACCATGCACACAGCTCTCACTGTGTATGCTTCTGTTCATCTGTTTGCACTGCGCACAGCCCATTTGTGTTTTTCGTTGGTCCTAGCAAGAAAACATGCTTCTGCAGCATTTCTCTACTTCTCTCTGTGATTTCTGAGATTCTGATGCTAGGGTGTCTGTTTTCCATGTTTATAACAAGCAGAGCATGTGGGCTGCTGTCTGCTTGCTCTCTTTCCATGTTAGAAGCTGGCAAGCTGAACAAGCTCTGCTTTGCGAGAACAGTGCACACTGCTCTCGCTGTGTATGCTTCTTTTCATCCGTTTGCACTGTGCATGGCCCATGTGAGTTTTTCATTTGTCCTAGGAAGCAAACATGCTCCTGCAGCATTTCTCTACTTCTCTCAGTGATTTCTGAGATTCTGATGCTAGGATGTCTGTTTTCCATGTTTATAACAAGCAGAGCATGTGGGCTGCTGTCTGCTTGCTGTGTTTCCATGTTAGAAGCTGTCAAGGTGAACAAGCTCTGCTTCGCGAGAACAGTGCACACTGCTCTCGCTGTGTATGCTTCTGTTCATCTGTTTGCACTGTGCACAGCCCAAGTAAGTTTTTCACTTTTTCAAGCAAGCAAGCATGGTCCTGCAGCATTTCTCTGCTTTGCTCAGTGATTTCTGAGATTCTGATACTAGGGTGTCTGTTTTCCATCTTTGCAACACGCAGAGAATGTAGGCTGAGGTCTGCTTGCTGTGTTTCCATGTTAGAAGCTGTCAAGGTGAACAAGCTCTGCTTTGCGAGAACCATACACACAGCTCTCACTGTGTTTGCTTCTGTTCATTGGTTTGCGCTGTGCACGGCCCAAGTGAGTTTTTCACTTTTTCAAGCAAGAAAACATGCTCCTGCAGCATTTCTCTGCTTCTCTCAGTGATTTCTGAGATTCTGATGCTGGGGCGTCTGTTTTCCACATTTGCAGCAAGCAGAGCATGTGGATTGCTGTCTGCTTGCTCTGTTTCCATGTTAGAAGCTGTCAAGTAGAACAAGCTCTGCTCTGCGAGAACCATGCACACAGCTCTCACTGTGTATGCTTCTGTTCATCTGTTTGCACTGCGCACAGCCCATTTGTGTTTTTCGTTGGTCCTAGCAAGAAAACATGCTCCTGCAGCATTTCTCTACTTCTCTCTGTGATTTCTGAGATTCTGATGCTAGGGTGTCTGTTTTCCATGTTTATAACAAGCAGAGCATGTGGGCTGCTGTCTGCTTGCTCTCTTTCCATGTTAGAAGCTGGCAAGCTGAACAAGCTCTGCTTTGCGAGAACAGTGCACACTGCTCTCGCTGTGTATGCTTCTTTTCATCCGTTTGCACTGTGCATGGCCCATGTGAGTTTTTCATTTGTCCTAGGAAGCAAACATGCTCCTGCAGCATTTCTCTACTTCTCTCAGTGATTTCTGAGATTCTGATGCTAGGATGTCTGTTTTCCATGTTTATAACAAGCAGAGCATGTGGGCTGCTGTCTGCTTGCTGTGTTTCCATGTTAGAAGCTGTCAAGGTGAACAAGCTCTGCTTCGCGAGAACAGTGCACACTGCTCTCGCTGTGTATGCTTCTGTTCATCTGTTTGCACTGTGCACAGCCCAAGTAAGTTTTTCACTTTTTCAAGCAAGCAAGCATGGTCCTGCAGCATTTCTCTGCTTCGCTCAGTGATTTCTGAGATTCTGATACTAGGGTGTCTGTTTTCCATCTTTGCAACACGCAGAGAATGTAGGCTGAGGTCTGCTTGCTGTGTTTCCATGTTAGAAGCTGTCAAGGTGAACAAGCTCTGCTTTGCGAGAACCATACACACAGCTCTCACTGTGTTTGCTTCTGTTCATTGGTTTGCGCTGTGCACGGCCCAAGTGAGTTTTTCACTTTTTCAAGCAAGAAAACATGCTCCTGCAGCATTTCTCGGCTTCCCTCTGTGATTTCTGAGATTCTGATGCTAGGGTGTCTGTTTTCCATGTTTATAACAAGCAGAGCATGTGGGCTGCTGTCTGCTTGCTCTCTTTCCATGTTAGAAGCTGGCAAGCTGAACAAGCTCTGCTTTGCGAGAACAGTGCACACTGCTCTCGCTGTGTATGCTTCTTTTCATCCGTTTGCACTGTGCATGGCCCATGTGAGTTTTTCATTTGTCCTAGGAAGCAAACATGCTCCTGCAGCATTTCTCTACTTCTCTCAGTGATTTCTGAGATTCTGATGCTAGGATGTCTGTTTTCCATGTTTATAACAAGCAGAGCATGTGGGCTGCTGTCTGCTTGCTGTGTTTCCATGTTAGAAGCTGTCAAGGTGAACAAGCTCTGCTTCGCGAGAACAGTGCACACTGCTCTCGCTGTGTATGCTTCTTTTCATCCGTTTGCACTGTGCATGGCCCATGTGAGTTTTTCATTTGTCCTAGGAAGCAAACATGCTCCTGCAGCATTTCTCTACTTCTCTCAGTGATTTCTGAGATTCTGATACTAGGGTGTCTGTTTTCCATCTTTGCAACACGCAGAGAATGTAGGCTGAGGTCTGCTTGCTGTGTTTCCATGTTAGAAGCTGTCAAGGTGAACAAGCTCTGCTTTGCGAGAACCATACACACAGCTCTCACTGTGTTTGCTTCTGTTCATTGGTTTGCGCTGTGCACGGCCCAAGTGAGTTTTTCACTTTTTCAAGCAAGAAAACATGCTCCTGCAGCATTTCTCTGCTTCTCTCAGTGATTTCTGAGATTCTGATGCTGGGGTGTCTGTTTTCCACATTTGCAGCAAGCAGAGCATGTGGATTGCTGTCTGCTTGCTCTGTTTCCATGTTAGAAGCTGTCAAGTCGAACAAGCTCTGCTGTGCGAGAACAGTGCATACAGCTCTCACTGTGTATGCTTCTGTTCATCCGTTTGCACTGTGCACAGCCCAAGTAAGGTTTTCATTTGTCCTAGCAAGAAAAAATGCCCCCACAGCATTTCTCTGCTCCTCTCATTGATTTTTGTGATTATGATGCTGGGGCGTCTGTTTTCCATGTTTGCCGCAAGCAGAGCATGTGGGCTGCTGTCTGCTTGCTGTGTTTCCATGTTAGAAGCTGTCAAGTAGAACAAGCTCTGCTCTGCAAGAACCATGCACACAGCTCTCACTGTGTATGCTTCTGTTCATCTGTTTGCACTGCGCACAGCCCATTTGTGTTTTTCGTTGGTCCTAGCAAGAAAACATGCTCCTGCAGCATTTCTCTACTTCTCCCTGTGATTTCTGAGATTCTGATGCTAGGGTGTCTGTTTTCCATGTTTATAACAAGCAGAGCATGTGGGCTGCTGTCTGCTTGCTCTCTTTCCATGTAAGAAGCTGGCAAGCTGAACAAGCTCTGCTTTGCGAGAACAGTGCACACTGCTCTCGCTGTGTATGCTTCTTTTCATCCGTTTGCACTGTGCATGGCCCATGTGAGTTTTTCATTTGTCCTAGGAAGCAAACATGCTCCTGCAGCATTTCTCTACTTCTCTCAGTGATTTCTGAGATTCTGATGCTAGGGTGTCTGTTTTCCAGGTTTGCAGCAAGCAGAGCATGTGGGCTGCTGTCTGCTTGCTGTGTTTCCATGTTAGAAGCTGTCAAGGTGAACAAGCTCTGCTTCGCGAGAACAGTGCACACTGCTCTCGCTGTGTATGCTTCTGTTCATCTGTTTGCACTGTGCACAGCCCAAGTAAGTTTTTCACTTTTTCAAGCAAGCAAGCATGGTCCTGCAGCATTTCTCTGCTTCGCTCAGTGATTTCTGAGATTCTGATGCTGGGGTGTCTGTTTTCCACATTTGCAGCAAGCAGAGCATGTGGATTGCTGTCTGCTTGCTCTGTTTCCATGTTAGAAGCTGTCAAGTCGAACAAGCTCTGCTGTGCGAGAACAGTGCATACAGCTCTCACTGTGTATGCTTCTGTTCATCCGTTTGCACTGTGCACAGCCCAAGTAAGGTTTTCATTTGTCCTAGCAAGAAAACATGCCCCCGCAGCATTTCTCTGCTTCTCTCAGTGATTTCTGAGATTCTGATGCTGGGGCATCTGTTTTCCATGTTTGCAGCAAGCACAGCATGTGGTTTCCTGTCTGCTTGCTCTCTTTCCATGTCAGAAGCTGTCAAGTAGAACAAGCTCTGCTGTGCGAGAACCATGCACACAGCTCTCACTGTGTATGCTTCTGTTCATCTGTTTGCACTGCGCACAGCCCATTTGTGTTTTTCGTTGGTCCTAGCAAGAAAACATGCTTCTGCAGCATTTCTCTACTTCTCTCTGTGATTTCTGAGATTCTGATGCTAGGGTGTCTGTTTTCCATGTTTATAACAAGCAGAGCATGTGGGCTGCTGTCTGCTTGCTCTCTTTCCATGTTAGAAGCTGGCAAGCTGAACAAGCTCTGCTTTGCGAGAACAGTGCACACTGCTCTCGCTGTGTATGCTTCTTTTCATCCGTTTGCACTGTGCATGGCCCATGTGAGTTTTTCATTTGTCCTAGGAAGCAAACATGCTCCTGCAGCATTTCTCTACTTCTCTCAGTGATTTCTGAGATTCTGATGCTAGGATGTCTGTTTTCCATGTTTATAACAAGCAGAGCATGTGGGCTGCTGTCTGCTTGCTGTGTTTCCATGTTAGAAGCTGTCAAGGTGAACAAGCTCTGCTTCGCGAGAACAGTGCACACTGCTCTCGCTGTGTATGCTTCTGTTCATCTGTTTGCACTGTGCACAGCCCAAGTAAGTTTTTCACTTTTTCAAGCAAGCAAGCATGGTCCTGCAGCATTTCTCTGCTTTGCTCAGTGATTTCTGAGATTCTGATACTAGGGTGTCTGTTTTCCATCTTTGCAACACGCAGAGAATGTAGGCTGAGGTCTGCTTGCTGTGTTTCCATGTTAGAAGCTGTCAAGGTGAACAAGCTCTGCTTTGCGAGAACCATACACACAGCTCTCACTGTGTTTGCTTCTGTTCATTGGTTTGCGCTGTGCACGGCCCAAGTGAGTTTTTCACTTTTTCAAGCAAGAAAACATGCTCCTGCAGCATTTCTCTGCTTCTCTCAGTGATTTCTGAGATTCTGATGCTGGGGCGTCTGTTTTCCACATTTGCAGCAAGCAGAGCATGTGGATTGCTGTCTGCTTGCTCTGTTTCCATGTTAGAAGCTGTCAAGTAGAACAAGCTCTGCTCTGCGAGAACCATGCACACAGCTCTCACTGTGTATGCTTCTGTTCATCTGTTTGCACTGCGCACAGCCCATTTGTGTTTTTCGTTGGTCCTAGCAAGAAAACATGCTCCTGCAGCATTTCTCTACTTCTCTCTGTGATTTCTGAGATTCTGATGCTAGGGTGTCTGTTTTCCATGTTTATAACAAGCAGAGCATGTGGGCTGCTGTCTGCTTGCTCTCTTTCCATGTTAGAAGCTGGCAAGCTGAACAAGCTCTGCTTTGCGAGAACAGTGCACACTGCTCTCGCTGTGTATGCTTCTTTTCATCCGTTTGCACTGTGCATGGCCCATGTGAGTTTTTCATTTGTCCTAGGAAGCAAACATGCTCCTGCAGCATTTCTCTACTTCTCTCAGTGATTTCTGAGATTCTGATGCTAGGATGTCTGTTTTCCATGTTTATAACAAGCAGAGCATGTGGGCTGCTGTCTGCTTGCTGTGTTTCCATGTTAGAAGCTGTCAAGGTGAACAAGCTCTGCTTCGCGAGAACAGTGCACACTGCTCTCGCTGTGTATGCTTCTGTTCATCTGTTTGCACTGTGCACAGCCCAAGTAAGTTTTTCACTTTTTCAAGCAAGCAAGCATGGTCCTGCAGCATTTCTCTGCTTCGCTCAGTGATTTCTGAGATTCTGATACTAGGGTGTCTGTTTTCCATCTTTGCAACACGCAGAGAATGTAGGCTGAGGTCTGCTTGCTGTGTTTCCATGTTAGAAGCTGTCAAGGTGAACAAGCTCTGCTTTGCGAGAACCATACACACAGCTCTCACTGTGTTTGCTTCTGTTCATTGGTTTGCGCTGTGCACGGCCCAAGTGAGTTTTTCACTTTTTCAAGCAAGAAAACATGCTCCTGCAGCATTTCTCGGCTTCCCTCTGTGATTTCTGAGATTCTGATGCTAGGGTGTCTGTTTTCCATGTTTATAACAAGCAGAGCATGTGGGCTGCTGTCTGCTTGCTCTCTTTCCATGTTAGAAGCTGGCAAGCTGAACAAGCTCTGCTTTGCGAGAACAGTGCACACTGCTCTCGCTGTGTATGCTTCTTTTCATCCGTTTGCACTG
Organism: Delichon dasypus; assembly: GCA_037837765.1. Lineage (NCBI taxonomy): Eukaryota > Metazoa > Chordata > Aves > Passeriformes > Hirundinidae > Delichon > Delichon dasypus. The sequence goes on from JBBAXF010000045.1 coordinate 486,944, forward strand.
TGCATGGCCCATGTGAGTTTTTCATTTGTCCTAGGAAGCAAACATGCTCCTGCAGCATTTCTCTACTTCTCTCAGTGATTTCTGAGATTCTGATGCTAGGATGTCTGTTTTCCATGTTTATAACAAGCAGAGCATGTGGGCTGCTGTCTGCTTGCTGTGTTTCCATGTTAGAAGCTGTCAAGGTGAACAAGCTCTGCTTCGCGAGAACAGTGCACACTGCTCTCGCTGTGTATGCTTCTGTTCATCTGTTTGCACTGTGCACAGCCCAAGTAAGTTTTTCACTTTTTCAAGCAAGCAAGCATGGTCCTGCAGCATTTCTCTGCTTTGCTCAGTGATTTCTGAGATTCTGATACTAGGGTGTCTGTTTTCCATCTTTGCAACACGCAGAGAATGTAGGCCGAGGTCTGCTTGCTGTGTTTCCATGTTAGAAGCTGTCAAGGTGAACAAGCTCTGCTTTGCGAGAACCATACACACAGCTCTCACTGTGTTTGCTTCTGTTCATTGGTTTGCGCTGTGCACGGCCCAAGTGAGTTTTTCACTTTTTCAAGCAAGAAAACATGCTCCTGCAGCATTTCTCTGCTTCTCTCAGTGATTTCTGAGATTCTGATGCTGGGGTGTCTGTTTTCCACATTTGCAGCAAGCAGAGCATGTGGATTGCTGTCTGCTTGCTCTGTTTCCATGTTAGAAGCTGTCAAGTCGAACAAGCTCTGCTGTGCGAGAACAGTGCACACAGCTCTCACTGTGTATGCTTCTGTTCATCCGTTTGCACTGTGCACAGCCCAAGTAAGGTTTTCATTTGTCCTAGCAAGAAAAAATGCCCCCGCAGCATTTCTCTTCTCCTCTCATTGATTTTTGTGATTATGATGCTGGGGCGCCTGTTTTCCATGTTTGCCACAAGCAGAGCATGTGGGCTGCTGTCTGCTTGCTGTGTTTCCATGTTAGAAGCTGTCAAGGTGAACAAGCTCTGCTCTGCGAGAACCATGCACACAGCTCTCACTGTGTATGCTTCTGTTCATCTGTTTGCACTGCGCACAGCCCATTTGTGTTTTTCGTTGGTCCTAGCAAGAAAACATGCTCCTGCAGCATTTCTCTACTTCTCTCTGTGATTTCTGAGATTCTGATGCTAGGGTGTCTGTTTTCCATGTTTATAACAAGCAGAGCATGTGGGCTGCTGTCTGCTTGCTCTCTTTCCATGTTAGAAGCTGGCAAGCTGAACAAGCTCTGCTTCGCGAGAACAGTGCACACAGCTCTCGCTGTGTATGCTTCTGTTCATCTGTTTGCACTGTGCACAGCCCAAGTAAGTTTTTCACTTTTTCAAGCAAGCAAGCATGGTCCTGCAGCATTTCCCTGCTTCGCTCAGTGATTTCTGAGATTCTGATACTAGGGTGTCTGTTTTCCATCTTTGCAACACGCAGAGAATGTAGGCTGAGGTCTGCTTGCTGTGTTTCCATGTTAGAAGCTGTCAAGGTGAACAAGCTCTGCTTTGCGAGAACCATACACACAGCTCTCACTGTGTTTGCTTCTGTTCATTGGTTTGCGCTGTGCACGGCCCAAGTGAGTTTTTCACTTTTTCAAGCAAGAAAACATGCTCCTGCAGCATTTCTCGGCTTCCCTCTGTGATTTCTGAGATTCTGATGCTAGGGTGTCTGTTTTCCATGTTTATAACAAGCAGAGCATGTGGGCTGCTGTCTGCTTGCTCTCTTTCCATGTTAGAAGCTGGCAAGCTGAACAAGCTCTGCTTTGCGAGAACAGTGCACACTGCTCTCGCTGTGTATGCTTCTTTTCATCCGTTTGCACTGTGCATGGCCCATGTGAGTTTTTCATTTGTCCTAGGAAGCAAACATGCTCCTGCAGCATTTCTCTACTTCTCTCAGTGATTTCTGAGATTCTGATGCTAGGATGTCTGTTTTCCATGTTTATAACAAGCAGAGCATGTGGGCTGCTGTCTGCTTGCTGTGTTTCCATGTTAGAAGCTGTCAAGGTGAACAAGCTCTGCTTCGCGAGAACAGTGCACACTGCTCTCGCTGTGTATGCTTCTGTTCATCTGTTTGCACTGTGCACAGCCCAAGTAAGTTTTTCACTTTTTCAAGCAAGCAAGCATGGTCCTGCAGCATTTCTCTGCTTTGCTCAGTGATTTCTGAGATTCTGATACTAGGGTGTCTGTTTTCCATCTTTGCAACACGCAGAGAATGTAGGCTGAGGTCTGCTTGCTGTGTTTCCATGTTAGAAGCTGTCAAGGTGAACAAGCTCTGCTTTGCGAGAACCATACATACAGCTCTCACTGTGTTTGCTTCTGTTCATTGGTTTGCGCTGTGCACGGCCCAAGTGAGTTTTTCACTTTTTCAAGCAAGAAAACATGCTCCTGCAGCATTTCTCTGCTTCTCTCAGTGATTTCTGAGATTCTGATGCTGGGGTGTCTGTTTTCCACATTTGCAGCAAGCAGAGCATGTGGATTGCTGTCTGCTTGCTCTGTTTCCATGTTAGAAGCTGTCAAGTCGAACAAGCTCTGCTGTGCGAGAACAGTGCACACAGCTCTCACTGTGTATGCTTCTGTTCATCCGTTTGCACTGTGCACAGCCCAAGTAAGGTTTTCATTTGTCCTAGCAAGAAAAAATGCCCCCGCAGCATTTCTCTTCTCCTCTCATTGATTTTTGTGATTATGATGCTGGGGCGCCTGTTTTCCATGTTTGCCACAAGCAGAGCATGTGGGCTGCTGTCTGCTTGCTGTGTTTCCATGTTAGAAGCTGTCAAGGTGAACAAGCTCTGCTCTGCGAGAACCATGCACACAGCTCTCACTGTGTATGCTTCTGTTCATCTGTTTGCACTGCGCACAGCCCATTTGTGTTTTTCGTTGGTCCTAGCAAGAAAACATGCTCCTGCAGCATTTCTCTACTTCTCTCTGTGATTTCTGAGATTCTGATGCTAGGGTGTCTGTTTTCCATGTTTATAACAAGCAGAGCATGTGGGCTGCTGTCTGCTTGCTCTCTTTCCATGTTAGAAGCTGGCAAGCTGAACAAGCTCTGCTTTGCGAGAACAGTGCACACTGCTCTCGCTGTGTATGCTTCTTTTCATCCGTTTGCACTGTGCATGGCCCATGTGAGTTTTTCATTTGTCCTAGGAAGCAAACATGCTCCTGCAGCATTTCTCTACTTCTCTCAGTGATTTCTGAGATTCTGATGCTAGGGTGTCTGTTTTCCATGTTTGCAGCAAGCAGAGCATGTGGGCTGCTGTCTGCTTGCTGTGTTTCCATGTTAGAAGCTGTCAAGGTGAACAAGCTCTGCTTCGCGAGAACAGTGCACACTGCTCTCGCTGTGTATGCTTCTGTTCATCTGTTTGCACTGTGCACAGCCCAAGTAAGTTTTTCACTTTTTCAAGCAAGCAAGCATGGTCCTGCAGCATTTCTCTGCTTCGCTCAGTGATTTCTGAGATTCTGATACTAGGGTGTCTGTTTTCCATCTTTGCAACACGCAGAGAATGTAGGCTGAGGTCTGCTTGCTGTGTTTCCATGTTAGAAGCTGTCAAGGTGAACAAGCTCTGCTTTGCGAGAACCATACACACAGCTCTCACTGTGTTTGCTTCTGTTCATTGGTTTGCGCTGTGCACGGCCCAAGTGAGTTTTTCACTTTTTCAAGCAAGAAAACATGCTCCTGCAGCATTTCTCGGCTTCCCTCTGTGATTTCTGAGATTCTGATGCTAGGGTGTCTGTTTTCCATGTTTATAACAAGCAGAGCATGTGGGCTGCTGTCTGCTTGCTCTCTTTCCATGTTAGAAGCTGGCAAGCTGAACAAGCTCTGCTTTGCGAGAACAGTGCACACTGCTCTCGCTGTGTATGCTTCTTTTGATCCGTTTGCACTGTGCATGGCCCATGTGAGTTTTTCATTTGTCCTAGGAAGCAAACATGCTCCTGCAGCATTTCTCTACTTCTCTCAGTGATTTCTGAGATTCTGATGCTAGGATGTCTGTTTTCCATGTTTATAACAAGCAGAGCATGTGGGCTGCTGTCTGCTTGCTGTGTTTCCATGTTAGAAGCTGTCAAGGTGAACAAGCTCTGCTTCGCGAGAACAGTGCACACTGCTCTCGCTGTGTATGCTTCTGTTCATCTGTTTGCACTGTGCACAGCCCAAGTAAGTTTTTCACTTTTTCAAGCAAGCAAGCATGGTCCTGCAGCATTTCTCTGCTTTGCTCAGTGATTTCTGAGATTCTGATACTAGGGTGTCTGTTTTCCATCTTTGCAACACGCAGAGAATGTAGGCTGAGGTCTGCTTGCTGTGTTTCCATGTTAGAAGCTGTCAAGGTGAACAAGCTCTGCTTTGCGAGAACCATACACACAGCTCTCACTGTGTTTGCTTCTGTTCATTGGTTTGCGCTGTGCACGGCCCAAGTGAGTTTTTCACTTTTTCAAGCAAGCAAGCATGGTCCTGCAGCATTTCTCGGCTTCTCTCAGTGATTTCTGAGATTCTGATGCTGGGGTGTCTGTTTTCCACATTTGCAGCAAGCAGAGCATGTGGATTGCTGTCTGCTTGCTCTGTTTCCATGTTAGAAGCTGTCAAGTCGAACAAGCTCTGCTGTGCGAGAACAGTGCACACAGCTCTCACTGTGTATGCTTCTGTTCATCCGTTTGCACTGTGCACAGCCCAAGTAAGGTTTTCATTTGTCCTAGCAAGAAAACATGCCCCCGCAGCATTTCTCTTCTCCTCTCATTGATTTTTGTGATTATGATGCTGGGGCGACTGTTTTCCATGTTTGCCGCAAGCAGAGCATGTGGGCTGCTGTCTGCTTGCTGTGTTTCCATGTTAGAAGCTGTCAAGTAGAACAAGCTCTGCTCTGCAAGAACCATGCACACAGCTCTCACTGTGTATGCTTCTGTTCATCTGTTTGCACTGCGCACACCCCATTTGTGTTTTTCGTTGTTCCTAGCAAGAAAACATGCTCCTGCAGCATTTCTCGGCTTCTCTCTGTGATTTCTGAGATTCTGATGCTAGGGTGTCTGTTTTCCATGTTTATAACAAGCAGAGCATGTGGGCTGCTGTCTGCTTGCTCTCTTTCCATGTTAGAAGCTGGCAAGCTGAACAAGCTCTGCTTTGCGAGAACAGTGCACACTGCTCTCGCTGTGTATGCTTCTTTTCATCCGTTTGCACTGTGCATGGCCCATGTGAGTTTTTCATTTGTCCTAGGAAGCAAACATGCTCCTGCAGCATTTCTCTACTTCTCTCAGTGATTTCTGAGATTCTGATGCTAGGGTGTCTGCTTTCCAGGTTTGCAGCAAGCAGAGCATGCGGGCTGCTGTCTGCTTGCTGTGTTTCCATGTTAGAAGCTGTCAAGGTGAACAAGCTCTGCTTCGCGAGAACAGTGCACACTGCTCTCGCTATGTATGCTTCTGTTCATCTGTTTGCACTGTGCACAGCCCAAGTGAGTTTTTCACTTTTTCAAGCAAGCAAGCATGGTCCTGCAGCATTTCTCTGCTTCGCTCAGTGATTTCTGAGATTCTGATACTAGGGTGTCTGTTTTCCATCTTTGCAACACGCAGAGAATGTAGGCTGAGGTCTGCTTGCTCTGTTTCCATGTTAGAAGCTGTCAAGGTGAACAAGCTCTGCTTTGCGAGAACCATACACACAGCTCTCACTGTGTTTGCTTCTGTTCATTGGTTTGCGCTGTGCCCGGCCCAAGTGAGTTTTTCACTTTTTCAAGCAAGAAAACATGCTCCTGCAGCATTTCTCGGCTTCTCTCTGTGATTTCTGAGATTCTGATGCTAGGGTGTCTGTTTTCCATGTTTATAACAAGCAGAGAATGTAGGCTGAGGTCTGCTTGCTGTGTTTCCATGTTAGAAGCTGTCAAGGTGAACAAGCTCTGCTTCGCGAGAACAGTGCACACTGCTCTCGCTGTGTATGCTTCTGTTCATCTGTTTGCACTGTGCACAGCCCAAGTAAGTTTTTCACTTTTTCAAGCAAGCAAGCATGCTCCTGCAGCATTTCTCTACTTCTCTCAGTGATTTCTGAGATTCTGATACTAGGGTGTCTGTTTTCCATCTTTGCAACACGCAGAGAATGTAGGCTGAGGTCTGCTTGCTGTGTTTCCATGTTAGAAGCTGTCAAGGTGAACAAGCTCTGCTTTGCGAGAACCATACACACAGCTCTCACTGTGTTTGCTTCTGTTCATTGGTTTGCGCTGTGCACGGCCCAAGTGAGTTTTTCACTTTTTCAAGCAAGAAAACATGCTCCTGCAGCATTTCTCGGCTTCCCTCTGTGATTTCTGAGATTCTGATGCTAGGGTGTCTGTTTTCCATGTTTATAACAAGCAGAGCATGTGGGCTGCTGTCTGCTTGCTCTCTTTCCATGTTAGAAGCTGGCAAGCTGAACAAGCTCTGCTTTGCGAGAACAGTGCACACTGCTCTCGCTGTGTATGCTTCTTTTCATCCGTTTGCACTGTGCATGGCCCATGTGAGTTTTTCATTTGTCCTAGGAAGCAAACATGCTCCTGCAGCATTTCTCTACTTCTCTCAGTGATTTCTGAGATTCTGATGCTAGGATGTCTGTTTTCCATGTTTATAACAAGCAGAGCATGTGGGCTGCTGTCTGCTTGCTGTGTTTCCATGTTAGAAGCTGTCAAGGTGAACAAGCTCTGCTTCGCGAGAACAGTGCACACTGCTCTCGCTGTGTATGCTTCTTTTCATCCGTTTGCACTGTGCATGGCCCATGTGAGTTTTTCATTTGTCCTAGGAAGCAAACATGCTCCTGCAGCATTTCTCTACTTCTCTCAGTGATTTCTGAGATTCTGATACTAGGGTGTCTGTTTTCCATCTTTGCAACACGCAGAGAATGTAGGCTGAGGTCTGCTTGCTGTGTTTCCATGTTAGAAGCTGTCAAGGTGAACAAGCTCTGCTTTGCGAGAACCATACACACAGCTCTCACTGTGTTTGCTTCTGTTCATTGGTTTGCGCTGTGCACGGCCCAAGTGAGTTTTTCACTTTTTCAAGCAAGAAAACATGCTCCTGCAGCATTTCTCTGCTTCTCTCAGTGATTTCTGAGATTCTGATGCTGGGGTGTCTGTTTTCCACATTTGCAGCAAGCAGAGCATGTGGATTGCTGTCTGCTTGCTCTGTTTCCATGTTAGAAGCTGTCAAGTCGAACAAGCTCTGCTGTGCGAGAACAGTGCATACAGCTCTCACTGTGTATGCTTCTGTTCATCCGTTTGCACTGTGCACAGCCCAAGTAAGGTTTTCATTTGTCCTAGCAAGAAAAAATGCCCCCACAGCATTTCTCTGCTCCTCTCATTGATTTTTGTGATTATGATGCTGGGGCGTCTGTTTTCCATGTTTGCCGCAAGCAGAGCATGTGGGCTGCTGTCTGCTTGCTGTGTTTCCATGTTAGAAGCTGTCAAGTAGAACAAGCTCTGCTCTGCAAGAACCATGCACACAGCTCTCACTGTGTATGCTTCTGTTCATCTGTTTGCACTGCGCACAGCCCATTTGTGTTTTTCGTTGGTCCTAGCAAGAAAACATGCTCCTGCAGCATTTCTCTACTTCTCCCTGTGATTTCTGAGATTCTGATGCTAGGGTGTCTGTTTTCCATGTTTATAACAAGCAGAGCATGTGGGCTGCTGTCTGCTTGCTCTCTTTCCATGTAAGAAGCTGGCAAGCTGAACAAGCTCTGCTTTGCGAGAACAGTGCACACTGCTCTCGCTGTGTATGCTTCTTTTCATCCGTTTGCACTGTGCATGGCCCATGTGAGTTTTTCATTTGTCCTAGGAAGCAAACATGCTCCTGCAGCATTTCTCTACTTCTCTCAGTGATTTCTGAGATTCTGATGCTAGGGTGTCTGTTTTCCAGGTTTGCAGCAAGCAGAGCATGTGGGCTGCTGTCTGCTTGCTGTGTTTCCATGTTAGAAGCTGTCAAGGTGAACAAGCTCTGCTTCGCGAGAACAGTGCACACTGCTCTCGCTGTGTATGCTTCTGTTCATCTGTTTGCACTGTGCACAGCCCAAGTAAGTTTTTCACTTTTTCAAGCAAGCAAGCATGGTCCTGCAGCATTTCTCTGCTTCGCTCAGTGATTTCTGAGATTCTGATGCTGGGGTGTCTGTTTTCCACATTTGCAGCAAGCAGAGCATGTGGATTGCTGTCTGCTTGCTCTGTTTCCATGTTAGAAGCTGTCAAGTCGAACAAGCTCTGCTGTGCGAGAACAGTGCATACAGCTCTCACTGTGTATGCTTCTGTTCATCCGTTTGCACTGTGCACAGCCCAAGTAAGGTTTTCATTTGTCCTAGCAAGAAAACATGCCCCCGCAGCATTTCTCTGCTTCTCTCAGTGATTTCTGAGATTCTGATGCTGGGGCATCTGTTTTCCATGTTTGCAGCAAGCACAGCATGTGGTTTCCTGTCTGCTTGCTCTCTTTCCATGTCAGAAGCTGTCAAGTAGAACAAGCTCTGCTGTGCGAGAACCATGCACACAGCTCTCACTGTGTATGCTTCTGTTCATCTGTTTGCACTGCGCACAGCCCATTTGTGTTTTTCGTTGGTCCTAGCACGAAAACATGCTTCTGCAGCATTTCTCTACTTCTCTCTGTGATTTCTGAGATTCTGATGCTAGGGTGTCTGTTTTCCATGTTTATAACAAGCAGAGCATGTGGGCTGCTGTCTGCTTGCTCTCTTTCCATGTTAGAAGCTGGCAAGCTGAACAAGCTCTGCTTTGCGAGAACAGTGCACACTGCTCTCGCTGTGTATGCTTCTTTTCATCCGTTTGCACTGTGCATGGCCCATGTGAGTTTTTCATTTGTCCTAGGAAGCAAACATGCTCCTGCAGCATTTCTCTACTTCTCTCAGTGATTTCTGAGATTCTGATGCTAGGATGTCTGTTTTCCATGTTTATAACAAGCAGAGCATGTGGGCTGCTGTCTGCTTGCTGTGTTTCCATGTTAGAAGCTGTCAAGGTGAACAAGCTCTGCTTCGCGAGAACAGTGCACACTGCTCTCGCTGTGTATGCTTCTGTTCATCTGTTTGCACTGTGCACAGCCCAAGTAAGTTTTTCACTTTTTCAAGCAAGCAAGCATGGTCCTGCAGCATTTCTCTGCTTTGCTCAGTGATTTCTGAGATTCTGATACTAGGGTGTCTGTTTTCCATCTTTGCAACACGCAGAGAATGTAGGCTGAGGTCTGCTTGCTGTGTTTCCATGTTAGAAGCTGTCAAGGTGAACAAGCTCTGCTTTGCGAGAACCATACACACAGCTCTCACTGTGTTTGCTTCTGTTCATTGGTTTGCGCTGTGCACGGCCCAAGTGAGTTTTTCACTTTTTCAAGCAAGAAAACATGCTCCTGCAGCATTTCTCTGCTTCTCTCAGTGATTTCTGAGATTCTGATGCTGGGGCGTCTGTTTTCCACATTTGCAGCAAGCAGAGCATGTGGATTGCTGTCTGCTTGCTCTGTTTCCATGTTAGAAGCTGTCAAGTAGAACAAGCTCTGCTCTGCGAGAACCATGCACACAGCTCTCACTGTGTATGCTTCTGTTCATCTGTTTGCACTGCGCACAGCCCATTTGTGTTTTTCGTTGGTCCTAGCAAGAAAACATGCTCCTGCAGCATTTCTCTACTTCTCTCTGTGATTTCTGAGATTCTGATGCTAGGGTGTCTGTTTTCCATGTTTATAACAAGCAGAGCATGTGGGCTGCTGTCTGCTTGCTCTCTTTCCATGTTAGAAGCTGGCAAGCTGAACAAGCTCTGCTTTGCGAGAACAGTGCACACTGCTCTCGCTGTGTATGCTTCTTTTCATCCGTTTGCACTGTGCATGGCCCATGTGAGTTTTTCATTTGTCCTAGGAAGCAAACATGCTCCTGCAGCATTTCTCTACTTCTCTCAGTGATTTCTGAGATTCTGATGCTAGGATGTCTGTTTTCCATGTTTATAACAAGCAGAGCATGTGGGCTGCTGTCTGCTTGCTGTGTTTCCATGTTAGAAGCTGTCAAGGTGAACAAGCTCTGCTTCGCGAGAACAGTGCACACTGCTCTCGCTGTGTATGCTTCTGTTCATCTGTTTGCACTGTGCACAGCCCAAGTAAGTTTTTCACTTTTTCAAGCAAGCAAGCATGGTCCTGCAGCATTTCTCTGCTTCGCTCAGTGATTTCTGAGATTCTGATACTAGGGTGTCTGTTTTCCATCTTTGCAACACGCAGAGAATGTAGGCTGAGGTCTGCTTGCTGTGTTTCCATGTTAGAAGCTGTCAAGGTGAACAAGCTCTGCTTTGCGAGAACCATACACACAGCTCTCACTGTGTTTGCTTCTGTTCATTGGTTTGCGCTGTGCACGGCCCAAGTGAGTTTTTCACTTTTTCAAGCAAGAAAACATGCTCCTGCAGCATTTCTCGGCTTCCCTCTGTGATTTCTGAGATTCTGATGCTAGGGTGTCTGTTTTCCATGTTTATAACAAGCAGAGCATGTGGGCTGCTGTCTGCTTGCTCTCTTTCCATGTTAGAAGCTGGCAAGCTGAACAAGCTCTGCTTTGCGAGAACAGTGCACACTGCTCTCGCTGTGTATGCTTCTTTTCATCCGTTTGCACTGTGCATGGCCCATGTGAGTTTTTCATTTGTCCTAGGAAGCAAACATGCTCCTGCAGCATTTCTCTACTTCTCTCAGTGATTTCTGAGATTCTGATGCTAGGATGTCTGTTTTCCATGTTTATAACAAGCAGAGCATGTGGGCTGCTGTCTGCTTGCTGTGTTTCCATGTTAGAAGCTGTCAAGGTGAACAAGCTCTGCTTCGCGAGAACAGTGCACACTGCTCTCGCTGTGTATGCTTCTGTTCATCTGTTTGCACTGTGCACAGCCCAAGTAAGTTTTTCACTTTTTCAAGCAAGCAAGCATGGTCCTGCAGCATTTCTCTGCTTTGCTCAGTGATTTCTGAGATTCTGATACTAGGGTGTCTGTTTTCCATCTTTGCAACACGCAGAGAATGTAGGCCGAGGTCTGCTTGCTGTGTTTCCATGTTAGAAGCTGTCAAGGTGAACAAGCTCTGCTTTGCGAGAACCATACACACAGCTCTCACTGTGTTTGCTTCTGTTCATTGGTTTGCGCTGTGCACGGCCCAAGTGAGTTTTTCACTTTTTCAAGCAAGAAAACATGCTCCTGCAGCATTTCTCTGCTTCTCTCAGTGATTTCTGAGATTCTGATGCTGGGGTGTCTGTTTTCCACATTTGCAGCAAGCAGAGCATGTGGATTGCTGTCTGCTTGCTCTGTTTCCATGTTAGAAGCTGTCAAGTCGAACAAGCTCTGCTGTGCGAGAACAGTGCACACAGCTCTCACTGTGTATGCTTCTGTTCATCCGTTTGCACTGTGCACAGCCCAAGTAAGGTTTTCATTTGTCCTAGCAAGAAAAAATGCCCCCGCAGCATTTCTCTTCTCCTCTCATTGATTTTTGTGATTATGATGCTGGGGCGCCTGTTTTCCATGTTTGCCACAAGCAGAGCATGTGGGCTGCTGTCTGCTTGCTGTGTTTCCATGTTAGAAGCTGTCAAGGTGAACAAGCTCTGCTCTGCGAGAACCATGCACACAGCTCTCACTGTGTATGCTTCTGTTCATCTGTTTGCACTGCGCACAGCCCATTTGTGTTTTTCGTTGGTCCTAGCAAGAAAACATGCTCCTGCAGCATTTCTCTACTTCTCTCTGTGATTTCTGAGATTCTGATGCTAGGGTGTCTGTTTTCCATGTTTATAACAAGCAGAGCATGTGGGCTGCTGTCTGCTTGCTCTCTTTCCATGTTAGAAGCTGGCAAGCTGAACAAGCTCTGCTTCGCGAGAACAGTGCACACAGCTCTCGCTGTGTATGCTTCTGTTCATCTGTTTGCACTGTGCACAGCCCAAGTAAGTTTTTCACTTTTTCAAGCAAGCAAGCATGGTCCTGCAGCATTTCCCTGCTTCGCTCAGTGATTTCTGAGATTCTGATACTAGGGTGTCTGTTTTCCATCTTTGCAACACGCAGAGAATGTAGGCTGAGGTCTGCTTGCTGTGTTTCCATGTTAGAAGCTGTCAAGGTGAACAAGCTCTGCTTTGCGAGAACCATACACACAGCTCTCACTGTGTTTGCTTCTGTTCATTGGTTTGCGCTGTGCACGGCCCAAGTGAGTTTTTCACTTTTTCAAGCAAGAAAACATGCTCCTGCAGCATTTCTCGGCTTCCCTCTGTGATTTCTGAGATTCTGATGCTAGGGTGTCTGTTTTCCATGTTTATAACAAGCAGAGCATGTGGGCTGCTGTCTGCTTGCTCTCTTTCCATGTTAGAAGCTGGCAAGCTGAACAAGCTCTGCTTTGCGAGAACAGTGCACACTGCTCTCGCTGTGTATGCTTCTTTTCATCCGTTTGCACTGTGCATGGCCCATGTGAGTTTTTCATTTGTCCTAGGAAGCAAACATGCTCCTGCAGCATTTCTCTACTTCTCTCAGTGATTTCTGAGATTCTGATGCTAGGATGTCTGTTTTCCATGTTTATAACAAGCAGAGCATGTGGGCTGCTGTCTGCTTGCTGTGTTTCCATGTTAGAAGCTGTCAAGGTGAACAAGCTCTGCTTCGCGAGAACAGTGCACACTGCTCTCGCTGTGTATGCTTCTGTTCATCTGTTTGCACTGTGCACAGCCCAAGTAAGTTTTTCACTTTTTCAAGCAAGCAAGCATGGTCCTGCAGCATTTCTCTGCTTTGCTCAGTGATTTCTGAGATTCTGATACTAGGGTGTCTGTTTTCCATCTTTGCAACACGCAGAGAATGTAGGCTGAGGTCTGCTTGCTGTGTTTCCATGTTAGAAGCTGTCAAGGTGAACAAGCTCTGCTTTGCGAGAACCATACATACAGCTCTCACTGTGTTTGCTTCTGTTCATTGGTTTGCGCTGTGCACGGCCCAAGTGAGTTTTTCACTTTTTCAAGCAAGAAAACATGCTCCTGCAGCATTTCTCTGCTTCTCTCAGTGATTTCTGAGATTCTGATGCTGGGGTGTCTGTTTTCCACATTTGCAGCAAGCAGAGCATGTGGATTGCTGTCTGCTTGCTCTGTTTCCATGTTAGAAGCTGTCAAGTCGAACAAGCTCTGCTGTGCGAGAACAGTGCACACAGCTCTCACTGTGTATGCTTCTGTTCATCCGTTTGCACTGTGCACAGCCCAAGTAAGGTTTTCATTTGTCCTAGCAAGAAAAAATGCCCCCGCAGCATTTCTCTTCTCCTCTCATTGATTTTTGTGATTATGATGCTGGGGCGCCTGTTTTCCATGTTTGCCACAAGCAGAGCATGTGGGCTGCTGTCTGCTTGCTGTGTTTCCATGTTAGAAGCTGTCAAGGTGAACAAGCTCTGCTCTGCGAGAACCATGCACACAGCTCTCACTGTGTATGCTTCTGTTCATCTGTTTGCACTGCGCACAGCCCATTTGTGTTTTTCGTTGGTCCTAGCAAGAAAACATGCTCCTGCAGCATTTCTCTACTTCTCTCTGTGATTTCTGAGATTCTGATGCTAGGGTGTCTGTTTTCCATGTTTATAACAAGCAGAGCATGTGGGCTGCTGTCTGCTTGCTCTCTTTCCATGTTAGAAGCTGGCAAGCTGAACAAGCTCTGCTTTGCGAGAACAGTGCACACTGCTCTCGCTGTGTATGCTTCTTTTCATCCGTTTGCACTGTGCATGGCCCATGTGAGTTTTTCATTTGTCCTAGGAAGCAAACATGCTCCTGCAGCATTTCTCTACTTCTCTCAGTGATTTCTGAGATTCTGATGCTAGGATGTCTGTTTTCCATGTTTATAACAAGCAGAGCATGTGGGCTGCTGTCTGCTTGCTGTGTTTCCATGTTAGAAGCTGTCAAGGTGAACAAGCTCTGCTTCGCGAGAACAGTGCACACTGCTCTCGCTGTGTATGCTTCTGTTCATCTGTTTGCACTGTGCACAGCCCAAGTAAGTTTTTCACTTTTTCAAGCAAGCAAGCATGGTCCTGCAGCATTTCTCTGCTTCGCTCAGTGATTTCTGAGATTCTGATACTAGGGTGTCTGTTTTCCAACTTTGCAACACGCAGAGAATGTAGGCTGAGGTCTGCTTGCTGTGTTTCCATGTTAGAAGCTGTCAAGGTGAACAAGCTCTGCTTTGCGAGAACCATACACACAGCTCTCACTGTGTTTGCTTCTGTTCATTGGTTTGCGCTGTGCACGGCCCAAGTGAGTTTTTCACTTTTTCAAGCAAGAAAACATGCTCCTGCAGCATTTCTCGGCTTCCCTCTGTGATTTCTGAGATTCTGATGCTAGGGTGTCTGTTTTCCATGTTTATAACAAGCAGAGCATGTGGGCTGCTGTCTGCTTGCTCTCTTTCCATGTTAGAAGCTGGCAAGCTGAACAAGCTCTGCTTTGCGAGAACAGTGCACACTGCTCTCGCTGTGTATGCTTCTTTTGATCCGTTTGCACTGTGCATGGCCCATGTGAGTTTTTCATTTGTCCTAGGAAGCAAACATGCTCCTGCAGCATTTCTCTACTTCTCTCAGTGATTTCTGAGATTCTGATGCTAGGATGTCTGTTTTCCATGTTTATAACAAGCAGAGCATGTGGGCTGCTGTCTGCTTGCTGTGTTTCCATGTTAGAAGCTGTCAAGGTGAACAAGCTCTGCTTCGCGAGAACAGTGCACACTGCTCTCGCTGTGTATGCTTCTGTTCATCTGTTTGCACTGTGCACAGCCCAAGTAAGTTTTTCACTTTTTCAAGCAAGCAAGCATGGTCCTGCAGCATTTCTCTGCTTTGCTCAGTGATTTCTGAGATTCTGATACTAGGGTGTCTGTTTTCCATCTTTGCAACACGCAGAGAATGTAGGCTGAGGTCTGCTTGCTGTGTTTCCATGTTAGAAGCTGTCAAGGTGAACAAGCTCTGCTTTGCGAGAACCATACACACAGCTCTCACTGTGTTTGCTTCTGTTCATTGGTTTGCGCTGTGCACGGCCCAAGTGAGTTTTTCACTTTTTCAAGCAAGCAAGCATGGTCCTGCAGCATTTCTCGGCTTCTCTCAGTGATTTCTGAGATTCTGATGCTGGGGTGTCTGTTTTCCACATTTGCAGCAAGCAGAGCATGTGGATTGCTGTCTGCTTGCTCTGTTTCCATGTTAGAAGCTGTCAAGTCGAACAAGCTCTGCTGTGCGAGAACAGTGCACACAGCTCTCACTGTGTATGCTTCTGTTCATCCGTTTGCACTGTGCACAGCCCAAGTAAGGTTTTCATTTGTCCTAGCAAGAAAACATGCCCCCGCAGCATTTCTCTTCTCCTCTCATTGATTTTTGTGATTATGATGCTGGGGCGACTGTTTTCCATGTTTGCCGCAAGCAGAGCATGTGGGCTGCTGTCTGCTTGCTGTGTTTCCATGTTAGAAGCTGTCAAGTAGAACAAGCTCTGCTCTGCAAGAACCATGCACACAGCTCTCACTGTGTATGCTTCTGTTCATCTGTTTGCACTGCGCACACCCCATTTGTGTTTTTCGTTGTTCCTAGCAAGAAAACATGCTCCTGCAGCATTTCTCTACTTCTCTCTGTGATTTCTGAGATTCTGATGCTAGGGTGTCTGTTTTCCATGTTTATAACAAGCAGAGCATGTGGGCTGCTGTCTGCTTGCTCTCTTTCCATGTTAGAAGCTGGCAAGCTGAACAAGCTCTGCTTTGCGAGAACAGTGCACACTGCTCTCGCTGTGTATGCTTCTTTTCATCCGTTTGCACTGTGCATGGCCCATGTGAGTTTTTCATTTGTCCTAGGAAGCAAACATGCTCCTGCAGCATTTCTCTACTTCTCTCAGTGATTTCTGAGATTCTGATGCTAGGGTGTCTGCTTTCCAGGTTTGCAGCAAGCAGAGCATGCGGGCTGCTGTCTGCTTGCTGTGTTTCCATGTTAGAAGCTGTCAAGGTGAACAAGCTCTGCTTCGCGAGAACAGTGCACACTGCTCTCGCTATGTATGCTTCTGTTCATCTGTTTGCACTGTGCACAGCCCAAGTAAGTTTTTCACTTTTTCAAGCAAGCAAGCATGGTCCTGCAGCATTTCTCTGCTTCGCTCAGTGATTTCTGAGATTCTGATACTAGGGTGTCTGTTTTCCATCTTTGCAACACGCAGAGAATGTAGGCTGAGGTCTGCTTGCTGTGTTTCCATGTTAGAAGCTGTCAAGGTGAACAAGCTCTGCTTTGCGAGAACCATACACACAGCTCTCACTGTGTTTGCTTCTGTTCATTGGTTTGCGCTGTGCACGGCCCAAGTGAGTTTTTCACTTTTTCAAGCAAGAAAACATGCTCCTGCAGCATTTCTCTACTTCTCTCTGTGATTTCTGAGATTCTGATGCTAGGGTGTCTGTTTTCCATGTTTATAACAAGCAGAGCATGTGGGCTGCTGTCTGCTTGCTCTCTTTCCATGTTAGAAGCTGGCAAGCTGAACAAGCTCTGCTTTGCGAGAACAGTGCACACTGCTCTCGCTGTGTATGCTTCTTTTCATCCGTTTGCACTGTGCATGGCCCATGTGAGTTTTGAATTTGTCCTAGGAAGCAAACATGCTCCTGCAGCATTTCTCTACTTCTCTCAGTGATTTCTGAGATTCTGATGCTAGGATGTCTGTTTTCCATGTTTATAACAAGCAGAGCATGTGGGCTGCTGTCTGCTTGCTGTGTTTCCATGTTAGAAGCTGTCAAGGTGAACAAGCTCTGCTTCGCGAGAACAGTGCACACTGCTCTCGCTGTGTATGCTTCTGTTCATCTGTTTGCACTGTGCACAGCCCAAGTAAGTTTTTCACTTTTTCAAGCAAGCAAGCATGGTCCTGCAGCATTTCTCTGCTTTGCTCAGTGATTTCTGAGATTCTGATACTAGGGTGTCTGTTTTCCATCTTTGCAACACGCAGAGAATGTAGGCTGAGGTCTGCTTGCTGTGTTTCCATGTTAGAAGCTGTCAAGGTGAACAAGCTCTGCTTTGCGAGAACCATACACACAGCTCTCACTGTGTTTGCTTCTGTTCATTGGTTTGCGCTGTGCACGGCCCAAGTGAGTTTTTCACTTTTTCAAGCAAGAAAACATGCTCCTGCAGCATTTCTCGGCTTCTCTCTGTGATTTCTGAGATTCTGATGCTAGGGTGTCTGTTTTCCATGTTTATAACAAGCAGAGCATGTGGGCTGCTGTCTGCTTGCTCTCTTTCCATGTTAGAAGCTGGCAAGCTGAACAAGCTCTGCTTTGCGAGAACAGTGCACACTGCTCTCGCTGTGTATGCTTCTTTTCATCCGTTTGCACTGTGCATGGCCCATGTGAGTTTTTCATTTGTCCTAGGAAGCAAACATGCTCCTGCAGCATTTCTCTACTTCTCTCAGTGATTTCTGAGATTCTGATGCTAGGATGTCGCTTTTCCATGTTTATAACAAGCAGAGCATGTGGGCTGCTGTCTGCTTGCTGTGTTTCCATGTTAGAAGCTGTCAAGGTGAACAAGCTCTGCTTCGCGAGAACAGTGCACACTGCTCTCGCTGTGTATGCTTCTTTTCATCCGTTTGCACTGTGCATGGCCCATGTGAGTTTTTCATTTGTCCTAGGAAGCAAACATGCTCCTGCAGCATTTCTCTACTTCTCTCAGTGATTTCTGAGATTCTGATACTAGGGTGTCTGTTTTCCATCTTTGCAACACGCAGAGAATGTAGGCTGAGGTCTGCTTGCTGTGTTTCCATGTTAGAAGCTGTCAAGGTGAACAAGCTCTGCTTTGCGAGAACCATACACACAGCTCTCACTGTGTTTGCTTCTGTTCATTGGTTTGCGCTGTGCACGGCCCAAGTGAGTTTTTCACTTTTTCAAGCAAGAAAACATGCTCCTGCAGCATTTCTCTGCTTCTCTCAGTGATTTCTGAGATTCTGATGCTGGGGTGTCTGTTTTCCACATTTGCAGCAAGCAGAGCATGTGGATTGCTGTCTGCTTGCTCTGTTTCCATGTTAGAAGCTGTCAAGTCGAACAAGCTCTGCTGTGCGAGAACAGTGCATACAGCTCTCACTGTGTATGCTTCTGTTCATCCGTTTGCACTGTGCACAGCCCAAGTAAGGTTTTCATTTGTCCTAGCAAGAAAAAATGCCCCCACAGCATTTCTCTGCTCCTCTCATTGATTTTTGTGATTATGATGCTGGGGCGTCTGTTTTCCATGTTTGCCGCAAGCAGAGCATGTGGGCTGCTGTCTGCTTGCTGTGTTTCCATGTTAGAAGCTGTCAAGTAGAACAAGCTCTGCTCTGCAAGAACCATGCACACAGCTCTCACTGTGTATGCTTCTGTTCATCTGTTTGCACTGCGCACAGCCCATTTGTGTTTTTCGTTGGTCCTAGCAAGAAAACATGCTCCTGCAGCATTTCTCTACTTCTCCCTGTGATTTCTGAGATTCTGATGCTAGGGTGTCTGTTTTCCATGTTTATAACAAGCAGAGCATGTGGGCTGCTGTCTGCTTGCTCTCTTTCCATGTAAGAAGCTGGCAAGCTGAACAAGCTCTGCTTTGCGAGAACAGTGCACACTGTTCTCGCTGTGTATGCTTCTTTTCATCCGTTTGCACTGTGCATGGCCCATGTGAGTTTTTCATTTGTCCTAGGAAGCAAACATGCTCCTGCAGCATTTCTCTACTTCGCTCAGTGATTTCTGAGATTCTGATGCTAGGGTGTCTGTTTTCCAGGTTTGCAGCAAGCAGAGCATGTGGGCTGCTGTCTGCTTGCTGTGTTTCCATGTTAGAAGCTGTCAAGGTGAACAAGCTCTGCTTCGCGAGAACAGTGCACACTGCTCTCGCTGTGTATGCTTCTGTTCATCTGTTTGCACTGTGCACAGCCCAAGTAAGTTTTTCACTTTTTCAAGCAAGCAAGCATGGTCCTGCAGCATTTCTCTGCTTCGCTCAGTGATTTCTGAGATTCTGATGCTGGGGTGTCTGTTTTCCACATTTGCAGCAAGCAGAGCATGTGGATTGCTGTCTGCTTGCTCTGTTTCCATGTTAGAAGCTGTCAAGTCGAACAAGCTCTGCTGTGCGAGAACAGTGCATACAGCTCTCACTGTGTATGCTTCTGTTCATCCGTTTGCACTGTGCACAGCCCAAGTAAGGTTTTCATTTGTCCTAGCAAGAAAACATGCCCCCGCAGCATTTCTCTGCTTCTCTCAGTGATTTCTGAGATTCTGATGCTGGGGCATCTGTTTTCCATGTTTGCAGCAAGCACAGCATGTGGTTTCCTGTCTGCTTGCTCTCTTTCCATGTCAGAAGCTGTCAAGTAGAACAAGCTCTGCTGTGCGAGAACCATGCACACAGCTCTCACTGTGTATGCTTCTGTTCATCTGTTTGCACTGCGCACAGCCCATTTGTGTTTTTCGTTGGTCCTAGCAAGAAAACATGCTTCTGCAGCATTTCTCTACTTCTCTCTGTGATTTCTGAGATTCTGATGCTAGGGTGTCTGTTTTCCATGTTTATAACAAGCAGAGCATGTGGGCTGCTGTCTGCTTGCTCTCTTTCCATGTTAGAAGCTGGCAAGCTGAACAAGCTCTGCTTTGCGAGAACAGTGCACACTGCTCTCGCTGTGTATGCTTCTTTTCATCCGTTTGCACTGTGCATGGCCCATGTGAGTTTTGAATTTGTCCTAGGAAGCAAACATGCTCCTGCAGCATTTCTCTACTTCTCTCAGTGATTTCTGAGATTCTGATGCTAGGATGTCTGTTTTCCATGTTTATAACAAGCAGAGCATGTGGGCTGCTGTCTGCTTGCTGTGTTTCCATGTTAGAAGCTGTCAAGGTGAACAAGCTCTGCTTCGCGAGAACAGTGCACACTGCTCTCGCTGTGTATGCTTCTGTTCATCTGTTTGCACTGTGCACAGCCCAAGTAAGTTTTTCACTTTTTCAAGCAAGCAAGCATGGTCCTGCAGCATTTCTCTGCTTTGCTCAGTGATTTCTGAGATTCTGATACTAGGGTGTCTGTTTTCCATCTTTGCAACACGCAGAGAATGTAGGCTGAGGTCTGCTTGCTGTGTTTCCATGTTAGAAGCTGTCAAGGTGAACAAGCTCTGCTTTGCGAGAACCATACACACAGCTCTCACTGTGTTTGCTTCTGTTCATTGGTTTGCGCTGTGCACGGCCCAAGTGAGTTTTTCACTTTTTCAAGCAAGAAAACATGCTCCTGCAGCATTTCTCTGCTTCTCTCAGTGATTTCTGAGATTCTGATGCTGGGGTGTCTGTTTTCCACATTTGCAGCAAGCAGAGCATGTGGATTGCTGTCTGCTTGCTCTGTTTCCATGTTAGAAGCTGTCAAGTCGAACAAGCTCTGCTGTGCGAGAACAGTGCATACAGCTCTCACTGTGTATGCTTCTGTTCATCCGTTTGCACTGTGCACAGCCCAAGTAAGGTTTTCATTTGTCCTAGCAAGAAAAAATGCCCCCACAGCATTTCTCTGCTCCTCTCATTGATTTTTGTGATTATGATGCTGGGGCGTCTGTTTTCCATGTTTGCCGCAAGCAGAGCATGTGGGCTGCTGTCTGCTTGCTGTGTTTCCATGTTAGAAGCTGTCAAGTAGAACAAGCTCTGCTCTGCAAGAACCATGCACACAGCTCTCACTGTGTATGCTTCTGTTCATCTGTTTGCACTGCGCACAGCCCATTTGTGTTTTTCGTTGGTCCTAGCAAGAAAACATGCTCCTGCAGCATTTCTCTACTTCTCCCTGTGATTTCTGAGATTCTGATGCTAGGGTGTCTGTTTTCCATGTTTATAACAAGCAGAGCATGTGGGCTGCTGTCTGCTTGCTCTCTTTCCATGTAAGAAGCTGGCAAGCTGAACAAGCTCTGCTTTGCGAGAACAGTGCACACTGTTCTCGCTGTGTATGCTTCTTTTCATCCGTTTGCACTGTGCATGGCCCATGTGAGTTTTTCATTTGTCCTAGGAAGCAAACATGCTCCTGCAGCATTTCTCTACTTCGCTCAGTGATTTCTGAGATTCTGATGCTAGGGTGTCTGTTTTCCAGGTTTGCAGCAAGCAGAGCATGTGGGCTGCTGTCTGCTTGCTGTGTTTCCATGTTAGAAGCTGTCAAGGTGAACAAGCTCTGCTTCGCGAGAACAGTGCACACTGCTCTCGCTGTGTATGCTTCTGTTCATCTGTTTGCACTGTGCACAGCCCAAGTAAGTTTTTCACTTTTTCAAGCAAGCAAGCATGGTCCTGCAGCATTTCTCTGCTTCGCTCAGTGATTTCTGAGATTCTGATGCTGGGGTGTCTGTTTTCCACATTTGCAGCAAGCAGAGCATGTGGATTGCTGTCTGCTTGCTCTGTTTCCATGTTAGAAGCTGTCAAGTCGAACAAGCTCTGCTGTGCGAGAACAGTGCATACAGCTCTCACTGTGTATGCTTCTGTTCATCCGTTTGCACTGTGCACAGCCCAAGTAAGGTTTTCATTTGTCCTAGCAAGAAAACATGCCCCCGCAGCATTTCTCTGCTTCTCTCAGTGATTTCTGAGATTCTGATGCTGGGGCATCTGTTTTCCATGTTTGCAGCAAGCACAGCATGTGGTTTCCTGTCTGCTTGCTCTCTTTCCATGTCAGAAGCTGTCAAGTAGAACAAGCTCTGCTGTGCGAGAACCATGCACACAGCTCTCACTGTGTATGCTTCTGTTCATCTGTTTGCACTGCGCACAGCCCATTTGTGTTTTTCGTTGGTCCTAGCAAGAAAACATGCTTCTGCAGCATTTCTCTACTTCTCTCTGTGATTTCTGAGATTCTGATGCTAGGGTGTCTGTTTTCCATGTTTATAACAAGCAGAGCATGTGGGCTGCTGTCTGCTTGCTCTCTTTCCATGTTAGAAGCTGGCAAGCTGAACAAGCTCTGCTTTGCGAGAACAGTGCACACTGCTCTCGCTGTGTATGCTTCTTTTCATCCGTTTGCACTGTGCATGGCCCATGTGAGTTTTGAATTTGTCCTAGGAAGCAAACATGCTCCTGCAGCATTTCTCTACTTCTCTCAGTGATTTCTGAGATTCTGATGCTAGGATGTCTGTTTTCCATGTTTATAACAAGCAGAGCATGTGGGCTGCTGTCTGCTTGCTGTGTTTCCATGTTAGAAGCTGTCAAGGTGAACAAGCTCTGCTTCGCGAGAACAGTGCACACTGCTCTCGCTGTGTATGCTTCTGTTCATCTGTTTGCACTGTGCACAGCCCAAGTAAGTTTTTCACTTTTTCAAGCAAGCAAGCATGGTCCTGCAGCATTTCTCTGCTTTGCTCAGTGATTTCTGAGATTCTGATACTAGGGTGTCTGTTTTCCATCTTTGCAACACGCAGAGAATGTAGGCTGAGGTCTGCTTGCTGTGTTTCCATGTTAGAAGCTGTCAAGGTGAACAAGCTCTGCTTTGCGAGAACCATACACACAGCTCTCACTGTGTTTGCTTCTGTTCATTGGTTTGCGCTGTGCACGGCCCAAGTGAGTTTTTCACTTTTTCAAGCAAGAAAACATGCTCCTGCAGCATTTCTCTGCTTCTCTCTGTGATTTCTGAGATTCTGATGCTGGGGTGTCTGTTTTCCACATTTGCAGCAAGCAGAGCATGTGGATTGCTGTCTGCTTGCTCTGTTTCCATGTTAGAAGCTGTCAAGTCGAACAAGCTCTGCTGTGCGAGAACAGTGCACACAGCTCTCACTGTGTATGCTTCTGTTCATCCGTTTGCACTGTGCACAGCCCAAGTAAGGTTTTCATTTGTCCTAGCAAGAAAAAATGCCCCCGCAGCATTTCTCTTCTCCTCTCATTGATTTTTGTGATTATGATGCTGGGGCGTCTGTTTTCCATGTTTGCCGCAAGCACAGCATGTGGGCTGCAGTCTGCTTGCTGTGTTTCCATGTTAGAAGCTGTCAAGTAGAACAAGCTCTGCTCTGCAAGAACCATGCACACAGCTCTCACTGTGTATGCTTCTGTTCATCTGTTTGCACTGCGCACACCCCATTTGTGTTTTTCGTTGTTCCTAGCAAGAAAACATGCTCCTGCAGCATTTCTCTACTTCTCTCTGTGATTTCTGAGATTCTGATGCTAGGGTGTCTGTTTTCCATGTTTATAACAAGCAGAGCATGTGGGCTGCTGTCTGCTTGCTGTGTTTCCATGTTAGAAGCTGTCAAGGTGAACAAGCTCTGCTTCGCGAGAACAGTGCACACTGCTCTCACTGTGTTTGCTTCTGTTCATCCGTTTGCACTGTGCATGGCCCATGTGGGTTTTTCATTTGTCCTAGGAAGCAAACATGCTCCTGCAGCATTTCTCTACTTCTCTCAGTGATTTCTGAGATTCTGATGCTAGGGTGTCTGTTTTCCATGTTTGCAGCAAGCAGAGCATGCGGGCTGCTGTCTGCTTGCTGTGTTTCCATGTTAGAAGCTGTCAAGGTGAACAAGCTCTGCTTCGCGAGAACAGTGCACACTGCTCTCGCTATGTATGCTTCTGTTCATCTGTTTGCACTGTGCACAGCCCAAGTAAGTTTTTCACTTTTTCAAGCAAGCAAGCATGGTCCTGCAGCATTTCTCTGCTTCGCTCAGTGATTTCTGAGATTCTGATACTAGGGTGTCTGTTTTCCATCTTTGCAACACGCAGAGAATGTAGGCTGAGGTCTGCTTGCTGTGTTTCCATGTTAGAAGCTGTCAAGGTGAACAAGCTCTGCTTTGCGAGAACCATACACACAGCTCTCACTGTGTTTGCTTCTGTTCATTGGTTTGCGCTGTGCACGGCCCAAGTGAGTTTTTCACTTTTTCAAGCAAGAAAACATGCTCCTGCAGCATTTCTCTGATTCTCTCAGTGATTTCTGAGATTCTGATGCTGGGGTGTCTGTTTTCCACATTTGCAGCAAGCAGAGCATGTGGATTGCTGTCTGCTTGCTCTGTTTCCATGTTAGAAGCTGTCAAGTCGAACAAGCTCTGCTGTGCGAGAACAGTGCACACAGCTCTCACTGTGTATGCTTCTGTTCATCTGTTTGCACTGTGCACAGCCCAAGTAAGGTTTTCATTTGTCCTAGCAAGAAAACATGCCCCCGCAGCATTTCTCTGCTCCTCTCATTGATTTTTGTGATTATGATGCTGGGGCGACTGTTTTCCATGTTTGCCGCAAGCAGAGCATGTGGGCTGCTGTCTGCTTGCTGTGTTTCCCTGTCAGAAGCTGTCAAGTAGAACAAGCTCTGCTGTGCGAGAACCATGCACACAGCTCTCACTGTGTATGCTTCTGTTCATCTGTTTGCACTGCGCACAGCCCATTTGTGTTTTTCGTTGGTCCTAGCAAGAAAACATGCTCCTGCAGCATTTCTCTACTTCTCTCAGTGATTTCTGAGATTCTGATGCTAGGGTGTCTGTTTTCCATGTTTGCAGCAAGCAGAGCATGTGGGCTGCTGTCTGCTTGCTGTGTTTCCATGTTAGAAGCTGTCAAGGTGAACAAGCTCTGCTGTGCGAGAACAGTGCACACAGCTCTCACTGTGTATGCTTCTGTTCATCCGTTTGCACTGTGCACAGCCCAAGTAAGGTTTTCATTTGTCCTAGCAAGAAAACATGCCCCCGCAGCATTTCTCTGCTTCTCTCAGTGATTTCTGAGATTCTGATGCTGGGGCGTCTGTTTTCCATGTTTGCAGCAAGCACAGCATGTGGTTTCCTGTCTGCTTGCTCTCTTTCCATGTCAGAAGCTGTCAAGTAGAACAAGCTCTGCTGTGCGAGAACCATGCACACAGCTCTCGCTGTGTATGCTTCTGTTCATCTGTTTGCACTGCGCACAGCCCATTTGTGTTTTTCGTTGGTCCTAGCAAGAAAACATGCTTCTGCAGCATTTCTCTACTTCTCTCTGTGATTTCTGAGATTCTGATGCTAGGGTGTCTGTTTTCCATGTTTATAACAAGCAGAGCATGTGGGCTGCTGTCTGCTTGCTCTCTTTCCATGTTAGAAGCTGGCAAGCTGAACAAGCTCTGCTTTGCGAGAACAGTGCACACTGCTCTCGCTGTGTATGCTTCTTTTCATCCGTTTGCACTGTGCATGGCCCATGTGAGTTTTGAATTTGTCCTAGGAAGCAAACATGCTCCTGCAGCATTTCTCTACTTCTCTCAGTGATTTCTGAGATTCTGATGCTAGGATGTCTGTTTTCCATGTTTATAACAAGCAGAGCATGTGGGCTGCTGTCTGCTTGCTGTGTTTCCATGTTAGAAGCTGTCAAGGTGAACAAGCTCTGCTTCGCGAGAACAGTGCACACTGCTCTCGCTGTGTATGCTTCTGTTCATCTGTTTGCACTGTGCACAGCCCAAGTAAGTTTTTCACTTTTTCAAGCAAGCAAGCATGGTCCTGCAGCATTTCTCTGCTTTGCTCAGTGATTTCTGAGATTCTGATACTAGGGTGTCTGTTTTCCATCTTTGCAACACGCAGAGAATGTAGGCTGAGGTCTGCTTGCTGTGTTTCCATGTTAGAAGCTGTCAAGGTGAACAAGCTCTGCTTTGCGAGAACCATACACACAGCTCTCACTGTGTTTGCTTCTGTTCATTGGTTTGCGCTGTGCACGGCCCAAGTGAGTTTTTCACTTTTTCAAGCAAGAAAACATGCTCCTGCAGCATTTCTCTGCTTCTCTCTGTGATTTCTGAGATTCTGATGCTGGGGTGTCTGTTTTCCACATTTGCAGCAAGCAGAGCATGTGGATTGTTGTCTGCTTGCTCTGTTTCCATGTTAGAAGCTGTCAAGTCGAACAAGCTCTGCTGTGCGAGAACAGTGCACACAGCTCTCACTGTGTATGCTTCTGTTCATCCGTTTGCACTGTGCACAGCCCAAGTAAGGTTTTCATTTGTCCTAGCAAGAAAAAATGGCCCCCGCAGCATTTCTCTTCTCCTCTCATTGATTTTTGTGATTATGATGCTGGGGCGTCTGTTTTCCATGTTTGCCGCAAGCACAGCATGTGGGCTGCAGTCTGCTTGCTGTGTTTCCATGTTAGAAGCTGTCAAGTAGAACAAGCTCTGCTCTGCAAGAACCATGCACACAGCTCTCACTGTGTATGCTTCTGTTCATCTGTTTGCACTGCGCACACCCCATTTGTGTTTTTCGTTGTTCCTAGCAAGAAAACATGCTCCTGCAGCATTTCTCTACTTCTCTCTGTGATTTCTGAGATTCTGATGCTAGGGTGTCTGTTTTCCATGTTTATAACAAGCAGAGCATGTGGGCTGCTGTCTGCTTGCTGTGTTTCCATGTTAGAAGCTGTCAAGGTGAACAAGCTCTGCTTCGCGAGAACAGTGCACACTGCTCTCACTGTGTTTGCTTCTGTTCATCCGTTTGCACTGTGCATGGCCCATGTGGGTTTTTCATTTGTCCTAGGAAGCAAACATGCTCCTGCAGCATTTCTCTACTTCTCTCAGTGATTTCTGAGATTCTGATGCTAGGGTGTCTGTTTTCCATGTTTGCAGCAAGCAGAGCATGCGGGCTGCTGTCTGCTTGCTGTGTTTCCATGTTAGAAGCTGTCAAGGTGAACAAGCTCTGCTTCGCGAGAACAGTGCACACTGCTCTCGCTATGTATGCTTCTGTTCATCTGTTTGCACTGTGCACAGCCCAAGTAAGTTTTTCACTTTTTCAAGCAAGCAAGCATGGTCCTGCAGCATTTCTCTGCTTCGCTCAGTGATTTCTGAGATTCTGATACTAGGGTGTCTGTTTTCCATCTTTGCAACACGCAGAGAATGTAGGCTGAGGTCTGCTTGCTGTGTTTCCATGTTAGAAGCTGTCAAGGTGAACAAGCTCTGCTTTGCGAGAACCATACACACAGCTCTCACTGTGTTTGCTTCTGTTCATTGGTTTGCGCTGTGCACGGCCCAAGTGAGTTTTTCACTTTTTCAAGCAAGAAAACATGCTCCTGCAGCATTTCTCTGATTCTCTCAGTGATTTCTGAGATTCTGATGCTGGGGTGTCTGTTTTCCACATTTGCAGCAAGCAGAGCATGTGGATTGCTGTCTGCTTGCTCTGTTTCCATGTTAGAAGCTGTCAAGTCGAACAAGCTCTGCTGTGCGAGAACAGTGCACACAGCTCTCACTGTGTATGCTTCTGTTCATCTGTTTGCACTGTGCACAGCCCAAGTAAGGTTTTCATTTGTCCTAGCAAGAAAACATGCCCCCGCAGCATTTCTCTGCTCCTCTCATTGATTTTTGTGATTATGATGCTGGGGCGACTGTTTTCCATGTTTGCCGCAAGCAGAGCATGTGGGCTGCTGTCTGCTTGCTGTGTTTCCCTGTCAGAAGCTGTCAAGTAGAACAAGCTCTGCTGTGCGAGAACCATGCACACAGCTCTCACTGTGTATGCTTCTGTTCATCTGTTTGCACTGCGCACAGCCCATTTGTGTTTTTCGTTGGTCCTAGCAAGAAAACATGCTCCTGCAGCATTTCTCTACTTCTCTCAGTGATTTCTGAGATTCTGATGCTAGGGTGTCTGTTTTCCATGTTTGCAGCAAGCAGAGCATGTGGGCTGCTGTCTGCTTGCTGTGTTTCCATGTTAGAAGCTGTCAAGGTGAACAAGCTCTGCTTCGCGAGAACAGTGCACACTGCTCTCATTGTGTTTGCTTCTGTTCATCCGTTTGCACTGTGCATGGCCCATGTGGGTTTTTCATTTGTCCTAGGAAGCAAACATGCTCCTGCAGCATTTCTCTACTTCTCTCAGTGATTTCTGAGATTCTGATGCTAGGGTGTCTGTTTTCCATGTTTGCAGCAAGCAGAGCATGTGGGCTGCTGTCTGCTTGCTGTGTTTCCATGTTAGAAGCTGTCAAGGTGAACAAGCTCTGCTGTGCGAGAACAGTGCACACAGCTCTCACTGTGTATGCTTCTGTTCATCCGTTTGCACTGTGCACAGCCCAAGTAAGGTTTTCATTTGTCCTAGCAAGAAAACATGCCCCCGCAGCATTTCTCTGCTTCTCTCAGTGATTTCTGAGATTCTGATGCTGGGGCGTCTGTTTTCCATGTTTGCAGCAAGCACAGCATGTGGTTTCCTGTCTGCTTGCTCTCTTTCCATGTCAGAAGCTGTCAAGTAGAACAAGCTCTGCTGTGCGAGAACCATGCACACAGCTCTCGCTGTGTATGCTTCTGTTCATCTGTTTGCACTGCGCACAGCCCATTTGTGTTTTTCGTTGGTCCTAGCAAGAAAACATGCTTCTGCAGCATTTCTCTACTTCTCTCTGTGATTTCTGAGATTCTGATGCTAGGGTGTCTGTTTTCCATGTTTATAACAAGCAGAGCATGTGGGCTGCTGTCTGCTTGCTCTCTTTCCATGTTAGAAGCTGGCAAGCTGAACAAGCTCTGCTTTGCGAGAACAGTGCACACTGTTCTCGCTGTGTATGCTTCTTTTCATCCGTTTGCACTGTGCATGGCCCATGTGAGTTTTTCATTTGTCCTAGGAAGCAAACATGCTCCTGCAGCATTTCTCTACTTCTCTCAGTGATTTCTGAGATTCTGATGCTAGGGTGTCTGTTTTCCATGTTTGCAGCAAGCAGAGCATGTGGGCTGCTGTCTGCTTGCTGTGTTTCCATGTTAGAAGCTGTCAAGGTGAACAAGCTCTGCTGTGCGAGAACAGTGCACACAGCTCTCACTGTGTATGCTTCTGTTCATCCGTTTGCACTGTGCACAGCCCAAGTAAGGTTTTCATTTGTCCTGGCAAGAAAACATGCCCCCGCAGCATTTCTCTGCTTCTCTCAGTGATTTCTGAGATTCTGATGCTGGGGCGTCTGTTTTCCATGTTTGCAGCAAGCACAGCATGTGGTTTCCTGTCTGCTTGCTCTCTTTCCATGTCAGAAGCTGACAGGTAGAACAAGCTCTGCTGTGCGAGAACCATGCACACAGCTCTCACTGTGTATGCTTCTGTTCATCTGTTTGCACTGCGCACAGCCCATTTGTGTTTTTCGTTGGTCCTAGCAAGAAAACATGCTTCTGCAGCATTTCTCTACTTCTCTCTGTGATTTCTGAGATTCTGATGCTAGGGTGTCTGTTTTCCATGTTTATAACAAGCAGAGCATGTGGGCTGCTGTCTGCTTGCTCTCTTTCCATGTTAGAAGCTGGCAAGCTGAACAAGCTCTGCTTTGCGAGAACAGTGCACACTGCTCTCGCTGTGTATGCTTCTTTTCATCCGTTTGCACTGTGCATGGCCCATGTGAGTTTTGCATTTGTCCTAGGAAGCAAACATGCTCCTGCAGCATTTCTCTACTTCTCTCAGTGATTTCTGAGATTCTGATGCTAGGATGTCTGTTTTCCATGTTTATAACAAGCAGAGCATGTGGGCTGCTGTCTGCTTGCTGTGTTTCCATGTTAGAAGCTGTCAAGGTGAACAAGCTCTGCTTCGCGAGAACAGTGCACACTGCTCTCGCTGTGTATGCTTCTGTTCATCTGTTTGCACTGTGCACAGCCCAAGTAAGTTTTTCACTTTTTCAAGCAAGCAAGCATGGTCCTGCAGCATTTCTCTGCTTCGCTCAGTGATTTCTGAGATTCTGATACTAGGGTGTCTGTTTTCCATCTTTGCAACACGCAGAGAATGTAGGCTGAGGTCTGCTTGCTGTGTTTCCATGTTAGAAGCTGTCAAGGTGAACAAGCTCTGCTTTGCGAGAACCATACACACAGCTCTCACTGTGTTTGCTTCTGTTCATTGGTTTGCGCTGTGCACGGCCCAAGTGAGTTTTTCACTTTTTCAAGCAAGAAAACATGCTCCTGCAGCATTTCTCGGCTTCCCTCTGTGATTTCTGAGATTCTGATGCTAGGGTGTCTGTTTTCCATGTTTATAACAAGCAGAGCATGTGGGCTGCTGTCTGCTTGCTCTCTTTCCATGTTAGAAGCTGGCAAGCTGAACAAGCTCTGCTTTGCGAGAACAGTGCACACTGCTCTCGCTGTGTATGCTTCTTTTCATCCGTTTGCACTGTGCATGGCCCATGTGAGTTTTTCATTTGTCCTAGGAAGCAAACATGCTCCTGCAGCATTTCTCTACTTCTCTCAGTGATTTCTGAGATTCTGATGCTCGGGTGTCTGTTTTCCATGTTTGCAGCAAGCAGAGCATGTGGGCTGCTGTCTGCTTGCTGTGTTTCCATGTTAGAAGCTGTCAAGGTGAACAAGCTCTGCTTCGCGAGAACAGTGCACACTGCTCTCGCTGTGTATGCTTCTGTTCATCTGTTTGCACTGTGCACAGCCCAAGTAAGTTTTTCACTTTTTCAAGCAAGCAAGCATGGTCCTGCAGCATTTCTCTGCTTTGCTCAGTGATTTCTGAGATTCTGATACTAGGGTGTCTGTTTTCCATCTTTGCAACACGCAGAGAATGTAGGCTGAGGTCTGCTTGCTGTGTTTCCATGTTAGAAGCTGTCAAGGTGAACAAGCTCTGCTTTGCGAGAACCATACACACAGCTCTCACTGTGTTTGCTTCTGTTCATTGGTTTGCGCTGTGCACGGCCCAAGTGAGTTTTTCACTTTTTCAAGCAAGCAAGCATGGTCCTGCAGCATTTCTCGGCTTCTCTCAGTGATTTCTGAGATTCTGATGCTGGGGTGTCTGTTTTCCACATTTGCAGCAAGCAGAGCATGTGGATTGCTGTCTGCTTGCTCTGTTTCCATGTTAGAAGCTGTCAAGTCGAACAAGCTCTGCTGTGCGAGAACAGTGCACACAGCTCTCACTGTGTATGCTTCTGTTCATCCGTTTGCACTGTGCACAGCCCAAGTAAGGTTTTCATTTGTCCTAGCAAGAAAACATGCCCCCGCAGCATTTCTCTTCTCCTCTCATTGATTTTTGTGATTATGATGCTGGGGCGACTGTTTTCCATGTTTGCCGCAAGCAGAGCATGTGGGCTGCTGTCTGCTTGCTGTGTTTCCATGTTAGAAGCTGTCAAGTAGAACAAGCTCTGCTCTGCAAGAACCATGCACACAGCTCTCACTGTGTATGCTTCTGTTCATCTGTTTGCACTGCGCACACCCCATTTGTGTTTTTCGTTGTTCCTAGCAAGAAAACATGCTCCTGCAGCATTTCTCTACTTCTCTCTGTGATTTCTGAGATTCTGATGCTAGGGTGTCTGTTTTCCATGTTTATAACAAGCAGAGCATGTGGGCTGCTGTCTGCTTGCTCTCTTTCCATGTTAGAAGCTGGCAAGCTGAACAAGCTCTGCTTTGCGAGAACAGTGCACACTGCTCTCGCTGTGTATGCTTCTTTTCATCCGTTTGCACTGTGCATGGCCCATGTGAGTTTTTCATTTGTCCTAGGAAGCAAACATGCTCCTGCAGCATTTCTCTACTTCTCTCAGTGATTTCTGAGATTCTGATGCTAGGGTGTCTGCTTTCCAGGTTTGCAGCAAGCAGAGCATGCGGGCTGCTGTCTGCTTGCTGTGTTTCCATGTTAGAAGCTGTCAAGGTGAACAAGCTCTGCTTCGCGAGAACAGTGCACACTGCTCTCGCTATGTATGCTTCTGTTCATCTGTTTGCACTGTGCACAGCCCAAGTAAGTTTTTCACTTTTTCAAGCAAGCAAGCATGGTCCTGCAGCATTTCTCTGCTTCGCTCAGTGATTTCTGAGATTCTGATACTAGGGTGTCTGTTTTCCATCTTTGCAACACGCAGAGAATGTAGGCTGAGGTCTGCTTGCTGTGTTTCCATGTTAGAAGCTGTCAAGGTGAACAAGCTCTGCTTTGCGAGAACCATACACACAGCTCTCACTGTGTTTGCTTCTGTTCATTGGTTTGCGCTGTGCACGGCCCAAGTGAGTTTTTCACTTTTTCAAGCAAGAAAACATGCTCCTGCAGCATTTCTCTACTTCTCTCTGTGATTTCTGAGATTCTGATGCTAGGGTGTCTGTTTTCCATGTTTATAACAAGCAGAGCATGTGGGCTGCTGTCTGCTTGCTCTCTTTCCATGTTAGAAGCTGGCAAGCTGAACAAGCTCTGCTTTGCGAGAACAGTGCACACTGCTCTCGCTGTGTATGCTTCTTTTCATCCGTTTGCACTGTGCATGGCCCATGTGAGTTTTGAATTTGTCCTAGGAAGCAAACATGCTCCTGCAGCATTTCTCTACTTCTCTCAGTGATTTCTGAGATTCTGATGCTAGGATGTCTGTTTTCCATGTTTATAACAAGCAGAGCATGTGGGCTGCTGTCTGCTTGCTGTGTTTCCATGTTAGAAGCTGTCAAGGTGAACAAGCTCTGCTTCGCGAGAACAGTGCACACTGCTCTCGCTGTGTATGCTTCTGTTCATCTGTTTGCACTGTGCACAGCCCAAGTAAGTTTTTCACTTTTTCAAGCAAGCAAGCATGGTCCTGCAGCATTTCTCTGCTTTGCTCAGTGATTTCTGAGATTCTGATACTAGGGTGTCTGTTTTCCATCTTTGCAACACGCAGAGAATGTAGGCTGAGGTCTGCTTGCTGTGTTTCCATGTTAGAAGCTGTCAAGGTGAACAAGCTCTGCTTTGCGAGAACCATACACACAGCTCTCACTGTGTTTGCTTCTGTTCATTGGTTTGCGCTGTGCACGGCCCAAGTGAGTTTTTCACTTTTTCAAGCAAGAAAACATGCTCCTGCAGCATTTCTCGGCTTCTCTCTGTGATTTCTGAGATTCTGATGCTAGGGTGTCTGTTTTCCATGTTTATAACAAGCAGAGCATGTGGGCTGCTGTCTGCTTGCTCTCTTTCCATGTTAGAAGCTGGCAAGCTGAACAAGCTCTGCTTTGCGAGAACAGTGCACACTGCTCTCGCTGTGTATGCTTCTTTTCATCCGTTTGCACTGTGCATGGCCCATGTGAGTTTTTCATTTGTCCTAGGAAGCAAACATGCTCCTGCAGCATTTCTCTACTTCTCTCAGTGATTTCTGAGATTCTGATGCTAGGATGTCGCTTTTCCATGTTTATAACAAGCAGAGCATGTGGGCTGCTGTCTGCTTGCTGTGTTTCCATGTTAGAAGCTGTCAAGGTGAACAAGCTCTGCTTCGCGAGAACAGTGCACACTGCTCTCGCTGTGTATGCTTCTTTTCATCCGTTTGCACTGTGCATGGCCCATGTGAGTTTTTCATTTGTCCTAGGAAGCAAACATGCTCCTGCAGCATTTCTCTACTTCTCTCAGTGATTTCTGAGATTCTGATACTAGGGTGTCTGTTTTCCATCTTTGCAACACGCAGAGAATGTAGGCTGAGGTCTGCTTGCTGTGTTTCCATGTTAGAAGCTGTCAAGGTGAACAAGCTCTGCTTTGCGAGAACCATACACACAGCTCTCACTGTGTTTGCTTCTGTTCATTGGTTTGCGCTGTGCACGGCCCAAGTGAGTTTTTCACTTTTTCAAGCAAGAAAACATGCTCCTGCAGCATTTCTCTGCTTCTCTCAGTGATTTCTGAGATTCTGATGCTGGGGTGTCTGTTTTCCACATTTGCAGCAAGCAGAGCATGTGGATTGCTGTCTGCTTGCTCTGTTTCCATGTTAGAAGCTGTCAAGTCGAACAAGCTCTGCTGTGCGAGAACAGTGCATACAGCTCTCACTGTGTATGCTTCTGTTCATCCGTTTGCACTGTGCACAGCCCAAGTAAGGTTTTCATTTGTCCTAGCAAGAAAAAATGCCCCCACAGCATTTCTCTGCTCCTCTCATTGATTTTTGTGATTATGATGCTGGGGCGTCTGTTTTCCATGTTTGCCGCAAGCAGAGCATGTGGGCTGCTGTCTGCTTGCTGTGTTTCCATGTTAGAAGCTGTCAAGTAGAACAAGCTCTGCTCTGCAAGAACCATGCACACAGCTCTCACTGTGTATGCTTCTGTTCATCTGTTTGCACTGCGCACAGCCCATTTGTGTTTTTCGTTGGTCCTAGCAAGAAAACATGCTCCTGCAGCATTTCTCTACTTCTCCCTGTGATTTCTGAGATTCTGATGCTAGGGTGTCTGTTTTCCATGTTTATAACAAGCAGAGCATGGGGGCTGCTGTCTGCTTGCTCTCTTTCCATGTAAGAAGCTGGCAAGCTGAACAAGCTCTGCTTTGCGAGAACAGTGCACACTGTTCTCGCTGTGTATGCTTCTTTTCATCCGTTTGCACTGTGCATGGCCCATGTGAGTTTTTCATTTGTCCTAGGAAGCAAACATGCTCCTGCAGCATTTCTCTACTTCGCTCAGTGATTTCTGAGATTCTGATGCTAGGGTGTCTGTTTTCCAGGTTTGCAGCAAGCAGAGCATGTGGGCTGCTGTCTGCTTGCTGTGTTTCCATGTTAGAAGCTGTCAAGGTGAACAAGCTCTGCTTCGCGAGAACAGTGCACACTGCTCTCGCTGTGTATGCTTCTGTTCATCTGTTTGCACTGTGCACAGCCCAAGTAAGTTTTTCACTTTTTCAAGCAAGCAAGCATGGTCCTGCAGCATTTCTCTGCTTCGCTCAGTGATTTCTGAGATTCTGATGCTGGGGTGTCTGTTTTCCACATTTGCAGCAAGCAGAGCATGTGGATTGCTGTCTGCTTGCTCTGTTTCCATGTTAGAAGCTGTCAAGTCGAACAAGCTCTGCTGTGCGAGAACAGTGCATACAGCTCTCACTGTGTATGCTTCTGTTCATCCGTTTGCACTGTGCACAGCCCAAGTAAGGTTTTCATTTGTCCTAGCAAGAAAACATGCCCCCGCAGCATTTCTCTGCTTCTCTCAGTGATTTCTGAGATTCTGATGCTGGGGCATCTGTTTTCCATGTTTGCAGCAAGCACAGCATGTGGTTTCCTGTCTGCTTGCTCTCTTTCCATGTCAGAAGCTGTCAAGTAGAACAAGCTCTGCTGTGCGAGAACCATGCACACAGCTCTCACTGTGTATGCTTCTGTTCATCTGTTTGCACTGCGCACAGCCCATTTGTGTTTTTCGTTGGTCCTAGCAAGAAAACATGCTTCTGCAGCATTTCTCTACTTCTCTCTGTGATTTCTGAGATTCTGATGCTAGGGTGTCTGTTTTCCATGTTTATAACAAGCAGAGCATGTGGGCTGCTGTCTGCTTGCTCTCTTTCCATGTTAGAAGCTGGCAAGCTGAACAAGCTCTGCTTTGCGAGAACAGTGCACACTGCTCTCGCTGTGTATGCTTCTTTTCATCCGTTTGCACTGTGCATGGCCCATGTGAGTTTTGAATTTGTCCTAGGAAGCAAACATGCTCCTGCAGCATTTCTCTACTTCTCTCAGTGATTTCTGAGATTCTGATGCTAGGATGTCTGTTTTCCATGTTTATAACAAGCAGAGCATGTGGGCTGCTGTCTGCTTGCTGTGTTTCCATGTTAGAAGCTGTCAAGGTGAACAAGCTCTGCTTCGCGAGAACAGTGCACACTGCTCTCGCTGTGTATGCTTCTGTTCATCTGTTTGCACTGTGCACAGCCCAAGTAAGTTTTTCACTTTTTCAAGCAAGCAAGCATGGTCCTGCAGCATTTCTCTGCTTTGCTCAGTGATTTCTGAGATTCTGATACTAGGGTGTCTGTTTTCCATCTTTGCAACACGCAGAGAATGTAGGCTGAGGTCTGCTTGCTGTGTTTCCATGTTAGAAGCTGTCAAGGTGAACAAGCTCTGCTTTGCGAGAACCATACACACAGCTCTCACTGTGTTTGCTTCTGTTCATTGGTTTGCGCTGTGCACGGCCCAAGTGAGTTTTTCACTTTTTCAAGCAAGAAAACATGCTCCTGCAGCATTTCTCTGCTTCTCTCTGTGATTTCTGAGATTCTGATGCTGGGGTGTCTGTTTTCCACATTTGCAGCAAGCAGAGCATGTGGATTGCTGTCTGCTTGCTCTGTTTCCATGTTAGAAGCTGTCAAGTCGAACAAGCTCTGCTGTGCGAGAACAGTGCACACAGCTCTCACTGTGTATGCTTCTGTTCATCCGTTTGCACTGTGCACAGCCCAAGTAAGGTTTTCATTTGTCCTAGCAAGAAAAAATGCCCCCGCAGCATTTCTCTTCTCCTCTCATTGATTTTTGTGATTATGATGCTGGGGCGTCTGTTTTCCATGTTTGCCGCAAGCACAGCATGTGGGCTGCAGTCTGCTTGCTGTGTTTCCATGTTAGAAGCTGTCAAGTAGAACAAGCTCTGCTCTGCAAGAACCATGCACACAGCTCTCACTGTGTATGCTTCTGTTCATCTGTTTGCACTGCGCACACCCCATTTGTGTTTTTCGTTGTTCCTAGCAAGAAAACATGCTCCTGCAGCATTTCTCTACTTCTCTCTGTGATTTCTGAGATTCTGATGCTAGGGTGTCTGTTTTCCATGTTTATAACAAGCAGAGCATGTGGGCTGCTGTCTGCTTGCTGTGTTTCCATGTTAGAAGCTGTCAAGGTGAACAAGCTCTGCTTCGCGAGAACAGTGCACACTGCTCTCACTGTGTTTGCTTCTGTTCATCCGTTTGCACTGTGCATGGCCCATGTGGGTTTTTCATTTGTCCTAGGAAGCAAACATGCTCCTGCAGCATTTCTCTACTTCTCTCAGTGATTTCTGAGATTCTGATGCTAGGGTGTCTGTTTTCCATGTTTGCAGCAAGCAGAGCATGCGGGCTGCTGTCTGCTTGCTGTGTTTCCATGTTAGAAGCTGTCAAGGTGAACAAGCTCTGCTTCGCGAGAACAGTGCACACTGCTCTCGCTATGTATGCTTCTGTTCATCTGTTTGCACTGTGCACAGCCCAAGTAAGTTTTTCACTTTTTCAAGCAAGCAAGCATGGTCCTGCAGCATTTCTCTGCTTCGCTCAGTGATTTCTGAGATTCTGATACTAGGGTGTCTGTTTTCCATCTTTGCAACACGCAGAGAATGTAGGCTGAGGTCTGCTTGCTGTGTTTCCATGTTAGAAGCTGTCAAGGTGAACAAGCTCTGCTTTGCGAGAACCATACACACAGCTCTCACTGTGTTTGCTTCTGTTCATTGGTTTGCGCTGTGCACGGCCCAAGTGAGTTTTTCACTTTTTCAAGCAAGAAAACATGCTCCTGCAGCATTTCTCTGATTCTCTCAGTGATTTCTGAGATTCTGATGCTGGGGTGTCTGTTTTCCACATTTGCAGCAAGCAGAGCATGTGGATTGCTGTCTGCTTGCTCTGTTTCCATGTTAGAAGCTGTCAAGTCGAACAAGCTCTGCTGTGCGAGAACAGTGCACACAGCTCTCACTGTGTATGCTTCTGTTCATCCGTTTGCACTGTGCACAGCCCAAGTAAGGTTTTCATTTGTCCTAGCAAGAAAAAATGCCCCCGCAGCATTTCTCTTCTCCTCTCATTGATTTTTGTGATTATGATGCTGGGGCGTCTGTTTTCCATGTTTGCCGCAAGCACAGCATGTGGGCTGCAGTCTGCTTGCTGTGTTTCCATGTTAGAAGCTGTCAAGTAGAACAAGCTCTGCTCTGCAAGAACCATGCACACAGCTCTCACTGTGTATGCTTCTGTTCATCTGTTTGCACTGCGCACACCCCATTTGTGTTTTTCGTTGTTCCTAGCAAGAAAACATGCTCCTGCAGCATTTCTCTACTTCTCTCTGTGATTTCTGAGATTCTGATGCTAGGGTGTCTGTTTTCCATGTTTATAACAAGCAGAGCATGTGGGCTGCTGTCTGCTTGCTGTGTTTCCATGTTAGAAGCTGTCAAGGTGAACAAGCTCTGCTTCGCGAGAACAGTGCACACTGCTCTCACTGTGTTTGCTTCTGTTCATCCGTTTGCACTGTGCATGGCCCATGTGGGTTTTTCATTTGTCCTAGGAAGCAAACATGCTCCTGCAGCATTTCTCTACTTCTCTCAGTGATTTCTGAGATTCTGATGCTAGGGTGTCTGTTTTCCATGTTTGCAGCAAGCAGAGCATGCGGGCTGCTGTCTGCTTGCTGTGTTTCCATGTTAGAAGCTGTCAAGGTGAACAAGCTCTGCTTCGCGAGAACAGTGCACACTGCTCTCGCTGTGTATGCTTCTGTTCATCTGTTTGCACTGTGCACAGCCCAAGTAAGTTTTTCACTTTTTCAAGCAAGCAAGCATGGTCCTGCAGCATTTCTCTGCTTCGCTCAGTGATTTCTGAGATTCTGATACTAGGGTGTCTGTTTTCCATCTTTGCAACACGCAGAGAATGTAGGCTGAGGTCTGCTTGCTGTGTTTCCATGTTAGAAGCTGTCAAGGTGAACAAGCTCTGCTTTGCGAGAACCATACACACAGCTCTCACTGTGTTTGCTTCTGTTCATTGGTTTGCGCTGTGCACGGCCCAAGTGAGTTTTTCACTTTTTCAAGCAAGAAAACATGCTCCTGCAGCATTTCTCTGATTCTCTCAGTGATTTCTGAGATTCTGATGCTGGGGTGTCTGTTTTCCACATTTGCAGCAAGCAGAGCATGTGGATTGCTGTCTGCTTGCTCTGTTTCCATGTTAGAAGCTGTCAAGTCGAACAAGCTCTGCTGTGCGAGAACAGTGCACACAGCTCTCACTGTGTATGCTTCTGTTCATCTGTTTGCACTGTGCACAGCCCAAGTAAGGTTTTCATTTGTCCTAGCAAGAAAACATGCCCCCGCAGCATTTCTCTGCTCCTCTCATTGATTTTTGTGATTATGATGCTGGGGCGACTGTTTTCCATGTTTGCCGCAAGCAGAGCATGTGGGCTGCTGTCTGCTTGCTGTGTTTCCCTGTCAGAAGCTGTCAAGTAGAACAAGCTCTGCTGTGCGAGAACCATGCACACAGCTCTCACTGTGTATGCTTCTGTTCATCTGTTTGCACTGCGCACAGCCCATTTGTGTTTTTCGTTGGTCCTAGCAAGAAAACATGCTCCTGCAGCATTTCTCTACTTCTCTCAGTGATTTCTGAGATTCTGATGCTAGGGTGTCTGTTTTCCATGTTTGCAGCAAGCAGAGCATGTGGGCTGCTGTCTGCTTGCTGTGTTTCCATGTTAGAAGCTGTCAAGGTGAACAAGCTCTGCTGTGCGAGAACAGTGCACACAGCTCTCACTGTGTATGCTTCTGTTCATCCGTTTGCACTGTGCACAGCCCAAGTAAGGTTTTCATTTGTCCTAGCAAGAAAACATGCCCCCGCAGCATTTCTCTGCTTCTCTCAGTGATTTCTGAGATTCTGATGCTGGGGCGTCTGTTTTCCATGTTTGCAGCAAGCACAGCATGTGGTTTCCTGTCTGCTTGCTCTCTTTCCATGTCAGAAGCTGTCAAGTAGAACAAGCTCTGCTGTGCGAGAACCATGCACACAGCTCTCGCTGTGTATGCTTCTGTTCATCTGTTTGCACTGCGCACAGCCCATTTGTGTTTTTCGTTGGTCCTAGCAAGAAAACATGCTTCTGCAGCATTTCTCTACTTCTCTCTGTGATTTCTGAGATTCTGATGCTAGGGTGTCTGTTTTCCATGTTTATAACAAGCAGAGCATGTGGGCTGCTGTCTGCTTGCTCTCTTTCCATGTTAGAAGCTGGCAAGCTGAACAAGCTCTGCTTTGCGAGAACAGTGCACACTGCTCTCGCTGTGTATGCTTCTTTTCATCCGTTTGCACTGTGCATGGCCCATGTGAGTTTTGAATTTGTCCTAGGAAGCAAACATGCTCCTGCAGCATTTCTCTACTTCTCTCAGTGATTTCTGAGATTCTGATGCTAGGATGTCTGTTTTCCATGTTTATAACAAGCAGAGCATGTGGGCTGCTGTCTGCTTGCTGTGTTTCCATGTTAGAAGCTGTCAAGGTGAACAAGCTCTGCTTCGCGAGAACAGTGCACACTGCTCTCGCTGTGTATGCTTCTGTTCATCTGTTTGCACTGTGCACAGCCCAAGTAAGTTTTTCACTTTTTCAAGCAAGCAAGCATGGTCCTGCAGCATTTCTCTGCTTTGCTCAGTGATTTCTGAGATTCTGATACTAGGGTGTCTGTTTTCCATCTTTGCAACACGCAGAGAATGTAGGCTGAGGTCTGCTTGCTGTGTTTCCATGTTAGAAGCTGTCAAGGTGAACAAGCTCTGCTTTGCGAGAACCATACACACAGCTCTCACTGTGTTTGCTTCTGTTCATTGGTTTGCGCTGTGCACGGCCCAAGTGAGTTTTTCACTTTTTCAAGCAAGAAAACATGCTCCAGCAGCATTTCTCTGCTTCTCTCTGTGATTTCTGAGATTCTGATGCTGGGGTGTCTGTTTTCCACATTTGCAGCAAGCAGAGCATGTGGATTGTTGTCTGCTTGCTCTGTTTCCATGTTAGAAGCTGTCAAGTCGAACAAGCTCTGCTGTGCGAGAACAGTGCACACAGCTCTCACTGTGTATGCTTCTGTTCATCCGTTTGCACTGTGCACAGCCCAAGTAAGGTTTTCATTTGTCCTAGCAAGAAAAAATGGCCCCCGCAGCATTTCTCTTCTCCTCTCATTGATTTTTGTGATTATGATGCTGGGGCGTCTGTTTTCCATGTTTGCCGCAAGCACAGCATGTGGGCTGCAGTCTGCTTGCTGTGTTTCCATGTTAGAAGCTGTCAAGTAGAACAAGCTCTGCTCTGCAAGAACCATGCACACAGCTCTCACTGTGTATGCTTCTGTTCATCTGTTTGCACTGCGCACACCCCATTTGTGTTTTTCGTTGTTCCTAGCAAGAAAACATGCTCCTGCAGCATTTCTCTACTTCTCTCTGTGATTTCTGAGATTCTGATGCTAGGGTGTCTGTTTTCCATGTTTATAACAAGCAGAGCATGTGGGCTGCTGTCTGCTTGCTGTGTTTCCATGTTAGAAGCTGTCAAGGTGAACAAGCTCTGCTTCGCGAGAACAGTGCACACTGCTCTCACTGTGTTTGCTTCTGTTCATCCGTTTGCACTGTGCATGGCCCATGTGGGTTTTTCATTTGTCCTAGGAAGCAAACATGCTCCTGCAGCATTTCTCTACTTCTCTCAGTGATTTCTGAGATTCTGATGCTAGGGTGTCTGCTTTCCAGGTTTGCAGCAAGCAGAGCATGCGGGCTGCTGTCTGCTTGCTGTGTTTCCATGTTAGAAGCTGTCAAGGTGAACAAGCTCTGCTTCGCGAGAACAGTGCACACTGCTCTCGCTATGTATGCTTCTGTTCATCTGTTTGCACTGTGCACAGCCCAAGTAAGTTTTTCACTTTTTCAAGCAAGCAAGCATGGTCCTGCAGCATTTCTCTGCTTCGCTCAGTGATTTCTGAGATTCTGATACTAGGGTGTCTGTTTTCCATCTTTGCAACACGCAGAGAATGTAGGCTGAGGTCTGCTTGCTGTGTTTCCATGTTAGAAGCTGTCAAGGTGAACAAGCTCTGCTTTGCGAGAACCATACACACAGCTCTCACTGTGTTTGCTTCTGTTCATTGGTTTGCGCTGTGCACGGCCCAAGTGAGTTTTTCACTTTTTCAAGCAAGAAAACATGCTCCTGCAGCATTTCTCTGATTCTCTCAGTGATTTCTGAGATTCTGATGCTGGGGTGTCTGTTTTCCACATTTGCAGCAAGCAGAGCATGTGGATTGCTGTCTGCTTGCTCTGTTTCCATGTTAGAAGCTGTCAAGTCGAACAAGCTCTGCTGTGCGAGAACAGTGCACACAGCTCTCACTGTGTATGCTTCTGTTCATCTGTTTGCACTGTGCACAGCCCAAGTAAGGTTTTCATTTGTCCTAGCAAGAAAACATGCCCCCGCAGCATTTCTCTGCTCCTCTCATTGATTTTTGTGATTATGATGCTGGGGCGACTGTTTTCCATGTTTGCCGCAAGCAGAGCATGTGGGCTGCTGTCTGCTTGCTGTGTTTCCCTGTCAGAAGCTGTCAAGTAGAACAAGCTCTGCTGTGCGAGAACCATGCACACAGCTCTCACTGTGTATGCTTCTGTTCATCTGTTTGCACTGCGCACAGCCCATTTGTGTTTTTCGTTGGTCCTAGCAAGAAAACATGCTCCTGCAGCATTTCTCTACTTCTCTCAGTGATTTCTGAGATTCTGATGCTAGGGTGTCTGTTTTCCATGTTTGCAGCAAGCAGAGCATGTGGGCTGCTGTCTGCTTGCTGTGTTTCCATGTTAGAAGCTGTCAAGGTGAACAAGCTCTGCTTCGCGAGAACAGTGCACACTGCTCTCATTGTGTTTGCTTCTGTTCATCCGTTTGCACTGTGCATGGCCCATGTGGGTTTTTCATTTGTCCTAGGAAGCAAACATGCTCCTGCAGCATTTCTCTACTTCTCTCAGTGATTTCTGAGATTCTGATGCTAGGGTGTCTGTTTTCCATGTTTGCAGCAAGCAGAGCATGTGGGCTGCTGTCTGCTTGCTGTGTTTCCATGTTAGAAGCTGTCAAGGTGAACAAGCTCTGCTGTGCGAGAACAGTGCACACAGCTCTCACTGTGTATGCTTCTGTTCATCCGTTTGCACTGTGCACAGCCCAAGTAAGGTTTTCATTTGTCCTAGCAAGAAAACATGCCCCCGCAGCATTTCTCTGCTTCTCTCAGTGATTTCTGAGATTCTGATGCTGGGGCGTCTGTTTTCCATGTTTGCAGCAAGCACAGCATGTGGTTTCCTGTCTGCTTGCTCTCTTTCCATGTGAGAAGCTGTCAAGTAGAACAAGCTCTGCTGTGCGAGAACCATGCACACAGCTCTCGCTGTGTATGCTTCTGTTCATCTGTTTGCACTGCGCACAGCCCATTTGTGTTTTTCGTTGGTCCTAGCAAGAAAACATGCTTCTGCAGCATTTCTCTACTTCTCTCTGTGATTTCTGAGATTCTGATGCTAGGGTGTCTGTTTTCCATGTTTATAACAAGCAGAGCATGTGGGCTGCTGTCTGCTTGCTCTCTTTCCATGTTAGAAGCTGGCAAGCTGAACAAGCTCTGCTTTGCGAGAACAGTGCACACTGTTCTCGCTGTGTATGCTTCTTTTCATCCGTTTGCACTGTGCATGGCCCATGTGAGTTTTTCATTTGTCCTAGGAAGCAAACATGCTCCTGCAGCATTTCTCTACTTCTCTCAGTGATTTCTGAGATTCTGATGCTAGGGTGTCTGTTTTCCATGTTTGCAGCAAGCAGAGCATGTGGGCTGCTGTCTGCTTGCTGTGTTTCCATGTTAGAAGCTGTCAAGGTGAACAAGCTCTGCTGTGCGAGAACAGTGCACACAGCTCTCACTGTGTATGCTTCTGTTCATCCGTTTGCACTGTGCACAGCCCAAGTAAGGTTTTCATTTGTCCTAGCAAGAAAACATGCCCCCGCAGCATTTCTCTGCTTCTCTCAGTGATTTCTGAGATTCTGATGCTGGGGCGTCTGTTTTCCATGTTTGCAGCAAGCACAGCATGTGGTTTCCTGTCTGCTTGCTCTCTTTCCATGTCAGAAGCTGACAGGTAGAACAAGCTCTGCTGTGCGAGAACCATGCACACAGCTCTCACTGTGTATGCTTCTGTTCATCTGTTTGCACTGCGCACAGCCCATTTGTGTTTTTCGTTGGTCCTAGCAAGAAAACATGCTTCTGCAGCATTTCTCTACTTCTCTCTGTGATTTCTGAGATTCTGATGCTAGGGTGTCTGTTTTCCATGTTTATAACAAGCAGAGCATGTGGGCTGCTGTCTGCTTGCTCTCTTTCCATGTTAGAAGCTGGCAAGCTGAACAAGCTCTGCTTTGCGAGAACAGTGCACACTGCTCTCGCTGTGTATGCTTCTTTTCATCCGTTTGCACTGTGCATGGCCCATGTGAGTTTTGCATTTGTCCTAGGAAGCAAACATGCTCCTGCAGCATTTCTCTACTTCTCTCAGTGATTTCTGAGATTCTGATGCTAGGATGTCTGTTTTCCATGTTTATAACAAGCAGAGCATGTGGGCTGCTGTCTGCTTGCTGTGTTTCCATGTTAGAAGCTGTCAAGGTGAACAAGCTCTGCTTCGCGAGAACAGTGCACACTGCTCTCGCTGTGTATGCTTCTGTTCATCTGTTTGCACTGTGCACAGCCCAAGTAAGTTTTTCACTTTTTCAAGCAAGCAAGCATGGTCCTGCAGCATTTCTCTGCTTCGCTCAGTGATTTCTGAGATTCTGATACTAGGGTGTCTGTTTTCCATCTTTGCAACACGCAGAGAATGTAGGCTGAGGTCTGCTTGCTGTGTTTCCATGTTAGAAGCTGTCAAGGTGAACAAGCTCTGCTTTGCGAGAACCATACACACAGCTCTCACTGTGTTTGCTTCTGTTCATTGGTTTGCGCTGTGCACGGCCCAAGTGAGTTTTTCACTTTTTCAAGCAAGAAAACATGCTCCTGCAGCATTTCTCGGCTTCCCTCTGTGATTTCTGAGATTCTGATGCTAGGGTGTCTGTTTTCCATGTTTATAACAAGCAGAGCATGTGGGCTGCTGTCTGCTTGCTCTCTTTCCATGTTAGAAGCTGGCAAGCTGAACAAGCTCTGCTTTGCGAGAACAGTGCACACTGCTCTCGCTGTGTATGCTTCTTTTCATCCGTTTGCACTGTGCATGGCCCATGTGAGTTTTTCATTTGTCCTAGGAAGCAAACATGCTCCTGCAGCATTTCTCTACTTCTCTCAGTGATTTCTGAGATTCTGATGCTCGGGTGTCTGTTTTCCATGTTTGCAGCAAGCAGAGCATGTGGGCTGCTGTCTGCTTGCTGTGTTTCCATGTTAGAAGCTGTCAAGGTGAACAAGCTCTGCTTCGCGAGAACAGTGCACACTGCTCTCGCTGTGTATGCTTCTGTTCATCTGTTTGCACTGTGCACAGCCCAAGTAAGTTTTTCACTTTTTCAAGCAAGCAAGCATGGTCCTGCAGCATTTCTCTGCTTTGCTCAGTGATTTCTGAGATTCTGATACTAGGGTGTCTGTTTTCCATCTTTGCAACACGCAGAGAATGTAGGCTGAGGTCTGCTTGCTGTGTTTCCATGTTAGAAGCTGTCAAGGTGAACAAGCTCTGCTTTGCGAGAACCATACACACAGCTCTCACTGTGTTTGCTTCTGTTCATTGGTTTGCGCTGTGCACGGCCCAAGTGAGTTTTTCACTTTTTCAAGCAAGCAAGCATGGTCCTGCAGCATTTCTCGGCTTCTCTCAGTGATTTCTGAGATTCTGATGCTGGGGTGTCTGTTTTCCACATTTGCAGCAAGCAGAGCATGTGGATTGCTGTCTGCTTGCTCTGTTTCCATGTTAGAAGCTGTCAAGTCGAACAAGCTCTGCTGTGCGAGAACAGTGCACACAGCTCTCACTGTGTATGCTTCTGTTCATCCGTTTGCAC
Source organism: Delichon dasypus (assembly GCA_037837765.1). Classification (NCBI taxonomy): domain Eukaryota; kingdom Metazoa; phylum Chordata; class Aves; order Passeriformes; family Hirundinidae; genus Delichon; species Delichon dasypus. Next base: position 531,919 of record JBBAXF010000045.1, read on the forward strand.
TGTGCACAGCCCAAGTAAGGTTTTCATTTGTCCTAGCAAGAAAACATGCCCCCGCAGCATTTCTCTTCTCCTCTCATTGATTTTTGTGATTATGATGCTGGGGCGACTGTTTTCCATGTTTGCCGCAAGCAGAGCATGTGGGCTGCTGTCTGCTTGCTGTGTTTCCATGTTAGAAGCTGTCAAGTAGAACAAGCTCTGCTCTGCAAGAACCATGCACACAGCTCTCACTGTGTATGCTTCTGTTCATCTGTTTGCACTGCGCACACCCCATTTGTGTTTTTCGTTGTTCCTAGGAAGAAAACATGCTCCTGCAGCATTTCTCTACTTCTCTCTGTGATTTCTGAGATTCTGATGCTAGGGTGTCTGTTTTCCATGTTTATAACAAGCAGAGCATGTGGGCTGCTGTCTGCTTGCTCTCTTTCCATGTTAGAAGCTGGCAAGCTGAACAAGCTCTGCTTTGCGAGAACAGTGCACACTGCTCTCGCTGTGTATGCTTCTTTTCATCCGTTTGCACTGTGCATGGCCCATGTGAGTTTTTCATTTGTCCTAGGAAGCAAACATGCTCCTGCAGCATTTCTCTACTTCTCTCAGTGATTTCTGAGATTCTGATGCTAGGGTGTCTGCTTTCCAGGTTTGCAGCAAGCAGAGCATGCGGGCTGCTGTCTGCTTGCTGTGTTTCCATGTTAGAAGCTGTCAAGGTGAACAAGCTCTGCTTCGCGAGAACAGTGCACACTGCTCTCGCTATGTATGCTTCTGTTCATCTGTTTGCACTGTGCACAGCCCAAGTAAGTTTTTCACTTTTTCAAGCAAGCAAGCATGGTCCTGCAGCATTTCTCTGCTTCGCTCAGTGATTTCTGAGATTCTGATACTAGGGTGTCTGTTTTCCATCTTTGCAACACGCAGAGAATGTAGGCTGAGGTCTGCTTGCTGTGTTTCCATGTTAGAAGCTGTCAAGGTGAACAAGCTCTGCTTTGCGAGAACCATACACACAGCTCTCACTGTGTTTGCTTCTGTTCATTGGTTTGCGCTGTGCACGGCCCAAGTGAGTTTTTCACTTTTTCAAGCAAGAAAACATGCTCCTGCAGCATTTCTCTGCTTCTCTCAGTGATTTCTGAGATTCTGATGCTGGGGTGTCTGTTTTCCACATTTGCAGCAAGCAGAGCATGTGGATTGCTGTCTGCTTGCTCTGTTTCCATGTTAGAAGCTGTCAAGTCGAACAAGCTCTGCTGTGCGAGAACAGTGCACACAGCTCTCACTGTGTATGCTTCTGTTCATCCGTTTGCACTGTGCACAGCCCAAGTAAGGTTTTCATTTGTCCTAGCAAGAAAAAATGCCCCCGCAGCATTTCTCTTCTCCTCTCATTGATTTTTGTGATTATGATGCTGGGGCGCCTGTTTTCCATGTTTGCCACAAGCAGAGCATGTGGGCTGCTGTCTGCTTGCTGTGTTTCCATGTTAGAAGCTGTCAAGTAGAACAAGCTCTGCTCTGCGAGAACCATGCACACAGCTCTCACTGTGTATGCTTCTGTTCATCTGTTTGCACTGGGCACACCCCATTTGTGTTTTTCGTTGTTCCTAGCAAGAAAACATGCTCCTGCAGCATTTCTCTACTTCTCTCTGTGATTTCTGAGATTCTGATGCTAGGGTGTCTGTTTTCCATGTTTATAACAAGCAGAGCATGTGGGCTGCTGTCTGCTTGCTCTCTTTCCATGTTAGAAGCTGGCAAGCTGAACAAGCTCTGCTTTGCGAGAACAGTGCACACTGCTCTCGCTGTGTATGCTTCTTTTCATCCGTTTGCACTGTGCATGGCCCATGTGAGTTTTTCATTTGTCCTAGGAAGCAAACATGCTCCTGCAGCATTTCTCTACTTCTCTCAGTGATTTCTGAGATTCTGATGCTAGGGTGTCTGCTTTCCAGGTTTGCAGCAAGCAGAGCATGCGGGCTGCTGTCTGCTTGCTGTGTTTCCATGTTAGAAGCTGTCAAGGTGAACAAGCTCTGCTTCGCGAGAACAGTGCACACTGCTCTCGCTATGTATGCTTCTGTTCATCTGTTTGCACTGTGCACAGCCCAAGTAAGTTTTTCACTTTTTCAAGCAAGCAAGCATGGTCCTGCAGCATTTCTCTGCTTCGCTCAGTGATTTCTGAGATTCTGATACTAGGGTGTCTGTTTTCCATCTTTGCAACACGCAGAGAATGTAGGCTGAGGTCTGCTTGCTGTGTTTCCATGTTAGAAGCTGTCAAGGTGAACAAGCTCTGCTTTGCGAGAACCATACACACAGCTCTCACTGTGTTTGCTTCTGTTCATTGGTTTGCGCTGTGCACGGCCCAAGTGAGTTTTTCACTTTTTCAAGCAAGAAAACATGCTCCTGCAGCATTTCTCTGCTTCTCTCAGTGATTTCTGAGATTCTGATGCTGGGGTGTCTGTTTTCCACATTTGCAGCAAGCAGAGCATGTGGATTGCTGTCTGCTTGCTCTGTTTCCATGTTAGAAGCTGTCAAGTCGAACAAGCTCTGCTGTGCGAGAACAGTGCACACAGCTCTCACTGTGTATGCTTCTGTTCATCCGTTTGCACTGTGCACAGCCCAAGTAAGGTTTTCATTTGTCCTAGCAAGAAAAAATGCCCCCGCAGCATTTCTCTTCTCCTCTCATTGATTTTTGTGATTATGATGCTGGGGCGCCTGTTTTCCATGTTTGCCACAAGCAGAGCATGTGGGCTGCTGTCTGCTTGCTGTGTTTCCATGTTAGAAGCTGTCAAGTAGAACAAGCTCTGCTCTGCGAGAACCATGCACACAGCTCTCACTGTGTATGCTTCTGTTCATCTGTTTGCACTGCGCACAGCCCATTTGTGTTTTTCGTTGGTCCTAGCAAGAAAACATGCTCCTGCAGCATTTCTCTACTTCTCTCAGTGATTTCTGAGATTCTGATGCTAGGGTGTCTGTTTTCCATGTTTATAACAAGCAGAGCATGTGGGCTGCTGTCTGCTTGCTCTCTTTCCATGTTAGAAGCTGTCAAGGTGAACAAGCTCTGCTTCACGAGAACAGTGCACACTGCTCTCGCTATGTATGCTTCTGTTCATCTGTTTGCACTGTGCACAGCCCAAGTAAGTTTTTCACTTTTTCAAGCAAGCAAGCATGGTCCTGCAGCATTTCTCTGCTTCGCTCAGTGATTTCTGAGATTCTGATACTAGGGTGTCTGTTTTCCATCTTTGCAACACGCAGAGAATGTAGGCTGAGGTCTGCTTGCTCTGTTTCCATGTTAGAAGCTGTCAAGGTGAACAAGCTCTGCTTTGCGAGAACCATACACACAGCTCTCACTGTGTTTGCTTCTGTTCATTGGTTTGCGCTGTGCACGGCCCAAGTGAGTTTTTCACTTTTTCAAGCAAGAAAACATGCTCCTGCAGCATTTCTCGGCTTCTCTCTGTGATTTCTGAGATTCTGATGCTAGGGTGTCTGTTTTCCATGTTTATAACAAGCAGAGCATGTGGGCTGCTGTCTGCTTGCTCTCTTTCCATGTTAGAAGCTGGCAAGCTGAACAAGCTCTGCTTTGCGAGAACAGTGCACACTGCTCTCGCTGTGTATGCTTCTTTTCATCCGTTTGCACTGTGCATGGCCCATGTGAGTTTTTCATTTGTCCTAGGAAGCAAACATGCTCCTGCAGCATTTCTCTACTTCTCTCAGTGATTTCTGAGATTCTGATGCTAGGATGTCTGTTTTCCATGTTTATAACAAGCAGAGCATGTGGGCTGCTGTCTGCTTGCTGTGTTTCCATGTTAGAAGCTGTCAAGGTGAACAAGCTCTGCTTCGCGAGAACAGTGCACACTGCTCTCGCTGTGTATGCTTCTGTTCATCTGTTTGCACTGTGCACAGCCCAAGTAAGTTTTTCACTTTTTCAAGCAAGCAAGCATGGTCCTGCAGCATTTCTCTGCTTTGCTCAGTGATTTCTGAGATTCTGATACTAGGGTGTCTGTTTTCCATCTTTGCAACACGCAGAGAATGTAGGCTGAGGTCTGCTTGCTGTGTTTCCATGTTAGAAGCTGTCAAGGTGAACAAGCTCTGCTTTGCGAGAACCATACACACAGCTCTCACTGTGTTTGCTTCTGTTCATTGGTTTGCGCTGTGCACGGCCCAAGTGAGTTTTTCACTTTTTCAAGCAAGAAAACATGCTCCTGCAGCATTTCTCTGCTTCTCTCAGTGATTTCTGAGATTCTGATGCTGGGGTGTCTGTTTTCCACATTTGCAGCAAGCAGAGCATGTGGATTGCTGTCTGCTTGCTCTGTTTCCATGTTAGAAGCTGTCAAGTCGAACAAGCTCTGCTGTGCGAGAACAGTGCACACAGCTCTCACTGTGTATGCTTCTGTTCATCCGTTTGCACTGTGCACAGCCCAAGTAAGGTTTTCATTTGTCCTAGCAAGAAAACATGCCCCCGCAGCATTTCTCTTCTCCTCTCATTGATTTTTGTGATTATGATGCTGGGGCGACTGTTTTCCATGTTTGCCGCAAGCAGAGCATGTGGGCTGCTGTCTGCTTGCTGTGTTTCCATGTTAGAAGCAGTCAAGTAGAACAAGCTCTGCTCTGCAAGAACCATGCACACAGCTCTCACTGTGTATGCTTCTGTTCATCTGTTTGCACTGCGCACACCCCATTTGTGTTTTTCGTTGTTCCTAGCAAGAAAACATGCTCCTGCAGCATTTCTCTACTTCTCTCTGTGATTTCTGAGATTCTGATGCTAGGGTGTCTGTTTTCCATGTTTATAACAAGCAGAGCATGTGGGCTGCTGTCTGCTTGCTCTCTTTCCATGTTAGAAGCTGGCAAGCTGAACAAGCTCTGCTTTGCGAGAACAGTGCACACTGCTCTCGCTGTGTATGCTTCTTTTCATCCGTTTGCACTGTGCATGGCCCATGTGAGTTTTTCATTTGTCCTAGGAAGCAAACATGCTCCTGCAGCATTTCTCTACTTCTCTCAGTGATTTCTGAGATTCTGATGCTAGGGTGTCTGCTTTCCAGGTTTGCAGCAAGCAGAGCATGCGGGCTGCTGTCTGCTTGCTGTGTTTCCATGTTAGAAGCTGTCAAGGTGAACAAGCTCTGCTTCGCGAGAACAGTGCACACTGCTCTCGCTATGTATGCTTCTGTTCATCTGTTTGCACTGTGCACAGCCCAAGTAAGTTTTTCACTTTTTCAAGCAAGCAAGCATGGTCCTGCAGCATTTCTCTGCTTCGCTCAGTGATTTCTGAGATTCTGATACTAGGGTGTCTGTTTTCCATCTTTGCAACACGCAGAGAATGTAGGCTGAGGTCTGCTTGCTGTGTTTCCATGTTAGAAGCTGTCAAGGTGAACAAGCTCTGCTTTGCGAGAACCATACACACAGCTCTCACTGTGTTTGCTTCTGTTCATTGGTTTGCGCTGTGCACGGCCCAAGTGAGTTTTTCACTTTTTCAAGCAAGAAAACATGCTCCTGCAGCATTTCTCTGCTTCTCTCAGTGATTTCTGAGATTCTGATGCTGGGGTGTCTGTTTTCCACATTTGCAGCAAGCAGAGCATGTGGATTGCTGTCTGCTTGCTCTGTTTCCATGTTAGAAGCTGTCAAGTCGAACAAGCTCTGCTGTGCGAGAACAGTGCACACAGCTCTCACTGTGTATGCTTCTGTTCATCCGTTTGCACTGTGCACAGCCCAAGTAAGGTTTTCATTTGTCCTAGCAAGAAAAAATGCCCCCGCAGCATTTCTCTTCTCCTCTCATTGATTTTTGTGATTATGATGCTGGGGCGCCTGTTTTCCATGTTTGCCACAAGCAGAGCATGTGGGCTGCTGTCTGCTTGCTGTGTTTCCATGTTAGAAGCTGTCAAGTAGAACAAGCTCTGCTCTGCGAGAACCATGCACACAGCTCTCACTGTGTATGCTTCTGTTCATCTGTTTGCACTGCGCACACCCCATTTGTGTTTTTCGTTGTTCCTAGCAAGAAAACATGCTCCTGCAGCATTTCTCTACTTCTCTCTGTGATTTCTGAGATTCTGATGCTAGGGTGTCTGTTTTCCATGTTTATAACAAGCAGAGCATGTGGGCTGCTGTCTGCTTGCTCTCTTTCCATGTTAGAAGCTGGCAAGCTGAACAAGCTCTGCTTTGCGAGAACAGTGCACACTGCTCTCGCTGTGTATGCTTCTTTTCATCCGTTTGCACTGTGCATGGCCCATGTGAGTTTTTCATTTGTCCTAGGAAGCAAACATGCTCCTGCAGCATTTCTCTACTTCTCTCAGTGATTTCTGAGATTCTGATGCTAGGGTGTCTGCTTTCCAGGTTTGCAGCAAGCAGAGCATGCGGGCTGCTGTCTGCTTGCTGTGTTTCCATGTTAGAAGCTGTCAAGGTGAACAAGCTCTGCTTCGCGAGAACAGTGCACACTGCTCTCGCTATGTATGCTTCTGTTCATCTGTTTGCACTGTGCACAGCCCAAGTAAGTTTTTCACTTTTTCAAGCAAGCAAGCATGGTCCTGCAGCATTTCTCTGCTTCGCTCAGTGATTTCTGAGATTCTGATACTAGGGTGTCTGTTTTCCATCTTTGCAACACGCAGAGAATGTAGGCTGAGGTCTGCTTGCTGTGTTTCCATGTTAGAAGCTGTCAAGTAGAATAAGCTCTGCTCTGCAAGAACCATGCACACAGCTCTCACTGTGTATGCTTCTGTTCATCTGTTTGCACTGCGCACAGCCCATTTGTGTTTTTCGTTGGTCCTAGCAAGAAAACATGCTCCTGCAGCATTTCTCTGCTTCTCTCAGTGATTTCTGAGATTCTGATGCTGGGGTGTCTGTTTTCCACATTTGCAGCAAGCAGAGCATGTGGATTGCTGTCTGCTTGCTCTGTTTCCATGTTAGAAGCTGTCAAGTCTAACAAGCTCTGCTGTGCGAGAACAGTGCACACAGCTCTCACTGTGTATGCTTCTGTTCATCCGTTTGCACTGTGCACAGCCCAAGTAAGGTTTTCATTTGTCCTAGCAAGAAAAAATGCCCCCGCAGCATTTCTCTTCTCCTCTCATTGATTTTTGTGATTATGATGCTGGGGCACCTGTTTTCCATGTTTGCCACAAGCAGAGCATGTGGGCTGCTGTCTGCTTGCTGTGTTTCCATGTTAGAAGCTGTCAAGTAGAACAAGCTCTGCTCTGCGAGAACCATGCACACAGCTCTCACTGTGTATGCTTCTGTTCATCTGTTTGCACTGCGCACAGCCCATTTGTGTTTTTCGTTGGTCCTAGCAAGAAAACATGCTCCTGCAGCATTTCTCTACTTCTCCCTGTGATTTCTGAGATTCTGATGCTAGGGTGTCTGTTTTCCATGTTTATAACAAGCAGAGCATGTGGGCTGCTGTCTGCTTGCTCTCTTTCCATGTTAGAAGCTGGCAAGCTGAACAAGCTCTGCTTTGCGAGAACAGTGCACACTGCTCTCGCTGTGTATGCTTCTTTTCATCCGTTTGCACTGTGCATGGCCCATGTGAGTTTTTCATTTGTCCTAGGAAGCAAACATGCTCCTGCAGCATTTCTCTACTTCTCTCAGTGATTTCTGAGATTCTGATGCTAGGGTGTCTGTTTTCCATGTTTGCAGCAAGCAGAGCATGTGGGCTGCTGTCTGCTTGCTGTGTTTCCATGTTAGAAGCTGTCAAGGTGAACAAGCTCTGCTTCGCGAGAACAGTGCACACTGCTCTCGCTATGTATGCTTCTGTTCATCTGTTTGCACTGTGCACAGCCCAAGTAAGTTTTTCACTTTTTCAAGCAAGCAAGCATGGTCCTGCAGCATTTCTCTGCTTCGCTCAGTGATTTCTGAGATTCTGATACTAGGGTGTCTGTTTTCCATCTTTGCAACACGCAGAGAATGTAGGCTGAGGTCTGCTTGCTGTGTTTCCATGTTAGAAGCTGTCAAGGTGAACAAGCTCTGCTTTGCGAGAACCATACACACAGCTCTCACTGTGTTTGCTTCTGTTCATTGGTTTGCGCTGTGCACGGCCCAAGTGAGTTTTTCACTTTTTCAAGCAAGAAAACATGCTCCTGCAGCATTTCTCGGCTTCTCTCTGTGATTTCTGAGATTCTGATGCTAGGGTGTCTGTTTTCCATGTTTATAACAAGCAGAGCATGTGGGCTGCTGTCTGCTTGCTCTCTTTCCATGTTAGAAGCTGGCAAGCTGAACAAGCTCTGCTTTGCGAGAACAGTGCACACTGCTCTCGCTGTGTATGCTTCTTTTCATCCGTTTGCACTGTGCATGGCCCATGTGAGTTTTTCATTTGTCCTAGGAAGCAAACATGCTCCTGCAGCATTTCTCTACTTCTCTCAGTGATTTCTGAGATTCTGATGCTAGGATGTCTGTTTTCCATGTTTATAACAAGCAGAGCATGTGGGCTGCTGTCTGCTTGCTGTGTTTCCATGTTAGAAGCTGTCAAGGTGAACAAGCTCTGCTTCGCGAGAACAGTGCACACGGCTCTCGCTGTGTATGCTTCTGTTCATCTGTTTGCACTGTGCACAGCCCAAGTAAGTTTTTCACTTTTTCAAGCAAGCAAGCATGGTCCTGCAGCATTTCTCTGCTTTGCTCAGTGATTTCTGAGATTCTGATACTAGGGTGTCTGTTTTCCATCTTTGCAACACGCAGAGAATGTAGGCTGAGGTCTGCTTGCTGTGTTTCCATGTTAGAAGCTGTCAAGGTGAACAAGCTCTGCTTTGCGAGAACCATACACACAGCTCTCACTGTGTTTGCTTCTGTTCATTGGTTTGCGCTGTGCACGGCCCAAGTGAGTTTTTCACTTTTTCAAGCAAGAAAACATGCTCCTGCAGCATTTCTCGGCTTCTCTCAGTGATTTCTGAGATTCTGATGCTGGGGTGTCTGTTTTCCACATTTGCAGCAAGCAGAGCATGTGGATTGCTGTCTGCTTGCTCTGTTTCCATGTTAGAAGCTGTCAAGTCGAACAAGCTCTGCTGTGCGAGAACAGTGCACACAGCTCTCACTGTGTATGCTTCTGTTCATCCGTTTGCACTGTGCACAGCCCAAGTAAGGTTTTCATTTGTCCTAGCAAGAAAAAATGCCCCCGCAGCATTTCTCTTCTCCTCTCATTGATTTTTGTGATTATGATGCTGGGGCGCCTGTTTTCCATGTTTGCCACAAGCAGAGCATGTGGGCTGCTGTCTGCTTGCTGTGTTTCCATGTTAGAAGCTGTCAAGTAGAACAAGCTCTGCTCTGCGAGAACCATGCACACAGCTCTCACTGTGTATGCTTCTGTTCATCTGTTTGCACTGCGCACAGCCCATTTGTGTTTTTCGTTGGTCCTAGCAAGAAAACATGCTCCTGCAGCATTTCTCTACTTCTCCCTGTGATTTCTGAGATTCTGATGCTAGGGTGTCTGTTTTCCATGTTTATAACAAGCAGAGCATGTGGGCTGCTGTCTGCTTGCTCTCTTTCCATGTTAGAAGCTGGCAAGCTGAACAAGCTCTGCTTTGCGAGAACAGTGCACACTGCTCTCGCTGTGTATGCTTCTTTTCATCCGTTTGCACTGTGCATGGCCCATGTGAGTTTTTCATTTGTCCTAGGAAGCAAACATGCTCCTGCAGCATTTCTCTACTTCTCTCAGTGATTTCTGAGATTCTGATGCTAGGGTGTCTGTTTTCCATGTTTGCAGCAAGCAGAGCATGTGGGCTGCTGTCTGCTTGCTGTGTTTCCATGTTAGAAGCTGTCAAGGTGAACAAGCTCTGCTTCGCGAGAACAGTGCACACTGCTCTCGCTATGTATGCTTCTGTTCATCTGTTTGCACTGTGCACAGCCCAAGTAAGTTTTTCACTTTTTCAAGCAAGCAAGCATGGTCCTGCAGCATTTCTCTGCTTTGCTCAGTGATTTCTGAGATTCTGATACTAGGGTGTCTGTTTTCCATCTTTGCAACACGCAGAGAATGTAGGCTGAGGTCTGCTTGCTGTGTTTCCATGTTAGAAGCTGTCAAGGTGAACAAGCTCTGCTTTGCGAGAACCATACACACAGCTCTCACTGTGTTTGCTTCTGTTCATTGGTTTGCGCTGTGCACGGCCCAAGTGAGTTTTTCACTTTTTCAAGCAAGAAAACATGCTCCTGCAGCATTTCTCTGCTTCTCTCAGTGATTTCTGAGATTCTGATGCTGGGGTGTCTGTTTTCCACATTTGCAGCAAGCAGAGCATGTGGATTGCTGTCTGCTTGCTCTGTTTCCATGTTAGAAGCTGTCAAGTCGAACAAGCTCTGCTGTGCGAGAACAGTGCACACAGCTCTCACTGTGTATGCTTCTGTTCATCCGTTTGCACTGTGCACAGCCCAAGTAAGGTTTTCATTTGTCCTAGCAAGAAAAAATGCCCCCACAGCATTTCTCTGCTCCTCTCATTGATTTTTGTGATTATGATGCTGGGGCGTCTGTTTTCCATGTTTGCCGCAAGCAGAGCATGTGGGCTGCTGTCTGCTTGCTGTGTTTCCATGTTAGAAGCTGTCAAGTAGAATAAGCTCTGCTCTGCAAGAACCATGCACACAGCTCTCACTGTGTATGCTTCTGTTCATCTGTTTGCACTGCGCACAGCCCATTTGTGTTTTTCGTTGGTCCTAGCAAGAAAACATGCTCCTGCAGCATTTCTCTACTTCTCCCTATGATTTCTGAGATTCTGATGCTAGGGTGTCTGTTTTCCATGTTTATAACAAGCAGAGCATGTGGGCTGCTGTCTGCTTGCTCTCTTTCCATGTAAGAAGCTGGCAAGCTGAACAAGCTCTGCTTTGCGAGAACAGTGCACACTGCTCTCACTGTGTTTGCTTCTTTTCATCCGTTTGCACTGTGCATGGCCCATGTGAGTTTTTCATTTGTCCTAGGAAGCAAACATGCTCCTGCAGCATTTCTCTACTTCTCTCAGTGATTTCTGAGATTCTGATGCTAGGGTGTCTGTTTTCCAGGTTTGCAGCAAGCAGAGCATGTGGGCTGCTGTCTGCTTGCTGTGTTTCCATGTTAGAAGCTGTCAAGGTGAACAAGCTCTGCTTCGCGAGAACAGTGCACACTGCTCTCGCTGTGTATGCTTCTGTTCATCTGTTTGCACTGTGCACAGCCCAAGTAAGTTTTTCACTTTTTCAAGCAAGCAAGCATGGTCCTGCAGCATTTCTCTGCTTCGCTCAGTGATTTCTGAGATTCTGATGCTGGGGTGTCTGTTTTCCACATTTGCAGCAAGCAGAGCATGTGGATTGCTGTCTGCTTGCTCTGTTTCCATGTTAGAAGCTGTCAAGTCGAACAAGCTCTGCTGTGCGAGAACAGTGCATACAGCTCTCACTGTGTATGCTTCTGTTCATCCGTTTGCACTGTGCACAGCCCAAGTAAGGTTTTCATTTGTCCTAGCAAGAAAACATGCCCCCGCAGCATTTCTCTGCTTCTCTCAGTGATTTCTGAGATTCTGATGCTGGGGCGTCTGTTTTCCATGTTTGCAGCAAGCACAGCATGTGGTTTCCTGTCTGCTTGCTCTCTTTCCATGTCAGAAGCTGTCAAGTAGAACAAGCTCTGCTGTGCGAGAACCATGCACACAGCTCTCACTGTGTATGCTTCTGTTCATCTGTTTGCACTGCGCACAGCCCATTTGTGTTTTTCGTTGGTCCTAGCAAGAAAACATGCTTCTGCAGCATTTCTCTACTTCTCTCTGTGATTTCTGAGATTCTGATGCTAGGGTGTCTGTTTTCCATGTTTATAACAAGCAGAGCATGTGGGCTGCTGTCTGCTTGCTCTCTTTCCATGTTAGAAGCTGGCAAGCTGAACAAGCTCTGCTTTGCGAGAACAGTGCACACTGCTCTCGCTGTGTATGCTTCTTTTCATCCGTTTGCACTGTGCATGGCCCATGTGAGTTTTGAATTTGTCCTAGGAAGCAAACATGCTCCTGCAGCATTTCTCTACTTCTCTCAGTGATTTCTGAGATTCTGATGCTAGGATGTCTGTTTTCCATGTTTATAACAAGCAGAGCATGTGGGCTGCTGTCTGCTTGCTGTGTTTCCATGTTAGAAGCTGTCAAGGTGAACAAGCTCTGCTTCGCGAGAACAGTGCACACTGCTCTCGCTGTGTATGCTTCTGTTCATCTGTTTGCACTGTGCACAGCCCAAGTAAGTTTTTCACTTTTTCAAGCAAGCAAGCATGGTCCTGCAGCATTTCTCTGCTTTGCTCAGTGATTTCTGAGATTCTGATACTAGGGTGTCTGTTTTCCATCTTTGCAACACGCAGAGAATGTAGGCTGAGGTCTGCTTGCTCTGTTTCCATGTTAGAAGCTGTCAAGGTGAACAAGCTCTGCTTTGCGAGAACCATACACACAGCTCTCACTGTGTTTGCTTCTGTTCATTGGTTTGCGCTGTGCACGGCCCAAGTGAGTTTTTCACTTTTTCAAGCAAGAAAACAAGCTCCTGCAGCATTTCTCTGCTTCTCTCAGTGATTTCTGAGATTCTGATGCTGGGGTGTCTGTTTTCCACATTTGCAGCAAGCAGAGCATGTGTATTGCTGTCTGCTTGCTCTGTTTCCATGTTAGAAGCTGTCAAGTCGAACAAGCTCTGCTGTGCGAGAACAGTGCACACAGCTCTCACTGTGTATGCTTCTGTTCATCCGTTTGCACTGTGCACAGCCCAAGTAAGGTTTTCATTTGTCCTAGCAAGAAAACATGCCCCCGCAGCATTTCTCTGCTCCTCTCATTGATTTTTGAGATTATGATGCTGGGGCGTCTGTTTTCCATGTTTGCTGCAAGCAGAGCATGTGGGCTGCTGTCTGCTTGCTGTGTTTCCATGTTAGAAGCTGTCAAGGTGAACAAGCTCTGCTTCACGAGAACAGTGCACACTGCTCTCGCTGTGTATGCTTCTGTTCATCTGTTTGCACTGTGCACAGCCCAAGTAAGTTTTTCACTTTTTCAAGCAAGCAAGCATGGTCCTGCAGCATTTCTCTGCTTCGCTCAGTGATTTCTGAGATTCTGATGCTGGGGTGTCTGTTTTCCACATTTGCAGCAAGCAGAGCATGTGGATTGCTGTCTGCTTGCTCTGTTTCCATGTTAGAAGCTGTCAAGTCAAACAAGCTCTGCTGTGCGAGAACAGTGCACACAGCTCTCACTGTGTATGCTTCTGTTCATCCGTTTGCACTGTGCACAGCCCAAGTAAGGTTTTCATTTGTCCTAGCAAGAAAACATGCCCCCGCAGCATTTCTCTGCTTCTCTCAGTGATTTCTGAGATTCTGATGCTGGGGCGTCTGTTTTCCATGTTTGCAGCAAGCACAGCATGTGGTTTCCTGTCTGCTTGCTCTCTTTCCATGTCAGAAGCTGTCAAGTAGAACAAGCTCTGCTGTGCGAGAACCATGCACACAGCTCTCACTGTGTATGCTTCTGTTCATCTGTTTGCACTGCGCACAGCCCATTTGAGTTTTTCGTTGGTCCTAGCAAGAAAACATGCTTCTGCAGCATTTCTCTACTTCTCTCTGTGATTTCTGAGATTCTGATGCTAGGGTGTCTGTTTTCCATGTTTATAACAAGCAGAGCATGTGGGCTGCTGTCTGCTTGCTCTCTTTCCATGTTAGAAGCTGGCAAGCTGAACAAGCTCTGCTGTGCGAGAACAGTGCACACAGCTCTCACTGTGTATGCTTCTGTTCATCTGTTTGCACTGTGCACAGCCCAAGTAAGGTTTTCATTTGTCCTAGCAAGAAAACATGCCCCCGCAGCATTTCTCAGCTTCTCTCAGTGATTTCTGAGATTCTGATGCTGGGGCGTCTGTTTTCCATGTTTGCAGCAAGCACAGCATGTGGTTTCCTGTCTGCTTGCTCTCTTTCCATGTCAGAAGCTGTCAAGTAGAACAAGCTCTGCTCTGCGAGAACCATGCACACAGCTCTCACTGTGTATGCTTCTGTTCATCTGTTTGCACTGCGCACAGCCCATTTGTGTTTTTCGTTGGTCCTAGCAAGAAAACATGCTCCTGCAGCATTTCTCTACTTCTCTCAGTGATTTCTGAGATTCTGATGCTAGGGTGTCTGTTTTCCATGTTTGCAGCAAGCAGAGCATGTGGGCTGCTGTCTGCTTGCTGTGTTTCCATGTTAGAAGCTGTCAAGGTGAACAAGCTCTGCTTCGCGAGAACAGTGCACACTGCTCTCACTGTGTTTGCTTCTGTTCATCCGTTTGCACTGTGCATGGCCCATGTGGGTTTTTCATTTGTCCTAGGAAGCAAACATGCTCCTGCAGCATTTCTCTACTTCTCTCAGTGATTTCTGAGATTCTGATGCTAGGGTGTCTGTTTTCCATGTTTGCAGCAAGCAGAGCATGCGGGCTGCTGTCTGCTTGCTGTGTTTCCATGTTAGAAGCTGTCAAGGTGAACAAGCTCTGCTTCGCGAGAACAGTGCACACTGCTCTCGCTATGTATGCTTCTGTTCATCTGTTTGCACTGTGCACAGCCCAAGTAAGTTTTTCACTTTTTCAAGCAAGCAAGCATGGTCCTGCAGCATTTCTCTGCTTCGCTCAGTGATTTCTGAGATTCTGATACTAGGGTGTCTGTTTTCCATCTTTGCAACACGCAGAGAATGTAGGCTGAGGTCTGCTTGCTGTGTTTCCATGTTAGAAGCTGTCAAGGTGAACAAGCTCTGCTTTGCGAGAACCATACACACAGCTCTCACTGTGTTTGCTTCTGTTCATTGGTTTGCGCTGTGCACGGCCCAAGTGAGTTTTTCACTTTTTCAAGCAAGAAAACATGCTCCTGCAGCATTTCTCTGCTTCTCTCAGTGATTTCTGAGATTCTGATGCTGGGGTGTCTGTTTTCCACATTTGCAGCAAGCAGAGCATGTGGATTGCTGTCTGCTTGCTCTGTTTCCATGTTAGAAGCTGTCAAGTCGAACAAGCTCTGCTGTGCGAGAACAGTGCACACAGCTCTCACTGTGTATGCTTCTGTTCATCCGTTTGCACTGTGCACAGCCCAAGTAAGGTTTTCATTTGTCCTAGCAAGAAAACATGCCCCCGCAGCATTTCTCAGCTTCTCTCAGTGATTTCTGAGATTCTGATGCTGGGGCGTCTGTTTTCCATGTTTGCAGCAAGCACAGCATGTGGTTTCCTGTCTGCTTGCTCTCTTTCCATGTCAGAAGCTGTCAAGTAGAACAAGCTCTGCTGTGCGAGAACCATGCACACAGCTCTCACTGTGTATGCTTCTGTTCATCTGTTTGCACTGCGCACAGCCCATTTGTGTTTTTCGTTGGTCCTAGCAAGAAAACATGCTCCTGCAGCATTTCTCTACTTCTCTCAGTGATTTCTGAGATTCTGATGCTAGGGTGTCTGTTTTCCATGTTTGCAGCAAGCAGAGCATGTGGGCTGCTGTCTGCTTGCTGTGTTTCCATGTTAGAAGCTGTCAAGGTGAACAAGCTCTGCTTCGCGAGAACAGTGCACACTGCTCTCACTGTGTTTGCTTCTGTTCATCCGTTTGCACTGTGCATGGCCCATGTGGGTTTTTCATTTGTCCTAGGAAGCAAACATGCTCCTGCAGCATTTCTCTACTTCTCTCAGTGATTTCTGAGATTCTGATGCTAGGGTGTCTGTTTTCCATGTTTGCAGCAAGCAGAGCATGTGGGCTGCTGTCTGCTTGCTGTGTTTCCATGTTAGAAGCTGTCAAGGTGAACAAGCTCTGCTGTGCGAGAACAGTGCACACAGCTCTCACTGTGTATGCTTCTGTTCATCCGTTTGCACTGTGCACAGCCCAAGTAAGGTTTTCATTTGTCCTAGCAAGAAAACATGCCCCCGCAGCATTTCTCTGCTCCTCTCAGTGATTTCTGAGATTCTGATGCTGGGGCGTCTGTTTTCCATGTTTGCAGCAAGCACAGCATGTGGTTTCCTGTCTGCTTGCTCTCTTTCCATGTCAGAAGCTGACAGGTAGAACAAGCTCTGCTGTGCGAGAACCATGCACACAGCTCTCACTGTGTATGCTTCTGTTCATCTGTTTGCACTGCGCACAGCCCATTTGTGTTTTTCGTTGGTCCTAGCAAGAAAACATGCTTCTGCAGCATTTCTCTACTTCTCTCTGTGATTTCTGAGATTCTGATGCTAGGGTGTCTGTTTTCCATGTTTATAACAAGCAGAGCATGTGGGCTGCTGTCTGCTTGCTCTCTTTCCATGTTAGAAGCTGGCAAGCTGAACAAGCTCTGCTTTGCGAGAACAGTGCACACTGTTCTCGCTGTGTATGCTTCTTTTCATCCGTTTGCACTGTGCATGGCCCATGTGAGTTTTTCATTTGTCCTAGGAAGCAAACATGCTCCTGCAGCATTTCTCTACTTCTCTCAGTGATTTCTGAGATTCTGATGCTAGGATGTCTGTTTTCCATGTTTATAACAAGCAGAGCATGTGGGCTGAGGTCTGCTTGCTGTGTTTCCATGTTAGAAGCTGTCAAGGTGAACAAGCTCTGCTTCGCGAGAACAGTGCACACTGCTCTCGCTGTGTATGCTTCTGTTCATCTGTTTGCACTGTGCACAGCCCAAGTAAGTTTTTCACTTTTTCAAGCAAGCAAGCATGGTCCTGCAGCATTTCTCTGCTTTGCTCAGTGATTTCTGAGATTCTGATACTAGGGTGTCTGTTTTCCATCTTTGCAACACGCAGAGAATGTAGGCTGAGGTCTGCTTGCTCTGTTTCCATGTTAGAAGCTGTCAAGGTGAACAAGCTCTGCTTTGCGAGAACCATACACACAGCTCTCACTGTGTTTGCTTCTGTTCATTGGTTTGCGCTGTGCACGGCCCAAGTGAGTTTTTCACTTTTTCAAGCAAGAAAACAAGCTCCTGCAGCATTTCTCTGCTTCTCTCAGTGATTTCTGAGATTCTGATGCTGGGGTGTCTGTTTTCCACATTTGCAGCAAGCAGAGCATGTGTATTGCTGTCTGCTTGCTCTGTTTCCATGTTAGAAGCTGTCAAGTCGAACAAGCTCTGCTGTGCGAGAACAGTGCACACAGCTCTCACTGTGTATGCTTCTGTTCATCCGTTTGCACTGTGCACAGCCCAAGTAAGGTTTTCATTTGTCCTAGCAAGAAAACATGCCCCCGCAGCATTTCTCTGCTCCTCTCATTGATTTTTGAGATTATGATGCTGGGGCGTCTGTTTTCCATGTTTGCTGCAAGCAGAGCATGTGGGCTGCTGTCTGCTTGCTGTGTTTCCATGTTAGAAGCTGTCAAGGTGAACAAGCTCTGCTTCGCGAGAACAGTGCACACTGCTCTCGCTGTGTATGCTTCTGTTCATCTGTTTGCACTGTGCACAGCCCAAGTAAGTTTTTCACTTTTTCAAGCAAGCAAGCATGGTCCTGCAGCATTTCTCTGCTTCGCTCAGTGATTTCTGAGATTCTGATGCTGGGGTGTCTGTTTTCCACATTTGCAGCAAGCAGAGCATGTGGATTGCTGTCTGCTTGCTCTGTTTCCATGTTAGAAGCTGTCAAGTCAAACAAGCTCTGCTGTGCGAGAACAGAGCACACAGCTCTCACTGTGTATGCTTCTGTTCATCCGTTTGCACTGTGCACAGCCCAAGTAAGGTTTTCATTTGTCCTAGCAAGAAAACATGCCCCCGCAGCATTTCTCTGCTTCTCTCAGTGATTTCTGAGATTCTGATGCTGGGGCGTCTGTTTTCCATGTTTGCAGCAAGCACAGCATGTGGTTTCCTGTCTGCTTGCTCTCTTTCCATGTCAGAAGCTGTCAAGTAGAACAAGCTCTGCTGTGCGAGAACCATGCACACAGCTCTCACTGTGTATGCTTCTGTTCATCTGTTTGCACTGCGCACAGCCCATTTGAGTTTTTCGTTGGTCCTAGCAAGAAAACATGCTTCTGCAGCATTTCTCTACTTCTCTCTGTGATTTCTGAGATTCTGATGCTAGGGTGTCTGTTTTCCATGTTTATAACAAGCAGAGCATGTGGGCTGCTGTCTGCTTGCTCTCTTTCCATGTTAGAAGCTGGCAAGCTGAACAAGCTCTGCTTTGCAAGAACAGTGCACACTGCTCTCGCTGTGTATGCTTCTTTTCATCCGTTTGCACTATGCATGGCCCATGTGAGTTTTTCATTTGTCCTAGGAAGCAAACATGCTCCTGCAGCATTTCTCTACTTCTCTCAGTGATTTCTGAGATTCTGATGCTAGGATGTCTGTTTTCCATGTTTATAACAAGCAGAGCATGTGGGCTGAGGTCTGCTTGCTGTGTTTCCATGTTAGAAGCTGTCAAGGTGAACAAGCTCTGCTTCGCGAGAACAGTGCACACTGCTCTCGCTGTGTATGCTTCTGTTCATCTGTTTGCACTGTGCACAGCCCAAGTAAGTTTTTCACTTTTTCAAGCAAGCAAGCATGGTCCTGCAGCATTTCTCTGCTTTACTCAGTGATTTCTGAGATTCTGATACTAGGGTGTCTGTTTTCCATCTTTGCAACACGCAGAGAATGTAGGCTGAGGTCTGCTTGCTGTGTTTCCATGTTAGAAGCTGTCAAGGTGAACAAGCTCTGCTTTGCGAGAACCATACACACAGCTCTCACTGTGTTTGCTTCTGTTCATTGGTTTGCGCTGTGCACGGCCCAAGTGAGTTTTTCACTTTTTCAAGCAAGAAAACATGCTCCTGCAGCATTTCTCTGCTTCTCTCAGTGATTTCTGAGATTCTGATGCTGGGGTGTCTGTTTTCCACATTTGCAGCAAGCAGAGCATGTGGATTGCTGTCTGCTTGCTCTGTTTCCATGTTAGAAGCTGTCAAGTAGAACAAGCTCTGCTGTGCGAGAACCATGCACACAGCTCTCACTGTGTATGCTTCTGTTCATCTGTTTGCACTGCGCACAGCCCATTTGAGTTTTTCGTTGGTCCTAGCAAGAAAACATGCTTCTGCAGCATTTCTCTACTTCTCTCTGTGATTTCTGAGATTCTGATGCTAGGGTGTCTGTTTTCCATGTTTATAACAAGCAGAGCATGTGGGCTGCTGTCTGCTTGCTCTCTTTCCATGTTAGAAGCTGGCAAGCTGAACAAGCTCTGCTTTGCAAGAACAGTGCACACTGCTCTCGCTGTGTATGCTTCTTTTCATCCGTTTGCACTGTGCATGGCCCATGTGAGTTTTTCATTTGTCCTAGGAAGCAAACATGCTCCTGCAGCATTTCTCTACTTCTCTCAGTGATTTCTGAGATTCTGATGCTAGGATGTCTGTTTTCCATGTTTATAACAAGCAGAGCATGTGGGCTGAGGTCTGCTTGCTGTGTTTCCATGTTAGAAGCTGTCAAGGTGAACAAGCTCTGCTTCGCGAGAACAGTGCACACTGCTCTCGCTGTGTATGCTTCTGTTCATCTGTTTGCACTGTGCACAGCCCAAGTAAGTTTTTCACTTTTTCAAGCAAGCAAGCATGGTCCTGCAGCATTTCTCTGCTTTACTCAGTGATTTCTGAGATTCTGATACTAGGGTGTCTGTTTTCCATCTTTGCAACACGCAGAGAATGTAGGCTGAGGTCTGCTTGCTGTGTTTCCATGTTAGAAGCTGTCAAGGTGAACAAGCTCTGCTTTGCGAGAACCATACACACAGCTCTCACTGTGTTTGCTTCTGTTCATTGGTTTGCGCTGTGCACGGCCCAAGTGAGTTTTTCACTTTTTCAAGCAAGAAAACATGCTCCTGCAGCATTTCTCTGCTTCTCTCAGTGATTTCTGAGATTCTGATGCTGGGGTGTCTGTTTTCCACATTTGCAGCAAGCAGAGCATGTGGATTGCTGTCTGCTTGCTCTGTTTCCATGTTAGAAGCTGTCAAGTCGAACAAGCTCTGCTGTGCGAGAACAGTGCACACAGCTCTCACTGTGTATGCTTCTGTTCATCCGTTTGCACTGTGCACAGCCCAAGTAAGGTTTTCATTTGTCCTAGCAAGAAAAAATGCCCCCGCAGCATTTCTCTTCTCCTCTCATTGATTTTTGTGATTATGATGCTGGGGCGTCTGTTTTCCATGTTTGCCGCAAGCAGAGCATGTAGGCTGCAGTCTGCTTGCTGTGTTTCCATGTTAGAAGCTGTCAAGTAGAACAAGCTCTGCTCTGCAAGAACCATGCACACAGCTCTCACTGTGTATGCTTCTGTTCATCTGTTTGCACTGCGCACACCCCATTTGTGTTTTTCGTTGTTCCTAGCAAGAAAACATGCTCCTGCAGCATTTCTCTACTTCTCTCTGTGATTTCTGAGATTCTGATGCTAGGGTGTCTGTTTTCCATGTTTATAACAAGCAGAGCATGTGGGCTGCTGTCTGCTTGCTCTCTTTCCATGTAAGAAGCTGGCAAGCTGAACAAGCTCTGCTTTGCGAGAACAGTGCACACTGCTCTCGCTGTGTATGCTTCTTTTCATCCGTTTGCACTGTGCATGGCCCATGTGAGTTTTTCATTTGTCCTAGGAAGCAAACATGCTCCTGCAGCATTTCTCTACTTCTCTCAGTGATTTCTGAGATTCTGATGCTAGGGTGTCTGTTTTCCAGGTTTGCAGCAAGCAGAGCATGCGGGCTGCTGTCTGCTTGCTGTGTTTCCATGTTAGAAGCTGTCAAGGTGAACAAGCTCTGCTTCGCGAGAACAGTGCACACTGCTCTCGCTATGTATGCTTCTGTTCATCTGTTTGCACTGTGCACAGCCCAAGTAAGTTTTTCACTTTTTCAAGCAAGCAAGCATGGTCCTGCAGCATTTCTCTGCTTCGCTCAGTGATTTCTGAGATTCTGATACTAGGGTGTCTGTTTTCCATCTTTGCAACACGCAGAGAATGTAGGCTGAGGTCTGCTTGCTGTGTTTCCATGTTAGAAGCTGTCAAGGTGAACAAGCTCTGCTTTGCGAGAACCATACACACAGCTCTCACTGTGTTTGCTTCTGTTCATTGGTTTGCGCTGTGCACGGCCCAAGTGAGTTTTTCACTTTTTCAAGCAAGAAAACATGCTCCTGCAGCATTTCTCTGCTTCTCTCAGTGATTTCTGAGATTCTGATGCTGGGGTGTCTGTTTTCCACATTTGCAGCAAGCAGAGCATGTGGATTGCTGTCTGCTTGCTCTGTTTCCATGTTAGAAGCTGTCAAGTCGAACAAGCTCTGCTGTGCGAGAACAGTGCACACAGCTCTCACTGTGTATGCTTCTGTTCATCCGTTTGCACTGTGCACAGCCCAAGTAAGGTTTTCATTTGTCCTAGCAAGAAAACATGCCCCCGCAGCATTTCTCAGCTTCTCTCAGTGATTTCTGAGATTCTGATGCTGGGGCGTCTGTTTTCCATGTTTGCAGCAAGCACAGCATGTGGTTTCCTGTCTGCTTGCTGTGTTTCCATGTTAGAAGCTGTCAAGTAGAACAAGCTCTGCTCTGCGAGAACCATGCACACAGCTTTCACTGTGTATGCTTCTGTTCATCTGTTCGCACTGCGCACAGCCCATTTGTGTTTTTCGTTGGTCCTAGCAAGAAAACATGCTCCTGCAGCATTTCTCTACTTCTCTCAGTGATTTCTGAGATTCTGATGCTAGGGTGTCTGTTTTCCATGTTCGCAGCAAGCAGAGCATGTGGGCTGCTGTCTGCTTGCTGTGTTTCCATGTTAGAAGCTGTCAAGGTGAACAAGCTCTGCTTCACGAGAACAGTGCACACTGCTCTCACTGTGTTTGCTTCTGTTCATCCGTTTGCACTGTGCATGGCCCATGTGGGTTTTTCATTTGTCCTAGGAAGCAAACATGCTCCTGCAGCATTTCTCTACTTCTCTCAGTGATTTCTGAGATTCTGATGCTAGGGTGTCTGTTTTCCATGTTTGCAGCAAGCAGAGCATGTGGGCTGCTGTCTGCTTGCTGTGTTTCCATGTTAGAAGCTGTCAAGGTGAACAAGCTCTGCTTCGCGAGAACAGTGCACACTGCTCTCGCTATGTATGCTTCTGTTCATCTGTTTGCACTGTGCACAGCCCAAGTAAGTTTTTCACTTTTTCAAGCAAGCAAGCATGGTCCTGCAGCATTTCTCTGCTTCGCTCAGTGATTTCTGAGATTCTGATGCTGGGGTGTCTTTTTTCCACATTAGCAGCAGCAGAGCATGTGGATTGCTGTCTGCTTGCTCTGTTTCCATGTTAGAAGCTGTCAAGTCGAACAAGCTCTGCTGTGCGAGAACAGTGCATACAGCTCTCACTGTGTATGCTTCTGTTCATCCGTTTGCACTGTGCACAGCCCAAGTAAGGTTTTCATTTGTCCTAGCAAGAAAACATGCCCCCGCAGCATTTCTCAGCTTCTCTCAGTGATTTCTGAGATTCTGATGCTGGGGCGTCTGTTTTCCATGTTTGCAGCAAGCACAGCATGTGGTTTCCTGTCTGCTTGCTCTCTTTCCATGTCAGAAGCTGTCAAGTAGAACAAGCTCTGCTGTGCGAGAACCATGCACACAGCTCTCACTGTGTATGCTTCTGTTCATCTGTTTGCACTGCGCACAGCCCATTTGAGTTTTTCGTTGGTCCTAGCAAGAAAACATGCTTCTGCAGCATTTCTCTACTTCTCTCTGTGATTTCTGAGATTCTGATGCTAGGGTGTCTGTTTTCCATGTTTATAACAAGCAGAGCATGTGGGCTGCTGTCTGCTTGCTCTCTTTCCATGTTAGAAGCTGGCAAGCTGAACAAGCTCTGCTTTGCAAGAACAGTGCACACTGCTCTCGCTGTGTATGCTTCTTTTCATCCGTTTGCACTGTGCATGGCCCATGTGAGTTTTTCATTTGTCCTAGGAAGCAAACATGCTCCTGCAGCATTTCTCTACTTCTCTCAGTGATTTCTGAGATTCTGATGCTAGGATGTCTGTTTTCCATGTTTATAACAAGCAGAGCATGTGGGCTGAGGTCTGCTTGCTGTGTTTCCATGTTAGAAGCTGTCAAGGTGAACAAGCTCTGCTTCGCGAGAACAGTGCACACTGCTCTCGCTGTGTATGCTTCTGTTCATCTGTTTGCACTGTGCACAGCCCAAGTAAGTTTTTCACTTTTTCAAGCAAGCAAGCATGGTCCTGCAGCATTTCTCTGCTTTACTCAGTGATTTCTGAGATTCTGATACTAGGGTGTCTGTTTTCCATCTTTGCAACACGCAGAGAATGTAGGCTGAGGTCTGCTTGCTGTGTTTCCATGTTAGAAGCTGTCAAGGTGAACAAGCTCTGCTTTGCGAGAACCATACACACAGCTCTCACTGTGTTTGCTTCTGTTCATTGGTTTGCGCTGTGCACGGCCCAAGTGAGTTTTTCACTTTTTCAAGCAAGAAAACATGCTCCTGCAGCATTTCTCTGCTTCTCTCAGTGATTTCTGAGATTCTGATGCTGGGGTGTCTGTTTTCCACATTTGCAGCAAGCAGAGCATGTGGATTGCTGTCTGCTTGCTCTGTTTCCATGTTAGAAGCTGTCAAGTCGAACAAGCTCTGCTGTGCGAGAACAGTGCACACAGCTCTCACTGTGTATGCTTCTGTTCATCCGTTTGCACTGTGCACAGCCCAAGTAAGGTTTTCATTTGTCCTAGCAAGAAAAAATGCCCCCGCAGCATTTCTCTTCTCCTCTCATTGATTTTTGTGATTATGATGCTGGGGCGTCTGTTTTCCATGTTTGCCGCAAGCAGAGCATGTAGGCTGCAGTCTGCTTGCTGTGTTTCCATGTTAGAAGCTGTCAAGTAGAACAAGCTCTGCTCTGCAAGAACCATGCACACAGCTCTCACTGTGTATGCTTCTGTTCATCTGTTTGCACTGCGCACACCCCATTTGTGTTTTTCGTTGTTCCTAGCAAGAAAACATGCTCCTGCAGCATTTCTCTACTTCTCTCTGTGATTTCTGAGATTCTGATGCTAGGGTGTCTGTTTTCCATGTTTATAACAAGCAGAGCATGTGGGCTGCTGTCTGCTTGCTCTCTTTCCATGTAAGAAGCTGGCAAGCTGAACAAGCTCTGCTTTGCGAGAACAGTGCACACTGCTCTCGCTGTGTATGCTTCTTTTCATCCGTTTGCACTGTGCATGGCCCATGTGAGTTTTTCATTTGTCCTAGGAAGCAAACATGCTCCTGCAGCATTTCTCTACTTCTCTCAGTGATTTCTGAGATTCTGATGCTAGGGTGTCTGTTTTCCAGGTTTGCAGCAAGCAGAGCATGCGGGCTGCTGTCTGCTTGCTGTGTTTCCATGTTAGAAGCTGTCAAGGTGAACAAGCTCTGCTTCGCGAGAACAGTGCACACTGCTCTCGCTATGTATGCTTCTGTTCATCTGTTTGCACTGTGCACAGCCCAAGTAAGTTTTTCACTTTTTCAAGCAAGCAAGCATGGTCCTGCAGCATTTCTCTGCTTCGCTCAGTGATTTCTGAGATTCTGATACTAGGGTGTCTGTTTTCCATCTTTGCAACACGCAGAGAATGTAGGCTGAGGTCTGCTTGCTGTGTTTCCATGTTAGAAGCTGTCAAGGTGAACAAGCTCTGCTTTGCGAGAACCATACACACAGCTCTCACTGTGTTTGCTTCTGTTCATTGGTTTGCGCTGTGCACGGCCCAAGTGAGTTTTTCACTTTTTCAAGCAAGAAAACATGCTCCTGCAGCATTTCTCTGCTTCTCTCAGTGATTTCTGAGATTCTGATGCTGGGGTGTCTGTTTTCCACATTTGCAGCAAGCAGAGCATGTGGATTGCTGTCTGCTTGCTCTGTTTCCATGTTAGAAGCTGTCAAGTCGAACAAGCTCTGCTGTGCGAGAACAGTGCACACAGCTCTCACTGTGTATGCTTCTGTTCATCCGTTTGCACTGTGCACAGCCCAAGTAAGGTTTTCATTTGTCCTAGCAAGAAAACATGCCCCCGCAGCATTTCTCAGCTTCTCTCAGTGATTTCTGAGATTCTGATGCTGGGGCGTCTGTTTTCCATGTTTGCAGCAAGCACAGCATGTGGTTTCCTGTCTGCTTGCTGTGTTTCCATGTTAGAAGCTGTCAAGTAGAACAAGCTCTGCTCTGCGAGAACCATGCACACAGCTTTCACTGTGTATGCTTCTGTTCATCTGTTCGCACTGCGCACAGCCCATTTGTGTTTTTCGTTGGTCCTAGCAAGAAAACATGCTCCTGCAGCATTTCTCTACTTCTCTCAGTGATTTCTGAGATTCTGATGCTAGGGTGTCTGTTTTCCATGTTCGCAGCAAGCAGAGCATGTGGGCTGCTGTCTGCTTGCTGTGTTTCCATGTTAGAAGCTGTCAAGGTGAACAAGCTCTGCTTCACGAGAACAGTGCACACTGCTCTCACTGTGTTTGCTTCTGTTCATCCGTTTGCACTGTGCATGGCCCATGTGGGTTTTTCATTTGTCCTAGGAAGCAAACATGCTCCTGCAGCATTTCTCTACTTCTCTCAGTGATTTCTGAGATTCTGATGCTAGGGTGTCTGTTTTCCATGTTTGCAGCAAGCAGAGCATGTGGGCTGCTGTCTGCTTGCTGTGTTTCCATGTTAGAAGCTGTCAAGGTGAACAAGCTCTGCTTCGCGAGAACAGTGCACACTGCTCTCGCTATGTATGCTTCTGTTCATCTGTTTGCACTGTGCACAGCCCAAGTAAGTTTTTCACTTTTTCAAGCAAGCAAGCATGGTCCTGCAGCATTTCTCTGCTTCGCTCAGTGATTTCTGAGATTCTGATGCTGGGGTGTCTTTTTTCCACATTAGCAGCAGCAGAGCATGTGGATTGCTGTCTGCTTGCTCTGTTTCCATGTTAGAAGCTGTCAAGTCGAACAAGCTCTGCTGTGCGAGAACAGTGCATACAGCTCTCACTGTGTATGCTTCTGTTCATCCGTTTGCACTGTGCACAGCCCAAGTAAGGTTTTCATTTGTCCTAGCAAGAAAACATGCCCCCGCAGCATTTCTCAGCTTCTCTCAGTGATTTCTGAGATTCTGATGCTGGGGCGTCTGTTTTCCATGTTTGCAGCAAGCACAGCATGTGGTTTCCTGTCTGCTTGCTCTCTTTCCATGTCAGAAGCTGTCAAGTAGAACAAGCTCTGCTGTGCGAGAACCATGCACACAGCTCTCACTGTGTATGCTTCTGTTCATCTGTTTGCACTGCGCACAGCCCATTTGTGTTTTTCGTTGGTCCTAGCAAGAAAACATGTTCCTGCAGCATTTCTCTACTTCTCTCTGTGATTTCTGAGATTCTGATGCTAGGGTGTCTGTTTTCCATGTTTATAACAAGCAGAGCATGTGGGCTGCTGTCTGCTTGCTCTCTTTCCATGTTAGAAGCTGGCAAGCTGAACAAGCTCTGCTTTACGAGAACAGTGCACACTGTTCTCGCTGTGTATGCTTCTTTTCATCCGTTTGCACTGTGCATGGCCCATGTGAGTTTTTCATTTGTCCTCGGAAGCAAACATGCTCCTGCAGCATTTCTCTACTTCTCTCAGTGATTTCTGAGATTCTGATGCTAGGATGTCTGTTTTCCATGTTTATAACAAGCAGAGCATGTGGGCTGAGGTCTGCTTGCTGTGTTTCCATGTTAGAAGCTGTCAAGGTGAACAAGCTCTGCTTCGCGAGAACAGTGCACACTGCTCTCGCTGTTTATGCTTCTGTTCATCTGTTTGCACTGTGCACAGCCCAAGTAAGTTTTTCACTTTTTCAAGCAAGCAAGCATGGTCCTGCAGCATTTCTCTGCTTCGCTCAGTGATTTCTGAGATTCTGATACTAGGGTGTCTGTTTTCCATCTTTGCAACACGCAGAGAATGTAGGCTGAGGTCTGCTTGCTGTGTTTCCATGTTAGAAGCTGTCAAGGTGAACAAGCTCTGCTTTGCGAGAACCATACACACAGCTCTCACTGTGTTTGCTTCTGTTCATTGGTTTGCGCTGTGCACGGCCCAAGTGAGTTTTTCACTTTTTCAAGCAAGAAAACATGCTCCTGCAGCATTTCTCTGCTTCTCTCAGTGATTTCTGAGATTCTGATGCTGGGGTGTCTGTTTTCCACATTTGCAGCAAGCAGAGCATGTGTATTGCTGTCTGCTTGCTCTGGTTCCATGTTAGAAGCTGTCAAGTCGAACAAGCTCTGCTGTGCGAGAACAGTGCACACAGCTCTCACTGTGTATGCTTCTGTTCATCCGTTTGCACTGTGCACAGCCCAAGTAAGGTTTTCATTTGTCCTAGCAAGAAAACATGCCCCCGCAGCATTTCTCTGCTCCTCTCATTGATTTTTGAGATTATGATGCTGGGGCGTCTGTTTTCCATGTTTGCCGCAAGCAGAGCATGTGGGCTGCTGTCTGCTTGCAGTGTTTCCATGTTAGAAGCTGTCAAGTAGAACAAGCTCTGCTCTGCAAGAACCATGCACACAGCTCTCACTGTGTATGCTTCTGTTCATCTGTTTGCACTGCGCACACCCCATTTGTGTTTTTCGTTGGTCCTAGCAAGAAAATATGCTCCTGCAGCATTTCTCTACTTCTCTCAGTGATTTCTGAGATTCTGATGCTAGGGTGTCTGTTTTCCATGTTTATAACAAGCAGAGCATGTGGGCTGCTGTCTGCTTGCTGTGTTTCCATGTTAGAAGCTGGCAAGCTGAACAAGCTCTGCTTTGCGAGAACAGTGCACACTGCTCTCGCTGTGTATGCTTCTTTTCATCCGTTTGCACTGTGCATGGCCCATGTGAGTTTTTCATTTGTCCTAGGAAGCAAACATGCTCCTGCAGCATTTCTCTACTTCTCTCAGTGATTTCTGAGATTCTGATGCTAGGGTGTCTGTTTTCCATGTTTGCAGCAAGCAGAGCATGTGGGCTGCTGTCTGCTTGCTGTGTTTCCATGTTAGAAGCTGTCAAGGTGAACAAGCTCTGCTTCGCGAGAACAGTGCACACTGCTCTCGCTGTGCATGCTTCTGTTCATCTGTTTGCACTGTGCACAGCCCAAGTAAGTTTTTCACTTTTTCAAGCAAGCAAGCATGGTCCTGCAGCATTTCTCTGCTTCGCTCAGTGATTTCTGAGATTCTGATACTAGGGTGTCTGTTTTCCATCTTTGCAACACGCAGAGAATGTAGGCTGAGGTCTGCTTGCTGTGTTTCCATGTTAGAAGCTGTCAAGGTGAACAAGCTCTGCTTTGCGAGAACCATACACACAGCTCTCACTGTGTTTGCTTCTGTTCATTGGTTTGCGCTGTGCACGGCCCAAGTGAGTTTTTCACTTTTTCAAGCAAGAAAACATGCTCCTGCAGCATTTCTCTGCTTCTCTCAGTGATTTCTGAGATTCTGATGCTGGGGTGTCTGTTTTCCACATTTGCAGCAAGCAGAGCATGTGGATTGCTGTCTGCTTGCTCTGTTTCCATGTTAGAAGCTGTCAAGGTGAACAAGCTCTGCTTTGCGAGAACCATACACACAGCTCTCACTGTGTATGCTTCTGTTCATCCGTTTGCACTGTGCACAGCCCAAGTAAGGTTTTCATTTGTCCTAGCAAGAAAACATGCCCCCGCAGCATTTCTCAGCTTCTCTAAGTGATTTCTGAGATTCTGATGCTGGGGCGTCTGTTTTCCATGTTTGCAGCAAGCACAGCATGTGGTTTCCTGTCTGCTTGCTCTCTTTCCATGTCAGAAGCTGTCAAGCAGAACAAGCTCTGCTCTGCGAGAACCATGCACACAGCTTTCACTGTGTATGCTTCTGTTCATCTGTTCGCACTGCGCACAGCCCATTTGTGTTTTTCGTTGGTCCTAGCAAGAAAACATGCTCCTGCAGCATTTCTCTACTTCTCTCAGTGATTTCTGAGATTCTGATGCTAGGGTGTCTGTTTTCCATGTTCGCAGCAAGCAGAGCATGTGGGCTGCTGTCTGCTTGCTGTGTTTCCATGTTAGAAGCTGTCAAGGTGAACAAGCTCTGCTTCACGAGAACAGTGCACACTGCTCTCACTGCGTTTGCTTCTGTTCATCCGTTTGCACTGTGCATGGCCCATGTGGGTTTTTCATTTGTCCTAGGAAGCAAACATGCTCCTGCAGCATTTCTCTACTTCTCTCCGTGATTTCTGAGATTCTGATGCTAGGGTGTCTGTTTTCCATGTTTGCAGCAAGCAGAGCATGTGGGCTGCTGTCTGCTTGCTGTGTTTCCATGTTAGAAGCTGTCAAGGTGAACAAACTCTGCTTCGCGAGAACAGTGCACACTGCTCTCGCTATGTATGCTTCTGTTCATCTGTTTGCACTGTGCACAGCCCAAGTAAGTTTTTCACTTTTTCAAGCAAGCAAGCATGGTCCTGCAGCATTTCTCTGCTTCGCTCAGTGATTTCTGAGATTCTGATGCTGGGGTGTCTTTTTTCCACATTAGCAGCAGCAGAGCATGTGGATTGCTGTCTGCTTGCTCTGTTTCCATGTTAGAAGCTGTCAAGTCGAACAAGCTCTGCTGTGCGAGAACAGTGCATACAGCTCTCACTGTGTATGCTTCTGTTCATCCGTTTGCACTGTGCACAGCCCAAGTAAGGTTTTCATTTGTCCTAGCAAGAAAACATGCCCCCGCAGCATTTCTCTGCTTCTCTCAGTGATTTCTGAGATTCTGATGCTGGGGCGTCTGTTTTCCATGTTTGCAGCAAGCACAGCATGTGGTTTCCTGTCTGCTTGCTCTCTTTCCATGTCAGAAGCTGTCAAGTAGAACAAGCTCTGCTGTGCGAGAACCATGCACACAGCTCTCACTGTGTATGCTTCTGTTCATCTGTTTGCACTGCGCACAGCCCATTTGTGTTTTTCGTTGGTCCTAGCAAGAAAACATGCTTCTGCAGCATTTCTCTACTTCTCTCTGTGATTTCTGAGATTCTGATGCTAGGGTGTCTGTTTTCCATGTTTATAACAAGCAGAGCATGTGGGCTGCTGTCTGCTTGCTCTCTTTCCATGTTAGAAGCTGGCAAGCTGAACAAGCTCTGCTTTACGAGAACAGTGCACACTGTTCTCGCTGTGTATGCTTCTTTTCATCCGTTTGCACTGTGCATGGCCCATGTGAGTTTTTCATTTGTCCTCGGAAGCAAACATGCTCCTGCAGCATTTCTCTACTTCTCTCAGTGATTTCTGAGATTCTGATGCTAGGATGTCTGTTTTCCATGTTTATAACAAGCAGAGCATGTGGGCTGAGGTCTGCTTGCTGTGTTTCCATGTTAGAAGCTGTCAAGGTGAACAAGCTCTGCTTCGCGAGAACAGTGCACACTGCTCTCGCTGTTTATGCTTCTGTTCATCTGTTTGCACTGTGCACAGCCCAAGTAAGTTTTTCACTTTTTCAAGCAAGCAAGCATGGTCCTGCAGCATTTCTCTGCTTCGCTCAGTGATTTCTGAGATTCTGATACTAGGGTGTCTGTTTTCCATCTTTGCAACACGCAGAGAATGTAGGCTGAGGTCTGCTTGCTGTGTTTCCATGTTAGAAGCTGTCAAGGTGAACAAGCTCTGCTTTGCGAGAACCATACACACAGCTCTCACTGTGTTTGCTTCTGTTCATTGGTTTGCGCTGTGCACGGCCCAAGTGAGTTTTTCACTTTTTCAAGCAAGAAAACATGCTCCTGCAGCATTTCTCTGCTTCTCTCAGTGATTTCTGAGATTCTGATGCTGGGGTGTCTGTTTTCCACATTTGCAGCAAGCAGAGCATGTGTATTGCTGTCTGCTTGCTCTGGTTCCATGTTAGAAGCTGTCAAGTCGAACAAGCTCTGCTGTGCGAGAACAGTGCACACAGCTCTCACTGTGTATGCTTCTGTTCATCCGTTTGCACTGTGCACAGCCCAAGTAAGGTTTTCATTTGTCCTAGCAAGAAAACATGCCCCCGCAGCATTTCTCTGCTCCTCTCATTGATTTTTGAGATTATGATGCTGGGGCGTCTGTTTTCCATGTTTGCCGCAAGCAGAGCATGTGGGCTGCTGTCTGCTTGCTGTGTTTCCATGTTAGAAGCTGTCAAGTAGAACAAGCTCTGCTCTGCAAGAACCATGCACACAGCTCTCACTGTGTATGCTTCTGTTCATCTGTTTGCACTGCGCACACCCCATTTGTGTTTTTCGTTGGTCCTAGCAAGAAAATATGCTCCTGCAGCATTTCTCTACTTCTCTCAGTGATTTCTGAGATTCTGATGCTAGGGTGTCTGTTTTCCATGTTTATAACAAGCAGAGCATGTGGGCTGCTGTCTGCTTGCTGTGTTTCCATGTTAGAAGCTGGCAAGCTGAACAAGCTCTGCTTTGCGAGAACAGTGCACACTGCTCTCGCTGTGTATGCTTCTTTTCATCCGTTTGCACTGTGCATGGCCCATGTGAGTTTTTCATTTGTCCTAGGAAGCAAACATGCTCCTGCAGCATTTCTCTACTTCTCTCAGTGATTTCTGAGATTCTGATGCTAGGGTGTCTGTTTTCCATGTTTGCAGCAAGCAGAGCATGTGGGCTGCTGTCTGCTTGCTGTGTTTCCATGTTAGAAGCTGTCAAGGTGAACAAGCTCTGCTTCGCGAGAACAGTGCACACTGCTCTCGCTGTGCATGCTTCTGTTCATCTGTTTGCACTGTGCACAGCCCAAGTAAGTTTTTCACTTTTTCAAGCAAGCAAGCATGGTCCTGCAGCATTTCTCTGCTTCGCTCAGTGATTTCTGAGATTCTGATACTAGGGTGTCTGTTTTCCATCTTTGCAACACGCAGAGAATGTAGGCTGAGGTCTGCTTGCTGTGTTTCCATGTTAGAAGCTGTCAAGGTGAACAAGCTCTGCTTTGCGAGAACCATACACACAGCTCTCACTGTGTTTGCTTCTGTTCATTGGTTTGCGCTGTGCACGGCCCAAGTGAGTTTTTCACTTTTTCAAGCAAGAAAACATGCTCCTGCAGCATTTCTCTGCTTCTCTCAGTGATTTCTGAGATTCTGATGCTGGGGTGTCTGTTTTCCACATTTGCAGCAAGCAGAGCATGTGGATTGCTGTCTGCTTGCTCTGTTTCCATGTTAGAAGCTGTCAAGTCGAACAAGCTCTGCTGTGCGAGAACAGTGCACACAGCTCTCACTGTGTATGCTTCTGTTCATCCGTTTGCACTGTGCACAGCCCAAGTAAGGTTTTCATTTGTCCTAGCAAGAAAACATGCCCCCGCAGCATTTCTCAGCTTCTCTCAGTGATTTCTGAGATTCTGATGCTGGGGCGTCTGTTTTCCATGTTTGCAGCAAGCACAGCATGTGGTTTCCTTTCTGCTTGCTCTCTTTCCATGTCAGAAGCTGTCAAGCAGAACAAGCTCTGCTCTGCGAGAACCATGCACACAGCTTTCACTGTGTATGCTTCTGTTCATCTGTTTGCACTGCGCACAGCCCATTTGTGTTTTTCGTTGGTCCTAGCAAGAAAACATGCTCCTGCAGCATTTCTCTACTTCTCTCAGTGATTTCTGAGATTCTGATGCTAGGGTGTCTGTTTTCCATGTTCGCAGCAAGCAGAGCATGTGGGCTGCT
This sequence comes from Delichon dasypus, assembly GCA_037837765.1. Classification (NCBI taxonomy): domain Eukaryota; kingdom Metazoa; phylum Chordata; class Aves; order Passeriformes; family Hirundinidae; genus Delichon; species Delichon dasypus. Next base: position 564,188 of record JBBAXF010000045.1, read on the forward strand.
GTCTGCTTGCTGTGTTTCCATGTTAGAAGCTGTCAAGGTGAACAAGCTCTGCTTCACGAGAACAGTGCACACTGCTCTCACTGTGTTTGCTTCTGTTCATCCGTTTGCACTGTGCATGGCCCATGTGGGTTTTTCATTTGTCCTAGGAAGCAAACATGCTCCTGCAGCATTTCTCTACTTCTCTCCGTGATTTCTGAGATTCTGATGCTAGGGTGTCTGTTTTCCATGTTTGCAGCAAGCAGAGCATGTGGGCTGCTGTCTGCTTGCTGTGTTTCCATGTTAGAAGCTGTCAAGGTGAACAAGCTCTGCTTCGCGAGAACAGTGCACACTGCTCTCGCTATGTATGCTTCTGTTCATCTGTTTGCACTGTGCACAGCCCAAGTAAGTTTTTCACTTTTTCAAGCAAGCAAGCATGGTCCTGCAGCATTTCTCTGCTTCGCTCAGTGATTTCTGAGATTCTGATGCTGGGGTGTCTTTTTTCCACATTAGCAGCAGCAGAGCATGTGGATTGCTGTCTGCTTGCTCTGTTTCCATGTTAGAAGCTGTCAAGTCGAACAAGCTCTGCTGTGCGAGAACAGTGCATACAGCTCTCACTGTGTATGCTTCTGTTCATCCGTTTGCACTGTGCACAGCCCAAGTAAGGTTTTCATTTGTCCTAGCAAGAAAACATGCCCCCGCAGCATTTCTCTGCTTCTCTCAGTGATTTCTGAGATTCTGATGCTGGGGCGTCTGTTTTCCATGTTTGCAGCAAGCACAGCATGTGGTTTCCTGTCTGCTTGCTCTCTTTCCATGTCAGAAGCTGTCAAGTAGAACAAGCTCTGCTGTGCGAGAACCATGCACACAGCTCTCACTGTGTATGCTTCTGTTCATCTGTTTGCACTGCGCACAGCCCATTTGTGTTTTTCGTTGGTCCTAGCAAGAAAACATGCTTCTGCAGCATTTCTCTACTTCTCTCTGTGATTTCTGAGATTCTGATGCTAGGGTGTCTGTTTTCCATGTTTATAACAAGCAGAGCATGTGGGCTGCTGTCTGCTTGCTCTCTTTCCATGTTAGAAGCTGGCAAGCTGAACAAGCTCTGCTTTACGAGAACAGTGCACACTGTTCTCGCTGTGTATGCTTCTTTTCATCCGTTTGCACTGTGCATGGCCCATGTGAGTTTTTCATTTGTCCTCGGAAGCAAACATGCTCCTGCAGCATTTCTCTACTTCTCTCAGTGATTTCTGAGATTCTGATGCTAGGATGTCTGTTTTCCATGTTTATAACAAGCAGAGCATGTGGGCTGAGGTCTGCTTGCTGTGTTTCCATGTTAGAAGCTGTCAAGGTGAACAAGCTCTGCTTCGCGAGAACAGTGCACACTGCTCTCGCTGTTTATGCTTCTGTTCATCTGTTTGCACTGTGCACAGCCCAAGTAAGTTTTTCACTTTTTCAAGCAAGCAAGCATGGTCCTGCAGCATTTCTCTGCTTCGCTCAGTGATTTCTGAGATTCTGATACTAGGGTGTCTGTTTTCCATCTTTGCAACACGCAGAGAATGTAGGCTGAGGTCTGCTTGCTGTGTTTCCATGTTAGAAGCTGTCAAGTAGAACAAGCTCTGCTCTGCGAGAACCATGCACACAGCTCTCACTGTGTATGCTTCTGTTCATCTGTTTGCACTGCGCACAGCCCATTTGTGTTTTTCGTTGGTCCTAGCAAGAAAACATGCTCCTGCAGCATTTCTCTACTTCTCTCTGTGATTTCTGAGATTCTGATGCTAGGGTGTCTGTTTTCCATGTTTATAACAAGCAGAGCATGTGGGCTGCTGTCTGCTTGCTCTCTTTCCATGTTAGAAGCTGGCAAGCTGAACAAGCTCTGCTTTGCGAGAACAGTGCACACTGCTCTCGCTGTGTATGCTTCTTTTCATCCGTTTGCACTGTGCATGGCCCATGTGAGTTTTTCATTTGTCCTAGGAAGCAAACATGCTCCTGCAGCATTTCTCTACTTCTCTCAGTGATTTCTGAGATTCTGATGCTAGGGTGTCTGTTTTCCATGTTTGCAGCAAGCAGAGCATGTGGGCTGCTGTCTGCTTGCTGTGTTTCCATGTTAGAAGCTGTCAAGGTGAACAAGCTCTGCTTCGCGAGAACAGTGCACACTGCTCTCGCTATGTATGCTTCTGTTCATCTGTTTGCACTGTGCACAGCCCAAGTAAGTTTTTCACTTTTTCAAGCAAGCAAGCATGGTCCTGCAGCATTTCTCTGCTTCGCTCAGTGATTTCTGAGATTCTGATACTAGGGTGTCTGTTTTCCATCTTTGCAACACGCAGAGAATGTAGGCTGAGGTCTGCTTGCTCTGTTTCCATGTTAGAAGCTGTCAAGGTGAACAAGCTCTGCTTTGCGAGAACCATACACACAGCTCTCACTGTGTTTGCTTCTGTTCATTGGTTTGCGCTGTGCACGGCCCAAGTGAGTTTTTCACTTTTTCAAGCAAGAAAACATGCTCCTGCAGCATTTCTCGGCTTCTCTCTGTGATTTCTGAGATTCTGATGCTAGGGTGTCTGTTTTCCATGTTTATAACAAGCAGAGCATGTGGGCTGCTGTCTGCTTGCTCTCTTTCCATGTTAGAAGCTGGCAAGCTGAACAAGCTCTGCTTTGCGAGAACAGTGCACACTGCTCTCGCTGTGTATGCTTCTTTTCATCCGTTTGCACTGTGCATGGCCCATGTGAGTTTTTCATTTGTCCTAGGAAGCAAACATGCTCCTGCAGCATTTCTCTACTTCTCTCAGTGATTTCTGAGATTCTGATGCTAGGATGTCTGTTTTCCATGTTTATAACAAGCAGAGCATGTGGGCTGCTGTCTGCTTGCTGTGTTTCCATGTTAGAAGCTGTCAAGGTGAACAAGCTCTGCTTCGCGAGAACAGTGCACACTGCTCTCGCTGTGCATGCTTCTGTTCATCTGTTTGCACTGTGCACAGCCCAAGTAAGTTTTTCACTTTTTCAAGCAAGCAAGCATGGTCCTGCAGCATTTCTCTGCTTTGCTCAGTGATTTCTGAGATTCTGATACTAGGGTGTCTGTTTTCCATCTTTGCAACACGCAGAGAATGTAGGCTGAGGTCTGCTTGCTGTGTTTCCATGTTAGAAGCTGTCAAGGTGAACAAGCTCTGCTTTGCGAGAACCATACACACAGCTCTCACTGTGTTTGCTTCTGTTCATTGGTTTGCGCTGTGCACGGCCCAAGTGAGTTTTTCACTTTTTCAAGCAAGAAAACATGCTCCTGCAGCATTTCTCTGCTTCTCTCAGTGATTTCTGAGATTCTGATGCTGGGGTGTCTGTTTTCCACATTTGCAGCAAGCAGAGCATGTGGATTGCTGTCTGCTTGCTCTGTTTCCATGTTAGAAGCTGTCAAGTCGAACAAGCTCTGCTGTGCGAGAACAGTGCACACAGCTCTCACTGTGTATGCTTCTGTTCATCCGTTTGCACTGTGCACAGCCCAAGTAAGGTTTTCATTTGTCCTAGCAAGAAAAAATGCCCCCGCAGCATTTCTCTGCTCCTCTCATTGATTTTTGTGATTATGATGCTGGGGCGTCTGTTTTCCATGTTTGCCGCAAGCAGAGCATGTGGGCTGCTGTCTGCTTGCTGTGTTTCCATGTTAGAAGCTGTCAAGTAGAATAAGCTCTGCTCTGCAAGAACCATGCACACAGCTCTCACTGTGTATGCTTCTGTTCATCTGTTTGCACTGCGCACAGCCCATTTGTGTTTTTCGTTGGTCCTAGCAAGAAAACATGCTCCTGCAGCATTTCTCTACTTCTCCCTGTGATTTCTGAGATTCTGATGCTAGGGTGTCTGTTTTCCATGTTTATAACAAGCAGAGCATGTGGGCTGCTGTCTGCTTGCTCTCTTTCCATGTAAGAAGCTGGCAAGCTGAACAAGCTCTGCTTTGCGAGAACAGTGCACACTGCTCTCGCTGTGTATGCTTCTTTTCATCCGTTTGCACTGTGCATGGCCCATGTGAGTTTTTCATTTGTCCTAGGAAGCAAACATGCTCCTGCAGCATTTCTCTACTTCTCTCAGTGATTTCTGAGATTCTGATGCTAGGGTGTCTGTTTTCCAGGTTTGCAGCAAGCAGAGCATGTGGGCTGCTGTCTGCTTGCTGTGTTTCCATGTTAGAAGCTGTCAAGGTGAACAAGCTCTGCTTCGCGAGAACAGTGCACACTGCTCTCGCTGTGTATGCTTCTGTTCATCTGTTTGCACTGTGCACAGCCCAAGTAAGTTTTTCACTTTTTCAAGCAAGCAAGCATGGTCCTGCAGCATTTCTCTGCTTCGCTCAGTGATTTCTGAGATTCTGATGCTGGGGTGTCTGTTTTCCACATTTGCAGCAAGCAGAGCATGTGGATTGCTGTCTGCTTGCTCTGTTTCCATGTTAGAAGCTGTCAAGTCGAACAAGCTCTGCTGTGCGAGAACAGTGCATACAGCTCTCACTGTGTATGCTTCTGTTCATCCGTTTGCACTGTGCACAGCCCAAGTAAGGTTTTCATTTGTCCTAGCAAGAAAACATGCCCCCGCAGCATTTCTCTGCTTCTCTCAGTGATTTCTGAGATTCTGATGCTGGGGCGTCTGTTTTCCATGTTTGCAGCAAGCACAGCATGTGGTTTCCTGTCTGCTTGCTCTCTTTCCATGTCAGAAGCTGTCAAGTAGAACAAGCTCTGCTGTGCGAGAACCATGCACACAGCTCTCACTGTGTATGCTTCTGTTCATCTGTTTGCACTGCGCACAGCCCATTTGTGTTTTTCGTTGGTCCTAGCAAGAAAACATGCTTCTGCAGCATTTCTCTACTTCTCTCTGTGATTTCTGAGATTCTGATGCTAGGGTGTCTGTTTTCCATGTTTATAACAAGCAGAGCATGTGGGCTGCTGTCTGCTTGCTCTCTTTCCATGTTAGAAGCTGGCAAGCTGAACAAGCTCTGCTTTGCGAGAACAGTGCACACTGCTCTCGCTGTGTATGCTTCTTTTCATCCGTTTGCACTGTGCATGGCCCATGTGAGTTTTGAATTTGTCCTAGGAAGCAAACATGCTCCTGCAGCATTTCTCTACTTCTCTCAGTGATTTCTGAGATTCTGATGCTAGGATGTCTGTTTTCCATGTTTATAACAAGCAGAGCATGTGGGCTGCTGTCTGCTTGCTGTGTTTCCATGTTAGAAGCTGTCAAGGTGAACAAGCTCTGCTTCGCGAGAACAGTGCACACTGCTCTCGCTGTGCATGCTTCTGTTCATCTGTTTGCACTGTGCACAGCCCAAGTAAGTTTTTCACTTTTTCAAGCAAGCAAGCATGGTCCTGCAGCATTTCTCTGCTTTGCTCAGTGATTTCTGAGATTCTGATACTAGGGTGTCTGTTTTCCATCTTTGCAACACGCAGAGAATGTAGGCTGAGGTCTGCTTGCTGTGTTTCCATGTTAGAAGCTGTCAAGGTGAACAAGCTCTGCTTTGCGAGAACCATACACACAGCTCTCACTGTGTTTGCTTCTGTTCATTGGTTTGCGCTGTGCACGGCCCAAGTGAGTTTTTCACTTTTTCAAGCAAGAAAACATGCTCCTGCAGCATTTCTCTGCTTCTCTCAGTGATTTCTGAGATTCTGATGCTGGGGTGTCTGTTTTCCACATTTGCAGCAAGCAGAGCATGTGGATTGCTGTCTGCTTGCTCTGTTTCCATGTTAGAAGCTGTCAAGTCGAACAAGCTCTGCTGTGCGAGAACAGTGCACACAGCTCTCACTGTGTATGCTTCTGTTCATCCGTTTGCACTGTGCACAGCCCAAGTAAGGTTTTCATTTGTCCTAGCAAGAAAAAATGCCCCCGCAGCATTTCTCTGCTCCTCTCATTGATTTTTGTGATTATGATGCTGGGGCGTCTGTTTTCCATGTTTGCCGCAAGCAGAGCATGTGGGCTGCTGTCTGCTTGCTGTGTTTCCATGTTAGAAGCTGTCAAGTAGAATAAGCTCTGCTCTGCAAGAACCATGCACACAGCTCTCACTGTGTATGCTTCTGTTCATCTGTTTGCACTGCGCACAGCCCATTTGTGTTTTTCGTTGGTCCTAGCAAGAAAACATGCTCCTGCAGCATTTCTCTACTTCTCCCTGTGATTTCTGAGATTCTGATGCTAGGGTGTCTGTTTTCCATGTTTATAACAAGCAGAGCATGTGGGCTGCTGTCTGCTTGCTCTCTTTCCATGTAAGAAGCTGGCAAGCTGAACAAGCTCTGCTTTGCGAGAACAGTGCACACTGCTCTCGCTGTGTATGCTTCTTTTCATCCGTTTGCACTGTGCATGGCCCATGTGAGTTTTTCATTTGTCCTAGGAAGCAAACATGCTCCTGCAGCATTTCTCTACTTCTCTCAGTGATTTCTGAGATTCTGATGCTAGGGTGTCTGTTTTCCAGGTTTGCAGCAAGCAGAGCATGTGGGCTGCTGTCTGCTTGCTGTGTTTCCATGTTAGAAGCTGTCAAGGTGAACAAGCTCTGCTTTGCGAGAACAGTGCACACTGCTCTCGCTGTGTATGCTTCTGTTCATCTGTTTGCACTGTGCACAGCCCAAGTAAGTTTTTCACTTTTTCAAGCAAGCAAGCATGGTCCTGCAGCATTTCTCTGCTTCGCTCAGTGATTTCTGAGATTCTGATGCTGGGGTGTCTGTTTTCCACATTTGCAGCAAGCAGAGCATGTGGATTGCTGTCTGCTTGCTCTGTTTCCATGTTAGAAGCTGTCAAGTCGAACAAGCTCTGCTGTGCGAGAACAGTGCATACAGCTCTCACTGTGTATGCTTCTGTTCATCCGTTTGCACTGTGCACAGCCCAAGTAAGGTTTTCATTTGTCCTAGCAAGAAAACATGCCCCCGCAGCATTTCTCTGCTTCTCTCAGTGATTTCTGAGATTCTGATGCTGGGGCGTCTGTTTTCCATGTTTGCAGCAAGCACAGCATGTGGTTTCCTGTCTGCTTGCTCTCTTTCCATGTCAGAAGCTGTCAAGTAGAACAAGCTCTGCTGTGCGAGAACCATGCACACAGCTCTCACTGTGTATGCTTCTGTTCATCTGTTTGCACTGCGCACAGCCCATTTGTGTTTTTCGTTGGTCCTAGCAAGAAAACATGCTTCTGCAGCATTTCTCTACTTCTCTCTGTGATTTCTGAGATTCTGATGCTAGGGTGTCTGTTTTCCATGTTTATAACAAGCAGAGCATGTGGGCTGCTGTCTGCTTGCTCTCTTTCCATGTTAGAAGCTGGCAAGCTGAACAAGCTCTGCTTTGCGAGAACAGTGCACACTGCTCTCGCTGTGTATGCTTCTTTTCATCCGTTTGCACTGTGCATGGCCCATGTGAGTTTTGAATTTGTCCTAGGAAGCAAACATGCTCCTGCAGCATTTCTCTACTTCTCTCAGTGATTTCTGAGATTCTGATGCTAGGATGTCTGTTTTCCATGTTTATAACAAGCAGAGCATGTGGGCTGCTGTCTGCTTGCTGTGTTTCCATGTTAGAAGCTGTCAAGGTGAACAAGCTCTGCTTCGCGAGAACAGTGCACACTGCTCTCGCTGTGTATGCTTCTGTTCATCTGTTTGCACTGTGCACAGCCCAAGTAAGTTTTTCACTTTTTCAAGCAAGCAAGCATGGTCCTGCAGCATTTCTCTGCTTCGCTCAGTGATTTCTGAGATTCTGATGCTGGGGTGTCTGTTTTCCACATTTGCAGCAAGCAGAGCATGTGGATTGCTGTCTGCTTGCTCTGTTTCCATGTTAGAAGCTGTCAAGTCAAACAAGCTCTGCTGTGCGAGAACAGTGCACACAGCTCTCACTGTGTATGCTTCTGTTCATCCGTTTGCACTGTGCACAGCCCAAGTAAGGTTTTCATTTGTCCTAGCAAGAAAACATGCCCCCGCAGCATTTCTCTGCTTCTCTCAGTGATTTCTGAGATTCTGATGCTGGGGCGTCTGTTTTCCATGTTTGCAGCAAGCACAGCATGTGGTTTCCTGTCTGCTTGCTCTCTTTCCATGTCAGAAGCTGTCAAGTAGAACAAGCTCTGCTGTGCGAGAACCATGCACACAGCTCTCACTGTGTATGCTTCTGTTCATCTGTTTGCACTGCGCACAGCCCATTTGAGTTTTTCGTTGGTCCTAGCAAGAAAACATGCTTCTGCAGCATTTCTCTACTTCTCTCTGTGATTTCTGAGATTCTGATGCTAGGGTGTCTGTTTTCCATGTTTATAACAAGCAGAGCATGTGGGCTGCTGTCTGCTTGCTCTCTTTCCATGTTAGAAGCTGGCAAGCTGAACAAGCTCTGCTTTGCAAGAACAGTGCACACTGCTCTCTCTGTGTATGCTTCTTTTCATCCGTTTGCACTGTGCATGGCCCATGTGAGTTTTGAATTTGTCCTAGGAAGCAAACATGCTCCTGCAGCATTTCTCTACTTCTCTCAGTGATTTCTGAGATTCTGATGCTAGGGTGTCTGTTTTCCATGTTTATAACAAGCAGAGCATGTGGGCTGCTGTCTGCTTGCTGTGTTTCCATGTTAGAAGCTGTCAAGGTGAACAAGCTCTGCTTCGCGAGAACAGTGCACACTGCTCTCGCTGTGTATGCTTCTGTTCATCTGTTTGCACTGTGCACAGCCCAAGTAAGTTTTTCACTTTTTCAAGCAAGCAAGCATGGTCCTGCAGCATTTCTCTGCTTTACTCAGTGATTTCTGAGATTCTGATACTAGGGTGTCTGTTTTCCATCTTTGCAACACGCAGAGAATGTAGGCTGAGGTCTGCTTGCTGTGTTTCCATGTTAGAAGCTGTCAAGGTGAACAAGCTCTGCTTTGCGAGAACCATACACACAGCTCTCACTGTGTTTGCTTCTGTTCATTGGTTTGCGCTGTGCACGGCCCAAGTGAGTTTTTCACTTTTTCAAGCAAGAAAACATGCTCCTGCAGCATTTCTCTGCTTCTCTCAGTGATTTCTGAGATTCTGATGCTGGGGTGTCTGTTTTCCACATTTGCAGCAAGCAGAGCATGTGGATTGCTGTCTGCTTGCTCTGTTTCCATGTTAGAAGCTGTCAAGTCGAACAAGCTCTGCTGTGCGAGAACAGTGCACACAGCTCTCACTGTGTATGCTTCTGTTCATCTGTTTGCACTGTGCACAGCCCAAGTAAGGTTTTCATTTGTCCTAGCAAGAAAACATGCCCCCGCAGCATTTCTCAGCTTCTCTCAGTGATTTCTGAGATTCTGATGCTGGGGCGTCTGTTTTCCATGTTTGCAGCAAGCACAGCATGTGGTTTCCTGTCTGCTTGCTCTCTTTCCATGTCAGAAGCTGTCAAGTAGAACAAGCTCTGCTGTGCGAGAACCATGCACACAGCTCTCACTGTGTATGCTTCTGTTCATCTGTTTGCACTGCGCACAGCCCATTTGTGTTTTTCGTTGGTCCTAGCAAGAAAACATGCTCCTGCAGCATTTCTCTACTTCTCTCAGTGATTTCTGAGATTCTGATGCTAGGGTGTCTGTTTTCCATGTTTGCAGCAAGCAGAGCATGTGGGCTGCTGTCTGCTTGCTGTGTTTCCATGTTAGAAGCTGTCAAGGTGAACAAGCTCTGCTTCGCGAGAACAGTGCACACTGCTCTCACTGTGTTTGCTTCTGTTCATCCGTTTGCACTGTGCATGGCCCATGTGGGTTTTTCATTTGTCCTAGGAAGCAAACATGCTCCTGCAGCATTTCTCTACTTCTCTCAGTGATTTCTGAGATTCTGATGCTAGGGTGTCTGTTTTCCATGTTTGCAGCAAGCAGAGCATGTGGGCTGCTGTCTGCTTGCTGTGTTTCCATGTTAGAAGCTGTCAAGGTGAACAAGCTCTGCTGTGCGAGAACAGTGCACACAGCTCTCACTGTGTATGCTTCTGTTCATCCGTTTGCACTGTGCACAGCCCAAGTAAGGTTTTCATTTGTCCTAGCAAGAAAACATGGCCCCGCAGCATTTCTCTGCTTCTCTCAGTGATTTCTGAGATTCTGATGCTGGGGCGTCTGTTTTCCATGTTTGCAGCAAGCACAGCATGTGGTTTCCTGTCTGCTTGCTCTCTTTCCATGTCAGAAGCTGTCAAGTAGAACAAGCTCTGCTGTGCGAGAACCATGCACACAGCTCTCGCTGTGTATGCTTCTGTTCATCTGTTTGCACTGCGCACAGCCCATTTGTGTTTTTCGTTGGTCCTAGCAAGAAAACATGCTTCTGCAGCATTTCTCTACTTCTCTCTGTGATTTCTGAGATTCTGATGCTAGGGTGTCTGTTTTCCATGTTTATAACAAGCAGAGCATGTGGGCTGCTGTCTGCTTGCTCTCTTTCCATGTTAGAAGCTGGCAAGCTGAACAAGCTCTGCTTTGCGAGAACAGTGCACACTGTTCTCGCTGTGTATGCTTCTTTTCATCCGTTTGCACTGTGCATGGCCCATGTGAGTTTTTCATTTGTCCTAGGAAGCAAACATGCTCCTGCAGCATTTCTCTACTTCTCTCAGTGATTTCTGAGATTCTGATGCTAGGGTGTCTGTTTTCCATGTTTGCAGCAAGCAGAGCATGTGGGCTGCTGTCTGCTTGCTGTGTTTCCATGTTAGAAGCTGTCAAGGTGAACAAGCTCTGCTGTGCGAGAACAGTGCACACAGCTCTCACTGTGTATGCTTCTGTTCATCCGTTTGCACTGTGCACAGCCCAAGTAAGGTTTTCATTTGTCCTAGCAAGAAAACATGCCCCCGCAGCATTTCTCTGCTTCTCTCAGTGATTTCTGAGATTCTGATGCTGGGGCGTCTGTTTTCCATGTTTGCAGCAAGCACAGCATGTGGTTTCCTGTCTGCTTGCTCTCTTTCCATGTCAGAAGCTGACAGGTAGAACAAGCTCTGCTGTGCGAGAACCATGCACACAGCTCTCACTGTGTATGCTTCTGTTCATCTGTTTGCACTGCGCACAGCCCATTTGTGTTTTTCGTTGGTCCTAGCAAGAAAACATGCTCCTGCAGCATTTCTCTACTTCTCTCTGTGATTTCTGAGATTCTGATGCTAGGGTGTCTGTTTTCCATGTTTATAACAAGCAGAGCATGTGGGCTGCTGTCTGCTTGCTGTGTTTCCATGTTAGAAGCTGTCAAGGTGAACAAGCTCTGCTTCGCGAGAACAGTGCACACTGCTCTCGCTGTGTATGCTTCTGTTCATCTGTTTGCACTGTGCACAGCCCAAGTAAGTTTTTCACTTTTTCAAGCAAGCAAGCATGGTCCTGCAGCATTTCTCTGCTTTGCTCAGTGATTTCTGAGATTCTGATACTAGGGTGTCTGTTTTCCATCTTTGCAACACGCAGAGAATGTAGGCTGAGGTCTGCTTGCTCTGTTTCCATGTTAGAAGCTGTCAAGGTGAACAAGCTCTGCTTTGCGAGAACCATACACACAGCTCTCACTGTGTTTGCTTCTGTTCATTGGTTTGCGCTGTGCACGGCCCAAATGAGTTTTTCACTTTTTCAAGCAAGAAAACAAGCTCCTGCAGCATTTCTCTGCTTCTCTCAGTGATTTCTGAGATTCTGATGCTGGGGTGTCTGTTTTCCACATTTGCAGCAAGCAGAGCATGTGTATTGCTGTCTGCTTGCTCTGTTTCCATGTTAGAAGCTGTCAAGTCGAACAAGCTCTGCTGTGCGAGAACAGTGCACACAGCTCTCACTGTGTATGCTTCTGTTCATCCGTTTGCACTGTGCACAGCCCAAGTAAGGTTTTCATTTGTCCTAGCAAGAAAACATGCCCCCGCAGCATTTCTCTGCTCCTCTCATTGATTTTTGAGATTATGATGCTGGGGCGTCTGTTTTCCATGTTTGCTGCAAGCAGAGCATGTGGGCTGCTGTCTGCTTGCTGTGTTTCCATGTTAGAAGCTGTCAAGGTGAACAAGCTCTGCTTCGCGAGAACAGTGCACACTGCTCTCGCTGTGTATGCTTCTGTTCATCTGTTTGCACTGTGCACAGCCCAAGTAAGTTTTTCACTTTTTCAAGCAAGCAAGCATGGTCCTGCAGCATTTCTCTGCTTCGCTCAGTGATTTCTGAGATTCTGATGCTGGGGTGTCTGTTTTCCACATTTGCAGCAAGCAGAGCATGTGGATTGCTGTCTGCTTGCTCTGTTTCCATGTTAGAAGCTGTCAAGTCAAACAAGCTCTGCTGTGCGAGAACAGAGCACACAGCTCTCACTGTGTATGCTTCTGTTCATCCGTTTGCACTGTGCACAGCCCAAGTAAGGTTTTCATTTGTCCTAGCAAGAAAACATGCCCCCGCAGCATTTCTCTGCTTCTCTCAGTGATTTCTGAGATTCTGATGCTGGGGCGTCTGTTTTCCATGTTTGCAGCAAGCACAGCATGTGGTTTCCTGTCTGCTTGCTCTCTTTCCATGTCAGAAGCTGTCAAGTAGAACAAGCTCTGCTGTGCGAGAACCATGCACACAGCTCTCACTGTGTATGCTTCTGTTCATCTGTTTGCACTGCGCACAGCCCATTTGAGTTTTTCGTTGGTCCTAGCAAGAAAACATGCTTCTGCAGCATTTCTCTACTTCTCTCTGTGATTTCTGAGATTCTGATGCTAGGGTGTCTGTTTTCCATGTTTATAACAAGCAGAGCATGTGGGCTGCTGTCTGCTTGCTCTCTTTCCATGTTAGAAGCTGGCAAGCTGAACAAGCTCTGCTTTGCAAGAACAGTGCACACTGCTCTCGCTGTGTATGCTTCTTTTCATCCGTTTGCACTGTGCATGGCCCATGTGAGTTTTTCATTTGTCCTAGGAAGCAAACATGCTCCTGCAGCATTTCTCTACTTCTCTCAGTGATTTCTGAGATTCTGATGCTAGGATGTCTGTTTTCCATGTTTATAACAAGCAGAGCATGTGGGCTGCTGTCTGCTTGCTGTGTTTCCATGTTAGAAGCTGTCAAGGTGAACAAGCTCTGCTTCGCGAGAACAGTGCACACTGCTCTCGCTGTGTATGCTTCTGTTCATCTGTTTGCACTGTGCACAGCCCAAGTAAGTTTTTCACTTTTTCAAGCAAGCAAGCATGGTCCTGCAGCATTTCTCTGCTTTACTCAGTGATTTCTGAGATTCTGATACTAGGGTGTCTGTTTTCCATCTTTGCAACACGCAGAGAATGTAGGCTGAGGTCTGCTTGCTGTGTTTCCATGTTAGAAGCTGTCAAGGTGAACAAGCTCTGCTTTGCGAGAACCATACACACAGCTCTCACTGTGTTTGCTTCTGTTCATTGGTTTGCGCTGTGCACGGCCCAAGTGAGTTTTTCACTTTTTCAAGCAAGAAAACATGCTCCTGCAGCATTTCTCTGCTTCTCTCAGTGATTTCTGAGATTCTGATGCTGGGGTGTCTGTTTTCCACATTTGCAGCAAGCAGAGCATGTGGATTGCTGTCTGCTTGCTCTGTTTCCATGTTAGAAGCTGTCAAGTCGAACAAGCTCTGCTGTGCGAGAACAGTGCACACAGCTCTCACTGTGTATGCTTCTGTTCATCCGTTTGCACTGTGCACAGCCCAAGTAAGGTTTTCATTTGTCCTAGCAAGAAAAAATGCCCCCGCAGCATTTCTCTTCTCCTCTCATTGATTTTTGTGATTATAATGCTGGGGCGTCTGTTTTCCATGTTTGCCTCAAGCAGAGCATGTAGGCTCCAGTCAGCTTGCTGTGTTTCCATGTTAGAAGCTGTCAAGTAGAACAAGCTCTGCTCTGCAAGAACCATGCACACAGCTCTCACTGTGTATGCTTCTGTTCATCTGTTTGCACTGCGCACACCCCATTTGTGTTTTTCGTTGTTCCTAGCAAGAAAACATGCTCCTGCAGCATTTCTCTACTTCTCTCTGTGATTTCTGAGATTCTGATGCTAGGGTGTCTGTTTTCCATGTTTATAACAAGCAGAGCATGTGGGCTGCTGTCTGCTTGCTCTCTTTCCATGTAAGAAGCTGGCAAGCTGAACAAGCTCTGCTTTGCGAGAACAGTGCACACTGCTCTCGCTGTGTATGCTTCTGTTCATCTGTTTGCACTGTGCACAGCCCAAGTAAGTTTTTCACTTTTTCAAGCAAGCAAGCATGGTCCTGCAGCATTTCTCTGCTTTGCTCAGTGATTTCTGAGATTCTGATACTAGGGTGTCTGTTTTCCATCTTTGCAACACGCAGAGAATGTAGGCTGAGGTCTGCTTGCTCTGTTTCCATGTTAGAAGCTGTCAAGGTGAACAAGCTCTGCTTTGCGAGAACCATACACACAGCTCTCACTGTGTTTGCTTCTGTTCATTGGTTTGCGCTGTGCACGGCCCAAGTGAGTTTTTCACTTTTTCAAGCAAGAAAACAAGCTCCTGCAGCATTTCTCTGCTTCTCTCAGTGATTTCTGAGATTCTGATGCTGGGGTGTCTGTTTTCCACATTTGCAGCAAGCAGAGCATGTGTATTGCTGTCTGCTTGCTCTGTTTCCATGTTAGAAGCTGTCAAGTCGAACAAGCTCTGCTGTGCGAGAACAGTGCACACAGCTCTCACTGTGTATGCTTCTGTTCATCCGTTTGCACTGTGCACAGCCCAAGTAAGGTTTTCATTTGTCCTAGCAAGAAAACATGCCCCCGCAGCATTTCTCTGCTCCTCTCATTGATTTTTGAGATTATGATGCTGGGGCGTCTGTTTTCCATGTTTGCTGCAAGCAGAGCATGTGGGCTGCTGTCTGCTTGCTGTGTTTCCATGTTAGAAGCTGTCAAGGTGAACAAGCTCTGCTTCGCGAGAACAGTGCACACTGCTCTCGCTGTGTATGCTTCTGTTCATCTGTTTGCACTGTGCACAGCCCAAGTAAGTTTTTCACTTTTTCAAGCAAGCAAGCATGGTCCTGCAGCATTTCTCTGCTTCGCTCAGTGATTTCTGAGATTCTGATGCTGGGGTGTCTGTTTTCCACATTTGCAGCAAGCAGAGCATGTGGATTGCTGTCTGCTTGCTCTGTTTCCATGTTAGAAGCTGTCAAGTCAAACAAGCTCTGCTGTGCGAGAACAGAGCACACAGCTCTCACTGTGTATGCTTCTGTTCATCCGTTTGCACTGTGCACAGCCCAAGTAAGGTTTTCATTTGTCCTAGCAAGAAAACATGCCCCCGCAGCATTTCTCTGCTTCTCTCAGTGATTTCTGAGATTCTGATGCTGGGGCGTCTGTTTTCCATGTTTGCAGCAAGCACAGCATGTGGTTTCCTGTCTGCTTGCTCTCTTTCCATGTCAGAAGCTGTCAAGTAGAACAAGCTCTGCTGTGCGAGAACCATGCACACAGCTCTCACTGTGTATGCTTCTGTTCATCTGTTTGCACTGCGCACAGCCCATTTGAGTTTTTCGTTGGTCCTAGCAAGAAAACATGCTTCTGCAGCATTTCTCTACTTCTCTCTGTGATTTCTGAGATTCTGATGCTAGGGTGTCTGTTTTCCATGTTTATAACAAGCAGAGCATGTGGGCTGCTGTCTGCTTGCTCTCTTTCCATGTTAGAAGCTGGCAAGCTGAACAAGCTCTGCTTTGCAAGAACAGTGCACACTGCTCTCGCTGTGTATGCTTCTTTTCATCCGTTTGCACTGTGCATGGCCCATGTGAGTTTTTCATTTGTCCTAGGAAGCAAACATGCTCCTGCAGCATTTCTCTACTTCTCTCAGTGATTTCTGAGATTCTGATGCTAGGATGTCTGTTTTCCATGTTTATAACAAGCAGAGCATGTGGGCTGCTGTCTGCTTGCTGTGTTTCCATGTTAGAAGCTGTCAAGGTGAACAAGCTCTGCTTCGCGAGAACAGTGCACACTGCTCTCGCTGTGTATGCTTCTGTTCATCTGTTTGCACTGTGCACAGCCCAAGTAAGTTTTTCACTTTTTCAAGCAAGCAAGCATGGTCCTGCAGCATTTCTCTGCTTTACTCAGTGATTTCTGAGATTCTGATACTAGGGTGTCTGTTTTCCATCTTTGCAACACGCAGAGAATGTAGGCTGAGGTCTGCTTGCTGTGTTTCCATGTTAGAAGCTGTCAAGGTGAACAAGCTCTGCTTTGCGAGAACCATACACACAGCTCTCACTGTGTTTGCTTCTGTTCATTGGTTTGCGCTGTGCACGGCCCAAGTGAGTTTTTCATTTTTCAAGCAAGAAAACATGCTCCTGCAGCATTTCTCGGCTTCTCTCAGTGATTTCTGAGATTCTGATGCTGGGGTGTCTGTTTTCCACATTTGCAGCAAGCAGAGCATGTGGATTGCTGTCTGCTTGCTCTGTTTCCATGTTAGAAGCTGTCAAGTCGAACAAGCTCTGCTGTGCGAGAACAGTGCACACAGCTCTCACTGTGTATGCTTCTGTTCATCCGTTTGCACTGTGCACAGCCCAAGTAAGGTTTTCATTTGTCCTAGCAAGAAAAAATGCCCCCGCAGCATTTCTCTTCTCCTCTCATTGATTTTTGTGATTATGATGCTGGGGCGTCTGTTTTCCATGTTTGCCGCAAGCAGAGCATGTAGGCTCCAGTCTGCTTGCTGTGTTTCCATGTTAGAAGCTGTCAAGTAGAACAAGCTCTGCTCTGCAAGAACCATGCACACAGCTCTCACTGTGTATGCTTCTGTTCATCTGTTTGCACTGCGCACACCCCATTTGTGTTTTTCGTTGTTCCTAGCAAGAAAACATGCTCCTGCAGCATTTCTCTACTTCTCTCTGTGATTTCTGAGATTCTGATGCTAGGGTGTCTGTTTTCCATGTTTATAACAAGCAGAGCATGTGGGCTGCTGTCTGCTTGCTCTCTTTCCATGTAAGAAGCTGGCAAGCTGAACAAGCTCTGCTTTGCGAGAACAGTGCACACTGCTCTCGCTGTGTATGCTTCTTTTCATCCGTTTGCACTGTGCATGGCCCATGTGAGTTTTTCATTTGTCCTAGGAAGCAAACATGCTCCTGCAGCATTTCTCTACTTCTCTCAGTGATTTCTGAGATTCTGATGCTAGGGTGTCTGTTTTCCAGGTTTGCAGCAAGCAGAGCATGCGGGCTGCTGTCTGCTTGCTGTGTTTCCATGTTAGAAGCTGTCAAGGTGAACAAGCTCTGCTTCGCGAGAACAGTGCACACTGCTCTCGCTATGTATGCTTCTGTTCATCTGTTTGCACTGTGCACAGCCCAAGTAAGTTTTTCACTTTTTCAAGCAAGCAAGCATGGTCCTGCAGCATTTCTCTGCTTCGCTCAGTGATTTCTGAGATTCTGATACTAGGGTGTCTGTTTTCCATCTTTGCAACACGCAGAGAATGTAGGCTGAGGTCTGCTTGCTGTGTTTCCATGTTAGAAGCTGTCAAGGTGAACAAGCTCTGCTTTGCGAGAACCATACACACAGCTCTCACTGTGTTTGCTTCTGTTCATTGGTTTGCGCTGTGCACGGCCCAAGTGAGTTTTTCACTTTTTCAAGCAAGAAAACATGCTCCTGCAGCATTTCTCTGCTTCTCTCAGTGATTTCTGAGATTCTGATGCTGGGGTGTCTGTTTTCCACATTTGCAGCAAGCAGAGCATGTGGATTGCTGTCTGCTTGCTCTGTTTCCATGTTAGAAGCTGTCAAGTCGAACAAGCTCTGCTGTGCGAGAACAGTGCACACAGCTCTCACTGTGTATGCTTCTGTTCATCCGTTTGCACTGTGCACAGCCCAAGTAAGGTTTTCATTTGTCCTAGCAAGAAAACATGCCCCCGCAGCATTTCTCAGCTTCTCTCAGTGATTTCTGAGATTCTGATGCTGGGGCGTCTGTTTTCCATGTTTGCAGCAAGCACAGCATGTGGTTTCCTGTCTGCTTGCTGTGTTTCCATGTTAGAAGCTGTCAAGTAGAACAAGCTCTGCTCTGCGAGAACCATGCACACAGCTTTCACTGTGTATGCTTCTGTTCATCTGTTCGCACTGCGCACAGCCCATTTGTGTTTTTCGTTGGTCCTAGCAAGAAAACATGCTCCTGCAGCATTTCTCTACTTCTCTCAGTGATTTCTGAGATTCTGATGCTAGGGTGTCTGTTTTCCATGTTCGCAGCAAGCAGAGCATGTGGGCTGCTGTCTGCTTGCTGTGTTTCCATGTTAGAAGCTGTCAAGGTGAACAAGCTCTGCTTCACGAGAACAGTGCACACTGCTCTCACTGTGTTTGCTTCTGTTCATCCGTTTGCACTGTGCATGGCCCATGTGGGTTTTTCATTTGTCCTAGGAAGCAAACATGCTCCTGCAGCATTTCTCTACTTCTCTCAGTGATTTCTGAGATTCTGATGCTAGGGTGTCTGTTTTCCATGTTTGCAGCAAGCAGAGCATGTGGGCTGCTGTCTGCTTGCTGTGTTTCCATGTTAGAAGCTGTCAAGGTGAACAAGCTCTGCTTCGCGAGAACAGTGCACACTGCTCTCGCTATGTATGCTTCTGTTCATCTGTTTGCACTGTGCACAGCCCAAGTAAGTTTTTCACTTTTTCAAGCAAGCAAGCATGGTCCTGCAGCATTTCTCTGCTTCGCTCAGTGATTTCTGAGATTCTGATGCTGGGGTGTCTTTTTTCCACATTAGCAGCAGCAGAGCATGTGGATTGCTGTCTGCTTGCTCTGTTTCCATGTTAGAAGCTGTCAAGTCGAACAAGCTCTGCTGTGCGAGAACAGTGCATACAGCTCTCACTGTGTATGCTTCTGTTCATCCGTTTGCACTGTGCACAGCCCAAGTAAGGTTTTCATTTGTCCTAGCAAGAAAACATGCCCCCGCAGCATTTCTCTGCTTCTCTCAGTGATTTCTGAGATTCTGATGCTGGGGCGTCTGTTTTCCATGTTTGCAGCAAGCACAGCATGTGGTTTCCTGTCTGCTTGCTCTCTTTCCATGTCAGAAGCTGTCAAGTAGAACAAGCTCTGCTGTGCGAGATCCATGCACACAGCTCTCACTGTGTATGCTTCTGTTCATCTGTTTGCACTGCGCACAGCCCATTTGTGTTTTTCGTTGGTCCTAGCAAGAAAACATGCTCCTGCAGCATTTCTCTACTTCTCTCTGTGATTTCTGAGATTCTGATGCTAGGGTGTCTGTTTTCCATGTTTATAACAAGCAGAGCATGTGGGCTGCTGTCTGCTTGCTCTCTTTCCATGTTAGAAGCTGGCAAGCTGAACAAGCTCTGCTTTACGAGAACAGTGCACACTGTTCTCGCTGTGTATGCTTCTTTTCATCCGTTTGCACTGTGCATGGCCCATGTGAGTTTTTCATTTGTCCTCGGAAGCAAACATGCTCCTGCAGCATTTCTCTACTTCTCTCAGTGATTTCTGAGATTCTGATGCTAGGATGTCTGTTTTCCATGTTTATAACAAGCAGAGCATGTGGGCTGAGGTCTGCTTGCTGTGTTTCCATGTTAGAAGCTGTCAAGGTGAACAAGCTCTGCTTCGCGAGAACAGTGCACACTGCTCTCGCTGTGTATGCTTCTGTTCATCTGTTTGCACTGTGCACAGCCCAAGTAAGTTTTTCACTTTTTCAAGCAAGCAAGCATGGTCCTGCAGCATTTCTCTGCTTCGCTCAGTGATTTCTGAGATTCTGATACTAGGGTGTCTGTTTTCCATCTTTGCAACACGCAGAGAATGTAGGCTGAGGTCTGCTTGCTGTGTTTCCATGTTAGAAGCTGTCAAGGTGAACAAGCTCTGCTTTGCGAGAACCATACACACAGCTCTCACTGTGTTTGCTTCTGTTCATTGGTTTGCGCTGTGCACGGCCCAAGTGAGTTTTTCACTTTTTCAAGCAAGAAAACATGCTCCTGCAGCATTTCTCTGCTTCTCTCAGTGATTTCTGAGATTCTGATGCTGGGGTGTCTGTTTTCCACATTTGCAGCAAGCAGAGCATGTGTATTGCTGTCTGCTTGCTCTGGTTCCATGTTAGAAGCTGTCAAGTCGAACAAGCTCTGCTGTGCGAGAACAGTGCACACAGCTCTCACTGTGTATGCTTCTGTTCATCCGTTTGCACTGTGCACAGCCCAAGTAAGGTTTTCATTTGTCCTAGCAAGAAAACATGCCCCCGCAGCATTTCTCTGCTCCTCTCATTGATTTTTGAGATTATGATGCTGGGGCGTCTGTTTTCCATGTTTGCCGCAAGCAGAGCATGTGGGCTGCTGTCTGCTTGCTGTGTTTCCATGTTAGAAGCTGTCAAGTAGAACAAGCTCTGCTCTGCAAGAACCATGCACACAGCTCTCACTGTGTATGCTTCTGTTCATCTGTTTGCACTGCGCACACCCCATTTGTGTTTTTCGTTGGTCCTAGCAAGAAAATATGCTCCTGCAGCATTTCTCTACTTCTCTCAGTGATTTCTGAGATTCTGATGCTAGGGTGTCTGTTTTCCATGTTTATAACAAGCAGAGCATGTGGGCTGCTGTCTGCTTGCTGTGTTTCCATGTTAGAAGCTGTCAAGGTGAACAAGCTCTGCTTTGCGAGAACAGTGCACACTGCTCTCGCTGTGTATGCTTCTTTTCATCCGTTTGCACTGTGCATGGCCCATGTGAGTTTTTCATTTGTCCTAGGAAGCAAACATGCTCCTGCAGCATTTCTCTACTTCTCTCAGTGATTTCTGAGATTCTGATGCTAGGGTGTCTGTTTTCCATGTTTGCAGCAAGCAGAGCATGTGGGCTGCTGTCTGCTTGCTGTGTTTCCATGTTAGAAGCTGTCAAGGTGAACAAGCTCTGCTTCGCGAGAACAGTGCACACTGCTCTCGCTGTGTATGCTTCTGTTCATCTGTTTGCACTGTGCACAGCCCAAGTAAGTTTTTCACTTTTTCAAGCAAGCAAGCATGGTCCTGCAGCATTTCTCTGCTTCGCTCAGTGATTTCTGAGATTCTGATACTAGGGTGTCTGTTTTCCATCTTTGCAACACGCAGAGAATGTAGGCTGAGGTCTGCTTGCTGTGTTTCCATGTTAGAAGCTGTCAAGGTGAACAAGCTCTGCTTTGCGAGAACCATACACACAGCTCTCACTGTGTTTGCTTCTGTTCATTGGTTTGCGCTGTGCACGGCCCAAGTGAGTTTTTCACTTTTTCAAGCAAGCAAGCATGGTCCTGCAGCATTTCTCTGCTTCGCTCAGTGATTTCTGAGATTCTGATGCTGGGGTGTCTTTTTTCCACATTAGCAGCAGCAGAGCATGTGGATTGCTGTCTGCTTGCTCTGTTTCCATGTTAGAAGCTGTCAAGTCGAACAAGCTCTGCTGTGCGAGAACAGTGCACACAGCTCTCACTGTGTATGCTTCTGTTCATCCGTTTGCACTGTGCACAGCCCAAGTAAGGTTTTCATTTGTCCTAGCAAGAAAACATGCCCCCGCAGCATTTCTCAGCTTCTCTCAGTGATTTCTGAGATTCTGATGCTGGGGCGTCTGTTTTCCATGTTTGCAGCAAGCACAGCATGTGGTTTCCTGTCTGCTTGCTCTCTTTCCATGTCAGAAGCTGTCAAGTAGAACAAGCTCTGCTCTGCGAGAACCATGCACACAGCTTTCACTGTGTATGCTTCTGTTCATCTGTTCGCACTGCGCACAGCCCATTTGTGTTTTTCGTTGGTCCTAGCAAGAAAACATGCTCCTGCAGCATTTCTCTACTTCTCTCAGTGATTTCTGAGATTCTGATGCTAGGGTGTCTGTTTTCCATGTTCGCAGCAAGCAGAGCATGTGGGCTGCTGTCTGCTTGCTGTGTTTCCATGTTAGAAGCTGTCAAGGTGAACAAGCTCTGCTTCACGAGAACAGTGCACACTGCTCTCACTGTGTTTGCTTCTGTTCATCCGTTTGCACTGTGCATGGCCCATGTGGGTTTTTCATTTGTCCTAGGAAGCAAACATGCTCCTGCAGCATTTCTCTACTTCTCTCAGTGATTTCTGAGATTCTGATGCTAGGGTGTCTGTTTTCCATGTTTGCAGCAAGCAGAGCATGTGGGCTGCTGTCTGCTTGCTGTGTTTCCATGTTAGAAGCTGTCAAGGTGAACAAGCTCTGCTTCGCGAGAACAGTGCACACTGCTCTCGCTATGTATGCTTCTGTTCATCTGTTTGCACTGTGCACAGCCCAAGTAAGTTTTTCACTTTTTCAAGCAAGCAAGCATGGTCCTGCAGCATTTCTCTGCTTCGCTCAGTGATTTCTGAGATTCTGATGCTGGGGTGTCTTTTTTCCACATTAGCAGCAGCAGAGCATGTGGATTGCTGTCTGCTTGCTCTGTTTCCATGTTAGAAGCTGTCAAGTCGAACAAGCTCTGCTGTGCGAGAACAGTGCATACAGCTCTCACTGTGTATGCTTCTGTTCATCCGTTTGCACTGTGCACAGCCCAAGTAAGGTTTTCATTTGTCCTAGCAAGAAAACATGCCCCCGCAGCATTTCTCTGCTTCTCTCAGTGATTTCTGAGATTCTGATGCTGGGGCGTCTGTTTTCCATGTTTGCAGCAAGCACAGCATGTGGTTTCCTGTCTGCTTGCTCTCTTTCCATGTCAGAAGCTGTCAAGTAGAACAAGCTCTGCTGTGCGAGAACCATGCACACAGCTCTCACTGTGTATGCTTCTGTTCATCTGTTTGCACTGCGCACAGCCCATTTGTGTTTTTCGTTGGTCCTAGCAAGAAAACATGCTTCTGCAGCATTTCTCTACTTCTCTCTGTGATTTCTGAGATTCTGATGCTAGGGTGTCTGTTTTCCATGTTTATAACAAGCAGAGCATGTGGGCTGCTGTCTGCTTGCTCTCTTTCCATGTTAGAAGCTGGCAAGCTGAACAAGCTCTGCTTTACGAGAACAGTGCACACTGTTCTCGCTGTGTATGCTTCTTTTCATCCGTTTGCACTGTGCATGGCCCATGTGAGTTTTTCATTTGTCCTCGGAAGCAAACATGCTCCTGCAGCATTTCTCTACTTCTCTCAGTGATTTCTGAGATTCTGATGCTAGGATGTCTGTTTTCCATGTTTATAACAAGCAGAGCATGTGGGCTGAGGTCTGCTTGCTGTGTTTCCATGTTAGAAGCTGTCAAGTAGAACAAGCTCTGCTCTGCAAGAACCATGCACACAGCTCTCACTGTGTATGCTTCTGTTCATCTGTTTGCACTGCGCACACCCCATTTGTGTTTTTCGTTGGTCCTAGCAAGAAAATATGCTCCTGCAGCATTTCTCTACTTCTCTCAGTGATTTCTGAGATTCTGATGCTAGGGTGTCTGTTTTCCATGTTTATAACAAGCAGAGCATGTGGGCTGCTGTCTGCTTGCTGTGTTTCCATGTTAGAAGCTGTCAAGGTGAACAAGCTCTGCTTTGCGAGAACAGTGCACACTGCTCTCGCTGTGTATGCTTCTTTTCATCCGTTTGCACTGTGCATGGCCCATGTGAGTTTTTCATTTGTCCTAGGAAGCAAACATGCTCCTGCAGCATTTCTCTACTTCTCTCAGTGATTTCTGAGATTCTGATGCTAGGGTGTCTGTTTTCCATGTTTGCAGCAAGCAGAGCATGTGGGCTGCTGTCTGCTTGCTGTGTTTCCATGTTAGAAGCTGTCAAGGTGAACAAGCTCTGCTTCGCGAGAACAGTGCACACTGCTCTCGCTGTGTATGCTTCTGTTCATCTGTTTGCACTGTGCACAGCCCAAGTAAGTTTTTCACTTTTTCAAGCAAGCAAGCATGGTCCTGCAGCATTTCTCTGCTTCGCTCAGTGATTTCTGAGATTCTGATACTAGAGTGTCTGTTTTCCATCTTTGCAACACGCAGAGAATGTAGGCTGAGGTCTGCTTGCTGTGTTTCCATGTTAGAAGCTGTCAAGGTGAACAAGCTCTGCTTTGCGAGAACCATACACACAGCTCTCACTGTGTTTGCTTCTGTTCATTGGTTTGCGCTGTGCACGGCCCAAGTGAGTTTTTCACTTTTTCAAGCAAGAAAACATGCTCCTGCAGCATTTCTCTGCTTCTCTCAGTGATTTCTGAGATTCTGATGCTGGGGTGTCTGTTTTCCACATTTGCAGCAAGCAGAGCATGTGGATTGCTGTCTGCTTGCTCTGTTTCCATGTTAGAAGCTGTCAAGTCGAACAAGCTCTGCTGTGCGAGAACAGTGCACACAGCTCTCACTGTGTATGCTTCTGTTCATCCGTTTGCACTGTGCACAGCCCAAGTAAGGTTTTCATTTGTCCTAGCAAGAAAACATGCCCCCGCAGCATTTCTCAGCTTCTCTCAGTGATTTCTGAGATTCTGATGCTGGGGCGTCTGTTTTCCATGTTTGCAGCAAGCACAGCATGTGGTTTCCTGTCTGCTTGCTCTCTTTCCATGTCAGAAGCTGTCAAGTAGAACAAGCTCTGCTCTGCGAGAACCATGCACACAGCTTTCACTGTGTATGCTTCTGTTCATCTGTTCGCACTGCGCACAGCCCATTTGTGTTTTTCGTTGGTCCTAGCAAGAAAACATGCTCCTGCAGCATTTCTCTACTTCTCTCAGTGATTTCTGAGATTCTGATGCTAGGGTGTCTGTTTTCCATGTTCGCAGCAAGCAGAGCATGTGGGCTGCTGTCTGCTTGCTGTGTTTCCATGTTAGAAGCTGTCAAGGTGAACAAGCTCTGCTTCACGAGAACAGTGCACACTGCTCTCACTGTGTTTGCTTCTGTTCATCCGTTTGCACTGTGCATGGCCCATGTGGGTTTTTCATTTGTCCTAGGAAGCAAACATGCTCCTGCAGCATTTCTCTACTTCTCTCAGTGATTTCTGAGATTCTGATGCTAGGGTGTCTGTTTTCCATGTTTGCAGCAAGCAGAGCATGTGGGCTGCTGTCTGCTTGCTGTGTTTCCATGTTAGAAGCTGTCAAGGTGAACAAGCTCTGCTTCGCGAGAACAGTGCACACTGCTCTCGCTATGTATGCTTCTGTTCATCTGTTTGCACTGTGCACAGCCCAAGTAAGTTTTTCACTTTTTCAAGCAAGCAAGCATGGTCCTGCAGCATTTCTCTGCTTCGCTCAGTGATTTCTGAGATTCTGATGCTGGGGTGTCTTTTTTCCACATTAGCAGCAGCAGAGCATGTGGATTGCTGTCTGCTTGCTCTGTTTCCATGTTAGAAGCTGTCAAGTCGAACAAGCTCTGCTGTGCGAGAACAGTGCATACAGCTCTCACTGTGTATGCTTCTGTTCATCCGTTTGCACTGTGCACAGCCCAAGTAAGGTTTTCATTTGTCCTAGCAAGAAAACATGCCCCCGCAGCATTTCTCTGCTTCTCTCAGTGATTTCTGAGATTCTGATGCTGGGGCGTCTGTTTTCCATGTTTGCAGCAAGCACAGCATGTGGTTTCCTGTCTGCTTGCTCTCTTTCCATGTCAGAAGCTGTCAAGTAGAACAAGCTCTGCTGTGCGAGAACCATGCACACAGCTCTCACTGTGTATGCTTCTGTTCATCTGTTTGCACTGCGCACAGCCCATTTGTGTTTTTCGTTGGTCCTGGCAAGAAAACATGCTTCTGCAGCATTTCTCTACTTCTCTCTGTGATTTCTGAGATTCTGATGCTAGGGTGTCTGTTTTCCATGTTTATAACAAGCAGAGCATGTGGGCTGCTGTCTGCTTGCTCTCTTTCCATGTTAGAAGCTGGCAAGCTGAACAAGCTCTGCTTTACGAGAACAGTGCACACTGTTCTCGCTGTGTATGCTTCTTTTCATCCGTTTGCACTGTGCATGGCCCATGTGAGTTTTTCATTTGTCCTCGGAAGCAAACATGCTCCTGCAGCATTTCTCTACTTCTCTCAGTGATTTCTGAGATTCTGATGCTAGGATGTCTGTTTTCCATGTTTATAACAAGCAGAGCATGTGGGCTGAGGTCTGCTTGCTGTGTTTCCATGTTAGAAGCTGTCAAGGTGAACAAGCTCTGCTTCGCGAGAACAGTGCACACTGCTCTCGCTGTTTATGCTTCTGTTCATCTGTTTGCACTGTGCACAGCCCAAGTAAGTTTTTCACTTTTTCAAGCAAGCAAGCATGGTCCTGCAGCATTTCTCTGCTTTGCTCAGTGATTTCTGAGATTCTGATACTAGGGTGTCTGTTTTCCATCTTTGCAACACGCAGAGAATGTAGGCTGAGGTCTGCTTGCTGTGTTTCCATGTTAGAAGCTGTCAAGGTGAACAAGCTCTGCTTTGCGAGAACCATACACACAGCTCTCACTGTGTTTGCTTCTGTTCATTGGTTTGCGCTGTGCACGGCCCAAGTGAGTTTTTCACTTTTTCAAGCAAGAAAACATGCTCCTGCAGCATTTCTCTGCTTCTCTCAGTGATTTCTGAGATTCTGATGCTGGGGTGTCTGTTTTCCACATTTGCAGCAAGCAGAGCATGTGTATTGCTGTCTGCTTGCTCTGGTTCCATGTTAGAAGCTGTCAAGTCGAACAAGCTCTGCTGTGCGAGAACAGTGCACACAGCTCTCACTGTGTATGCTTCTGTTCATCCGTTTGCACTGTGCACAGCCCAAGTAAGGTTTTCATTTGTCCTAGCAAGAAAACATGCCCCCGCAGCATTTCTCTGCTCCTCTCATTGATTTTTGAGATTATGATGCTGGGGCGTCTGTTTTCCATGTTTGCCGCAAGCAGAGCATGTGGGCTGCTGTCTGCTTGCTGTGTTTCCATGTTAGAAGCTGTCAAGTAGAACAAGCTCTGCTCTGCAAGAACCATGCACACAGCTCTCACTGTGTATGCTTCTGTTCATCTGTTTGCACTGCGCACACCCCATTTGTGTTTTTCGTTGGTCCTAGCAAGAAAATATGCTCCTGCAGCATTTCTCTACTTCTCTCAGTGATTTCTGAGATTCTGATGCTAGGGTGTCTGTTTTCCATGTTTATAACAAGCAGAGCATGTGGGCTGCTGTCTGCTTGCTGTGTTTCCATGTTAGAAGCTGTCAAGGTGAACAAGCTCTGCTTTGCGAGAACAGTGCACACTGCTCTCGCTGTGTATGCTTCTTTTCATCCGTTTGCACTGTGCATGGCCCATGTGAGTTTTTCATTTGTCCTAGGAAGCAAACATGCTCCTGCAGCATTTCTCTACTTCTCTCAGTGATTTCTGAGATTCTGATGCTAGGGTGTCTGTTTTCCATGTTTGCAGCAAGCAGAGCATGTGGGCTGCTGTCTGCTTGCTGTGTTTCCATGTTAGAAGCTGTCAAGGTGAACAAGCTCTGCTTCGCGAGAACAGTGCACACTGCTCTCGCTGTGCATGCTTCTGTTCATCTGTTTGCACTGTGCACAGCCCAAGTAAGTTTTTCACTTTTTCAAGCAAGCAAGCATGGTCCTGCAGCATTTCTCTGCTTCGCTCAGTGATTTCTGAGATTCTGATACTAGGGTGTCTGTTTTCCATCTTTGCAACACGCAGAGAATGTAGGCTGAGGTCTGCTTGCTGTGTTTCCATGTTAGAAGCTGTCAAGGTGAACAAGCTCTGCTTTGCGAGAACCATACACACAGCTCTCACTGTGTTTGCTTCTGTTCATTGGTTTGCGCTGTGCACGGCCCAAGTGAGTTTTTCACTTTTTCAAGCAAGAAAACATGCTCCTGCAGCATTTCTCTGCTTCTCTCAGTGATTTCTGAGATTCTGATGCTGGGGTGTCTGTTTTCCACATTTGCAGCAAGCAGAGCATGTGGATTGCTGTCTGCTTGCTCTGTTTCCATGTTAGAAGCTGTCAAGTCGAACAAGCTCTGCTGTGCGAGAACAGTGCACACAGCTCTCACTGTGTATGCTTCTGTTCATCCGTTTGCACTGTGCACAGCCCAAGTAAGGTTTTCATTTGTCCTAGCAAGAAAACATGCCCCCGCAGCATTTCTCAGCTTCTCTCAGTGATTTCTGAGATTCTGATGCTGGGGCGTCTGTTTTCCATGTTTGCAGCAAGCACAGCATGTGGTTTCCTGTCTGCTTGCTCTCTTTCCATGTCAGAAGCTGTCAAGTAGAACAAGCTCTGCTCTGCGAGAACCATGCACACAGCTTTCACTGTGTATGCTTCTGTTCATCTGTTCGCACTGCGCACAGCCCATTTGTGTTTTTCGTTGGTCCTAGCAAGAAAACATGCTCCTGCAGCATTTCTCTACTTCTCTCAGTGATTTCTGAGATTCTGATGCTAGGGTGTCTGTTTTCCATGTTCGCAGCAAGCAGAGCATGTGGGCTGCTGTCTGCTTGCTGTGTTTCCATGTTAGAAGCTGTCAAGGTGAACAAGCTCTGCTTCACGAGAACAGTGCACACTGCTCTCACTGTGTTTGCTTCTGTTCATCCGTTTGCACTGTGCATGGCCCATGTGGGTTTTTCATTTGTCCTAGGAAGCAAACATGCTCCTGCAGCATTTCTCTACTTCTCTCAGTGATTTCTGAGATTCTGATGCTAGGGTGTCTGTTTTCCATGTTTGCAGCAAGCAGAGCATGTGGGCTGCTGTCTGCTTGCTGTGTTTCCATGTTAGAAGCTGTCAAGGTGAACAAGCTCTGCTTCGCGAGAACAGTGCACACTGCTCTCGCTATGTATGCTTCTGTTCATCTGTTTGCACTGTGCACAGCCCAAGTAAGTTTTTCACTTTTTCAAGCAAGCAAGCATGGTCCTGCAGCATTTCTCTGCTTCGCTCAGTGATTTCTGAGATTCTGATGCTGGGGTGTCTTTTTTCCACATTAGCAGCAGCAGAGCATGTGGATTGCTGTCTGCTTGCTCTGTTTCCATGTTAGAAGCTGTCAAGTCGAACAAGCTCTGCTGTGCGAGAACAGTGCATACAGCTCTCACTGTGTATGCTTCTGTTCATCCGTTTGCACTGTGCACAGCCCAAGTAAGGTTTTCATTTGTCCTAGCAAGAAAACATGCCCCCGCAGCATTTCTCTGCTTCTCTCAGTGATTTCTGAGATTCTGATGCTGGGGCGTCTGTTTTCCATGTTTGCAGCAAGCACAGCATGTGGTTTCCTGTCTGCTTGCTCTCTTTCCATGTCAGAAGCTGTCAAGTAGAACAAGCTCTGCTGTGCGAGAACCATGCACACAGCTCTCACTGTGTATGCTTCTGTTCATCTGTTTGCACTGCGCACAGCCCATTTGTGTTTTTCGTTGGTCCTAGCAAGAAAACATGCTTCTGCAGCATTTCTCTACTTCTCTCTGTGATTTCTGAGATTCTGATGCTAGGGTGTCTGTTTTCCATGTTTATAACAAGCAGAGCATGTGGGCTGCTGTCTGCTTGCTCTCTTTCCATGTTAGAAGCTGGCAAGCTGAACAAGCTCTGCTTTACGAGAACAGTGCACACTGTTCTCGCTGTGTATGCTTCTTTTCATCCGTTTGCACTGTGCATGGCCCATGTGAGTTTTTCATTTGTCCTCGGAAGCAAACATGCTCCTGCAGCATTTCTCTACTTCTCTCAGTGATTTCTGAGATTCTGATGCTAGGATGTCTGTTTTCCATGTTTATAACAAGCAGAGCATGTGGGCTGAGGTCTGCTTGCTGTGTTTCCATGTTAGAAGCTGTCAAGGTGAACAAGCTCTGCTTCGCGAGAACAGTGCACACTGCTCTCGCTGTTTATGCTTCTGTTCATCTGTTTGCACTGTGCACAGCCCAAGTAAGTTTTTCACTTTTTCAAGCAAGCAAGCATGGTCCTGCAGCATTTCTCTGCTTTGCTCAGTGATTTCTGAGATTCTGATACTAGGGTGTCTGTTTTCCATCTTTGCAACACGCAGAGAATGTAGGCTGAGGTCTGCTTGCTGTGTTTCCATGTTAGAAGCTGTCAAGGTGAACAAGCTCTGCTTTGCGAGAACCATACACACAGCTCTCACTGTGTTTGCTTCTGTTCATTGGTTTGCGCTGTGCACGGCCCAAGTGAGTTTTTCACTTTTTCAAGCAAGAAAACATGCTCCTGCAGCATTTCTCTGCTTCTCTCAGTGATTTCTGAGATTCTGATGCTGGGGTGTCTGTTTTCCACATTTGCAGCAAGCAGAGCATGTGTATTGCTGTCTGCTTGCTCTGGTTCCATGTTAGAAGCTGTCAAGTCGAACAAGCTCTGCTGTGCGAGAACAGTGCACACAGCTCTCACTGTGTATGCTTCTGTTCATCCGTTTGCACTGTGCACAGCCCAAGTAAGGTTTTCATTTGTCCTAGCAAGAAAACATGCCCCCGCAGCATTTCTCTGCTCCTCTCATTGATTTTTGAGATTATGATGCTGGGGCGTCTGTTTTCCATGTTTGCCGCAAGCAGAGCATGTGGGCTGCTGTCTGCTTGCTGTGTTTCCATGTTAGAAGCTGTCAAGTAGAACAAGCTCTGCTCTGCAAGAACCATGCACACAGCTCTCACTGTGTATGCTTCTGTTCATCTGTTTGCACTGCGCACACCCCATTTGTGTTTTTCGTTGGTCCTAGCAAGAAAATATGCTCCTGCAGCATTTCTCTACTTCTCTCAGTGATTTCTGAGATTCTGATGCTAGGGTGTCTGTTTTCCATGTTTATAACAAGCAGAGCATGTGGGCTGCTGTCTGCTTGCTGTGTTTCCATGTTAGAAGCTGTCAAGGTGAACAAGCTCTGCTTTGCGAGAACAGTGCACACTGCTCTCGCTGTGTATGCTTCTTTTCATCCGTTTGCACTGTGCATGGCCCATGTGAGTTTTTCATTTGTCCTAGGAAGCAAACATGCTCCTGCAGCATTTCTCTACTTCTCTCCGTGATTTCTGAGATTCTGATGCTAGGGTGTCTGTTTTCCATGTTTGCAGCAAGCAGAGCATGTGGGCTGCTGTCTGCTTGCTGTGTTTCCATGTTAGAAGCTGTCAAGGTGAACAAGCTCTGCTTCGCGAGAACAGTGCACACTGCTCTCGCTGTGCATGCTTCTGTTCATCTGTTTGCACTGTGCACAGCCCAAGTAAGTTTTTCACTTTTTCAAGCAAGCAAGCATGGTCCTGCAGCATTTCTCTGCTTCGCTCAGTGATTTCTGAGATTCTGATACTAGGGTGTCTGTTTTCCATCTTTGCAACACGCAGAGAACGTAGGCTGAGGTCTGCTTGCTGTGTTTCCATGTTAGAAGCTGTCAAGGTGAACAAGCTCTGCTTTGCGAGAACCATACACACAGCTCTCACTGTGTTTGCTTCTGTTCATTGGTTTGCGCTGTGCACGGCCCAAGTGAGTTTTTCACTTTTTCAAGCAAGAAAACATGCTCCAGCAGCATTTCTCGGCTTCTCTCAGTGATTTCTGAGATTCTGATGCTGGGGTGTCTGTTTTCCACATTTGCAGCAAGCAGAGCATGTGGATTGCTGTCTGCTTGCTCTGTTTCCATGTTAGAAGCTGTCAAGTCGAACAAGCTCTGCTGTGCGAGAACAGTGCACACAGCTCTCACTCTGTTTGCTTCTGTTAATCCGTTTGCACTGTGCACGGCCCAAGTAAGGTTTTCATTTGTCCTAGCAAGAAAACATGCCCCCGCAGCATTTCTCTGCTTCTCTCAGTGATTTCTGAGATTCTGATGCTGGGGCGTCTGTTTTCCATGTTTGCAGCAAGCACAGCATGTGGTTTCCTGTCTGCTTGCTCTCTTTCCATGTCAGAAGCTGTCAAGTAGAACAAGCTCTGCTCTGCGAGAACCATGCACACAGCTCTCACTGTGTATGCTTCTGTTCATCTGTTTGCACTGCGCACAGCCCATTTGTGTTTTTCGTTGGTCCTAGCAAGAAAACATGCTCCTGCAGCATTTCTCTACTTCTCTCAGTGATTTCTGAGATTCTGATGCTAGGGTGTCTGTTTTCCAGGTTTGCAGCAAGCAGAGCATGTGGGCTGCTGTCTGCTTGCTGTGTTTCCATGTTAGAAGCTGTCAAGGTGAACAAGCTCTGCTTCGCGAGAACAGTGCACACTGCTCTCGCTATGTATGCTTCTGTTCATCTGTTTGCACTGTGCACAGCCCAAGTAAGTTTTTCACTTTTTCAAGCAAGCAAGCATGGTCCTGCAGCATTTCTCTGCTTCGCTCAGTGATTTCTGAGATTCTGATACTAGGGTGTCTGTTTTCCATCTTTGCAACACGCAGAGAATGTAGGCTGAGGTCTGCTTGCTGTGTTCCCATGTTAGAAGCTGTCAAGGTGAACAAGCTCTGCTTTGCGAGAACCATACACACAGCTCTCACTGTGTTTGCTTCTGTTCATTGGTTTGCGCTGTGCACGGCCCAAGTGAGTTTTTCACTTTTTCAAGCAAGAAAACATGCTCCTGCAGCATTTCTCGGCTTCTCTCAGTGATTTCTGAGATTCTGATGCTGGGGTGTCTGTTTTCCACATTTGCAGCAAGCAGAGCATGTGGATTGCTGTCTGCTTGCTCTGTTTCCATGTTAGAAGCTGTCAAGTCGAACAAGCTCTGCTGTGCGAGAACAGTGCACACAGCTCTCACTGTGTATGCTTCTGTTCATCCGTTTGCACTGTGCACAGCCCAAGTAAGGTTTTCATTTGTCCTAGCAAGAAAACATGCCCCCGCAGCATTTCTCTGCTCCTCTCATTGATGTTTGTGATTATGATGCTGGGGCGACTGTTTTCCATGTTTGCCGCAAGCAGAGCATGTGGGCTGCTGTCTGCTTGCTGTGTTTCCATGTTAGAAGCTGTCAAGTAGAACAAGCTCTGCTCTGCGAGAACCATGCACACAGCTCTCACTGTGTATGCTTCTGTTCATCTGTTTGCACTGTGCGCAGCCATTGGGTGTTTTTCATTTGTCCTAGCAAGCAAACATGCTCCTGCAGCATTTCTCCGCTTCTCTCAGTGATTTCTGAGATTCTGATGCTGGGGTGTCTGTTTTCCATGTTTGCAGCAAGCAGAGCATGTGGGCTGCTGTCTGCTTGCTCTCTTTCCGTGTTAGAAGCTGTAAAGTTGAATAAGCTCTGCTTTGCGAGAACAGTGCCCACAGCTCTCACTGTGTGTGCTTTTGTGTCGCAGTGTCCGAATCGCGTGTTAATCACGCTGCAATAGCTAGCTCAGTCCACTAGATGTCACTGCAGCAGCGTGTTAGTGCAAAGTGGCTAGCTAAGAAAGCCTCCTTCTGCCCTGCGATGGGCACGGAGATGAAGCAATGGCGATCTCAGCAGTCAGAAGAAAGCCGGACTCTTGCAGGCAGGATTTAAATGAGGTTTATTGGAGAGGAGAGAGCCGGGAGCTCTGCCCCTGTGACCTGCTGCCCAGAAGAGACCCCTGGCCAGGGGTGCACGAGCTTTTTAAAGTGGGGTGGAAACAGGGGTGGCTGACAACCGGTTCAGCCAGTCACGACAACGGGGGGTGTAACTGGGGGTGTAAACTTTACGACAGGGGGCCAACCACACAAGATGGGAGGGAATTCCAAGGGCCCCAGCCTATCACTCGACCCCCTGCCTGGAATTTTCCAAAAGTCAGGGAAGGTGTCCAAAGTGACAGACAGGTCGACCACGAGGAGTGGGGGAAGGGAGTGACAAAGACAGGTGCAGGGGAGGATTCATTGACAGAAAACGTCTGTTTAAGCAACCTAACTCATAAGGGGAAAACCAGTACAGAACACAGGGGTATACAGTGAACTAAATCATTACAAAATTAACTCAAAAATCTTACAAAAATAACTTAATAACTTAGTAAAACAATGCTCACACCACTACACTTCTGTTCATCGGTTTGCACTGTGCACAGCCCATCTGAGTTTTTCATTTGTTCTAGCAAGCAAACATGCACCTGCAGCATTTCTCTGCTTCTCTCAGTGATTTCTGAGATTCTGATGCTAGGGTGTCTGTTTTTCATGTTTGCAACAAGCAGAGAATGCGGGCTGAGGTCTGCTTGCTCTCTTTCCATCTTAGAAGCTGTAAAGCTGAACAAGCTCTGCTCTGCGAGAACAGTGCACACAGTTCTAACTGTGTATGCTTCTGTTCATCGGTTTGCACTGTGCACAGCCCAAATAAGTTTTTCAATTTTTCAAGCAAGAAAACATGCACTTGCAGAATTTCTCTGCTTCTCTCAGTGATTTCTGAGATTCTGATGCTGGGGTGTCTGTTTTCCACGTTTGCAGCAAGCAGAGTATGTGGGTTCATGTCTGCTTGTTCCGTTTCCATGTTAGAAGCTGTCAAGTTGAACAAGCTCTGCTCTCCGAGACCAGTGAACACTGCACTCGCTGTGTATGCTTCTGTTCATCCGTTTGCTCTGTTCACAGCCCAAGTAAGGTTTTCATTTGTCCTAGCAAGAAAACATGCTCCTGCAGAATTTCTCTGCTTCTCTCTCTGATTTCTGAGATATTGATGCTGGGGTGTCTGTTTTCCACATTTGCAGCAAGCAGAGCATGTGGATTGCTGTCTGCTTGCTCTGTTTCCATGTTAGAAGCTGTCAAGTCGAACAAGCTCTGCTGTGCGAGAACAGTGCACACAGCTCTCACTGTGTATGCTTCTGTTCATCCGTTTGCACTGTGCACAGCCCAAGTAAGGTTTTCATTTGTCCTAGCAAGAAAACATGCCCCCGCAGCATTTCTCTGCTCCTCTCATTGATTTTTGCGATTATGATGCTGGGGCGACTGTTTTCCATGTTTGCCACAAGCAGAGCATGTGGGCTGCTGTCTGCTTGCTGTGTTTCCATGTTAGAAGCTGTCAAGTAGAACAAGCTCTGCTCTGCGAGAACCATGCACAGAGCTCTCACTGTGTATGCTTCTGTTCATCTGTTTGCACTGCGCACAGCCCATTTGTGTTTTTCGTTGGTCCTAGCAAGAAAACATGCTCCTGCAGCATTTCTCTACTTCTCTCTGTGATTTCTGAGATTCTGATGCTAGGGTGTCTGTTTTCCATGTTTATAACAAGCAGAGCATGTGGGCTGCTGTCTGCTTGCTCTGTTTCCATGTTAGAAGCTGGCAAGCAGAATAAGCTCTGCTTTGCGAGAACAGTGCACACTGCTCTCGCTGTGTATGCTTCTTTTCATCCGTTTGCACTGTGCATGGCCCATGTGAGTTTTTCATTTGTCCTAGGAAGGAAACATGCTCCTGCAGCATTTCTCTACTTCGCTCAGTGATTTCTGAGATTCTGATGCTAGGGTGTCTGTTTTCCATGTTTGCAGCAAGCAGAGCATGTGGGCTGCTGTCTGCTTGCTGTGTTTCCATGTTAGAAGCTGTCAAGGTGAACAAGCTCTGCCTCGCGAGAACAGTGCACACTGCTCTCGCTATGTATGCTTCTGTTCATCTGTTTGCACTGTGCACAGCCCAAGTAAGTTTTTCACTTTTTCAAGCAAGCAAGCATGGTCCTGCAGCATTTCTCTGCTTCGCTCAGTGATTTCTGAGATTCTGATACTAGGGTGTCTGTTTTCCATCTTTGCAACACCCAGAGAACGTAGGCTGAGGTCTGCTTGCTGTGTTTCCATGTTAGAAGCTGTCTAGGTGAACAAGCTCTGCTTTGCGAGAACCATACACACAGCTCTCACTGTGTTTGCTTCTGTTCATTGGTTTGCGCTGTGCACGGTCCAAGTGAGTTTTTCACTTTTTCAAGCAAGAAAACATGCTCCTGCAGCATTTCTCGGCTTCTTTCAGTGATTTCTGAGATTCTGATGCTGGGGTGTCTGTTTTCCACATTTGCAGCAAGCAGAGCATGTGGATTGCTGTCTGCTTGCTCTGTTTCCATGTTAGAAGCTGTCAAGTCGAACAAGCTCTGCTGTGCGAGAACAGTGCACACAGCTCTCACTGTGTATGCTTCTGTTCATCTGTTTGCACTGCGCACAGCCCATTTGTGTTTTTCGTTGGTCCTAGCAAGAAAACATGCTCCTGCAGCATTTCTCTACTTCTCTCTGTGATTTCTGAGATTCTGATGCTAGGGTGTCTGTTTTCCATGTTTATAACAAGCAGAGCATGTGGGCTGCTGTCTGCTTGCTCTCTTTCCATGTTAGAAGCTGGCAAGCTGAACAAGCTCTGCTTTGCGAGAACAGAGCACACTGCTCTCGCTATGTATGCTTCTTTTCATCCGTTTGCACTGTGCATGGCCCATGTGAGTTTTTCATTTGTCCTAGGAAGCAAACATGCTCCTGCAG